>JBANSL010000014.1:79598645-80243645 GCA_037127255.1 Persicaria tinctoria | reverse complement strand
ACGACCCACTTACCGCGTGAGATTTGCAACCCGGCCTAGTTTATTTTGGGCGATTTGGGGTTAATGAAGGAAGTGTCGTCTCTAGTGCTCCAAAAGGGCTGAAACTTTGTGGGTAGCTTTTGTACATCCAATAACGTGGGAAAGTGCAAAAAAACTAGAATTTGGAGGCCAATAAGTTCCACTTACCGCGTGAGATTTGCAACACGACCAAAGGTGGCGGATCGCTAAAACCCGACTCCCGGGGCCCCCGAGCGTCCTAATATTCGTCGTGCGGGGTTCATATGGTATTTGAGGGTGATGTGGTTGAAAAAATCCGGGTTTCGGAACATTTCATTTTTTGGCCTTTTGGCCCCGAATGGTGTTTCGGGCGATTTGGGGGGTTAATGAAGGAAGTGCCGTCTCTAGTGCTCCAAAGGGGCTTAAACTTTGTGGGTAGCTTTGGGGCATCTAATAACGTGGGAAAGCGCAAAAAAACTAGAACTTGGTGGCCAATACGACCCACTTACCGCGTGAGATTTGCAACCCGGCCTAGTTTATTTGGGCGATTTGGGGTTAATGAAGGAAGTGTCGTCTCTAGTGCTCCAAAAGGGCTGAAACTTTGTGGGTAGCTTTTGTACATCCAATAACGTGGGAAAGTGCAAAAAAACTAGAATTTGGAGGCCAATAAGTTCCACTTACCGCGTGAGATTTGCAACACGACCAAAGGTGGCGGATCGCTAAAACCCGACTCCCGGGGCCCCCGAGCGTCCTAATATTCGTCGTGCGGGGTTCATATGGTATTTGAGGGTGATGTGGTTGAAAAAATCCGGGTTTCGGAACATTTCATTTTTTGGCCTTTTGGCCCCGAATGGTGTTTCGGGCGATTTGGGGGGTTAATGAAGGAAGTGCCGTCTCTAGTGCTCCAAAGGGGCTGAAACTTTGTGGGTAGCTTTGGGGCATCTAATAACGTGGGAAAGCGCAAAAAAACTAGAACTTGGTGGCCAATACGACCCACTTACCGCGTGAGATTTGCAACCCGGCCTAGTTTATTTTGGGCGATTTGGGGTTAATGAAGGAAGTGTCGTCTCTAGTGCTCCAAAAGGGCTGAAACTTTGTGGGTAGCTTTTCTACATCCAATAACGTGGGAAAGTGCAAAAAAACTAGAATTTGGAGGCCAATAAGTTCCACTTACCGCGTGAGATTTGCAACACGACCAAAGGTGGCGGATCGCTAAAACCCGACTCCCGGGGCCCCCGAGCGTCCTAATATTCGTCGTGCGGGGTTCATATGGTATTTGAGGGTGATGTGGTTGAAAAAATCCGGGTTTCGGAACATTTCATTTTTTGGCCTTTTGGCCCCGAATGGTGTTTCGGGCGATTTGGGGGGTTAATGAAGGAAGTGCCGTCTCTAGTGCTCCAAAGGGGCTGAAACTTTGTGGGTAGCTTTGGGGCATCTAATAACGTGGGAAAGCGCAAAAAAACTAGAACTTGGTGGCCAATACGACCCACTTACCGCGTGAGATTTGCAACCCGGCCTAGTTTATTTTGGGCGATTTGGGGTTAATGAAGGAAGTGTCGTCTCTAGTGCTCCAAAAGGGCTGAAACTTTGTGGGTAGCTTTTGTACATCCAATAACGTGGGAAAGTGCAAAGAAACTAGAATTTGGAGGCCAATAAGTTCCACTTACCGCGTGAGATTTGCAACACGACCAAAGGTGGCGGATCGCTAAAACCCGACTCCCGGGTCCCCCGAGCGTCATAATATTCGTCGTGCGGGGTTCATATGGTATTTGAGGGTGATGTGGTTGAAAAAATCCGGGTTTCGGAACATTTCATTTTTTGGCCTTTTGGCCCCGAATGGTGTTTCGGGCGATTTGGGGGGTTAATGAAGGAAGTGCCGTCTCTAGTGCTCCAAAGGGGCTGAAACTTTGTGGGTAGCTTTGGGGCATCTAATAACGTGGGAAAGCGCAAAAAAACTAGAACTTGGTGGCCAATACGACCCACTTACCGCGTGAGATTTGCAACCCGGCCTAGTTTATTTTGGGCGATTTGGGGTTAATGAAGGAAGTGTCGTCTCTAGTGCTCCAAAAGGGCTGAAACTTTGTGGGTAGCTTTTGTACATCCAATAACGTGGGAAAGTGCAAAGAAACTAGAATTTGGAGGCCAATAAGTTCCACTTACCGCGTGAGATTTGCAACACGACCAAAGGTGGCGGATCGCTAAAACCCGACTCCCGGGTCCCCCGAGCGTCCTAATATTCGTCGTGCGGGGTTCATATGGTATTTGAGGGTGATGTGGTTGAAAAAATCCGGGTTTCGGAACATTTCATTTTTTGGCCTTTTGGCCCCGAATGGTGTTTCGGGCGATTTGGGGGGTTAATGAAGGAAGTGCCGTCTCTAGTGCTCCAAAGGGGCTGAAACTTTGTGGGTAGCTTTGGGGCATCTAATAACGTGGGAAAGCGCAAAAAAACTAGAACTTGGTGGCCAATACGACCCACTTACCGCGTGAGATTTGCAACCCGGCCTAGTTTATTTTGGGCGATTTGGGGTTAATGAAGGAAGTGTCGTCTCTAGTGCTCCAAAAGGGCTGAAACTTTGTGGGTAGCTTTTGTACATCCAATAACGTGGGAAAGTGCAAAAAAACTAGAATTTGGAGGCCAATAAGTTCCACTTACCGCGTGAGATTTGCAACACGACCAAAGGTGGCGGATCGCTAAAACCCGACTCCCGGGGCCCCCGAGCGTCCTAATATTCGTCGTGCGGGGTTCATATGGTATTTGAGGGTGATGTGGTTGAAAAAATCCGGGTTTCGGAACATTTCATTTTTTGGCCTTTTGGCCCCGAATGGTGTTTCGGGCGATTTGGGGGGTTAATGAAGGAAGTGCCGTCTCTAGTGCTCCAAAGGGGCTGAAACTTTGTGGGTAGCTTTGGGGCATCTAATAACGTGGGAAAGCGCAAAAAAACTAGAACTTGGTGGCCAATACGACCCACTTACCGCGTGAGATTTGCAACCCGGCCTAGTTTATTTTGGGCGATTTGGGGTTAATGAAGGAAGTGTCGTCTCTAGTGCTCCAAAAGGGCTGAAACTTTGTGGGTAGCTTTTGTACATCCAATAACGTGGGAAAGTGCAAAGAAACTAGAATTTGGAGGCCAATAAGTTCCACTTACCGCGTGAGATTTGCAACACGACCAAAGGTGGCGGATCGCTAAAACCCGACTCCCGGGGCCCCCGAGCGTCCTAATATTCGTCGTGCGGGGTTCATATGGTATTTGAGGGTGATGTGGTTGAAAAAATCCGGGTTTCGGAACATTTCATTTTTTGGCCTTTTGGCCCCGAATGGTGTTTCGGGCGATTTGGGGGGTTAATGAAGGAAGTGCCGTCTCTAGTGCTCCAAAGGGGCTGAAACTTTGTGGGTAGCTTTGGGGCATCTAATAACGTGGGAAAGCGCAAAAAAACTAGAACTTGGTGGCCAATACGACCCACTTACCGCGTGAGATTTGCAACCCGGCCTAGTTTATTTTGGGCGATTTGGGGTTAATGAAGGAAGTGTCGTCTCTAGTGCTCCAAAAGGGCTGAAACTTTGTGGGTAGCTTTTGTACATCCAATAACGTGGGAAAGTGCAAAAAAACTAGAATTTGGAGGCCAATAAGTTCCACTTACCGCGTGAGATTTGCAACACGACCAAAGGTGGCGGATCGCTAAAACCCGACTCCCGGGGCCCCCGAGCGTCCTAATATTCGTCGTGCGGGGTTCATATGGTATTTGAGGGTGATGTGGTTGAAAAAATCCGGGTTTCGGAACATTTCATTTTTTGGCCTTTTGGCCCCGAATGGTGTTTCGGGCGATTTGGGGGGTTAATGAAGGAAGTGCCGTCTCTAGTGCTCCAAAGGGGCTTAAACTTTGTGGGTAGCTTTGGGGCATCTAATAACGTGGGAAAGCGCAAAAAAACTAGAACTTGGTGGCCAATACGACCCACTTACCGCGTGAGATTTGCAACCCGGCCTAGTTTATTTTGGGCGATTTGGGGTTAATGAAGGAAGTGTCGTCTCTAGTGCTCCAAAAGGGCTGAAACTTTGTGGGTAGCTTTTGTACATCCAATAACGTGGGAAAGTGCAAAAAAACTAGAATTTGGAGGCCAATAAGTTCCACTTACCGCGTGAGATTTGCAACACGACCAAAGGTGGCGGATCGCTAAAACCCGACTCCCGGGGCCCCCGAGCGTCCTAATATTCGTCGTGCGGGGTTCATATGGTATTTGAGGGTGATGTGGTTGAAAAAATCCGGGTTTCGGAACATTTCATTTTTTGGCCTTTTGGCCCCGAATGGTGTTTCGGGCGATTTGGGGGGTTAATGAAGGAAGTGCCGTCTCTAGTGCTCCAAAGGGGCTGAAACTTTGTGGGTAGCTTTGGGGCATCTAATAACGTGGGAATGCGCAAAAAAACTAGAACTTGGTGGCCAATACGACCCACTTACCGCGTGAGATTTGCAACCCGGCCTAGTTTATTTTGGGCGATTTGGGGTTAATGAAGGAAGTGTCGTCTCTAGTGCTCCAAAAGGGCTGAAACTTTGTGGGTAGCTTTTGTACATCCAATAACGTGGGAAAGTGCAAAGAAACTAGAATTTGGAGGCCAATAAGTTCCACTTACCGCGTGAGATTTGCAACACGACCAAAGGTGGCGGATCGCTAAAACCCGACTCCCGGGTCCCCCGAGCGTCCTAATATTCGTCGTGCGGGGTTCATATGGTATTTGAGGGTGATGTGGTTGAAAAAATCCGGGTTTCGGAACATTTCATTTTTTGGCCTTTTGGCCCCGAATGGTGTTTCGGGCGATTTGGGGGGTTAATGAAGGAAGTGCCGTCTCTAGTGCTCCAAAGGGGCTGAAACTTTGTGGGTAGCTTTGGGGCATCTAATAACGTGGGAAAGCGCAAAAAAACTAGAACTTGGTGGCCAATACGACCCACTTACCGCGTGAGATTTGCAACCCGGCCTAGTTTATTTTGGGCGATTTGGGGTTAATGAAGGAAGTGTCGTCTCTAGTGCTCCAAAAGGGCTGAAACTTTGTGGGTAGCTTTTGTACATCCAATAACGTGGGAAAGTGCAAAAAAACTAGAATTTGGAGGCCAATAAGTTCCACTTACCGCGTGAGATTTGCAACACGACCAAAGGTGGCGGATCGCTAAAACCCGACTCCCGGGGCCCCCGAGCGTCCTAATATTCGTCGTGCGGGGTTCATATGGTATTTGAGGGTGATGTGGTTGAAAAAATCCGGGTTTCGGAACATTTCATTTTTTGGCCTTTTGGCCCCGAATGGTGTTTCGGGCGATTTGGGGGGTTAATGAAGGAAGTGCCGTCTCTAGTGCTCCAAAGGGGCTGAAACTTTGTGGGTAGCTTTGGGGCATCTAATAACGTGGGAAAGCGCAAAAAAACTAGAACTTGGTGGCCAATACGACCCACTTACCGCGTGAGATTTGCAACCCGGCCTAGTTTATTTTGGGCGATTTGGGGTTAATGAAGGAAGTGTCGTCTCTAGTGCTCCAAAAGGGCTGAAACTTTGTGGGTAGCTTTTGTACATCCAATAACGTGGGAAAGTGTAAAAAAACTAGAATTTGGAGGCCAATAAGTTCCACTTACCGCGTGAGATTTGCAACACGACCAAAGGTGGCGGATCGCTAAAACCCGACTCCCGGGGCCCCCGAGCGTCCTAATATTCGTCGTGCGGGGTTCATATGGTATTTGAGGGTGATGTGGTTGAAAAAATCCGGGTTTCGGAACATTTCATTTTTTGGCCTTTTGGCCCCGAATGGTGTTTCGGGCGATTTGGGGGGTTAATGAAGGAAGTGCCGTCTCTAGTGCTCCAAAGGGGCTGAAACTTTGTGGGTAGCTTTGGGGCATCTAATAACGTGGGAAAGCGCAAAAAAACTAGAACTTGGTGGCCAATACGACCCACTTACCGCGTGAGATTTGCAACCCGGCCTAGTTTATTTTGGGCGATTTGGGGTTAATGAAGGAAGTGTCGTCTCTAGTGCTCCAAAAGGGCTGAAACTTTGTGGGTAGCTTTTGTACATCCAATAACGTGGGAAAGTGCAAAAAAACTAGAATTTGGAGGCCAATAAGTTCCACTTACCGCGTGAGATTTGCAACACGACCAAAGGTGGCGGATCGCTAAAACCCGACTCCCGGGTCCCCCGAGCGTCCTAATATTCGTCGTGCGGGGTTCATATGGTATTTGAGGGTGATGTGGTTGAAAAAATCCGGGTTTCGGAACATTTCATTTTTTGGCCTTTTGGCCCCGAATGGTGTTTCGGGCGATTTGGGGGGTTAATGAAGGAAGTGCCGTCTCTAGTGCTCCAAAGGGGCTGAAACTTTGTGGGTAGCTTTGGGGCATCTAATAACGTGGGAAAGCGCAAAAAAACTAGAACTTGGTGGCCAATACGACCCACTTACCGCGTGAGATTTGCAACCCGGCCTAGTTTATTTTGGGCGATTTGGGGTTAATGAAGGAAGTGTCGTCTCTAGTGCTCCAAAAGGGCTGAAACTTTGTGGGTAGCTTTTGTACATCCAATAACGTGGGAAAGTGCAAAAAAACTAGAATTTGGAGGCCAATAAGTTCCACTTACCGCGTGAGATTTGCAACACGACCAAAGGTGGCGGATCGCTAAAACCCGACTCCCGGGGCCCCCGAGCGTCCTAATATTCGTCGTGCGGGGTTCATATGGTATTTGAGGGTGATGTGGTTGAAAAAATCCGGGTTTCGGAACATTTCATTTTTTGGCCTTTTGGCCCCGAATGGTGTTTCGGGCGATTTGGGGGGTTAATGAAGGAAGTGCCGTCTCTAGTGCTCCAAAGGGGCTGAAACTTTGTGGGTAGCTTTGGGGCATCTAATAACGTGGGAAAGCGCAAATAAACTAGAACTTGGTGGCCAATACGACCCACTTACCGCGTGAGATTTGCAACCCGGCCTAGTTTATTTTGGGCGATTTGGGGTTAATGAAGGAAGTGTCGTCTCTAGTGCTCCAAAAGGGCTGAAACTTTGTGGGTAGCTTTTGTACATCCAATAACGTGGGAAAGTGCAAAAAAACTAGAATTTGGAGGCCAATAAGTTCCACTTACCGCGTGAGATTTGCAACACGACCAAAGGTGGCGGATCGCTAAAACCCGACTCCCGGGTCCCCCGAGCGTCCTAATATTCGTCGTGCGGGGTTCATATGGTATTTGAGGGTGATGTGGTTGAAAAAATCCGGGTTTCGGAACATTTCATTTTTTGGCCTTTTGGCCCCGAATGGTGTTTCGGGCGATTTGGGGGGTTAATGAAGGAAGTGCCGTCTCTAGTGCTCCAAAGGGGCTGAAACTTTGTGGGTAGCTTTGGGGCATCTAATAACGTGGGAAAGCGCAAAAAAACTAGAACTTGGTGGCCAATACGACCCACTTACCGCGTGAGATTTGCAACCTGGCCTAGTTTATTTTGGGCGATTTGGGGTTAATGAAGGAAGTGTCGTCTCTAGTGCTCCAAAAGGGCTGAAACTTTGTGGGTAGCTTTTGTACATCCAATAACGTGGGAAAGTGCAAAAAAACTAGAATTTGGAGGCCAATAAGTTCCACTTACCGCGTGAGATTTGCAACACGACCAAAGGTGGCGGATCGCTAAAACCCGACTCCCGGGGCCCCCGAGCGTCCTAATATTCGTCGTGCGGGGTTCATATGGTATTTGAGGGTGATGTGGTTGAAAAAATCCGGGTTTCGGAACATTTCATTTTTTGGCCTTTTGGCCCCGAATGGTGTTTCGGGCGATTTGGGGGGTTAATGAAGGAAGTGCCGTCTCTAGTGCTCCAAAGGGGCTGAAACTTTGTGGGTAGCTTTGGGGCATCTAATAACGTGGGAAAGCGCAAAAAAACTAGAACTTGGTGGCCAATACGACCCACTTACCGCGTGAGATTTGCAACCCGGCCTAGTTTATTTTGGGCGATTTGGGGTTAATGAAGGAAGTGTCGTCTCTAGTGCTCCAAAAGGGCTGAAACTTTGTGGGTAGCTTTTGTACATCCAATAACGTGGGAAAGTGCAAAAAAACTAGAATTTGGAGGCCAATAAGTTCCACTTACCGCGTGAGATTTGCAACACGACCAAAGGTGGCGGATCGCTAAAACCCGACTCCCGGGGCCCCCGAGCGTCCTAATATTCGTCGTGCGGGGTTCATATGGTATTTGAGGGTGATGTGGTTGAAAAAATCCGGGTTTCGGAACATTTCATTTTTTGGCCTTTTGGCCCCGAATGGTGTTTCGGGCGATTTGGGGGGTTAATGAAGGAAGTGCCGTCTCTAGTGCTCCAAAGGGGCTTAAACTTTGTGGGTAGCTTTGGGGCATCTAATAACGTGGGAAAGCGCAAAAAAACTAGAACTTGGTGGCCAATACGACCCACTTACCGCGTGAGATTTGCAACCCGGCCTAGTTTATTTTGGGCGATTTGGGGTTAATGAAGGAAGTGTCGTCTCTAGTGCTCCAAAAGGGCTGAAACTTTGTGGGTAGCTTTTGTACATCCAATAACGTGGGAAAGTGCAAAAAAACTAGAATTTGGAGGCCAATAAGTTCCACTTACCGCGTGAGATTTGCAACACGACCAAAGGTGGCGGATCGCTAAAACCCGACTCCCGGGGCCCCCGAGCGTCCTAATATTCGTCGTGCGGGGTTCATATGGTATTTGAGGGTGATGTGGTTGAAAAAATCCGGGTTTCGGAACATTTCATTTTTTGGCCTTTTGGCCCCGAATGGTGTTTCGGGCGATTTGGGGGGTTAATGAAGGAAGTGCCGTCTCTAGTGCTCCAAAGGGGCTGAAACTTTGTGGGTAGCTTTGGGGCATCTAATAACGTGGGAAAGCGCAAAAAAACTAGAACTTGGTGGCCAATACGACCCACTTACCGCGTGAGATTTGCAACCCGGCCTAGTTTATTTTGGGCGATTTGGGGTTAATGAAGGAAGTGTCGTCTCTAGTGCTCCAAAAGGGCTGAAACTTTGTGGGTAGCTTTTGTACATCCAATAACGTGGGAAAGTGCAAAGAAACTAGAATTTGGAGGCCAATAAGTTCCACTTACCGCGTGAGATTTGCAACACGACCAAAGGTGGCGGATCGCTAAAACCCGACTCCCGGGGCCCCCGAGCGTCCTAATATTCGTCGTGCGGGGTTCATATGGTATTTGAGGGTGATGTGGTTGAAAAAATCCGGGTTTCGGAACATTTCATTTTTTGGCCTTTTGGCCCCGAATGGTGTTTCGGGCGATTTGGGGGGTTAATGAAGGAAGTGCCGTCTCTAGTGCTCCAAAGGGGCTGAAACTTTGTGGGTAGCTTTGGGGCATCTAATAACGTGGGAAAGCGCAAAAAAACTAGAACTTGGTGGCCAATACGACCCACTTACCGCGTGAGATTTGCAACCCGGCCTAGTTTATTTTGGGCGATTTGGGGTTAATGAAGGAAGTGTCGTCTCTAGTGCTCCAAAAGGGCTGAAACTTTGTGGGTAGCTTTTGTACATCCAATAACGTGGGAAAGTGCAAAGAAACTAGAATTTGGAGGCCAATAAGTTCCACTTACCGCGTGAGATTTGCAACACGACCAAAGGTGGCGGATCGCTAAAACCCGACTCCCGGGTCCCCCGAGCGTCCTAATATTCGTCGTGCGGGGTTCATATGGTATTTGAGGGTGATGTGGTTGAAAAAATCCGGGTTTCGGAACATTTCATTTTTTGGCCTTTTGGCCCCGAATGGTGTTTCGGGCGATTTGGGGGGTTAATGAAGGAAGTGCCGTCTCTAGTGCTCCAAAGGGGCTGAAACTTTGTGGGTAGCTTTGGGGCATCTAATAACGTGGGAAAGCGCAAAAAAACTAGAACTTGGTGGCCAATACGACCCACTTACCGCGTGAGATTTGCAACCCGGCCTAGTTTATTTTGGGCGATTTGGGGTTAATGAAGGAAGTGTCGTCTCTAGTGCTCCAAAAGGGCTGAAACTTTGTGGGTAGCTTTTGTACATCCAATAACGTGGGAAAGTGCAAAGAAACTAGAATTTGGAGGCCAATAAGTTCCACTTACCGCGTGAGATTTGCAACACGACCAAAGGTGGCGGATCGCTAAAACCCGACTCCCGGGGCCCCCGAGCGTCCTAATATTCGTCGTGCGGGGTTCATATGGTATTTGAGGGTGATGTGGTTGAAAAAATCCGGGTTTCGGAACATTTCATTTTTTGGCCTTTTGGCCCCGAATGGTGTTTCGGGCGATTTGGGGGGTTAATGAAGGAAGTGCCGTCTCTAGTGCTCCAAAGGGGCTGAAACTTTGTGGGTAGCTTTGGGGCATCTAATAACGTGGGAAAGCGCAAAAAAACTAGAACTTGGTGGCCAATACGACCCACTTACCGCGTGAGATTTGCAACCCGGCCTAGTTTATTTTGGGCGATTTGGGGTTAATGAAGGAAGTGTCGTCTCTAGTGCTCCAAAAGGGCTGAAACTTTGTGGGTAGCTTTTGTACATCCAATAACGTGGGAAAGTGCAAAAAAACTAGAATTTGGAGGCCAATAAGTTCCACTTACCGCGTGAGATTTGCAACACGACCAAAGGTGGCGGATCGCTAAAACCCGACTCCCGGGGCCCCCGAGCGTCCTAATATTCGTCGTGCGGGGTTCATATGGTATTTGAGGGTGATGTGGTTGAAAAAATCCGGGTTTCGGAACATTTCATTTTTTGGCCTTTTGGCCCCGAATGGTGTTTCGGGCGATTTGGGGGGTTAATGAAGGAAGTGCCGTCTCTAGTGCTCCAAAGGGGCTGAAACTTTGTGGGTAGCTTTGGGGCATCTAATAACGTGGGAAAGCGCAAAAAAACTAGAACTTGGTGGCCAATACGACCCACTTACCGCGTGAGATTTGCAACCCGGCCTAGTTTATTTTGGGCGATTTGGGGTTAATGAAGGAAGTGTCGTCTCTAGTGCTCCAAAAGGGCTGAAACTTTGTGGGTAGCTTTTGTACATCCAATAACGTGAGAAAGTGCAAAGAAACTAGAATTTGGAGGCCAATAAGTTCCACTTACCGCGTGAGATTTGCAACACGACCAAAGGTGGCGGATCGCTAAAACCCGACTCCCGGGTCCCCCGAGCGTCCTAATATTCGTCGTGCGGGGTTCATATGGTATTTGAGGGTGATGTGGTTGAAAAAATCCGGGTTTCGGAACATTTCATTTTTTGGCCTTTTGGCCCCGAATGGTGTTTCGGGCGATTTGGGGGGTTAATGAAGGAAGTGCCGTCTCTAGTGCTCCAAAGGGGCTGAAACTTTGTGGGTAGCTTTGGAGCATCTAATAACGTGGGAAAGCGCAAAAAAACTAGAACTTGGTGGCCAATACGACCCACTTACCGCGTGAGATTTGCAACCCGGCCTAGTTTATTTTGGGCGATTTGGGGTTAATGAAGGAAGTGTCGTCTCTAGTGCTCCAAAAGGGCTGAAACTTTGTGGGTAGCTTTTGTACATCCAATAACGTGGGAAAGTGCAAAAAAACTAGAATTTGGAGGCCAATAAGTTCCACTTACCGCGTGAGATTTGCAACACGACCAAAGGTGGCGGATCGCTAAAACCCGACTCCCGGGGCCCCCGAGCGTCCTGATATTCGTCGTGCGGGGTTCATATGGTATTTGAGGGTGATGTGGTTGAAAAAATCCGGGTTTCGGAACATTTCATTTTTTGGCCTTTTGGCCCCGAATGGTGTTTCGGGCGATTTGGGGGGTTAATGAAGGAAGTGCCGTCTCTAGTGCTCCAAAGGGGCTGAAACTTTGTGGGTAGCTTTAGGGCATCTAATAACGTGGGAAAGCGCAAAAAAACTAGAACTTGGTGGCCAATACGACCCACTTACCGCGTGAGATTTGCAACCCGGCCTAGTTTATTTTGGGCGATTTGGGGTTAATGAAGGAAGTGTCGTCTCTAGTGCTCCAAAAGGGCTGAAACTTTGTGGGTAGCTTTTGTACATCCAATAACGTGGGAAAGTGCAAAAAAACTAGAATTTGGAGGCCAATAAGTTCCACTTACCGCGTGAGATTTGCAACACGACCAAAGGTGGCGGATCGCTAAAACCCGACTCCCGGGTCCCCCGAGCGTCCTAATATTCGTCGTGCGGGGTTCATATGGTATTTGAGGGTGATGTGGTTGAAAAAATCCGGGTTTCGGAACATTTCATTTTTTGGCCTTTTGGCCCCGAATGGTGTTTCGGGCGATTTGGGGGGTTAATGAAGGAAGTGCCGTCTCTAGTGCTCCAAAGGGGCTGAAACTTTGTGGGTAGCTTTGGGGCATCTAATAACGTGGGAAAGCGCAAAAAAACTAGAACTTGGTGGCCAATACGACCCACTTACCGCGTGAGATTTGCAACCCGGCCTAGTTTATTTTGGGCGATTTGGGGTTAATGAAGGAAGTGTCGTCTCTAGTGCTCCAAAAGGGCTGAAACTTTGTGGGTAGCTTTTGTACATCCAATAACGTGGGAAAGTGCAAAGAAACTAGAATTTGGAGGCCAATAAGTTCCACTTACCGCGTGAGATTTGCAACACGACCAAAGGTGGCGGATCGCTAAAACCCGACTCCCGGGTCCCCCGAGCGTCCTAATATTCGTCGTGCGGGGTTCATATGGTATTTGAGGGTGATGTGGTTGAAAAAATCCGGGTTTCGGAACATTTCATTTTTTGGCCTTTTGGCCCCGAATGGTGTTTCGGGCGATTTGGGGGGTTAATGAAGGAAGTGCCGTCTCTAGTGCTCCAAAGGGGCTGAAACTTTGTGGGTAGCTTTGGGGCATCTAATAACGTGGGAAAGCGCAAAAAAACTAGAACTTGGTGGCCAATACGACCCACTTACCGCGTGAGATTTGCAACCCGGCCTAGTTTATTTTGGGCGATTTGGGGTTAATGAAGGAAGTGTCGTCTCTAGTGCTCCAAAAGGGCTGAAACTTTGTGGGTAGCTTTTGTACATCCAATAACGTGGGAAAGTGCAAAAAAACTAGAATTTGGAGGCCAATAAGTTCCACTTACCGCGTGAGATTTGCAACACGACCAAAGGTGGCGGATCGCTAAAACCCGACTCCCGGGGCCCCCGAGCGTCCTAATATTCGTCGTGCGGGGTTCATATGGTATTTGAGGGTGATGTGGTTGAAAAAATCCGGGTTTCGGAACATTTCATTTTTTGGCCTTTTGGCCCCGAATGGTGTTTCGGGCGATTTGGGGGGTTAATGAAGGAAGTGCCGTCTCTAGTGCTCCAAAGGGGCTGAAACTTTGTGGGTAGCTTTGGGGCATCTAATAACGTGGGAAAGCGCAAAAAAACTAGAACTTGGTGGCCAATACGACCCACTTACCGCGTGAGATTTGCAACCCGGCCTAGTTTATTTTGGGCGATTTGGGGTTAATGAAGGAAGTGTCGTCTCTAGTGCTCCAAAAGGGCTGAAACTTTGTGGGTAGCTTTTGTACATCCAATAACGTGGGAAAGTGCAAAAAAACTAGAATTTGGAGGCCAATAAGTTCCACTTACCGCGTGAGATTTGCAACACGACCAAAGGTGGCGGATCGCTAAAACCCGACTCCCGGGGCCCCCGAGCGTCCTAATATTCGTCGTGCGGGGTTCATATGGTATTTGAGGGTGATGTGGTTGAAAAAATCCGGGTTTCGGAACATTTCATTTTTTGGCCTTTTGGCCCCGAATGGTGTTTCGGGCGATTTGGGGGGTTAATGAAGGAAGTGCCGTCTCTAGTGCTCCAAAGGGGCTGAAACTTTGTGGGTAGCTTTGGGGCATCTAATAACGTGGGAATGCGCAAAAAAACTAGAACTTGGTGGCCAATACGACCCACTTACCGCGTGAGATTTGCAACCCGGCCTAGTTTATTTTGGGCGATTTGGGGTTAATGAAGGAAGTGTCGTCTCTAGTGCTCCAAAAGGGCTGAAACTTTGTGGGTAGCTTTTGTACATCCAATAACGTGGGAAAGTGCAAAGAAACTAGAATTTGGAGGCCAATAAGTTCCACTTACCGCGTGAGATTTGCAACACGACCAAAGGTGGCGGATCGCTAAAACCCGACTCCCGGGTCCCCCGAGCGTCCTAATATTCGTCGTGCGGGGTTCATATGGTATTTGAGGGTGATGTGGTTGAAAAAATCCGGGTTTCGGAACATTTCATTTTTTGGCCTTTTGGCCCCGAATGGTGTTTCGGGCGATTTGGGGGGTTAATGAAGGAAGTGCCGTCTCTAGTGCTCCAAAGGGGCTGAAACTTTGTGGGTAGCTTTGGGGCATCTAATAACGTGGGAAAGCGCAAAAAAACTAGAACTTGGTGGCCAATACGACCCACTTACCGCGTGAGATTTGCAACCCGGCCTAGTTTATTTTGGGCGATTTGGGGTTAATGAAGGAAGTGTCGTCTCTAGTGCTCCAAAAGGGCTGAAACTTTGTGGGTAGCTTTTGTACATCCAATAACGTGGGAAAGTGCAAAAAAACTAGAATTTGGAGGCCAATAAGTTCCACTTACCGCGTGAGATTTGCAACACGACCAAAGGTGGCGGATCGCTAAAACCCGACTCCCGGGGCCCCCGAGCGTCCTAATATTCGTCGTGCGGGGTTCATATGGTATTTGAGGGTGATGTGGTTGAAAAAATCCGGGTTTCGGAACATTTCATTTTTTGGCCTTTTGGCCCCGAATGGTGTTTCGGGCGATTTGGGGGGTTAATGAAGGAAGTGCCGTCTCTAGTGCTCCAAAGGGGCTGAAACTTTGTGGGTAGCTTTGGGGCATCTAATAACGTGGGAAAGCGCAAAAAAACTAGAACTTGGTGGCCAATACGACCCACTTACCGCGTGAGATTTGCAACCCGGCCTAGTTTATTTTGGGCGATTTGGGGTTAATGAAGGAAGTGTCGTCTCTAGTGCTCCAAAAGGGCTGAAACTTTGTGGGTAGCTTTTGTACATCCAATAACGTGGGAAAGTGCAAAAAAACTAGAATTTGGAGGCCAATAAGTTCCACTTACCGCGTGAGATTTGCAACACGACCAAAGGTGGCGGATCGCTAAAACCCGACTCCCGGGGCCCCCGAGCGTCCTAATATTCGTCGTGCGGGGTTCATATGGTATTTGAGGGTGATGTGGTTGAAAAAATCCGGGTTTCGGAACATTTCATTTTTTGGCCTTTTGGCCCCGAATGGTGTTTCGGGCGATTTGGGGGGTTAATGAAGGAAGTGCCGTCTCTAGTGCTCCAAAGGGGCTGAAACTTTGTGGGTAGCTTTGGGGCATCTAATAACGTGGGAAAGCGCAAAAAAACTAGAACTTGGTGGCCAATACGACCCACTTACCGCGTGAGATTTGCAACCCGGCCTAGTTTATTTTGGGCGATTTGGGGTTAATGAAGGAAGTGTCGTCTCTAGTGCTCCAAAAGGGCTGAAACTTTGTGGGTAGCTTTTGTACATCCAATAACGTGGGAAAGTGCAAAAAAACTAGAATTTGGAGGCCAATAAGTTCCACTTACCGCGTGAGATTTGCAACACGACCAAAGGTGGCGGATCGCTAAAACCCGACTCCCGGGTCCCCCGAGCGTCCTAATATTCGTCGTGCGGGGTTCATATGGTATTTGAGGGTGATGTGGTTGAAAAAATCCGGGTTTCGGAACATTTCATTTTTTGGCCTTTTGGCCCCGAATGGTGTTTCGGGCGATTTGGGGGGTTAATGAAGGAAGTGCCGTCTCTAGTGCTCCAAAGGGGCTGAAACTTTGTGGGTAGCTTTGGGGCATCTAATAACGTGGGAAAGCGCAAAAAAACTAGAACTTGGTGGCCAATACGACCCACTTACCGCGTGAGATTTGCAACCCGGCCTAGTTTATTTTGGGCGATTTGGGGTTAATGAAGGAAGTGTCGTCTCTAGTGCTCCAAAAGGGCTGAAACTTTGTGGGTAGCTTTTGTACATCCAATAACGTGGGAAAGTGCAAAAAAACTAGAATTTGGAGGCCAATAAGTTCCACTTACCGCGTGAGATTTGCAACACGACCAAAGGTGGCGGATCGCTAAAACCCGACTCCCGGGGCCCCCGAGCGTCCTAATATTCGTCGTGCGGGGTTCATATGGTATTTGAGGGTGATGTGGTTGAAAAAATCCGGGTTTCGGAACATTTCATTTTTTGGCCTTTTGGCCCCGAATGGTGTTTCGGGCGATTTGGGGGGTTAATGAAGGAAGTGCCGTCTCTAGTGCTCCAAAGGGGCTGAAACTTTGTGGGTAGCTTTGGGGCATCTAATAACGTGGGAAAGCGCAAAAAAACTAGAACTTGGTGGCCAATACGACCCACTTACCGCGTGAGATTTGCAACCCGGCCTAGTTTATTTTGGGCGATTTGGGGTTAATGAAGGAAGTGTCGTCTCTAGTGCTCCAAAAGGGCTGAAACTTTGTGGGTAGCTTTTGTACATCCAATAACGTGGGAAAGTGCAAAGAAACTAGAATTTGGAGGCCAATAAGTTCCACTTACCGCGTGAGATTTGCAACACGACCAAAGGTGGCGGATCGCTAAAACCCGACTCCCGGGGCCCCCGAGCGTCCTAATATTCGTCGTGCGGGGTTCATATGGTATTTGAGGGTGATGTGGTTGAAAAAATCCGGGTTTCGGAACATTTCATTTTTTGGCCTTTTGGCCCCGAATGGTGTTTCGGGCGATTTGGGGGGTTAATGAAGGAAGTGCCGTCTCTAGTGCTCCAAAGGGGCTGAAACTTTGTGGGTAGCTTTGGGGCATCTAATAACGTGGGAAAGCGCAAAAAAACTAGAACTTGGTGGCCAATACGACCCACTTACCGCGTGAGATTTGCAACCCGGCCTAGTTTATTTTGGGCGATTTGGGGTTAATGAAGGAAGTGTCGTCTCTAGTGCTCCAAAAGGGCTGAAACTTTGTGGGTAGCTTTTGTACATCCAATAACGTGGGAAAGTGCAAAAAAACTAGAATTTGGAGGCCAATAAGTTCCACTTACCGCGTGAGATTTGCAACACGACCAAAGGTGGCGGATCGCTAAAACCCGACTCCCGGGGCCCCCGAGCGTCCTAATATTCGTCGTGCGGGGTTCATATGGTATTTGAGGGTGATGTGGTTGAAAAAATCCGGGTTTCGGAACATTTCATTTTTTGGCCTTTTGGCCCCGAATGGTGTTTCGGGCGATTTGGGGGGTTAATGAAGGAAGTGCCGTCTCTAGTGCTCCAAAGGGGCTGAAACTTTGTGGGTAGCTTTGGGGCATCTAATAACGTGGGAAAGCGCAAAAAAACTAGAACTTGGTGGCCAATACGACCCACTTACCGCGTGAGATTTGCAACCCGGCCTAGTTTATTTTGGGCGATTTGGGGTTAATGAAGGAAGTGTCGTCTCTAGTGCTCCAAAAGGGCTGAAACTTTGTGGGTAGCTTTTGTACATCCAATAACGTGGGAAAGTGCAAAAAAACTAGAATTTGGAGGCCAATAAGTTCCACTTACCGCGTGAGATTTGCAACACGACCAAAGGTGGCGGATCGCTAAAACCCGACTCCCGGGGCCCCCGAGCGTCCTAATATTCGTCGTGCGGGGTTCATATGGTATTTGAGGGTGATGTGGTTGAAAAAATCCGGGTTTCGGAACATTTCATTTTTTGGCCTTTTGGCCCCGAATGGTGTTTCGGGCGATTTGGGGGGTTAATGAAGGAAGTGCCGTCTCTAGTGCTCCAAAGGGGCTGAAACTTTGTGGGTAGCTTTGGGGCATCTAATAACGTGGGAAAGCGCAAAAAAACTAGAACTTGGTGGCCAATACGACCCACTTACCGCGTGAGATTTGCAACCCGGCCTAGTTTATTTTGGGCGATTTGGGGTTAATGAAGGAAGTGTCGTCTCTAGTGCTCCAAAAGGGCTGAAACTTTGTGGGTAGCTTTTGTACATCCAATAACGTGGGAAAGTGCAAAAAAACTAGAATTTGGAGGCCAATAAGTTCCACTTACCGCGTGAGATTTGCAACACGACCAAAGGTGGCGGATCGCTAAAACCCGACTCCCGGGGCCCCCGAGCGTCCTAATATTCGTCGTGCGGGGTTCATATGGTATTTGAGGGTGATGTGGTTGAAAAAATCCGGGTTTCGGAACATTTCATTTTTTGGCCTTTTGGCCCCGAATGGTGTTTCGGGCGATTTGGGGGGTTAATGAAGGAAGTGCCGTCTCTAGTGCTCCAAAGGGGCTGAAACTTTGTGGGTAGCTTTGGGGCATCTAATAACGTGGGAAAGCGCAAAAAAACTAGAACTTGGTGGCCAATACGACCCACTTACCGCGTGAGATTTGCAACCCGGCCTAGTTTATTTTGGGCGATTTGGGGTTAATGAAGGAAGTGTCGTCTCTAGTGCTCCAAAAGGGCTGAAACTTTGTGGGTAGCTTTTGTACATCCAATAACGTGGGAAAGTGCAAAGAAACTAGAATTTGGAGGCCAATAAGTTCCACTTACCGCGTGAGATTTGCAACACGACCAAAGGTGGCGGATCGCTAAAACCCGACTCCCGGGGCCCCCGAGCGTCCTAATATTCGTCGTGCGGGGTTCATATGGTATTTGAGGGTGATGTGGTTGAAAAAATCCGGGTTTCGGAACATTTCATTTTTTGGCCTTTTGGCCCCGAATGGTGTTTCGGGCGATTTGGGGGGTTAATGAAGGAAGTGCCGTCTCTAGTGCTCCAAAGGGGCTGAAACTTTGTGGGTAGCTTTGGGGCATCTAATAACGTGGGAAAGCGCAAAAAAACTAGAACTTGGTGGCCAATACGACCCACTTACCGCGTGAGATTTGCAACCCGGCCTAGTTTATTTTGGGCGATTTGGGGTTAATGAAGGAAGTGTCGTCTCTAGTGCTCCAAAAGGGCTGAAACTTTGTGGGTAGCTTTTGTACATCCAATAACGTGGGAAAGTGCAAAGAAACTAGAATTTGGAGGCCAATAAGTTCCACTTACCGCGTGAGATTTGCAACACGACCAAAGGTGGCGGATCGCTAAAACCCGACTCCCGGGGCCCCCGAGCGTCCTAATATTCGTCGTGCGGGGTTCATATGGTATTTGAGGGTGATGTGGTTGAAAAAATCCGGGTTTCGGAACATTTCATTTTTTGGCCTTTTGGCCCCGAATGGTGTTTCGGGCGATTTGGGGGGTTAATGAAGGAAGTGCCGTCTCTAGTGCTCCAAAGGGGCTGAAACTTTGTGGGTAGCTTTGGGGCATCTAATAACGTGGGAAAGCGCAAAAAAACTAGAACTTGGTGGCCAATACGACCCACTTACCGCGTGAGATTTGCAACCCGGCCTAGTTTATTTTGGGCGATTTGGGGTTAATGAAGGAAGTGTCGTCTCTAGTGCTCCAAAAGGGCTGAAACTTTGTGGGTAGCTTTTGTACATCCAATAACGTGGGAAAGTGCAAAAAAACTAGAATTTGGAGGCCAATAAGTTCCACTTACCGCGTGAGATTTGCAACACGACCAAAGGTGGCGGATCGCTAAAACCCGACTCCCGGGTCCCCCGAGCGTCCTAATATTCGTCGTGCGGGGTTCATATGGTATTTGAGGGTGATGTGGTTGAAAAAATCCGGGTTTCGGAACATTTCATTTTTTGGCCTTTTGGCCCCGAATGGTGTTTCGGGCGATTTGGGGGGTTAATGAAGGAAGTGCCGTCTCTAGTGCTCCAAAGGGGCTGAAACTTTGTGGGTAGCTTTGGGGCATCTAATAACGTGGGAAAGCGCAAAAAAACTAGAACTTGGTGGCCAATACGACCCACTTACCGCGTGAGATTTGCAACCCGGCCTAGTTTATTTTGGGCGATTTGGGGTTAATGAAGGAAGTGTCGTCTCTAGTGCTCCAAAAGGGCTGAAACTTTGTGGGTAGCTTTTGTACATCCAATAACGTGGGAAAGTGCAAAAAAACTAGAATTTGGAGGCCAATAAGTTCCACTTACCGCGTGAGATTTGCAACACGACCAAAGGTGGCGGATCGCTAAAACCCGACTCCCGGGGCCCCCGAGCGTCCTAATATTCGTCGTGCGGGGTTCATATGGTATTTGAGGGTGATGTGGTTGAAAAAATCCGGGTTTCGGAACATTTCATTTTTTGGCCTTTTGGCCCCGAATGGTGTTTCGGGCGATTTGGGGGGTTAATGAAGGAAGTGCCGTCTCTAGTGCTCCAAAGGGGCTGAAACTTTGTGGGTAGCTTTGGGGCATCTAATAACGTGGGAAAGCGCAAAAAAACTAGAACTTGGTGGCCAATACGACCCACTTACCGCGTGAGATTTGCAACCCGGCCTAGTTTATTTTGGGCGATTTGGGGTTAATGAAGGAAGTGTCGTCTCTAGTGCTCCAAAAGGGCTGAAACTTTGTGGGTAGCTTTTGTACATCCAATAACGTGGGAAAGTGCAAAGAAACTAGAATTTGGAGGCCAATAAGTTCCACTTACCGCGTGAGATTTGCAACACGACCAAAGGTGGCGGATCGCTAAAACCCGACTCCCGGGGCCCCCGAGCGTCCTAATATTCGTCGTGCGGGGTTCATATGGTATTTGAGGGTGATGTGGTTGAAAAAATCCGGGTTTCGGAACATTTCATTTTTTGGCCTTTTGGCCCCGAATGGTGTTTCGGGCGATTTGGGGGGTTAATGAAGGAAGTGCCGTCTCTAGTGCTCCAAAGGGGCTGAAACTTTGTGGGTAGCTTTGGGGCATCTAATAACGTGGGAAAGCGCAAAAAAACTAGAACTTGGTGGCCAATACGACCCACTTACCGCGTGAGATTTGCAACCCGGCCTAGTTTATTTTGGGCGATTTGGGGTTAATGAAGGAAGTGTCGTCTCTAGTGCTCCAAAAGGGCTGAAACTTTGTGGGTAGCTTTTGTACATCCAATAACGTGGGAAAGTGCAAAGAAACTAGAATTTGGAGGCCAATAAGTTCCACTTACCGCGTGAGATTTGCAACACGACCAAAGGTGGCGGATCGCTAAAACCCGACTCCCGGGGCCCCCGAGCGTCCTAATATTCGTCGTGCGGGGTTCATATGGTATTTGAGGGTGATGTGGTTGAAAAAATCCGGGTTTCGGAACATTTCATTTTTTGGCCTTTTGGCCCCGAATGGTGTTTCGGGCGATTTGGGGGGTTAATGAAGGAAGTGCCGTCTCTAGTGCTCCAAAGGGGCTGAAACTTTGTGGGTAGCTTTGGGGCATCTAATAACGTGGGAAAGCGCAAAAAAACTAGAACTTGGTGGCCAATACGACCCACTTACCGCGTGAGATTTGCAACCCGGCCTAGTTTATTTTGGGCGATTTGGGGTTAATGAAGGAAGTGTCGTCTCTAGTGCTCCAAAAGGGCTGAAACTTTGTGGGTAGCTTTTGTACATCCAATAACGTGGGAAAGTGCAAAGAAACTAGAATTTGGAGGCCAATAAGTTCCACTTACCGCGTGAGATTTGCAACACGACCAAAGGTGGCGGATCGCTAAAACCCGACTCCCGGGTCCCCCGAGCGTCCTAATATTCGTCGTGCGGGGTTCATATGGTATTTGAGGGTGATGTGGTTGAAAAAATCCGGGTTTCGGAACATTTCATTTTTTGGCCTTTTGGCCCCGAATGGTGTTTCGGGCGATTTGGGGGGTTAATGAAGGAAGTGCCGTCTCTAGTGCTCCAAAGGGGCTGAAACTTTGTGGGTAGCTTTGGGGCATCTAATAACGTGGGAAAGCGCAAAAAAACTAGAACTTGGTGGCCAATACGACCCACTTACCGCGTGAGATTTGCAACCCGGCCTAGTTTATTTTGGGCGATTTGGGGTTAATGAAGGAAGTGTCGTCTCTAGTGCTCCAAAAGGGCTGAAACTTTGTGGGTAGCTTTTGTACATCCAATAACGTGGGAAAGTGCAAAAAAACTAGAATTTGGAGGCCAATAAGTTCCACTTACCGCGTGAGATTTGCAACACGACCAAAGGTGGCGGATCGCTAAAACCCGACTCCCGGGTCCCCCGAGCGTCCTAATATTCGTCGTGCGGGGTTCATATGGTATTTGAGGGTGATGTGGTTGAAAAAATCCGGGTTTCGGAACATTTCATTTTTTGGCCTTTTGGCCCCGAATGGTGTTTCGGGCGATTTGGGGGGTTAATGAAGGAAGTGCCGTCTCTAGTGCTCCAAAGGGGCTGAAACTTTGTGGGTAGCTTTGGGGCATCTAATAACGTGGGAAAGCGCAAAAAAACTAGAACTTGGTGGCCAATACGACCCACTTACCGCGTGAGATTTGCAACCCGGCCTAGTTTATTTTGGGCGATTTGGGGTTAATGAAGGAAGTGTCGTCTCTAGTGCTCCAAAAGGGCTGAAACTTTGTGGGTAGCTTTTGTACATCCAATAACGTGGGAAAGTGCAAAGAAACTAGAATTTGGAGGCCAATAAGTTCCACTTACCGCGTGAGATTTGCAACACGACCAAAGGTGGCGGATCGCTAAAACCCGACTCCCGGGGCCCCCGAGCGTCCTAATATTCGTCGTGCGGGGTTCATATGGTATTTGAGGGTGATGTGGTTGAAAAAAATCCGGGTTTCGGAACATTTCATTTTTTGGCCTTTTGGCCCCGAATGGTGTTTCGGGCGATTTGGGGGGTTAATGAAGGAAGTGCCGTCTCTAGTGCTCCAAAGGGGCTGAAACTTTGTGGGTAGCTTTGGGGCATCTAATAACGTGGGAAAGCGCAAAAAAACTAGAACTTGGTGGCCAATACGACCCACTTACCGCGTGAGATTTGCAACCCGGCCTAGTTTATTTTGGGCGATTTGGGGTTAATGAAGGAAGTGTCGTCTCTAGTGCTCCAAAAGGGCTGAAACTTTGTGGGTAGCTTTTGTACATCCAATAACGTGGGAAAGTGCAAAGAAACTAGAATTTGGAGGCCAATAAGTTCCACTTACCGCGTGAGATTTGCAACACGACCAAAGGTGGCGGATCGCTAAAACCCGACTCCCGGGGCCCCCGAGCGTCCTAATATTCGTCGTGCGGGGTTCATATGGTATTTGAGGGTGATGTGGTTGAAAAAATCCGGGTTTCGGAACATTTCATTTTTTGGCCTTTTGGCCCCGAATGGTGTTTCGGGCGATTTGGGGGGTTAATGAAGGAAGTGCCGTCTCTAGTGCTCCAAAGGGGCTGAAACTTTGTGGGTAGCTTTGGGGCATCTAATAACGTGGGAAAGCGCAAAAAAACTAGAACTTGGTGGCCAATACGACCCACTTACCGCGTGAGATTTGCAACCCGGCCTAGTTTATTTTGGGCGATTTGGGGTTAATGAAGGAAGTGTCGTCTCTAGTGCTCCAAAAGGGCTGAAACTTTGTGGGTAGCTTTTGTACATCCAATAACGTGGGAAAGTGCAAAAAAACTAGAATTTGGAGGCCAATAAGTTCCACTTACCGCGTGAGATTTGCAACACGACCAAAGGTGGCGGATCGCTAAAACCCGACTCCCGGGTCCCCCGAGCGTCCTAATATTCGTCGTGCGGGGTTCATATGGTATTTGAGGGTGATGTGGTTGAAAAAATCCGGGTTTCGGAACATTTCATTTTTTGGCCTTTTGGCCCCGAATGGTGTTTCGGGCGATTTGGGGGGTTAATGAAGGAAGTGCCGTCTCTAGTGCTCCAAAGGGGCTGAAACTTTATGGGTAGCTTTGGGGCATCTAATAACGTGGGAAAGCGCAAAAAAACTAGAACTTGGTGGCCAATACGACCCACTTACCGCGTGAGATTTGCAACCCGGCCTAGTTTATTTTGGGCGATTTGGGGTTAATGAAGGAAGTGTCGTCTCTAGTGCTCCAAAAGGGCTGAAACTTTGTGGGTAGCTTTTGTACATCCAATAACGTGGGAAAGTGCAAAGAAACTAGAATTTGGAGGCCAATAAGTTCCACTTACCGCGTGAGATTTGCAACACGACCAAAGGTGGCGGATCGCTAAAACCCGACTCCCGGGGCCCCCGAGCGTCCTAATATTCGTCGTGCGGGGTTCATATGGTATTTGAGGGTGATGTGGTTGAAAAAATCCGGGTTTCGGAACATTTCATTTTTTGGCCTTTTGGCCCCGAATGGTGTTTCGGGCGATTTGGGGGGTTAATGAAGGAAGTGCCGTCTCTAGTGCTCCAAAGGGGCTGAAACTTTGTGGGTAGCTTTGGGGCATCTAATAACGTGGGAAAGCGCAAAAAAACTAGAACTTGGTGGCCAATACGACCCACTTACCGCGTGAGATTTGCAACCCGGCCTAGTTTATTTTGGGCGATTTGGGGTTAATGAAGGAAGTGTCGTCTCTAGTGCTCCAAAAGGGCTGAAACTTTGTGGGTAGCTTTTGTACATCCAATAACGTGGGAAAGTGCAAAAAAACTAGAATTTGGAGGCCAATAAGTTCCACTTACCGCGTGAGATTTGCAACACGACCAAAGGTGGCGGATCGCTAAAACCCGACTCCCGGGTCCCCCGAGCGTCCTAATATTCGTCGTGCGGGGTTCATATGGTATTTGAGGGTGATGTGGTTGAAAAAATCCGGGTTTCGGAAGATTTCATTTTTTGGCCTTTTGGCCCCGAATGGTGTTTCGGGCGATTTGGGGGGTTAATGAAGGAAGTGCCGTCTCTAGTGCTCCAAAGGGGCTGAAACTTTGTGGGTAGCTTTGGGGCATCTAATAACGTGGGAAAGCGCAAAAAAACTAGAACTTGGTGGCCAATACGACCCACTTACCGCGTGAGATTTGCAACCCGGCCTAGTTTATTTTGGGCGATTTGGGGTTAATGAAGGAAGTGTCGTCTCTGGTGCTCCAAAAGGGCTTAAACTTTGTGGGTAGCTTTTGTACATCCAATAACGTGGGAAAGTGCAAAAAAACTAGAATTTGGAGGCCAATAAGTTCCACTTACCGCGTGAGATTTGCAACACGACCAAAGGTGGCGGATCGCTAAAACCCGACTCCCGGGGCCCCCGAGCGTCCTAATATTCGTCGTGCGGGGTTCATATGGTATTTGAGGGTGATGTGGTTGAAAAAATCCGGGTTTCGGAACATTTCATTTTTTGGCCTTTTGGCCCCGAATGGTGTTTCGGGCGATTTGGGGGGTTAATGAAGGAAGTGCCGTCTCTAGTGCTCCAAAGGGGCTGAAACTTTGTGGGTAGCTTTGGGGCATCTAATAACGTGGGAAAGCGCAAAAAAACTAGAACTTGGTGGCCAATACGACCCACTTACCGCGTGAGATTTGCAACCCGGCCTAGTTTATTTTGGGCGATTTGGGGTTAATGAAGGAAGTGTCGTCTCTAGTGCTCCAAAAGGGCTGAAACTTTGTGGGTAGCTTTTGTACATCCAATAACGTGGGAAAGTGCAAAAAAACTAGAATTTGGAGGCCAATAAGTTCCACTTACCGCGTGAGATTTGCAACACGACCAAAGGTGGCGGATCGCTAAAACCCGACTCCCGGGGCCCCCGAGCGTCCTAATATTCGTCGTGCGGGGTTCATATGGTATTTGAGGGTGATGTGGTTGAAAAAATCCGGGTTTCGGAACATTTCATTTTTTGGCCTTTTGGCCCCGAATGGTGTTTCGGGCGATTTGGGGGGTTAATGAAGGAAGTGCCGTCTCTAGTGCTCCAAAGGGGCTGAAACTTTGTGGGTAGCTTTGGGGCATCTAATAACGTGGGAAAGCGCAAAAAAACTAGAACTTGGTGGCCAATACGACCCACTTACCGCGTGAGATTTGCAACCCGGCCTAGTTTATTTTGGGCGATTTGGGGTTAATGAAGGAAGTGTCGTCTCTAGTGCTCCAAAAGGGCTGAAACTTTGTGGGTAGCTTTTGTACATCCAATAACGTGGGAAAGTGCAAAAAAACTAGAATTTGGAGGCCAATAAGTTCCACTTACCGCGTGAGATTTGCAACACGACCAAAGGTGGCGGATCGCTAAAACCCGACTCCCGGGGCCCCTGAGCGTCCTAATATTCGTCGTGCGGGGTTCATATGGTATTTGAGGGTGATGTGGTTGAAAAAATCCGGGTTTCGGAAGATTTCATTTTTTGGCCTTTTGGCCCCGAATGGTGTTTCGGGCGATTTGGGGGGTTAATGAAGGAAGTGCCGTCTCTAGTGCTCCAAAGGGGCTGAAACTTTGTGGGTAGCTTTGGGGCATCTAATAACGTGGGAAAGCGCAAAAAAACTAGAACTTGGTGGCCAATACGACCCACTTACCGCGTGAGATTTGCAACCCGGCCTAGTTTATTTTGGGCGATTTGGGGTTAATGAAGGAAGTGTCGTCTCTGGTGCTCCAAAAGGGCTGAAACTTTGTGGGTAGCTTTTGTACATCCAATAACGTGGGAAAGCGCAAAAAAACTAGAATTTGGAGGCCAATAAGTTCCACTTACCGCGTGAGATTTGCAACACGACCAAAGGTGGCGGATCGCTAAAACCCGACTCCCGGGGCCCCCGAGCGTCCTAATATTCGTCGTGCGGGGTTCATATGGTATTTGAGGGTGATGTGGTTGAAAAAATCCGGGTTTCGGAAGATTTCATTTTTTGGCCTTTTGGCCCCGAATGGTGTTTCGGGCGATTTGGGGGGTTAATGAAGGAAGTGCCGTCTCTAGTGCTCCAAAGGGGCTGAAACTTTGTGGGTAGCTTTGGGGCATCTAATAACGTGGGAAAGCGCAAAAAAACTAGAACTTGGTGGCCAATACGACCCACTTACCGCGTGAGATTTGCAACCCGGCCTAGTTTATTTTGGGCGATTTGGGGTTAATGAAGGAAGTGTCGTCTCTGGTGCTCCAAAAGGGCTTAAACTTTGTGGGTAGCTTTTGTACATCCAATAACGTGGGAAAGCGCAAAAAAAATAGAATTTGGAGGCCAATAAGTTCCACTTACCGCGTGAGATTTGCAACACGACCAAAGGTGGCGGATCGCTAAAACCCGACTCCCGGGGCCCCCGAGCGTCCTAATATTCGTCGTGCGGGGTTCATATGGTATTTGAGGGTGATGTGGTTGAAAAAATCCGGGTTTCGGAACATTTCATTTTTTGGCCTTTTGGCCCCGAATGGTGTTTCGGGCGATTTGGGGGGTTAATGAAGGAAGTGCCGTCTCTAGTGCTCCAAAGGGGCTGAAACTTTGTGGGTAGCTTTGGGGCATCTAATAACGTGGGAAAGCGCAAAAAAACTAGAACTTGGTGGCCAATACGACCCACTTACCGCGTGAGATTTGCAACCCGGCCTAGTTTATTTTGGGCGATTTGGGGTTAATGAAGGAAGTGTCGTCTCTAGTGCTCCAAAAGGGCTGAAACTTTGTGGGTAGCTTTTGTACATCCAATAACGTGGGAAAGCGCAAAAAAACTAGAATTTGGAGGCCAATAAGTTCCACTTACCGCGTGAGATTTGCAACACGACCAAAGGTGGCGGATCGCTAAAACCCGACTCCCGGGGCCCCCGAGCGTCCTAATATTCGTCGTGCGGGGTTCATATGGTATTTGAGGGTGATGTGGTTGAAAAAATCCGGGTTTCGGAACATTTCATTTTTTGGCCTTTTGGCCCCGAATGGTGTTTCGGGCGATTTGGGGGGTTAATGAAGGAAGTGCCGTCTCTAGTGCTCCAAAGGGGCTGAAACTTTGTGGGTAGCTTTGGGGCATCTAATAACGTGGGAAAGCGCAAAAAAACTAGAACTTGGTGGCCAATACGACCCACTTACCGCGTGAGATTTGCAACCCGGCCTAGTTTATTTTGGGCGATTTGGGGTTAATGAAGGAAGTGTCGTCTCTGGTGCTCCAAAAGGGCTGAAACTTTGGGGGTAGCTTTTGTACATCCAATAACGTGGGAAAGTGCAAAGAAACTAGAATTTGGAGGCCAATAAGTTCCACTTACCGCGTGAGATTTGCAACACGACCAAAGGTGGCGGATCGCTAAAACCCGACTCCCGGGGCCCCCGAGCGTCCTAATATTCGTCGTGCGGGGTTCATATGGTATTTGAGGGTGATGTGGTTGAAAAAATCCGGGTTTCGGAAGATTTCATTTTTTGGCCTTTTGGCCCCGAATGGTGTTTCGGGCGATTTGGGGGGTTAATGAAGGAAGTGCCGTCTCTAGTGCTCCAAAGGGGCTGAAACTTTGTGGGTAGCTTTGGGGCATCTAATAACGTGGGAAAGCGCAAAAAAACTAGAACTTGGTGGCCAATACGACCCACTTACCGCGTGAGATTTGCAACCCGGCCTAGTTTATTTTGGGCGATTTGGGGTTAATGAAGGAAGTGTCGTCTCTGGTGCTCCAAAAGGGCTGAAACTTTGTGGGTAGCTTTTGTACATCCAATAACGTGGGAAAGCGCAAAAAAAACTAGAATTTGGAGGCCAATAAGTTCCACTTACCGCGTGAGATTTGCAACACGACCAAAGGTGGCGGATCGCTAAAACCCGACTCCCGGGGCCCCCGAGCGTCCTAATATTCGTCGTGCGGGGTTCATATGGTATTTGAGGGTGATGTGGTTGAAAAAATCCGGGTTTCGGAACATTTCATTTTTTGGCCTTTTGGCCCCGAAAGGTGTTTCGGGCGATTTGGGGGGTTAATGAAGGAAGTGCCGTCTCTAGTGCTCCAAAGGGGCTGAAACTTTGTGGGTAGCTTTGGGGCATCTAATAACGTGGGAAAGCGCAAAAAAACTAGAACTTGGTGGCCAATACGACCCACTTACCGCGTGAGATTTGCAACCCGGCCTAGTTTATTTTGGGCGATTTGGGGTTAATGAAGGAAGTGTCGTCTCTGGTGCTCCAAAAGGGCTGAAACTTTGTGGGTAGCTTTTGTACATCCAATAACGTGGGAAAGCGCAAAAAAAATAGAATTTGGAGGCCAATAAGTTCCACTTACCGCGTGAGATTTGCAACACGACCAAAGGTGGCGGATCGCTAAAACCCGACTCCCGGGGCCCCCGAGCGTCCTAATATTCGTCGTGCGGGGTTCATATGGTATTTGAGGGTGATGTGGTTGAAAAAATCCGGGTTTCGGAAGATTTCATTTTTTGGCCTTTTGGCCCCGAATGGTGTTTCGGGCGATTTGGGGGGTTAATGAAGGAAGTGCCGTCTCTAGTGCTCCAAAGGGGCTGAAACTTTGTGGGTAGCTTTGGGGCATCTAATAACGTGGGAAAGCGCAAAAAAACTAGAACTTGGTGGCCAATACGACCCACTTACCGCGTGAGATTTGCAACCCGGCCTAGTTTATTTTGGGCGATTTGGGGTTAATGAAGGAAGTGTCGTCTCTAGTGCTCCAAAAGGGCTGAAACTTTGTGGGTAGCTTTTGTACATCCAATAACGTGGGAAAGCGCAAAAAAAATAGAATTTGGAGGCCAATAAGTTCCACTTACCGCGTGAGATTTGCAACACGACCAAAGGTGGCGGATCGCTAAAACCCGACTCCCGGGGCCCCCGAGCGTCCTAATATTCGTCGTGCGGGGTTCATATGGTATTTGAGGGTGATGTGGTTGAAAAAATCCGGGTTTCGGAACATTTCATTTTTTGGCCTTTTGGCCCCGAATGGTGTTTCGGGCGATTTGGGGGGTTAATGAAGGAAGTGCCGTCTCTAGTGCTCCAAAGGGGCTGAAACTTTGTGGGTAGCTTTGGGGCATCTAATAACGTGGGAAAGCGCAAAAAAACTAGAACTTGGTGGCCAATACGACCCACTTACCGCGTGAGATTTGCAACCCGGCCTAGTTTATTTTGGGCGATTTGGGGTTAATGAAGGAAGTGTCGTCTCTGGTGCTCCAAAAGGGCTGAAACTTTGTGGGTAGCTTTTGTACATCCAATAACGTGGGAAAGCGCAAAAAAACTAGAATTTGGAGGCCAATAAGTTCCACTTACCGCGTGAGATTTGCAACACGACCAAAGGTGGCGGATCGCTAAAACCCGACTCCCGGGGCCCCCGAGCGTCCTAATATTCGTCGTGCGGGGTTCATATGGTATTTGAGGGTGATGTGGTTGAAAAAATCCGGGTTTCGGAACATTTCATTTTTTGGCCTTTTGGCCCCGAATGGTGTTTCGGGCGATTTGGGGGGTTAATGAAGGAAGTGCCGTCTCTAGTGCTCCAAAGGGGCTGAAACTTTGTGGGTAGCTTTGGGGCATCTAATAACGTGGGAAAGCGCAAAAAAACTAGAACTTGGTGGCCAATACGACCCACTTACCGCGTGAGATTTGCAACCCGGCCTAGTTTATTTTGGGCGATTTGGGGTTAATGAAGGAAGTGTCGTCTCTGGTGCTCCAAAAGGGCTGAAACTTTGTGGGTAGCTTTTGTACATCCAATAACGTGGGAAAGCGCAAAAAAACTAGAATTTGGAGGCCAATAAGTTCCACTTACCGCGTGAGATTTGCAACACGACCAAAGGTGGCGGATCGCTAAAACCCGACTCCCGGGGCCCCCGAGCGTCCTAATATTCGTCGTGCGGGGTTCATATGGTATTTGAGGGTGATGTGGTTGAAAAAATCCGGGTTTCGGAACATTTCATTTTTTGGCCTTTTGGCCCCGAATGGTGTTTCGGGCGATTTGGGGGGTTAATGAAGGAAGTGCCGTCTCTAGTGCTCCAAAGGGGCTGAAACTTTGTGGGTAGCTTTGGGGCATCTAATAACGTGGGAAAGCGCAAAAAAACTAGAACTTGGTGGCCAATACGACCCACTTACCGCGTGAGATTTGCAACCCGGCCTAGTTTATTTTGGGCGATTTGGGGTTAATGAAGGAAGTGTCGTCTCTGGTGCTCCAAAAGGGCTGAAACTTTGTGGGTAGCTTTTGTACATCCAATAACGTGGGAAAGTGCAAAAAAACTAGAATTTGGAGGCCAATAAGTTCCACTTACCGCGTGAGATTTGCAACACGACCAAAGGTGGCGGATCGCTAAAACCCGACTCCCGGGGCCCCCGAGCGTCCTAATATTCGTCGTGCGGGGTTCATATGGTATTTGAGGGTGATGTGGTTGAAAAAATCCGGGTTTCGGAACATTTCATTTTTTGGCCTTTTGGCCCCGAATGGTGTTTCGGGCGATTTGGGGGGTTAATGAAGGAAGTGCCGTCTCTAGTGCTCCAAAGGGGCTGAAACTTTGTGGGTAGCTTTGGGGCATCTAATAACGTGGGAAAGCGCAAAAAAACTAGAACTTGGTGGCCAATACGACCCACTTACCGCGTGAGATTTGCAACCCGGCCTAGTTTATTTTGGGCGATTTGGGGTTAATGAAGGAAGTGTCGTCTCTGGTGCTCCAAAAGGGCTTAAACTTTGTGGGTAGCTTTTGTACATCCAATAACGTGGGAAAGCGCAAAAAAAATAGAATTTGGAGGCCAATAAGTTCCACTTACCGCGTGAGATTTGCAACACGACCAAAGGTGGCGGATCGCTAAAACCCGACTCCCGGGGCCCCCGAGCGTCCTAATATTCGTCGTGCGGGGTTCATATGGTATTTGAGGGTGATGTGGTTGAAAAAATCCGGGTTTCGGAACATTTCATTTTTTGGCCTTTTGGCCCCGAATGGTGTTTCGGGCGATTTGGGGGGTTAATGAAGGAAGTGCCGTCTCTAGTGCTCCAAAGGGGCTGAAACTTTGTGGGTAGCTTTGGGGCATCTAATAACGTGGGAAAGCGCAAAAAAACTAGAACTTGGTGGCCAATACGACCCACTTACCGCGTGAGATTTGCAACCCGGCCTAGTTTATTTTGGGCGATTTGGGGTTAATGAAGGAAGTGTCGTCTCTGGTGCTCCAAAAGGGCTGAAACTTTGTGGGTAGCTTTTGTACATCCAATAACGTGGGAAAGCGCAAAAAAACTAGAATTTGGAGGCCAATAAGTTCCACTTACCGCGTGAGATTTGCAACACGACCAAAGGTGGCGGATCGCTAAAACCCGACTACCGGGGCCCCCGAGCGTCCTAATATTCGTCGTGCGGGGTTCATATGGTATTTGAGGGTGATGTGGTTGAAAAAATCCGGGTTTCGGAACATTTCATTTTTTGGCCTTTTGGCCCCGAATGGTGTTTCGGGCGATTTGGGGGGTTAATGAAGGAAGTGCCGTCTCTAGTGCTCCAAAGGGGCTGAAACTTTGTGGGTAGCTTTGGGGCATCTAATAACGTGGGAAAGCGCAAAAAAACTAGAACTTGGTGGCCAATACGACCCACTTACCGCGTGAGATTTGCAACCCGGCCTAGTTTATTTTGGGCGATTTGGGGTTAATGAAGGAAGTGTCGTCTCTGGTGCTCCAAAAGGGCTGAAACTTTGTGGGTAGCTTTTGTACATCCAATAACGTGGGAAAGTGCAAAAAAACTAGAATTTGGAGGCCAATAAGTTCCACTTACCGCGTGAGATTTGCAACACGACCAAAGGTGGCGGATCGCTAAAACCCGACTCCCGGGGCCCCCGAGCGTCCTAATATTCGTCGTGCGGGGTTCATATGGTATTTGAGGGTGATGTGGTTGAAAAAATCCGGGTTTCGGAAGATTTCATTTTTTGGCCTTTTGGCCCCGAATGGTGTTTCGGGCGATTTGGGGGGTTAATGAAGGAAGTGCCGTCTCTAGTGCTCCAAAGGGGCTGAAACTTTGTGGGTAGCTTTGGGGCATCTAATAACGTGGGAAAGCGCAAAAAAACTAGAACTTGGTGGCCAATACGACCCACTTACCGCGTGAGATTTGCAACCCGGCCTAGTTTATTTTGGGCGATTTGGGGTTAATGAAGGAAGTGTCGTCTCTGGTGCTCCAAAAGGGCTTAAACTTTGTGGGTAGCTTTTGTACATCCAATAACGTGGGAAAGCGCAAAAAAAACAGAATTTGGAGGCCAATAAGTTCCACTTACCGCGTGAGATTTGCAACACGACCAAAGGTGGCGGATCGCTAAAACCCGACTCCCGGGGCCCCCGAGCGTCCTAATATTCGTCGTGCGGGGTTCATATGGTATTTGAGGGTGATGTGGTTGAAAAAATCCGGGTTTCGGAACATTTCATTTTTTGGCCTTTTGGCCCCGAATGGTGTTTCGGGCGATTTGGGGGGTTAATGAAGGAAGTGCCGTCTCTAGTGCTCCAAAGGGGCTGAAACTTTGTGGGTAGCTTTGGGGCATCTAATAACGTGGGAAAGCGCAAAAAAACTAGAACTTGGTGGCCAATACGACCCACTTACCGCGTGAGATTTGCAACCCGGCCTAGTTTATTTTGGGCGATTTGGGGTTAATGAAGGAAGTGTCGTCTCTGGTGCTCCAAAAGGGCTGAAACTTTGTGGGTAGCTTTTGTACATCCAATAACGTGGGAAAGCGCAAAAAAAATAGAATTTGGAGGCCAATAAGTTCCACTTACCGCGTGAGATTTGCAACACGACCAAAGGTGGCGGATCGCTAAAACCCGACTCCCGGGGCCCCCGAGCGTCCTAATATTCGTCGTGCGGGGTTCATATGGTATTTGAGGGTGATGTGGTTGAAAAAATCCGGGTTTCGGAACATTTCATTTTTTGGCCTTTTGGCCCCGAATGGTGTTTCGGGCGATTTGGGGGGTTAATGAAGGAAGTGCCGTCTCTAGTGCTCCAAAGGGGCTGAAACTTTGTGGGTAGCTTTGGGGCATCTAATAACGTGGGAAAGCGCAAAAAAACTAGAACTTGGTGGCCAATACGACCCACTTACCGCGTGAGATTTGCAACCCGGCCTAGTTTATTTTGGGCGATTTGGGGTTAATGAAGGAAGTGTCGTCTCTGGTGCTCCAAAAGGGCTGAAACTTTGTGGGTAGCTTTTGTACATCCAATAACGTGGGAAAGCGCAAAAAAAATAGAATTTGGAGGCCAATAAGTTCCACTTACCGCGTGAGATTTGCAACACGACCAAAGGTGGCGGATCGCTAAAACCCGACTCCCGGGGCCCCCGAGCGTCCTAATATTCGTCGTGCGGGGTTCATATGGTATTTGAGGGTGATGTGGTTGAAAAAATCCGGGTTTCGGAACATTTCATTTTTTGGCCTTTTGGCCCCGAATGGTGTTTCGGGCGATTTGGGGGGTTAATGAAGGAAGTGCCGTCTCTAGTGCTCCAAAGGGGCTGAAACTTTGTGGGTAGCTTTGGGGCATCTAATAACGTGGGAAAGCGCAAAAAAACTAGAACTTGGTGGCCAATACGACCCACTTACCGCGTGAGATTTGCAACCCGGCCTAGTTTATTTTGGGCGATTTGGGGTTAATGAAGGAAGTGTCGTCTCTGGTGCTCCAAAAGGGCTGAAACTTTGTGGGTAGCTTTTGTACATCCAATAACGTGGGAAAGCGCAAAAAAAATAGAATTTGGAGGCCAATAAGTTCCACTTACCGCGTGAGATTTGCAACACGACCAAAGGTGGCGGATCGCTAAAACCCGACTCCCGGGGCCCCCGAGCGTCCTAATATTCGTCGTGCGGGGTTCATATGGTATTTGAGGGTGATGTGGTTGAAAAAATCCGGGTTTCGGAACATTTCATTTTTTGGCCTTTTGGCCCCGAATGGTGTTTCGGGCGATTTGGGGGGTTAATGAAGGAAGTGCCGTCTCTAGTGCTCCAAAGGGGCTGAAACTTTGTGGGTAGCTTTGGGGCATCTAATAACGTGGGAAAGCGCAAAAAAACTAGAACTTGGTGGCCAATACGACCCACTTACCGCGTGAGATTTGCAACCCGGCCTAGTTTATTTTGGGCGATTTGGGGTTAATGAAGGAAGTGTCGTCTCTGGTGCTCCAAAAGGGCTGAAACTTTGTGGGTAGCTTTTGTACATCCAATAACGTGGGAAAGCGCAAAAAAACTAGAATTTGGAGGCCAATAAGTTCCACTTACCGCGTGAGATTTGCAACACGACCAAAGGTGGCGGATCGCTAAAACCCGACTCCCGGGGCCCCCGAGCGTCCTAATATTCGTCGTGCGGGGTTCATATGGTATTTGAGGGTGATGTGGTTGAAAAAATCCGGGTTTCGGAACATTTCATTTTTTGGCCTTTTGGCCCCGAATGGTGTTTCGGGCGATTTGGGGGGTTAATGAAGGAAGTGCCGTCTCTAGTGCTCCAAAGGGGCTGAAACTTTGTGGGTAGCTTTGGGGCATCTAATAACGTGGGAAAGCGCAAAAAAACTAGAACTTGGTGGCCAATACGACCCACTTACCGCGTGAGATTTGCAACCCGGCCTAGTTTATTTTGGGCGATTTGGGGTTAATGAAGGAAGTGTCGTCTCTGGTGCTCCAAAAGGGCTGAAACTTTGTGGGTAGCTTTTGTACATCCAATAACGTGGGAAAGTGCAAAAAAACTAGAATTTGGAGGCCAATAAGTTCCACTTACCGCGTGAGATTTGCAACACGACCAAAGGTGGCGGATCGCTAAAACCCGACTCCCGGGGCCCCCGAGCGTCCTAATATTCGTCGTGCGGGGTTCATATGGTATTTGAGGGTGATGTGGTTGAAAAAATCCGGGTTTCGGAAGATTTCATTTTTTGGCCTTTTGGCCCCGAATGGTGTTTCGGGCGATTTGGGGGGTTAATGAAGGAAGTGCCGTCTCTAGTGCTCCAAAGGGGCTGAAACTTTGTGGGTAGCTTTGGGGCATCTAATAACGTGGGAAAGCGCAAAAAAACTAGAACTTGGTGGCCAATACGACCCACTTACCGCGTGAGATTTGCAACCCGGCCTAGTTTATTTTGGGCGATTTGGGGTTAATGAAGGAAGTGTCGTCTCTGGTGCTCCAAAAGGGCTTAAACTTTGTGGGTAGCTTTTGTACATCCAATAACGTGGGAAAGCGCAAAAAAAACAGAATTTGGAGGCCAATAAGTTCCACTTACCGCGTGAGATTTGCAACACGACCAAAGGTGGCGGATCGCTAAAACCCGACTCCCGGGGCCCCCGAGCGTCCTAATATTCGTCGTGCGGGGTTCATATGGTATTTGAGGGTGATGTGGTTGAAAAAATCCGGGTTTCGGAACATTTCATTTTTTGGCCTTTTGGCCCCGAATGGTGTTTCGGGCGATTTGGGGGGTTAATGAAGGAAGTGCCGTCTCTAGTGCTCCAAAGGGGCTGAAACTTTGTGGGTAGCTTTGGGGCATCTAATAACGTGGGAAAGCGCAAAAAAACTAGAACTTGGTGGCCAATACGACCCACTTACCGCGTGAGATTTGCAACCCGGCCTAGTTTATTTTGGGCGATTTGGGGTTAATGAAGGAAGTGTCGTCTCTGGTGCTCCAAAAGGGCTGAAACTTTGTGGGTAGCTTTTGTACATCCAATAACGTGGGAAAGCGCAAAAAAAATAGAATTTGGAGGCCAATAAGTTCCACTTACCGCGTGAGATTTGCAACACGACCAAAGGTGGCGGATCGCTAAAACCCGACTCCCGGGGCCCCCGAGCGTCCTAATATTCGTCGTGCGGGGTTCATATGGTATTTGAGGGTGATGTGGTTGAAAAAATCCGGGTTTCGGAACATTTCATTTTTTGGCCTTTTGGCCCCAAATGGTGTTTCGGGCGATTTGGGGGGTTAATGAAGGAAGTGCCGTCTCTAGTGCTCCAAAGGGGCTGAAACTTTGTGGGTAGCTTTGGGGCATCTAATAACGTGGGAAAGCGCAAAAAAACTAGAACTTGGTGGCCAATACGACCCACTTACCGCGTGAGATTTGCAACCCGGCCTAGTTTATTTTGGGCGATTTGGGGTTAATGAAGGAAGTGTCGTCTCTGGTGCTCCAAAAGGGCTGAAACTTTGTGGGTAGCTTTTGTACATCCAATAACGTGGGAAAGCGCAAAAAAAATAGAATTTGGAGGCCAATAAGTTCCACTTACCGCGTGAGATTTGCAACACGACCAAAGGTGGCGGATCGCTAAAACCCGACTCCCGGGGCCCCCGAGCGTCCTAATATTCGTCGTGCGGGGTTCATATGGTATTTGAGGGTGATGTGGTTGAAAAAATCCGGGTTTCGGAACATTTCATTTTTTGGCCTTTTGGCCCCGAATGGTGTTTCGGGCGATTTGGGGGGTTAATGAAGGAAGTGCCGTCTCTAGTGCTCCAAAGGGGCTGAAACTTTGTGGGTAGCTTTGGGGCATCTAATAACGTGGGAAAGCGCAAAAAAACTAGAACTTGGTGGCCAATACGACCCACTTACCGCGTGAGATTTGCAACCCGGCCTAGTTTATTTTGGGCGATTTGGGGTTAATGAAGGAAGTGTCGTCTCTGGTGCTCCAAAAGGGCTGAAACTTTGTGGGTAGCTTTTGTACATCCAATAACGTGGGAAAGCGCAAAAAAAATAGAATTTGGAGGCCAATAAGTTCCACTTACCGCGTGAGATTTGCAACACGACCAAAGGTGGCGGATCGCTAAAACCCGACTCCCGGGGCCCCCGAGCGTCCTAATATTCGTCGTGCGGGGTTCATATGGTATTTGAGGGTGATGTGGTTGAAAAAATCCGGGTTTCGGAACATTTCATTTTTTGGCCTTTTGGCCCCGAATGGTGTTTCGGGCGATTTGGGGGGTTAATGAAGGAAGTGCCGTCTCTAGTGCTCCAAAGGGGCTGAAACTTTGTGGGTAGCTTTGGGGCATCTAATAACGTGGGAAAGCGCAAAAAAACTAGAACTTGGTGGCCAATACGACCCACTTACCGCGTGAGATTTGCAACCCGGCCTAGTTTATTTTGGGCGATTTGGGGTTAATGAAGGAAGTGTCGTCTCTGGTGCTCCAAAAGGGCTGAAACTTTGTGGGTAGCTTTTGTACATCCAATAACGTGGGAAAGCGCAAAAAAACTAGAATTTGGAGGCCAATAAGTTCCACTTACCGCGTGAGATTTGCAACACGACCAAAGGTGGCGGATCGCTAAAACCCGACTCCCGGGGCCCCCGAGCGTCCTAATATTCGTCGTGCGGGGTTCATATGGTATTTGAGGGTGATGTGGTTGAAAAAATCCGGGTTTCGGAACATTTCATTTTTTGGCCTTTTGGCCCCGAATGGTGTTTCGGGCGATTTGGGGGGTTAATGAAGGAAGTGCCGTCTCTAGTGCTCCAAAGGGGCTGAAACTTTGTGGGTAGCTTTGGGGCATCTAATAACGTGGGAAAGCGCAAAAAAACTAGAACTTGGTGGCCAATACGACCCACTTACCGCGTGAGATTTGCAACCCGGCCTAGTTTATTTTGGGCGATTTGGGTTAATGAAGGAAGTGTCGTCTCTGGTGCTCCAAAAGGGCTGAAACTTTGTGGGTAGCTTTTGTACATCCAATAACGTGGGAAAGTGCAAAAAAACTAGAATTTGGAGGCCAATAAGTTCCACTTACCGCGTGAGATTTGCAACACGACCAAAGGTGGCGGATCGCTAAAACCCGACTCCCGGGGCCCCCGAGCGTCCTAATATTCGTCGTGCGGGGTTCATATGGTATTTGAGGGTGATGTGGTTGAAAAAATCCGGGTTTCGGAAGATTTCATTTTTTGGCCTTTTGGCCCCGAATGGTGTTTCGGGCGATTTGGGGGGTTAATGAAGGAAGTGCCGTCTCTAGTGCTCCAAAGGGGCTGAAACTTTGTGGGTAGCTTTGGGGCATCTAATAACGTGGGAAAGCGCAAAAAAACTAGAACTTGGTGGCCAATACGACCCACTTACCGCGTGAGATTTGCAACCCGGCCTAGTTTATTTTGGGCGATTTGGGGTTAATGAAGGAAGTGTCGTCTCTGGTGCTCCAAAAGGGCTGAAACTTTGTGGGTAGCTTTTGTACATCCAATAACGTGGGAAAGCGCAAAAAAAACAGAATTTGGAGGCCAATAAGTTCCACTTACCGCGTGAGATTTGCAACACGACCAAAGGTGGCGGATCGCTAAAACCCGACTCCCGGGGCCCCCGAGCGTCCTAATATTCGTCGTGCGGGGTTCATATGGTATTTGAGGGTGATGTGGTTGAAAAAATCCGGGTTTCGGAACATTTCATTTTTTGGCCTTTTGGCCCCGAATGGTGTTTCGGGCGATTTGGGGGGTTAATGAAGGAAGTGCCGTCTCTAGTGCTCCAAAGGGGCTGAAACTTTGTGGGTAGCTTTGGGGCATCTAATAACGCGGGAAAGCGCAAAAAAACTAGAACTTGGTGGCCAATACGACCCACTTACCGCGTGAGATTTGCAACCCGGCCTAGTTTATTTTGGGCGATTTGGGGTTAATGAAGGAAGTGTCGTCTCTAGTGCTCCAAAAGGGCTGAAACTTTGTGGGTAGCTTTTGTACATCCAATAACGTGGGAAAGCGCAAAAAAAATAGAATTTGGAGGCCAATAAGTTCCACTTACCGCGTGAGATTTGCAACACGACCAAAGGTGGCGGATCGCTAAAACCCGACTCCCGGGGCCCCCGAGCGTCCTAATATTCGTCGTGCGGGGTTCATATGGTATTTGAGGGTGATGTGGTTGAAAAAATCCGGGTTTCGGAACATTTCATTTTTTGGCCTTTTGGCCCCAAATGGTGTTTCGGGCGATTTGGGGGGTTAATGAAGGAAGTGCCGTCTCTAGTGCTCCAAAGGGGCTGAAACTTTGTGGGTAGCTTTGGGGCATCTAATAACGTGGGAAAGCGCAAAAAAACTAGAACTTGGTGGCCAATACGACCCACTTACCGCGTGAGATTTGCAACCCGGCCTAGTTTATTTTGGGCGATTTGGGGTTAATGAAGGAAGTGTCGTCTCTGGTGCTCCAAAAGGGCTGAAACTTTGTGGGTAGCTTTTGTACATCCAATAACGTGGGAAAGCGCAAAAAAAATAGAATTTGGAGGCCAATAAGTTCCACTTACCGCGTGAGATTTGCAACACGACCAAAGGTGGCGGATCGCTAAAACCCGACTCCCGGGGCCCCCGAGCGTCCTAATATTCGTCGTGCGGGGTTCATATGGTATTTGAGGGTGATGTGGTTGAAAAAATCCGGGTTTCGGAACATTTCATTTTTTGGCCTTTTGGCCCCGAATGGTGTTTCGGGCGATTTGGGGGGTTAATGAAGGAAGTGCCGTCTCTAGTGCTCCAAAGGGGCTGAAACTTTGTGGGTAGCTTTGGGGCATCTAATAACGTGGGAAAGCGCAAAAAAACTAGAACTTGGTGGCCAATACGACCCACTTACCGCGTGAGATTTGCAACCCGGCCTAGTTTATTTTGGGCGATTTGGGGTTAATGAAGGAAGTGTCGTCTCTGGTGCTCCAAAAGGGCTGAAACTTTGTGGGTAGCTTTTGTACATCCAATAACGTGGGAAAGCGCAAAAAAAATAGAATTTGGAGGCCAATAAGTTCCACTTACCGCGTGAGATTTGCAACACGACCAAAGGTGGCGGATCGCTAAAACCCGACTCCCGGGGCCCCCGAGCGTCCTAATATTCGTCGTGCGGGGTTCATATGGTATTTGAGGGTGATGTGGTTGAAAAAATCCGGGTTTCGGAAGATTTCATTTTTTGGCCTTTTGGCCCCGAATGGTGTTTCGGGCGATTTGGGGGGTTAATGAAGGAAGTGCCGTCTCTAGTGCTCCAAAGGGGCTGAAACTTTGTGGGTAGCTTTGGGGCATCTAATAACGTGGGAAAGCGCAAAAAAACTAGAACTTGGTGGCCAATACGACCCACTTACCGCGTGAGATTTGCAACCCGGCCTAGTTTATTTTGGGCGATTTGGGGTTAATGAAGGAAGTGTCGTCTCTGGTGCTCCAAAAGGGCTGAAACTTTGTGGGTAGCTTTTTTACATCCAATAACGTGGGAAAGTGCAAAAAAACTAGAATTTGGAGGCCAATAAGTTCCACTTACCGCGTGAGATTTGCAACACGACCAAAGGTGGCGGATCGCTAAAACCCGACTCCCGGGGCCCCCGAGCGTCCTAATATTCGTCGTGCGGGGTTCATATGGTATTTGAGGGTGATGTGGTTGAAAAAATCCGGGTTTCGGAACATTTCATTTTTTGGCCTTTTGGCCCCGAATGGTGTTTCGGGCGATTTGGGGGGTTAATGAAGGAAGTGCCGTCTCTAGTGCTCCAAAGGGGCTGAAACTTTGTGGGTAGCTTTGGGGCATCTAATAACGTGGGAAAGCGCAAAAAAACTAGAACTTGGTGGCCAATACGACCCACTTACCGCGTGAGATTTGCAACCCGGCCTAGTTTATTTTGGGCGATTTGGGGTTAATGAAGGAAGTGTCGTCTCTAGTGCTCCAAAAGGGCTGAAACTTTGTGGGTAGCTTTTGTACATCCAATAACGTGGGAAAGTGCAAAAAAACTAGAATTTGGAGGCCAATAAGTTCCACTTACCGCGTGAGATTTGCAACACGACCAAAGGTGGCGGATCGCTAAAACCCGACTCCCGGGGCCCCCGAGCGTCCTAATATTCGTCGTGCGGGGTTCATATGGTATTTGAGGGTGATGTGGTTGAAAAAATCCGGGTTTCGGAACATTTCATTTTTTGGCCTTTTGGCCCCGAATGGTGTTTCGGGCGATTTGGGGGGTTAATGAAGGAAGTGCCGTCTCTAGTGCTCCAAAGGGGCTGAAACTTTGTGGGTAGCTTTGGGGCATCTAATAACGCGGGAAAGCGCAAAAAAACTAGAACTTGGTGGCCAATACGACCCACTTACCGCGTGAGATTTGCAACCCGGCCTAGTTTATTTTGGGCGATTTGGGGTTAATGAAGGAAGTGTCGTCTCTAGTGCTCCAAAAGGGCTGAAACTTTGTGGGTAGCTTTTGTACATCCAATAACGTGGGAAAGTGCAAAAAAAATAGAATTTGGAGGCCAATAAGTTCCACTTACCGCGTGAGATTTGCAACACGACCAAAGGTGGCGGATCGCTAAAACCCGACTCCCGGGGCCCCCGAGCGTCCTAATCTTCGTCGTGCGGGGTTCATATGGTATTTGAGGGTGATGTGGTTGAAAAAATCCGGGTTTCGGAACATTTCATTTTTTGGCCTTTTGGCCCCGAATGGTGTTTCGGGCGATTTGGGGGGTTAATGAAGGAAGTGCCGTCTCTAGTGCTCCAAAGGGGCTGAAACTTTGTGGGTAGCTTTGGGGCATCTAATAACGCGGGAAAGCGCAAAAAAACTAGAACTTGGTGGCCAATACGACCCACTTACCGCGTGAGATTTGCAACCCGGCCTAGTTTATTTTGGGCGATTTGGGGTTAATGAAGGAAGTGTCGTCTCTAGTGCTCCAAAAGGGCTGAAACTTTGTGGGTAGCTTTTGTACATCCAATAACGTGGGAAAGTGCAAAAAAACTAGAATTTGGAGGCCAATAAGTTCCACTTACCGCGTGAGATTTGCAACACGACCAAAGGTGGCGGATCGCTAAAACCCGACTCCCGGGGCCCCCGAGCGTCCTAATATTCGTCGTGCGGGGTTCATATGGTATTTGAGGGTGATGTGGTTGAAAAAATCCGGGTTTCGGAACATTTCATTTTTTGGCCTTTTGGCCCCGAATGGTGTTTCGGGCGATTTGGGGGGTTAATGAAGGAAGTGCCGTCTCTAGTGCTCCAAAGGGGCTGAAACTTTGTGGGTAGCTTTGGGGCATCTAATAACGTGGGAAAGCGCAAAAAAACTAGAACTTGGTGGCCAATACGACCCACTTACCGCGTGAGATTTGCAACCCGGCCTAGTTTATTTTGGGCGATTTGGGGTTAATGAAGGAAGTGTCGTCTCTAGTGCTCCAAAAGGGCTGAAACTTTGTGGGTAGCTTTTGTACATCCAATAACGTGGGAAAGTGCAAAAAAAATAGAATTTGGAGGCCAATAAGTTCCACTTACCGCGTGAGATTTGCAACACGACCAAAGGTGGCGGATCGCTAAAACCCGACTCCCGGGGCCCCCGAGCGTCCTAATCTTCGTCGTGCGGGGTTCATATGGTATTTGAGGGTGATGTGGTTGAAAAAATCCGGGTTTCGGAACATTTCATTTTTTGGCCTTTTGGCCCCGAATGGTGTTTCGGGCGATTTGGGGGGTTAATGAAGGAAGTGCCGTCTCTAGTGCTCCAAAGGGGCTGAAACTTTGTGGGTAGCTTTGGGGCATCTAATAACGCGGGAAAGCGCAAAAAAACTAGAACTTGGTGGCCAATACGACCCACTTACCGCGTGAGATTTGCAACCCGGCCTAGTTTATTTTGGGCGATTTGGGGTTAATGAAGGAAGTGTCGTCTCTAGTGCTCCAAAAGGGCTTAAACTTTGTGGGTAGCTTTTGTACATCCAATAACGTGGGAAAGCGCAAAAAAAATAGAATTTGGAGGCCAATAAGTTCCACTTACCGCGTGAGATTTGCAACACGACCAAAGGTGGCGGATCGCTAAAACCCGACTCCCGGGGCCCCCGAGCGTCCTAATATTCGTCGTGCGGGGTTCATATGGTATTTGAGGGTGATGTGGTTGAAAAAATCCGGGTTTCGGAACATTTCATTTTTTGGCCTTTTGGCCCCGAATGGTGTTTCGGGCGATTTGGGGGGTTAATGAAGGAAGTGCCGTCTCTAGTGCTCCAAAGGGGCTGAAACTTTGTGGGTAGCTTTGGGGCATCTAATAACGCGGGAAAGCGCAAAAAAACTAGAACTTGGTGGCCAATACGACCCACTTACCGCGTGAGATTTGCAACCCGGCCTAGTTTATTTTGGGCGATTTGGGGTTAATGAAGGAAGTGTCGTCTCTAGTGCTCCAAAAGGGCTGAAACTTTGTGGGTAGCTTTTGTACATCCAATAACGTGGGAAAGCGCAAAAAAAATAGAATTTGGAGGCCAATAAGTTCCACTTACCGCGTGAGATTTGCAACACGACCAAAGGTGGCGGATCGCTAAAACCCGACTCCCGGGGCCCCCGAGCGTCCTAATATTCGTCGTGCGGGGTTCATATGGTATTTGAGGGTGATGTGGTTGAAAAAATCCGGGTTTCGGAACATTTCATTTTTTGGCCTTTTGGCCCCGAATGGTGTTTCGGGCGATTTGGGGGGTTAATGAAGGAAGTGCCGTCTCTAGTGCTCCAAAGGGGCTGAAACTTTGTGGGTAGCTTTGGGGCATCTAATAACGTGGGAAAGCGCAAAAAAACTAGAACTTGGTGGCCAATACGACCCACTTACCGCGTGAGATTTGCAACCCGGCCTAGTTTATTTTGGGCGATTTGGGGTTAATGAAGGAAGTGTCGTCTCTGGTGCTCCAAAAGGGCTGAAACTTTGTGGGTAGCTTTTGTACATCCAATAACGTGGGAAAGCGCAAAAAAAATAGAATTTGGAGGCCAATAAGTTCCACTTACCGCGTGAGATTTGCAACACGACCAAAGGTGGCGGATCGCTAAAACCCGACTCCCGGGGCCCCCGAGCGTCCTAATATTCGTCGTGCGGGGTTCATATGGTATTTGAGGGTGATGTGGTTGAAAAAATCCGGGTTTCGGAACATTTCATTTTTTGGCCTTTTGGCCCCGAATGGTGTTTCGGGCGATTTGGGGGGTTAATGAAGGAAGTGCCGTCTCTAGTGCTCCAAAGGGGCTGAAACTTTGTGGGTAGCTTTGGGGCATCTAATAACGTGGGAAAGCGCAAAAAAACTAGAACTTGGTGGCCAATACGACCCACTTACCGCGTGAGATTTGCAACCCGGCCTAGTTTATTTTGGGCGATTTGGGGTTAATGAAGGAAGTGTCGTCTCTGGTGCTCCAAAAGGGCTGAAACTTTGTGGGTAGCTTTTGTACATCCAATAACGTGGGAAAGCGCAAAAAAAATAGAATTTGGAGGCCAATAAGTTCCACTTACCGCGTGAGATTTGCAACACGACCAAAGGTGGCGGATCGCTAAAACCCGACTCCCGGGGCCCCCGAGCGTCCTAATATTCGTCGTGCGGGGTTCATATGGTATTTGAGGGTGATGTGGTTGAAAAAATCCGGGTTTCGGAACATTTCATTTTTTGGCCTTTTGGCCCCGAATGGTGTTTCGGGCGATTTGGGGGGTTAATGAAGGAAGTGCCGTCTCTAGTGCTCCAAAGGGGCTGAAACTTTGTGGGTAGCTTTGGGGCATCTAATAACGTGGGAAAGCGCAAAAAAACTAGAACTTGGTGGCCAATACGACCCACTTACCGCGTGAGATTTGCAACCCGGCCTAGTTTATTTTGGGCGATTTGGGGTTAATGAAGGAAGTGTCGTCTCTGGTGCTCCAAAAGGGCTGAAACTTTGTGGGTAGCTTTTGTACATCCAATAACGTGGGAAAGTGCAAAAAAACTAGAATTTGGAGGCCAATAAGTTCCACTTACCGCGTGAGATTTGCAACACGACCAAAGGTGGCGGATCGCTAAAACCCGACTCCCGGGGCCCCCGAGCGTCCTAATATTCGTCGTGCGGGGTTCATATGGTATTTGAGGGTGATGTGGTTGAAAAAATCCGGGTTTCGGAAGATTTCATTTTTTGGCCTTTTGGCCCCGAATGGTGTTTCGGGCGATTTGGGGGGTTAATGAAGGAAGTGCCGTCTCTAGTGCTCCAAAGGGGCTGAAACTTTGTGGGTAGCTTTGGGGCATCTAATAACGTGGGAAAGCGCAAAAAAACTAGAACTTGGTGGCCAATACGACCCACTTACCGCGTGAGATTTGCAACCCGGCCTAGTTTATTTTGGGCGATTTGGGGTTAATGAAGGAAGTGTCGTCTCTGGTGCTCCAAAAGGGCTGAAACTTTGTGGGTAGCTTTTGTACATCCAATAACGTGGGAAAGTGCAAAAAAACTAGAATTTGGAGGCCAATAAGTTCCACTTACCGCGTGAGATTTGCAACACGACCAAAGGTGGCGGATCGCTAAAACCCGACTCCCGGGGCCCCCGAGCGTCCTAATATTCGTCGTGCGTGGTTCATATGGTATTTGAGGGTGATGTGGTTGAAAAAATCCGGGTTTCGGAACATTTCATTTTTTGGCCTTTTGGCCCCGAATGGTGTTTCGGGCGATTTGGGGGGTTAATGAAGGAAGTGTCGTCTCTAGTGCTCCAAAGGGGCTGAAACTTTGTGGGTAGCTTTGGGGCATCTAATAACGTGGGAAAGCGCAAAAAAACTAGAACTTGGTGGCCAATACGACCCACTTACCGCGTGAGATTTGCAACCCGGCCTAGTTTATTTTGGGCGATTTGGGGTTAATGAAGGAAGTGTCGTCTCTAGTGCTCCAAAAGGGCTGAAACTTTGTGGGTAGCTTTTGTACATCCAATAACGTGGGAAAGTGCAAAAAAAATAGAATTTGGAGGCCAATAAGTTCCACTTACCGCGTGAGATTTGCAACACGACCAAAGGTGGCGGATCGCTAAAACCCGACTCCCGGGGCCCCCGAGCGTCCTAATATTCGTCGTGCGGGGTTCATATGGTATTTGAGGGTGATGTGGTTGAAAAAATCCGGGTTTCGGAACATTTCATTTTTTGGCCTTTTGGCCCCGAATGGTGTTTCGGGCGATTTGGGGGGTTAATGAAGGAAGTGCCGTCTCTAGTGCTCCAAAGGGGCTGAAACTTTGTGGGTAGCTTTGGGGCATCTAATAACGCGGGAAAGCGCAAAAAAACTAGAACTTGGTGGCCAATACGACCCACTTACCGCGTGAGATTTGCAACCCGGCCTAGTTTATTTTGGGCGATTTGGGGTTAATGAAGGAAGTGTCGTCTCTGGTGCTCCAAAAGGGCTGAAACTTTGTGGGTAGCTTTTGTACATCCAATAACGTGGGAAAGCGCAAAAAAAATAGAATTTGGAGGCCAATAAGTTCCACTTACCGCGTGAGATTTGCAACACGACCAAAGGTGGCGGATCGCTAAAACCCGACTCCCGGGGCCCCCGAGCGTCCTAATATTCGTCGTGCGGGGTTCATATGGTATTTGAGGGTGATGTGGTTGAAAAAATCCGGGTTTCGGAACATTTCATTTTTTGGCCTTTTGGCCCCGAATGGTGTTTCGGGCGATTTGGGGGGTTAATGAAGGAAGTGCCGTCTCTAGTGCTCCAAAGGGGCTGAAACTTTGTGGGTAGCTTTGGGGCATCTAATAACGTGGGAAAGCGCAAAAAAACTAGAACTTGGTGGCCAATACGACCCACTTACCGCGTGAGATTTGCAACCCGGCCTAGTTTATTTTGGGCGATTTGGGGTTAATGAAGGAAGTGTCGTCTCTGGTGCTCCAAAAGGGCTGAAACTTTGTGGGTAGCTTTTGTACATCCAATAACGTGGGAAAGCGCAAAAAAAATAGAATTTGGAGGCCAATAAGTTCCACTTACCGCGTGAGATTTGCAACACGACCAAAGGTGGCGGATCGCTAAAACCCGACTCCCGGGGCCCCCGAGCGTCCTAATATTCGTCGTGCGGGGTTCATATGGTATTTGAGGGTGATGTGGTTGAAAAAATCCGGGTTTCGGAACATTTCATTTTTTGGCCTTTTGGCCCCGAATGGTGTTTCGGGCGATTTGGGGGGTTAATGAAGGAAGTGCCGTCTCTAGTGCTCCAAAGGGGCTGAAACTTTGTGGGTAGCTTTGGGGCATCTAATAACGTGGGAAAGCGCAAAAAAACTAGAACTTGGTGGCCAATACGACCCACTTACCGCGTGAGATTTGCAACCCGGCCTAGTTTATTTTGGGCGATTTGGGGTTAATGAAGGAAGTGTCGTCTCTGGTGCTCCAAAAGGGCTGAAACTTTGTGGGTAGCTTTTGTACATCCAATAACGTGGGAAAGCGCAAAAAAAATAGAATTTGGAGGCCAATAAGTTCCACTTACCGCGTGAGATTTGCAACACGACCAAAGGTGGCGGATCGCTAAAACCCGACTCCCGGGGCCCCCGAGCGTCCTAATATTCGTCGTGCGGGGTTCATATGGTATTTGAGGGTGATGTGGTTGAAAAAATCCGGGTTTCGGAACATTTCATTTTTTGGCCTTTTGGCCCCGAATGGTGTTTCGGGCGATTTGGGGGGTTAATGAAGGAAGTGCCGTCTCTAGTGCTCCAAAGGGGCTGAAACTTTGTGGGTAGCTTTGGGGCATCTAATAACGCGGGAAAGCGCAAAAAAACTAGAACTTGGTGGCCAATACGACCCACTTACCGCGTGAGATTTGCAACCCGGCCTAGTTTATTTTGGGCGATTTGGGGTTAATGAAGGAAGTGTCGTCTCTGGTGCTCCAAAAGGGCTGAAACTTTGTGGGTAGCTTTTGTACATCCAATAACGTGGGAAAGTGCAAAAAAACTAGAATTTGGAGGCCAATAAGTTCCACTTACCGCGTGAGATTTGCAACACGACCAAAGGTGGCGGATCGCTAAAACCCGACTCCCGGGGCCCCCGAGCGTCCTAATATTCGTCGTGCGGGGTTCATATGGTATTTGAGGGTGATGTGGTTGAAAAAATCCGGGTTTCGGAAGATTTCATTTTTTGGCCTTTTGGCCCCGAATGGTGTTTCGGGCGATTTGGGGGGTTAATGAAGGAAGTGCCGTCTCTAGTGCTCCAAAGGGGCTGAAACTTTGTGGGTAGCTTTGGGGCATCTAATAACGTGGGAAAGCGCAAAAAAACTAGAACTTGGTGGCCAATACGACCCACTTACCGCGTGAGATTTGCAACCCGGCCTAGTTTATTTTGGGCGATTTGGGGTTAATGAAGGAAGTGTCGTCTCTGGTGCTCCAAAAGGGCTGAAACTTTGTGGGTAGCTTTTGTACATCCAATAACGTGGGAAAGTGCAAAAAAACTAGAATTTGGAGGCCAATAAGTTCCACTTACCGCGTGAGATTTGCAACACGACCAAAGGTGGCGGATCGCTAAAACCCGACTCCCGGGGCCCCCGAGCGTCCTAATATTCGTCGTGCGGGGTTCATATGGTATTTGAGGGTGATGTGGTTGAAAAAATCCGGGTTTCGGAACATTTCATTTTTTGGCCTTTTGGCCCCGAATGGTGTTTCGGGCGATTTGGGGGGTTAATGAAGGAAGTGTCGTCTCTAGTGCTCCAAAGGGGCTGAAACTTTGTGGGTAGCTTTGGGGCATCTAATAACGTGGGAAAGCGCAAAAAAACTAGAACTTGGTGGCCAATACGACCCACTTACCGCGTGAGATTTGCAACCCGGCCTAGTTTATTTTGGGCGATTTGGGGTTAATGAAGGAAGTGTCGTCTCTAGTGCTCCAAAAGGGCTGAAACTTTGTGGGTAGCTTTTGTACATCCAATAACGTGGGAAAGTGCAAAAAAAATAGAATTTGGAGGCCAATAAGTTCCACTTACCGCGTGAGATTTGCAACACGACCAAAGGTGGCGGATCGCTAAAACCCGACTCCCGGGGCCCCCGAGCGTCCTAATCTTCGTCGTGCGGGGTTCATATGGTATTTGAGGGTGATGTGGTTGAAAAAATCCGGGTTTCGGAACATTTCATTTTTTGGCCTTTTGGCCCCGAATGGTGTTTCGGGCGATTTGGGGGGTTAATGAAGGAAGTGCCGTCTCTAGTGCTCCAAAGGGGCTGAAACTTTGTGGGTAGCTTTGGGGCATCTAATAACGCGGGAAAGCGCAAAAAAACTAGAACTTGGTGGCCAATACGACCCACTTACCGCGTGAGATTTGCAACCCGGCCTAGTTTATTTTGGGCGATTTGGGGTTAATGAAGGAAGTGTCGTCTCTAGTGCTCCAAAAGGGCTGAAACTTTGTGGGTAGCTTTTGTACATCCAATAACGTGGGAAAGTGCAAAAAAAATAGAATTTGGAGGCCAATAAGTTCCACTTACCGCGTGAGATTTGCAACACGACCAAAGGTGGCGGATCGCTAAAACCCGACTCCCGGGGCCCCCGAGCGTCCTAATCTTCGTCGTGCGGGGTTCATATGGTATTTGAGGGTGATGTGGTTGAAAAAATCCGGGTTTCGGAACATTTCATTTTTTGGCCTTTTGGCCCCGAATGGTGTTTCGGGCGATTTGGGGGGTTAATGAAGGAAGTGCCGTCTCTAGTGCTCCAAAGGGGCTGAAACTTTGTGGGTAGCTTTGGGGCATCTAATAACGTGGGAAAGCGCAAAAAAACTAGAACTTGGTGGCCAATACGACCCACTTACCGCGTGAGATTTGCAACCCGGCCTAGTTTATTTTGGGCGATTTGGGGTTAATGAAGGAAGTGTCGTCTCTAGTGCTCCAAAAGGGCTGAAACTTTGTGGGTAGCTTTTGTACATCCAATAACGTGGGAAAGTGCAAAAAAACTAGAATTTGGAGGCCAATAAGTTCCACTTACCGCGTGAGATTTGCAACACGACCAAAGGTGGCGGATCGCTAAAACCCGACTCCCGGGGCCCCCGAGCGTCCTAATATTCGTCGTGCGGGGTTCATATGGTATTTGAGGGTGATGTGGTTGAAAAAATCCGGGTTTCGGAACATTTCATTTTTTGGCCTTTTGGCCCCGAATGGTGTTTCGGGCGATTTGGGGGGTTAATGAAGGAAGTGCCGTCTCTAGTGCTCCAAAGGGGCTGAAACTTTGTGGGTAGCTTTGGGGCATCTAATAACGTGGGAAAGCGCAAAAAAACTAGAACTTGGTGGCCAATACGACCCACTTACCGCGTGAGATTTGCAACCCGGCCTAGTTTATTTTGGGCGATTTGGGGTTAATGAAGGAAGTGTCGTCTCTAGTGCTCCAAAAGGGCTGAAACTTTGTGGGTAGCTTTTGTACATCCAATAACGTGGGAAAGTGCAAAAAAAATAGAATTTGGAGGCCAATAAGTTCCACTTACCGCGTGAGATTTGCAACACGACCAAAGGTGGCGGATCGCTAAAACCCGACTCCCGGGGCCCCCGAGCGTCCTAATCTTCGTCGTGCGGGGTTCATATGGTATTTGAGGGTGATGTGGTTGAAAAAATCCGGGTTTCGGAACATTTCATTTTTTGGCCTTTTGGCCCCGAATGGTGTTTCGGGCGATTTGGGGGGTTAATGAAGGAAGTGCCGTCTCTAGTGCTCCAAAGGGGCTGAAACTTTGTGGGTAGCTTTGGGGCATCTAATAACGCGGGAAAGCGCAAAAAAACTAGAACTTGGTGGCCAATACGACCCACTTACCGCGTGAGATTTGCAACCCGGCCTAGTTTATTTTGGGCGATTTGGGGTTAATGAAGGAAGTGTCGTCTCTAGTGCTCCAAAAGGGCTGAAACTTTGTGGGTAGCTTTTGTACATCCAATAACGTGGGAAAGTGCAAAAAAACTAGAATTTGGAGGCCAATAAGTTCCACTTACCGCGTGAGATTTGCAACACGACCAAAGGTGGCGGATCGCTAAAACCCGACTCCCGGGGCCCCCGAGCGTCCTAATCTTCGTCGTGCGGGGTTCATATGGTATTTGAGGGTGATGTGGTTGAAAAAATCCGGGTTTCGGAACATTTCATTTTTTGGCCTTTTGGCCCCGAATGGTGTTTCGGGCGATTTGGGGGGTTAATGAAGGAAGTGCCGTCTCTAGTGCTCCAAAGGGGCTGAAACTTTGTGGGTAGCTTTGGGGCATCTAATAACGTGGGAAAGCGCAAAAAAACTAGAACTTGGTGGCCAATACGACCCACTTACCGCGTGAGATTTGCAACCCGGCCTAGTTTATTTTGGGCGATTTGGGGTTAATGAAGGAAGTGTCGTCTCTAGTGCTCCAAAAGGGCTGAAACTTTGTGGGTAGCTTTTGTACATCCAATAACGTGGGAAAGTGCAAAAAAACTAGAATTTGGAGGCCAATAAGTTCCACTTACCGCGTGAGATTTGCAACACGACCAAAGGTGGCGGATCGCTAAAACCCGACTCCCGGGGCCCCCGAGCGTCCTAATATTCGTCGTGCGGGGTTCATATGGTATTTGAGGGTGATGTGGTTGAAAAAATCCGGGTTTCGGAACATTTCATTTTTTGGCCTTTTGGCCCCGAATGGTGTTTCGGGCGATTTGGGGGGTTAATGAAGGAAGTGCCGTCTCTAGTGCTCCAAAGGGGCTGAAACTTTGTGGGTAGCTTTGGGGCATCTAATAACGTGGGAAAGCGCAAAAAAACTAGAACTTGGTGGCCAATACGACCCACTTACCGCGTGAGATTTGCAACCCGGCCTAGTTTATTTTGGGCGATTTGGGGTTAATGAAGGAAGTGTCGTCTCTGGTGCTCCAAAAGGGCTGAAACTTTGTGGGTAGCTTTTGTACATCCAATAACGTGGGAAAGCGCAAAAAAAATAGAATTTGGAGGCCAATAAGTTCCACTTACCGCGTGAGATTTGCAACACGACCAAAGGTGGCGGATCGCTAAAACCCGACTCCCGGGGCCCCCGAGCGTCCTAATATTCGTCGTGCGGGGTTCATATGGTATTTGAGGGTGATGTGGTTGAAAAAATCCGGGTTTCGGAACATTTCATTTTTTGGCCTTTTGGCCCCGAATGGTGTTTCGGGCGATTTGGGGGGTTAATGAAGGAAGTGCCGTCTCTAGTGCTCCAAAGGGGCTGAAACTTTGTGGGTAGCTTTGGGGCATCTAATAACGTGGGAAAGCGCAAAAAAACTAGAACTTGGTGGCCAATACGACCCACTTACCGCGTGAGATTTGCAACCCGGCCTAGTTTATTTTGGGCGATTTGGGGTTAATGAAGGAAGTGTCGTCTCTGGTGCTCCAAAAGGGCTGAAACTTTGTGGGTAGCTTTTGTACATCCAATAACGTGGGAAAGCGCAAAAAAACTAGAATTTGGAGGCCAATAAGTTCCACTTACCGCGTGAGATTTGCAACACGACCAAAGGTGGCGGATCGCTAAAACCCGACTCCCGGGGCCCCCGAGCGTCCTAATATTCGTCGTGCGGGGTTCATATGGTATTTGAGGGTGATGTGGTTGAAAAAATCCGGGTTTCGGAACATTTCATTTTTTGGCCTTTTGGCCCCGAATGGTGTTTCGGGCGATTTGGGGGGTTAATGAAGGAAGTGCCGTCTCTAGTGCTCCAAAGGGGCTGAAACTTTGTGGGTAGCTTTGGGGCATCTAATAACGTGGGAAAGCGCAAAAAAACTAGAACTTGGTGGCCAATACGACCCACTTACCGCGTGAGATTTGCAACCCGGCCTAGTTTATTTTGGGCGATTTGGGGTTAATGAAGGAAGTGTCGTCTCTGGTGCTCCAAAAGGGCTGAAACTTTGTGGGTAGCTTTTGTACATCCAATAACGTGGGAAAGCGCAAAAAAAATAGAATTTGGAGGCCAATAAGTTCCACTTACCGCGTGAGATTTGCAACACGACCAAAGGTGGCGGATCGCTAAAACCCGACTCCCGGGGCCCCCGAGCGTCCTAATATTCGTCGTGCGGGGTTCATATGGTATTTGAGGGTGATGTGGTTGAAAAAATCCGGGTTTCGGAACATTTCATTTTTTGGCCTTTTGGCCCCGAATGGTGTTTCGGGCGATTTGGGGGGTTAATGAAGGAAGTGCCGTCTCTAGTGCTCCAAAGGGGCTGAAACTTTGTGGGTAGCTTTGGGGCATCTAATAACGTGGGAAAGCGCAAAAAAACTAGAACTTGGTGGCCAATACGACCCACTTACCGCGTGAGATTTGCAACCCGGCCTAGTTTATTTTGGGCGATTTGGGGTTAATGAAGGAAGTGTCGTCTCTGGTGCTCCAAAAGGGCTGAAACTTTGTGGGTAGCTTTTGTACATCCAATAACGTGGGAAAGCGCAAAAAAACTAGAATTTGGAGGCCAATAAGTTCCACTTACCGCGTGAGATTTGCAACACGACCAAAGGTGGCGGATCGCTAAAACCCGACTCCCGGGGCCCCCGAGCGTCCTAATATTCGTCGTGCGGGGTTCATATGGTATTTGAGGGTGATGTGGTTGAAAAAATCCGGGTTTCGGAACATTTCATTTTTTGGCCTTTTGGCCCCGAATGGTGTTTCGGGCGATTTGGGGGGTTAATGAAGGAAGTGCCGTCTCTAGTGCTCCAAAGGGGCTGAAACTTTGTGGGTAGCTTTGGGGCATCTAATAACGTGGGAAAGCGCAAAAAAACTAGAACTTGGTGGCCAATACGACCCACTTACCGCGTGAGATTTGCAACCCGGCCTAGTTTATTTTGGGCGATTTGGGGTTAATGAAGGAAGTGTCGTCTCTGGTGCTCCAAAAGGGCTGAAACTTTGTGGGTAGCTTTTGTACATCCAATAACGTGGGAAAGCGCAAAAAAACTAGAATTTGGAGGCCAATAAGTTCCACTTACCGCGTGAGATTTGCAACACGACCAAAGGTGGCGGATCGCTAAAACCCGACTCCCGGGGCCCCCGAGCGTCCTAATATTCGTCGTGCGGGGTTCATATGGTATTTGAGGGTGATGTGGTTGAAAAAATCCGGGTTTCGGAACATTTCATTTTTTGGCCTTTTGGCCCCGAATGGTGTTTCGGGCGATTTGGGGGGTTAATGAAGGAAGTGCCGTCTCTAGTGCTCCAAAGGGGCTGAAACTTTGTGGGTAGCTTTGGGGCATCTAATAACGTGGGAAAGCGCAAATAAACTGGCCAATACGACCCACTTACCGCGTGAGATTTGCAACCCGGCCTAGTTTATTTTGGGCGATTTGGGGTTAATGAAGGAAGTGTCGTCTCTGGTGCTCCAAAAGGGCTGAAACTTTGTGGGTAGCTTTTGTACATCCAATAACGTGGGAAAGCGCAAAAAAACTAGAATTTGGAGGCCAATAAGTTCCACTTACCGCGTGAGATTTGCAACACGACCAAAGGTGGCGGATCGCTAAAACCCGACTCCCGGGGCCCCCGAGCGTCCTAATATTCGTCGTGCGGGGTTCATATGGTATTTGAGGGTGATGTGGTTGAAAAAATCCGGGTTTCGGAACATTTCATTTTTTGGCCTTTTGGCCCCGAATGGTGTTTCGGGCGATTTGGGGGGTTAATGAAGGAAGTGCCGTCTCTAGTGCTCCAAAGGGGCTGAAACTTTGTGGGTAGCTTTGGGGCATCTAATAACGTGGGAAAGCGCAAATAAACTGGCCAATACGACCCACTTACCGCGTGAGATTTGCAACCCGGCCTAGTTTATTTTGGGCGATTTGGGGTTAATGAAGGAAGTGTCGTCTCTGGTGCTCCAAAAGGGCTGAAACTTTGTGGGTAGCTTTTGTACATCCAATAACGTGGGAAAGCGCAAAAAAAATAGAATTTGGAGGCCAATAAGTTCCACTTACCGCGTGAGATTTGCAACACGACCAAAGGTGGCGGATCGCTAAAACCCGACTCCCGGGGCCCCCGAGTGTCCTAATATTCGTCGTGCGGGGTTCATATGGTATTTGAGGGTGATGTGGTTGAAAAAATCCGGGTTTCGGAACATTTCATTTTTTGGCCTTTTGGCCCCGAATGGTGTTTCGGGCGATTTGGGGGGTTAATGAAGGAAGTGCCGTCTCTAGTGCTCCAAAGGGGCTGAAACTTTGTGGGTAGCTTTGGGGCATCTAATAACGTGGGAAAGCGCAAAAAAACTAGAACTTGGTGGCCAATACGACCCACTTACCGCGTGAGATTTGCAACCCGGCCTAGTTTATTTTGGGCGATTTGGGGTTAATGAAGGAAGTGTCGTCTCTAGTGCTCCAAAAGGGCTGAAACTTTGTGGGTAGCTTTTGTACATCCAATAACGTGGGAAAGTGCAAAAAAACTAGAATTTGGAGGCCAATAAGTTCCACTTACCGCGTGAGATTTGCAACACGACCAAAGGTGGCGGATCGCTAAAACCCGACTCCCGGGGCCCCCGAGCGTCCTAATATTCGTCGTGCGGGGTTCATATGGTATTTGAGGGTGATGTGGTTGAAAAAATCCGGGTTTCGGAACATTTCATTTTTTGGCCTTTTGGCCCCGAATGGTGTTTCGGGCGATTTGGGGGGTTAATGAAGGAAGTGCCGTCTCTAGTGCTCCAAAGGGGCTGAAACTTTGTGGGTAGCTTTGGGGCATCTAATAACGTGGGAAAGCGCAAAAAAACTAGAACTTGGTGGCCAATACGACCCACTTACCGCGTGAGATTTGCAACCCGGCCTAGTTTATTTTGGGCGATTTGGGGTTAATGAAGGAAGTGTCGTCTCTAGTGCTCCAAAAGGGCTGAAACTTTGTGGGTAGCTTTTGTACATCCAATAACGTGGGAAAGTGCAAAAAAAATAGAATTTGGAGGCCAATAAGTTCCACTTACCGCGTGAGATTTGCAACACGACCAAAGGTGGCGGATCGCTAAAACCCGACTCCCGGGGCCCCCGAGCGTCCTAATCTTCGTCGTGCGGGGTTCATATGGTATTTGAGGGTGATGTGGTTGAAAAAATCCGGGTTTCGGAACATTTCATTTTTTGGCCTTTTGGCCCCGAATGGTGTTTCGGGCGATTTGGGGGGTTAATGAAGGAAGTGCCGTCTCTAGTGCTCCAAAGGGGCTGAAACTTTGTGGGTAGCTTTGGGGCATCTAATAACGTGGGAAAGCGCAAAAAAACTAGAACTTGGTGGCCAATACGACCCACTTACCGCGTGAGATTTGCAACCCGGCCTAGTTTATTTTGGGCGATTTGGGGTTAATGAAGGAAGTGTCGTCTCTAGTGCTCCAAAAGGGCTGAAACTTTGTGGGTAGCTTTTGTACATCCAATAACGTGGGAAAGTGCAAAAAAAATAGAATTTGGAGGCCAATAAGTTCCACTTACCGCGTGAGATTTGCAACACGACCAAAGGTGGCGGATCGCTAAAACCCGACTCCCGGGGCCCCCGAGCGTCCTAATCTTCGTCGTGCGGGGTTCATATGGTATTTGAGGGTGATGTGGTTGAAAAAATCCGGGTTTCGGAACATTTCATTTTTTGGCCTTTTGGCCCCGAATGGTGTTTCGGGCGATTTGGGGGGTTAATGAAGGAAGTGCCGTCTCTAGTGCTCCAAAGGGGCTGAAACTTTGTGGGTAGCTTTGGGGCATCTAATAACGTGGGAAAGCGCAAAAAAACTAGAACTTGGTGGCCAATACGACCCACTTACCGCGTGAGATTTGCAACCCGGCCTAGTTTATTTTGGGCGATTTGGGGTTAATGAAGGAAGTGTCGTCTCTAGTGCTCCAAAAGGGCTGAAACTTTGTGGGTAGCTTTTGTACATCCAATAACGTGGGAAAGTGCAAAAAAACTAGAATTTGGAGGCCAATAAGTTCCACTTACCGCGTGAGATTTGCAACACGACCAAAGGTGGCGGATCGCTAAAACCCGACTCCCGGGGCCCCCGAGCGTCCTAATATTCGTCGTGCGGGGTTCATATGGTATTTGAGGGTGATGTGGTTGAAAAAATCCGGGTTTCGGAACATTTCATTTTTTGGCCTTTTGGCCCCGAATGGTGTTTCGGGCGATTTGGGGGGTTAATGAAGGAAGTGCCGTCTCTAGTGCTCCAAAGGGGCTGAAACTTTGTGGGTAGCTTTGGGGCATCTAATAACGTGGGAAAGCGCAAAAAAACTAGAACTTGGTGGCCAATACGACCCACTTACCGCGTGAGATTTGCAACCCGGCCTAGTTTATTTTGGGCGATTTGGGGTTAATGAAGGAAGTGTCGTCTCTGGTGCTCCAAAAGGGCTGAAACTTTGTGGGTAGCTTTTGTACATCCAATAACGTGGGAAAGCGCAAAAAAACTAGAATTTGGAGGCCAATAAGTTCCACTTACCGCGTGAGATTTGCAACACGACCAAAGGTGGCGGATCGCTAAAACCCGACTCCCGGGGCCCCCGAGCGTCCTAATATTCGTCGTGCGGGGTTCATATGGTATTTGAGGGTGATGTGGTTGAAAAAATCCGGGTTTCGGAACATTTCATTTTTTGGCCTTTTGGCCCCGAATGGTGTTTCGGGCGATTTGGGGGGTTAATGAAGGAAGTGCCGTCTCTAGTGCTCCAAAGGGGCTGAAACTTTGTGGGTAGCTTTGGGGCATCTAATAACGTGGGAAAGCGCAAAAAAACTAGAACTTGGTGGCCAATACGACCCACTTACCGCGTGAGATTTGCAACCCGGCCTAGTTTATTTTGGGCGATTTGGGGTTAATGAAGGAAGTGTCGTCTCTGGTGCTCCAAAAGGGCTGAAACTTTGTGGGTAGCTTTTGTACATCCAATAACGTGGGAAAGCGCAAAAAAACTAGAATTTGGAGGCCAATAAGTTCCACTTACCGCGTGAGATTTGCAACACGACCAAAGGTGGCGGATCGCTAAAACCCGACTCCCGGGGCCCCCGAGCGTCCTAATATTCGTCGTGCGGGGTTCATATGGTATTTGAGGGTGATGTGGTTGAAAAAATCCGGGTTTCGGAACATTTCATTTTTTGGCCTTTTGGCCCCGAATGGTGTTTCGGGCGATTTGGGGGGTTAATGAAGGAAGTGCCGTCTCTAGTGCTCCAAAGGGGCTGAAACTTTGTGGGTAGCTTTGGGGCATCTAATAACGTGGGAAAGCGCAAAAAAACTAGAACTTGGTGGCCAATACGACCCACTTACCGCGTGAGATTTGCAACCCGGCCTAGTTTATTTTGGGCGATTTGGGGTTAATGAAGGAAGTGTCGTCTCTGGTGCTCCAAAAGGGCTGAAACTTTGTGGGTAGCTTTTGTACATCCAATAACGTGGGAAAGCGCAAAAAAAATAGAATTTGGAGGCCAATAAGTTCCACTTACCGCGTGAGATTTGCAACACGACCAAAGGTGGCGGATCGCTAAAACCCGACTCCCGGGGCCCCCGAGCGTCCTAATATTCGTCGTGCGGGGTTCATATGGTATTTGAGGGTGATGTGGTTGAAAAAATCCGGGTTTCGGAACATTTCATTTTTTGGCCTTTTGGCCCCGAATGGTGTTTCGGGCGATTTGGGGGGTTAATGAAGGAAGTGCCGTCTCTAGTGCTCCAAAGGGGCTGAAACTTTGTGGGTAGCTTTGGGGCATCTAATAACGTGGGAAAGCGCAAAAAAACTAGAACTTGGTGGCCAATACGACCCACTTACCGCGTGAGATTTGCAACCCGGCCTAGTTTATTTTGGGCGATTTGGGGTTAATGAAGGAAGTGTCGTCTCTGGTGCTCCAAAAGGGCTGAAACTTTGTGGGTAGCTTTTGTACATCCAATAACGTGGGAAAGCGCAAAAAAACTAGAATTTGGAGGCCAATAAGTTCCACTTACCGCGTGAGATTTGCAACACGACCAAAGGTGGCGGATCGCTAAAACCCGACTCCCGGGGCCCCCGAGCGTCCTAATATTCGTCGTGCGGGGTTCATATGGTATTTGAGGGTGATGTGGTTGAAAAAATCCGGGTTTCGGAACATTTCATTTTTTGGCCTTTTGGCCCCGAATGGTGTTTCGGGCGATTTGGGGGGTTAATGAAGGAAGTGCCGTCTCTAGTGCTCCAAAGGGGCTGAAACTTTGTGGGTAGCTTTGGGGCATCTAATAACGTGGGAAAGCGCAAAAAAACTAGAACTTGGTGGCCAATACGACCCACTTACCGCGTGAGATTTGCAACCCGGCCTAGTTTATTTTGGGCGATTTGGGGTTAATGAAGGAAGTGTCGTCTCTGGTGCTCCAAAAGGGCTGAAACTTTGTGGGTAGCTTTTGTACATCCAATAACGTGGGAAAGCGCAAAAAAAATAGAATTTGGAGGCCAATAAGTTCCACTTACCGCGTGAGATTTGCAACACGACCAAAGGTGGCGGATCGCTAAAACCCGACTCCCGGGGCCCCCGAGCGTCCTAATATTCGTCGTGCGGGGTTCATATGGTATTTGAGGGTGATGTGGTTGAAAAAATCCGGGTTTCGGAACATTTCATTTTTTGGCCTTTTGGCCCCGAATGGTGTTTCGGGCGATTTGGGGGGTTAATGAAGGAAGTGCCGTCTCTAGTGCTCCAAAGGGGCTGAAACTTTGTGGGTAGCTTTGGGGCATCTAATAACGTGGGAAAGCGCAAAAAAACTAGAACTTGGTGGCCAATACGACCCACTTACCGCGTGAGATTTGCAACCCGGCCTAGTTTATTTTGGGCGATTTGGGGTTAATGAAGGAAGTGTCGTCTCTGGTGCTCCAAAAGGGCTGAAACTTTGTGGGTAGCTTTTGTACATCCAATAACGTGGGAAAGCGCAAAAAAACTAGAATTTGGAGGCCAATAAGTTCCACTTACCGCGTGAGATTTGCAACACGACCAAAGGTGGCGGATCGCTAAAACCCGACTCCCGGGGCCCCCGAGCGTCCTAATATTCGTCGTGCGGGGTTCATATGGTATTTGAGGGTGATGTGGTTGAAAAAATCCGGGTTTCGGAACATTTCATTTTTTGGCCTTTTGGCCCCGAATGGTGTTTCGGGCGATTTGGGGGGTTAATGAAGGAAGTGCCGTCTCTAGTGCTCCAAAGGGGCTGAAACTTTGTGGGTAGCTTTGGGGCATCTAATAACGTGGGAAAGCGCAAAAAAACTAGAACTTGGTGGCCAATACGACCCACTTACCGCGTGAGATTTGCAACCCGGCCTAGTTTATTTTGGGCGATTTGGGGTTAATGAAGGAAGTGTCGTCTCTAGTGCTCCAAAAGGGCTGAAACTTTGTGGGTAGCTTTTGTACATCCAATAACGTGGGAAAGTGCAAAAAAACTAGAATTTGGAGGCCAATAAGTTCCACTTACCGCGTGAGATTTGCAACACGACCAAAGGTGGCGGATCGCTAAAACCCGACTCCCGGGGCCCCCGAGCGTCCTAATATTCGTCGTGCGGGGTTCATATGGTATTTGAGGGTGATGTGGTTGAAAAAATCCGGGTTTCGGAACATTTCATTTTTTGGCCTTTTGGCCCCGAATGGTGTTTCGGGCGATTTGGGGGGTTAATGAAGGAAGTGCCGTCTCTAGTGCTCCAAAGGGGCTGAAACTTTGTGGGTAGCTTTGGGGCATCTAATAACGTGGGAAAGCGCAAAAAAACTAGAACTTGGCGGCCAATACGACCCACTTACCGCGTGAGATTTGCAACCCGGCCTAGTTTATTTTGGGCGATTTGGGGTTAATGAAGGAAGTGTCGTCTCTAGTGCTCCAAAAGGGCTGAAACTTTGTGGGTAGCTTTTGTACATCCAATAACGTGGGAAAGTGCAAAAAAAATAGAATTTGGAGGCCAATAAGTTCCACTTACCGCGTGAGATTTGCAACACGACCAAAGGTGGCGGATCGCTAAAACCCGACTCCCGGGGCCCCCGAGCGTCCTAATATTCGTCGTGCGGGGTTCATATGGTATTTGAGGGTGATGTGGTTGAAAAAATCCGGGTTTCGGAACATTTCATTTTTTGGCCTTTTGGCCCCGAATGGTGTTTCGGGCGATTTGGGGGGTTAATGAAGGAAGTGCCGTCTCTAGTGCTCCAAAGGGGCTGAAACTTTGTGGGTAGCTTTGGGGCATCTAATAACGTGGGAAAGCGCAAAAAAACTAGAACTTGGTGGCCAATACGACCCACTTACCGCGTGAGATTTGCAACCCGGCCTAGTTTATTTTGGGCGATTTGGGGTTAATGAAGGAAGTGTCGTCTCTAGTGCTCCAAAAGGGCTGAAACTTTGTGGGTAGCTTTTGTACATCCAATAACGTGGGAAAGTGCAAAAAAACTAGAATTTGGAGGCCAATAAGTTCCACTTACCGCGTGAGATTTGCAACACGACCAAAGGTGGCGGATCGCTAAAACCCGACTCCCGGGGCCCCCGAGCGTCCTAATATTCGTCGTGCGGGGTTCATATGGTATTTGAGGGTGATGTGGTTGAAAAAATCCGGGTTTCGGAACATTTCATTTTTTGGCCTTTTGGCCCCGAATGGTGTTTCGGGCGATTTGGGGGGTTAATGAAGGAAGTGCCGTCTCTAGTGCTCCAAAGGGGCTGAAACTTTGTGGGTAGCTTTGGGGCATCTAATAACGTGGGAAAGCGCAAAAAAACTAGAACTTGGTGGCCAATACGACCCACTTACCGCGTGAGATTTGCAACCCGGCCTAGTTTATTTTGGGCGATTTGGGGTTAATGAAGGAAGTGTCGTCTCTAGTGCTCCAAAAGGGCTGAAACTTTGTGGGTAGCTTTTGTACATCCAATAACGTGGGAAAGTGAAAAAAAACTAGAATTTGGAGGCCAATAAGTTCCACTTACCGCGTGAGATTTGCAACACGACCAAAGGTGGCGGATCGCTAAAACCCGACTCCCGGGGCCCCCGAGCGTCCTAATATTCGTCGTGCGGGGTTCATATGGTATTTGAGGGTGATGTGGTTGAAAAAATCCGGGTTTCGGAACATTTCATTTTTTGGCCTTTTGGCCCCGAATGGTGTTTCGGGCGATTTGGGGGGTTAATGAAGGAAGTGCCGTCTCTAGTGCTCCAAAGGGGCTGAAACTTTGTGGGTAGCTTTGGGGCATCTAATAACTTGGGAAAGCGCAAAAAAACTAGAACTTGGTGGCCAATACGACCCACTTACCGCGTGAGATTTGCAACCCGGCCTAGTTTATTTTGGGCGATTTGGGGTTAATGAAGGAAGTGTCGTCTCTAGTGCTCCAAAGGGGCTGAAACTTTGTGGGTAGCTTTTGTACATCCAATAACGTGGGAAAGTGCAAAAAAACTAGAATTTGGAGGCCAATAAGTTCCACTTACCGCGTGAGATTTGCAACACGACCAAAGGTGGCGGATCGCTAAAACCCGACTCCCGGGGCCCCCGAGCGTCCTAATATTCGTCGTGCGGGGTTCATATGGTATTTGAGGGTGATGTGGTTGAAAAAATCCGGGTTTCGGAACATTTCATTTTTTGGCCTTTTGGCCCCGAATGGTGTTTCGGGCGATTTGGGGGGTTAATGAAGGAAGTGCCGTCTCTAGTGCTCTAAAGGGGCTGAAACTTTGTGGGTAGCTTTGGGGCATCTAATAACGTGGGAAAGCGCAAAAAAACTAGAACTTGGCGGCCAATACGACCCACTTACCGCGTGAGATTTGCAACCCGGCCTAGTTTATTTTGGGCGATTTGGGGTTAATGAAGGAAGTGTCGTCTCTAGTGCTCCAAAAGGGCTGAAACTTTGTGGGTAGCTTTTGTACATCCAATAACGTGGGAAAGTGCAAAAAAACTAGAATTTGGAGGCCAATAAGTTCCACTTACCGCGTGAGATTTGCAACACGACCAAAGGTGGCGGATCGCTAAAACCCGACTCCCGGGGCCCCCGAGCGGCCTAATATTCGTCGTGCGGGGTTCATATGGTATTTGAGGGTGATGTGGTTGAAAAAATCCGGGTTTCGGAACATTTCATTTTTTGGCCTTTTGGCCCCGAATGGTGTTTCGGGCGATTTGGGGGGTTAATGAAGGAAGTGCCGTCTCTAGTGCTCCAAAGGGGCTGAAACTTTGTGGGTAGCTTTGGGGCATCTAATAACGTGGGAAAGCGCAAAAAAACTAGAACTTGGTGGCCAATACGACCCACTTACCGCGTGAGATTTGCAACCCGGCCTAGTTTATTTTGGGCGATTTGGGGTTAATGAAGGAAGTGTCGTCTCTAGTGCTCCAAAAGGGCTGAAACTTTGTGGGTAGCTTTTGTACATCCAATAACGTGGGAAAGTGCAAAAAAACTAGAATTTGGAGGCCAATAAGTTCCACTTACCGCGTGAGATTTGCAACACGACCAAAGGTGGCGGATCGCTAAAACCCGACTCCCGGGGCCCCCGAGCGGCCTAATATTCGTCGTGCGGGGTTCATATGGTATTTGAGGGTGATGTGGTTGAAAAAATCCGGGTTTCGGAACATTTCATTTTTTGGCCTTTTGGCCCCGAATGGTGTTTCGGGCGATTTGGGGGGTTAATGAAGGAAGTGCCGTCTCTAGTGCTCCAAAGGGGCTGAAACTTTGTGGGTAGCTTTGGGGCATCTAATAACGTGGGAAAGCGCAAAAAAACTAGAACTTGGCGGCCAATACGACCCACTTACCGCGTGAGATTTGCAACCCGGCCTAGTTTATTTTGGGCGATTTGGGGTTAATGAAGGAAGTGTCGTCTCTAGTGCTCCAAAAGGGCTGAAACTTTGTGGGTAGCTTTTGTACATACAATAACGTGGGAAAGTGCAAAAAAACTAGAATTTGGAGGCCAATAAGTTCCACTTACCGCGTGAGATTTGCAACACGACCAAAGGTGGCGGATCGCTAAAACCCGACTCCCGGGGCCCCCGAGCGGCCTAATATTCGTCGTGCGGGGTTCATATGGTATTTGAGGGTGATGTGGTTGAAAAAATCCGGGTTTCGGAACATTTCATTTTTTGGCCTTTTGGCCCCGATTGGTGTTTCGGGCGATTTGGGGGGTTAATGAAGGAAGTGCCGTCTCTAGTGCTCCAAAGGGGCTGAAACTTTGTGGGTAGCTTTGGGGCATCTAATAACGTGGGAAAGCGCAAAAAAACTAGAACTTGGCGGCCAATACGACCCACTTACCGCGTGAGATTTGCAACCCGGCCTAGTTTATTTTGGGCGATTTGGGGTTAATGAAGGAAGTGTCGTCTCTAGTGCTCCAAAAGGGCTGAAACTTTGTGGGTAGCTTTTGTACATCCAATAACGTGGGAAAGTGCAAAAAAACTAGAATTTGGAGGCCAATAAGTTCCACTTACCGCGTGAGATTTGCAACACGACCAAAGGTGGCGGATCGCTAAAACCCGACTCCCGGTGCCCCCGAGCGTCCTAATATTCGTCGTGCGGGGTTCATATGGTATTTGAGGGTGATGTGGTTGAAAAAATCCGGGTTTCGGAACATTTCATTTTTTGGCCTTTTGGCCCCGAATGGTGTTTCGGGCGATTTGGGGGGTTAATGAAGGAAGTGCCGTCTCTAGTGCTCCAAAGGGGCTGAAACTTTGTGGGTAGCTTTGGGGCATCTAATAACGTGGGAAAGCGCAAAAAAACTAGAACTTGGCGGCCAATACGACCCACTTACCGCGTGAGATTTGCAACCCGGCCTAGTTTATTTTGGGCGATTTGGGGTTAATGAAGGAAGTGTCGTCTCTAGTGCTCCAAAAGGGCTGAAACTTTGTGGGTAGCTTTTGTACATCCAATAACGTGGGAAAGTGCAAAAAAACTAGAATTTGGAGGCCAATAAGTTCCACTTACCGCGTGAGATTTGCAACACGACCAAAGGTGGCGGATCGCTAAAACCCGACTCCCGGGGCCCCCGAGCGGCCTAATATTCGTCGTGCGGGGTTCATATGGTATTTGAGGGTGATGTGGTTGAAAAAATCCGGGTTTCGGAACATTTCATTTTTTGGCCTTTTGGCCCCGAATGGTGTTTCGGGCGATTTGGGGGGTTAATGAAGGAAGTGCCGTCTCTAGTGCTCCAAAGGGGCTGAAACTTTGTGGGTAGCTTTGGGGCATCTAATAACGTGGGAAAGCGCAAAAAAACTAGAACTTGGCGGCCAATACGACCCACTTACCGCGTGAGATTTGCAACCCGGCCTAGTTTATTTTGGGCGATTTGGGGTTAATGAAGGAAGTGTCGTCTCTAGTGCTCCAAAAGGGCTGAAACTTTGTGGGTAGCTTTTGTACATCCAATAACGTGGGAAAGTGCAAAAAAACTAGAATTTGGAGGCCAATAAGTTCCACTTACCGCGTGAGATTTGCAACACGACCAAAGGTGGCGGATCGCTAAAACCCGACTCCCGGGGCCCCCGAGCGTCCTAATATTCGTCGTGCGGGGTTCATATGGTATTTGAGGGTGATGTGGTTGAAAAAATCCGGGTTTCGGAACATTTCATTTTTTGGCCTTTTGGCCCCGAATGGTGTTTCGGGCGATTTGGGGGGTTAATGAAGGAAGTGCGGTCTCTAGTGCTCCAATGGGGCTGAAACTTTGTGGGTAGCTTTGGGGCATCTAATAACGTGGGAAAGCGCAAAAAAACTAGAACTTGGCGGCCAATACGACCCACTTACCGCGTGAGATTTGCAACCCGGCCTAGTTTATTTTGGGCGATTTGGGGTTAATGAAGGAAGTGTCGTCTCTAGTGCTCCAAAAGGGCTGAAACTTTGTGGGTAGCTTTTGTACATCCAATAACGTGGGAAAGTGCAAAAAAACTAGAATTTGGAGGCCAATAAGTTCCACTTACCGCGTGAGATTTGCAACACGACCAAAGGTGGCGGATCGCTAAAACCCGACTCCCGGGGCCCCCGAGCGGCCTAATATTCGTCGTGCGGGGTTCATATGGTATTTGAGGGTGATGTGGTTGAAAAAATCCGGGTTTCGGAACATTTCATTTTTTGGCCTTTTGGCCCCGAATGGTGTTTCGGGCGATTTGGGGGGTTAATGAAGGAAGTGCCGTCTCTAGTGCTCCAAAGGGGCTGAAACTTTGTGGGTAGCTTTGGGGCATCTAATAACTTGGGAAAGCGCAAAAAAACTAGAACTTGGTGGCCAATACGACCCACTTACCGCGTGAGATTTGCAACCCGGCCTAGTTTATTTTGGGCGATTTGGGGTTAATGAAGGAAGTGTCGTCTCTAGTGCTCCAAAGGGGCTGAAACTTTGTGGGTAGCTTTGGGGCATCCAATAACGTGGGAAAGTGCAAAAAAACTAGAATTTGGAGGCCAATAAGTTCCACTTACCGCGTGAGATTTGCAACACGACCAAAGGTGGCGGATCGCTAAAACCCGACTCCCGGGGCCCCCGAGCGTCCTAATATTCGTCGTGCGGGGTTCATATGGTATTTGAGGGTGATGTGGTTGAAAAAATCCGGGTTTCGGAACATTTCATTTTTTGGCCTTTTGGCCCCGAATGGTGTTTCGGGCGATTTGGGGGGTTAATGAAGGAAGTGCCGTCTCTAGTGCTCCAAAGGGGCTGAAACTTTGTGGGTAGCTTTGGGGCATCTAATAACGTGGGAAAGCGCAAAAAAACTAGAACTTGGCGGCCAATACGACCCACTTACCGCGTGAGATTTGCAACCCGGCCTAGTTTATTTTGGGCGATTTGGGGTTAATGAAGGAAGTGTCGTCTCTAGTGCTCCAAAAGGGCTGAAACTTTGTGGGTAGCTTTTGTACATCCAATAACGTGGGAAAGTGCAAAAAAACTAGAATTTGGAGGCCAATAAGTTCCACTTACCGCGTGAGATTTGCAACACGACCAAAGGTGGCGGATCGCTAAAACCCGACTCCCGGGGCCCCCGAGCGTCCTAATATTCGTCGTGCGGGGTTCATATGGTATTTGAGGGTGATGTGGTTGAAAAAATCCGGGTTTCGGAACATTTCATTTTTTGGCCTTTTGGCCCCGAATGGTGTTTCGGGCGATTTGGGGGGTTAATGAAGGAAGTGCCGTCTCTAGTGCTCCAAAGGGGCTGAAACTTTGTGGGTAGCTTTGGGGCATCTAATAACGTGGGAAAGCGCAAAAAAACTAGAACTTGGTGGCCAATACGACCCACTTACCGCGTGAGATTTGCAACCCGGCCTAGTTTATTTTGGGCGATTTGGGGTTAATGAAGGAAGTGTCGTCTCTAGTGCTCCAAAAGGGCTGAAACTTTGTGGGTAGCTTTTGTACATCCAATAACGTGGGAAAGTGCAAAAAAACTAGAATTTGGAGGCCAATAAGTTCCACTTACCGCGTGAGATTTGCAACACGACCAAAGGTGGCGGATCGCTAAAACCCGACTCCCGGGGCCCCCGAGCGGCCTAATATTCGTCGTGCGGGGTTCATATGGTATTTGAGGGTGATGTGGTTGAAAAAATCCGGGTTTCGGAACATTTCATTTTTTGGCCTTTTGGCCCCGAATGGTGTTTCGGGCGATTTGGGGGGTTAATGAAGGAAGTGCCGTCTCTAGTGCTCCAAAGGGGCTGAAACTTTGTGGGTAGCTTTGGGGCATCTAATAACGTGGGAAAGCGCAAAAAAACTAGAACTTGGCGGCCAATACGACCCACTTACCGCGTGAGATTTGCAACCCGGCCTAGTTTATTTTGGGCGATTTGGGGTTAATGAAGGAAGTGTCGTCTCTAGTGCTCCAAAAGGGCTGAAACTTTGTGGGTAGCTTTTGTACATACAATAACGTTTGAAAGTGCAAAAAAACTAGAATTTGGAGGCCAATAAGTTCCACTTACCGCGTGAGATTTGCAACACGACCAAAGGTGGCGGATCGCTAAAACCCGACTCCCGGGGCCCCCGAGCGGCCTAATATTCGTCGTGCGGGGTTCATATGGTATTTGAGGGTGATGTGGTTGAAAAAATCCGGGTTTCGGAACATTTCATTTTTTGGCCTTTTGGCCCCGATTGGTGTTTCGGGCGATTTGGGGGGTTAATGAAGGAAGTGCCGTCTCTAGTGCTCCAAAGGGGCTGAAACTTTGTGGGTAGCTTTGGGGCATCTAATAACGTGGGAAAGCGCAAAAAAACTAGAACTTGGCGGCCAATACGACCCACTTACCGCGTGAGATTTGCAACCCGGCCTAGTTTATTTTGGGCGATTTGGGGTTAATGAAGGAAGTGTCGTCTCTAGTGCTCCAAAAGGGCTGAAACTTTGTGGGTAGCTTTTGTACATCCAATAACGTGGGAAAGTGCAAAAAAACTAGAATTTGGAGGCCAATAAGTTCCACTTACCGCGTGAGATTTGCAACACGACCAAAGGTGGCGGATCGCTAAAACCCGACTCCCGGTGCCCCCGAGCGTCCTAATATTCGTCGTGCGGGGTTCATATGGTATTTGAGGGTGATGTGGTTGAAAAAATCCGGGTTTCGGAACATTTCATTTTTTGGCCTTTTGGCCCCGAATGGTGTTTCGGGCGATTTGGGGGGTTAATGAAGGAAGTGCCGTCTCTAGTGCTCCAAAGGGGCTGAAACTTTGTGGGTAGCTTTGGGGCATCTAATAACGTGGGAAAGCGCAAAAAAACTAGAACTTGGCGGCCAATACGACCCACTTACCGCGTGAGATTTGCAACCCGGCCTAGTTTATTTTGGGCGATTTGGGGTTAATGAAGGAAGTGTCGTCTCTAGTGCTCCAAAAGGGCTGAAACATTGTGGGTAGCTTTTGTACATCCAATAACGTGGGAAAGTGCAAAAAAACTAGAATTTGGAGGCCAATAAGTTCCACTTACCGCGTGAGATTTGCAACACGACCAAAGGTGGCGGATCGCTAAAACCCGACTCCCGGGGCCCCCGAGCGGCCTAATATTCGTCGTGCGGGGTTCATATGGTATTTGAGGGTGATGTGGTTGAAAAAATCCGGGTTTCGGAACATTTCATTTTTTGGCCTTTTGGCCCCGAATGGTGTTTCGGGCGATTTGGGGGGTTAATGAAGGAAGTGCCGTCTCTAGTGCTCCAAAGGGGCTGAAACTTTGTGGGTAGCTTTGGGGCATCTAATAACGTGGGAAAGCGCAAAAAAACTAGAACTTGGCGGCCAATACGACCCACTTACCGCGTGAGATTTGCAACCCGGCCTAGTTTATTTTGGGCGATTTGGGGTTAATGAAGGAAGTGTCGTCTCTAGTGCTCCAAAAGGGCTGAAACTTTGTGGGTAGCTTTTGTACATCCAATAACGTGGGAAAGTGCAAAAAAACTAGAATTTGGAGGCCAATAAGTTCCACTTACCGCGTGAGATTTGCAACACGACCAAAGGTGGCGGATCGCTAAAACCCGACTCCCGGGGCCCCCGAGCGTCCTAATATTCGTCGTGCGGGGTTCATATGGTATTTGAGGGTGATGTGGTTGAAAAAATCCGGGTTTCGGAACATTTCATTTTTTGGCCTTTTGGCCCCGAATGGTGTTTCGGGCGATTTGGGGGGTTAATGAAGGAAGTGCCGTCTCTAGTGCTCCAATGGGGCTGAAACTTTGTGGGTAGCTTTGGGGCATCTAATAACGTGGGAAAGCGCAAAAAAACTAGAACTTGGCGGCCAATACGACCCACTTACCGAGTGAGATTTGCAACCCGGCCTAGTTTATTTTGGGCGATTTGGGGTTAATGAAGGAAGTGTCGTCTCTAGTGCTCCAAAAGGGCTGAAACTTTGTGGGTAGCTTTTGTACATCCAATAACGTGGGAAAAGTGCAAAAAAACTAGAATTTGGAGGCCAATAAGTTCCACTTACCGCGTGAGATTTGCAACACGACCAAAGGTGGCGGATCGCTAAAACCCGACTCCCGGGGCCCCCGAGCGTCCTAATATTCGTCGTGCGGGGTTCATATGGTATTTGAGGGTGATGTGGTTGAAAAAATCCGGGTTTCGGAACATTTCATTTTTTGGCCTTTTGGCCCCGAATGGTGTTTCGGGCGATTTGGGGGGTTAATGAAGGAAGTGCCGTCTCTAGTGCTCCAAAGGGGCTGAAACTTTGTGGGTAGCTTTGGGGCATCTAATAACGTGGGAAAGCGCAAAAAAACTAGAACTTGGCGGCCAATACGACCCACTTACCGCGTGAGATTTGCAACCCGGCCTAGTTTATTTTGGGCGATTTGGGGTTAATGAAGGAAGTGTCGTCTCTAGTGCTCCAAAAGGGCTGAAACTTTGTGGGTAGCTTTTGTGCATCCAATAACGTGGGAAAGTGCAAAAAAAATAGAATTTGGAGGCCAATAAGTTCCACTTACCGCGTGAGATTTGCAACACGACCAAAGGTGGCGGATCGCTAAAACCCGACTCCCGGGGCCCCCGAGCGTCCTAATATTCGTCGTGCGGGGTTCATATGGTATTTGAGGGTGATGTGGTTGAAAAAATCCGGGTTTCGGAACATTTCATTTTTTGGCCTTTTGGCCCCGAATGGTGTTTCGGGCGATTTGGGGGGTTAATGAAGGAAGTGCCGTCTCTAGTGCTCCAAAGGGGCTGAAACTTTGTGGGTAGCTTTGGGGCATCTAATAACGTGGGAAAGCGCAAAAAAACTAGAACTTGGCGGCCAATACGACCCACTTACCGCGTGAGATTTGCAACCCGGCCTAGTTTATTTTGGGCGATTTGGGGTTAATGAAGGAAGTGTCGTCTCTAGTGCTCCAAAAGGGCTGAAACTTTGTGGGTAGCTTTTGTACATCCAATAACGTGGGAAAGTGCAAAAAAACTAGAATTTGGAGGCCAATAAGTTCCACTTACCGCGTGAGATTTGCAACACGACCAAAGGTGGCGGATCGCTAAAACCCGACTCCCGGGGCCCCCGAGCGTCCTAATATTCGTCGTGCGGGGTTCATATGGTATTTGAGGGTGATGTGGTTGAAAAAATCCGGGTTTCGGAACATTTCATTTTTTGGCCTTTTGGCCCCGAATGGTGTTTCGGGCGATTTGGGGGGTTAATGAAGGAAGTGCCGTCTCTAGTGCTCCAAAGGGGCTGAAACTTTGTGGGTAGCTTTGGGGCATCTAATAACGTGGGAAAGCGCAAAAAAACTAGAACTTGGTGGCCAATACGACCCACTTACCGCGTGAGATTTGCAACCCGGCCTAGTTTATTTTGGGCGATTTGGGGTTAATGAAGGAAGTGTCGTCTCTAGTGCTCCAAAAGGGCTGAAACTTTGTGGGTAGCTTTTGTACATCCAATAACGTGGGAAAGTGCAAAAAAACTAGAATTTGGAGGCCAATAAGTTCCACTTACCGCGTGAGATTTGCAACACGACCAAAGGTGGCGGATCGCTAAAACCCGACTCCCGGGGCCCCCGAGCGGCCTAATATTCGTCGTGCGGGGTTCATATGGTATTTGAGGGTGATGTGGTTGAAAAAATCCGGGTTTCGGAACATTTCATTTTTTGGCCTTTTGGCCCCGAATGGTGTTTCGGGCGATTTGGGGGGTTAATGAAGGAAGTGCCGTCTCTAGTGCTCCAAAGGGGCTGAAACTTTGTGGGTAGCTTTGGGGCATCTAATAACTTGGGAAAGCGCAAAAAAACTAGAACTTGGGTAGCTTTTGTACATCCAATAACGTGGGAAAGTGCAAAAAAACTAGAATTTGGAGGCCAATAAGTTCCACTTACCGCGTGAGATTTGCAACACGACCAAAGGTGGCGGATCGCTAAAACCCGACTCCCGGGGCCCCCGAGCGGCCTAATATTCGTCGTGCGGGGTTCATATGGTATTTGAGGGTGATGTGGTTGAAAAAATCCGGGTTTCGGAACATTTCATTTTTTGGCCTTTTGGCCCCGAATGGTGTTTCGGGCGATTTGGGGGGTTAATGAAGGAAGTGCCGTCTCTAGTGCTCCAAAGAGGCTGAAACTTTGTGGGTAGCTTTGGGGCATCTAATAACGTGGGAAAGCGCAAAAAAACTAGAACTTGGCGGCCAATACGACCCACTTACCGCGTGAGATTTGCAACCCGGCCTAGTTTATTTTGGGCGATTTGGGGTTAATGAAGGAAGTGTCGTCTCTAGTGCTCCAAAAGGGCTGAAACTTTGTGGGTAGCTTTTGTACATCCAATAACGTGGGAAAGTGCAAAAAAACTAGAATTTGGAGGCCAATAAGTTCCACTTACCGCGTGAGATTTGCAACACGACCAAAGGTGGCGGATCGCTAAAACCCGACTCCCGGGGCCCCCGAGCGTCCTAATATTCGTCGTGCGGGGTTCATATGGTATTTGAGGGTGATGTGGTTGAAAAAATCCGGGTTTCGGAACATTTCATTTTTTGGCCTTTTGGCCCCGAATGGTGTTTCGGGCGATTTGGGGGGTTAATGAAGGAAGTGCCGTCTCTAGTGCTCCAATGGGGCTGAAACTTTGTGGGTAGCTTTGGGGCATCTAATAACGTGGGAAAGCGCAAAAAAACTAGAACTTGGCGGCCAATACGACCCACTTACCGCGTGAGATTTGCAACCCGGCCTAGTTTATTTTGGGCGATTTGGGGTTAATGAAGGAAGTGTCGTCTCTAGTGCTCCAAAAGGGCTGAAACTTTGTGGGTAGCTTTTGTACATCCAATAACGTGGGAAAGTGCAAAAAAACTAGAATTTGGAGGCCAATAAGTTCCACTTACCGCGTGAGATTTGCAACACGACCAAAGGTGGCGGATCGCTAAACCCCGACTCCCGGGGCCCCCGAGCGGCCTAATATTCGTCGTGCGGGGTTCATATGGTATTTGAGGGTGATGTGGTTGAAAAAATCCGGGTTTCGGAACATTTCATTTTTTGGCCTTTTGGCCCCGAATGGTGTTTCGGGCGATTTGGGGGGTTAATGAAGGAAGTGCCGTCTCTAGTGCTCCAAAGGGGCTGAAACTTTGTGGGTAGCTTTGGGGCATCTAATAACGTGGGAAAGCGCAAAAAAACTAGAACTTGGCGGCCAATACGACCCACTTACCGCGTGAGATTTGCAACCCGGCCTAGTTTATTTTGGGCGATTTGGGGTTAATGAAGGAAGTGTCGTCTCTAGTGCTCCAAAAGGGCTGAAACATTGTGGGTAGCTTTTGTACATCCAATAACGTGGGAAAGTGCAAAAAAACTAGAATTTGGAGGCCAATAAGTTCCACTTACCGCGTGAGATTTGCAACACGACCAAAGGTGGCGGATCGCTAAAACCCGACTCCCGGGGCCCCCGAGCGGCCTAATATTCGTCGTGCGGGGTTCATATGGTATTTGAGGGTGATGTGGTTGAAAAAATCCGGGTTTCGGAACATTTCATTTTTTGGCCTTTTGGCCCCGAATGGTGTTTCGGGCGATTTGGGGGGTTAATGAAGGAAGTGCCGTCTCTAGTGCTCCAAAGAGGCTGAAACTTTGTGGGTAGCTTTGGGGCATCTAATAACGTGGGAAAGCGCAAAAAAACTAGAACTTGGCGGCCAATACGACCCACTTACCGCGTGAGATTTGCAACCCGGCCTAGTTTATTTTGGGCGATTTGGGGTTAATGAAGGAAGTGTCGTCTCTAGTGCTCCAAAAGGGCTGAAACTTTGTGGGTAGCTTTTGTACATCCAATAACGTGGGAAAGTGCAAAAAAACTAGAATTTGGAGGCCAATAAGTTCCACTTACCGCGTGAGATTTGCAACACGACCAAAGGTGGCGGATCGCTAAAACCCGACTCCCGGGGCCCCCGAGCGTCCTAATATTCGTCGTGCGGGGTTCATATGGTATTTGAGGGTGATGTGGTTGAAAAAATCCGGGTTTCGGAACATTTCATTTTTTGGCCTTTTGGCCCCGAATGGTGTTTCGGGCGATTTGGGGGGTTAATGAAGGAAGTGCCGTCTCTAGTGCTCCAATGGGGCTGAAACTTTGTGGGTAGCTTTGGGGCATCTAATAACGTGGGAAAGCGCAAAAAAACTAGAACTTGGCGGCCAATACGACCCACTTACCGCGTGAGATTTGCAACCCGGCCTAGTTTATTTTGGGCGATTTGGGGTTAATGAAGGAAGTGTCGTCTCTAGTGCTCCAAAAGGGCTGAAACTTTGTGGGTAGCTTTTGTACATCCAATAACGTGGGAAAGTGCAAAAAAACTAGAATTTGGAGGCCAATAAGTTCCACTTACCGCGTGAGATTTGCAACACGACCAAAGGTGGCGGATCGCTAAAACCCGACTCCCGGGGCCCCCGAGCGGCCTAATATTCGTCGTGCGGGGTTCATATGGTATTTGAGGGTGATGTGGTTGAAAAAATCCGGGTTTCGGAACATTTCATTTTTTGGCCTTTTGGCCCCGAATGGTGTTTCGGGCGATTTGGGGGGTTAATGAAGGAAGTGCCGTCTCTAGTGCTCCAAAGGGGCTGAAACTTTGTGGGTAGCTTTGGGGCATCTAATAACGTGGGAAAGCGCAAAAAAACTAGAACTTGGCGGCCAATACGACCCACTTACCGCGTGAGATTTGCAACCCGGCCTAGTTTATTTTGGGCGATTTGGGGTTAATGAAGGAAGTGTCGTCTCTAGTGCTCCAAAAGGGCTGAAACATTGTGGGTAGCTTTTGTACATCCAATAACGTGGGAAAGTGCAAAAAAACTAGAATTTGGAGGCCAATAAGTTCCACTTACCGCGTGAGATTTGCAACACGACCAAAGGTGGCGGATCGCTAAAACCCGACTCCCGGGGCCCCCGAGCGGCCTAATATTCGTCGTGCGGGGTTCATATGGTATTTGAGGGTGATGTGGTTGAAAAAATCCGGGTTTCGGAACATTTCATTTTTTGGCCTTTTGGCCCCGAATGGTGTTTCGGGCGATTTGGGGGGTTAATGAAGGAAGTGCCGTCTCTAGTGCTCCAAAGAGGCTGAAACTTTGTGGGTAGCTTTGGGGCATCTAATAACGTGGGAAAGCGCAAAAAAACTAGAACTTGGCGGCCAATACGACCCACTTACCGCGTGAGATTTGCAACCCGGCCTAGTTTATTTTGGGCGATTTGGGGTTAATGAAGGAAGTGTCGTCTCTAGTGCTCCAAAAGGGCTGAAACTTTGTGGGTAGCTTTTGTACATCCAATAACGTGGGAAAGTGCAAAAAAACTAGAATTTGGAGGCCAATAAGTTCCACTTACCGCGTGAGATTTGCAACACGACCAAAGGTGGCGGATCGCTAAAACCCGACTCCCGGGGCCCCCGAGCGTCCTAATATTCGTCGTGCGGGGTTCATATGGTATTTGAGGGTGATGTGGTTGAAAAAATCCGGGTTTCGGAACATTTCATTTTTTGGCCTTTTGGCCCCGAATGGTGTTTCGGGCGATTTGGGGGGTTAATGAAGGAAGTGCCGTCTCTAGTGCTCCAATGGGGCTGAAACTTTGTGGGTAGCTTTGGGGCATCTAATAACGTGGGAAAGCGCAAAAAAACTAGAACTTGGCGGCCAATACGACCCACTTACCGCGTGAGATTTGCAACCCGGCCTAGTTTATTTTGGGCGATTTGGGGTTAATGAAGGAAGTGTCGTCTCTAGTGCTCCAAAAGGGCTGAAACTTTGTGGGTAGCTTTTGTACATCCAATAACGTGGGAAAGTGCAAAAAAACTAGAATTTGGAGGCCAATAAGTTCCACTTACCGCGTGAGATTTGCAACACGACCAAAGGTGGCGGATCGCTAAAACCCGACTCCCGGGGCCCCCGAGCGGCCTAATATTCGTCGTGCGGGGTTCATATGGTATTTGAGGGTGATGTGGTTGAAAAAATCCGGGTTTCGGAACATTTCATTTTTTGGCCTTTTGGCCCCGAATGGTGTTTCGGGCGATTTGGGGGGTTAATGAAGGAAGTGCCGTCTCTAGTGCTCCAAAGGGGCTGAAACTTTGTGGGTAGCTTTGGGGCATCTAATAACGTGGGAAAGCGCAAAAAAACTAGAACTTGGCGGCCAATACGACCCACTTACCGCGTGAGATTTGCAACCCGGCCTAGTTTATTTTGGGCGATTTGGGGTTAATGAAGGAAGTGTCGTCTCTAGTGCTCCAAAAGGGCTGAAACATTGTGGGTAGCTTTTGTACATCCAATAACGTGGGAAAGTGCAAAAAAACTAGAATTTGGAGGCCAATAAGTTCCACTTACCGCGTGAGATTTGCAACACGACCAAAGGTGGCGGATCGCTAAAACCCGACTCCCGGGGCCCCCGAGCGGCCTAATATTCGTCGTGCGGGGTTCATATGGTATTTGAGGGTGATGTGGTTGAAAAAATCCGGGTTTCGGAACATTTCATTTTTTGGCCTTTTGGCCCCGAATGGTGTTTCGGGCGATTTGGGGGGTTAATGAAGGAAGTGCCGTCTCTAGTGCTCCAAAGGGGCTGAAACTTTGTGGGTAGCTTTGGGGCATCTAATAACGTGGGAAAGCGCAAAAAAACTAGAACTTGGCGGCCAATACGACCCATTTACCGCGTGAGATTTGCAACCCGGCCTAGTTTATTTTGGGCGATTTGGGGTTAATGAAGGAAGTGTCGTCTCTAGTGCTCCAAAAGGGCTGAAACTTTGTGGGTAGCTTTTGTACATCCAATAACGTGGGAAAGTGCAAAAAAACTAGAATTTGGAGGCCAATAAGTTCCACTTACCGCGTGAGATTTGCAACACGACCAAAGGTGGCGGATCGCTAAAACCCGACTCCCGGGGCCCCCGAGCGTCCTAATATTCGTCGTGCGGGGTTCATATGGTATTTGAGGGTGATGTGGTTGAAAAAATCCGGGTTTCGGAACATTTCATTTTTTGGCCTTTTGGCCCCGAATGGTGTTTCGGGCGATTTGGGGGGTTAATGAAGGAAGTGCCGTCTCTAGTGCTCCAATGGGGCTGAAACTTTGTGGGTAGCTTTGGGGCATCTAATAACGTGGGAAAGCGCAAAAAAACTAGAACTTGGCGGCCAATACGACCCACTTACCGCGTGAGATTTGCAACCCGGCCTAGTTTATTTTGGGCGATTTGGGGTTAATGAAGGAAGTGTCGTCTCTAGTGCTCCAAAAGGGCTGAAACTTTGTGGGTAGCTTTTGTACATCCAATAACGTGGGAAAGTGCAAAAAAACTAGAATTTGGAGGCCAATAAGTTCCACTTACCGCGTGAGATTTGCAACACGACCAAAGGTGGCGGATCGCTAAAACCCGACTCCCGGGGCCCCCGAGCGGCCTAATATTCGTCGTGCGGGGTTCATATGGTATTTGAGGGTGATGTGGTTGAAAAAATCCGGGTTTCGGAACATTTCATTTTTTGGCCTTTTGGCCCCGAATGGTGTTTCGGGCGATTTGGGGGGTTAATGAAGGAAGTGCCGTCTCTAGTGCTCCAAAGGGGCTGAAACTTTGTGGGTAGCTTTGGGGCATCTAATAACGTGGGAAAGCGCAAAAAAACTAGAACTTGGCGGCCAATACGACCCACTTACCGCGTGAGATTTGCAACCCGGCCTAGTTTATTTTGGGCGATTTGGGGTTAATGAAGGAAGTGTCGTCTCTAGTGCTCCAAAAGGGCTGAAACATTGTGGGTAGCTTTTGTACATCCAATAACGTGGGAAAGTGCAAAAAAACTAGAATTTGGAGGCCAATAAGTTCCACTTACCGCGTGAGATTTGCAACACGACCAAAGGTGGCGGATCGCTAAAACCCGACTCCCGGGGCCCCCGAGCGGCCTAATATTCGTCGTGCGGGGTTCATATGGTATTTGAGGGTGATGTGGTTGAAAAAATCCGGGTTTCGGAACATTTCATTTTTTGGCCTTTTGGCCCCGAATGGTGTTTCGGGCGATTTGGGGGGTTAATGAAGGAAGTGCCGTCTCTAGTGCTCCAATGGGGCTGAAACTTTGAGGGTAGCTTTGGGGCATCTAATAACGTGGGAAAGCGCAAAAAAACTAGAACTTGGCGGCCAATACGACCCACTTACCACGTGAGATTTGCAACCCGGCCTAGTTTATTTTGGGCGATTTGGGGTTAATGAAGGAAGTGTCGTCTCTAGTGCTCCAAAAGGGCTGAAACATTGTGGGTAGCTTTTGTACATCCAATAACGTGGGAAAGTGCAAAAAAACTAGAATTTGGAGGCCAATAAGTTCCACTTACCGCGTGAGATTTGCAACACGACCAAAGGTGGCGGATCGCTAAAACCCGACTCCCGGGGCCCCCGAGCGGCCTAATATTCGTCGTGCGGGGTTCATATGGTATTTGAGGGTGATGTGGTTGAAAAAATCCGGGTTTCGGAACATTTCATTTTTTGGCCTTTTGGCCCCGAATGGTGTTTCGGGCGATTTGGGGGGTTAATGAAGGAAGTGCCGTCTCTAGTGCTCCAAAGGGGCTGAAACTTTGTGGGTAGCTTTGGGGCATCTAATAACGTGGGAAAGCGCAAAAAAACTAGAACTTGGCGGCCAATACGACCCACTTACCGCGTGAGATTTGCAACCCGGCCTAGTTTATTTTGGGCGATTTGGGGTTAATGAAGGAAGTGTCGTCTCTAGTGCTCCAAAAGGGCTGAAACTTTGTGGGTAGCTTTTGTACATCCAATAACGTGGGAAAGTGCAAAAAAACTAGAATTTGGAGGCCAATAAGTTCCACTTACCGCGTGAGATTTGCAACACGACCAAAGGTGGCGGATCGCTAAAACCCGACTCCCGGGGCCCCCGAGCGTCCTAATATTCGTCGTGCGGGGTTCATATGGTATTTGAGGGTGATGTGGTTGAAAAAATCCGGGTTTCGGAACATTTCATTTTTTGGCCTTTTGGCCCCGAATGGTGTTTCGGGCGATTTGGGGGGTTAATGAAGGAAGTGCCGTCTCTAGTGCTCCAATGGGGCTGAAACTTTGTGGGTAGCTTTGGGGCATCTAATAACGTGGGAAAGCGCAAAAAAACTAGAACTTGGCGGCCAATACGACCCACTTACCGCGTGAGATTTGCAACCCGGCCTAGTTTATTTTGGGCGATTTGGGGTTAATGAAGGAAGTGTCGTCTCTAGTGCTCCAAAAGGGCTGAAACTTTGTGGGTAGCTTTTGTACATCCAATAACGTGGGAAAGTGCAAAAAAACTAGAATTTGGAGGCCAATAAGTTCCACTTACCGCGTGAGATTTGCAACACGACCAAAGGTGGCGGATCGCTAAAACCCGACTCCCGGGGCCCCCGAGCGGCCTAATATTCGTCGTGCGGGGTTCATATGGTATTTGAGGGTGATGTGGTTGAAAAAATCCGGGTTTCGGAACATTTCATTTTTTGGCCTTTTGGCCCCGAATGGTGTTTCGGGCGATTTGGGGGGTTAATGAAGGAAGTGCCGTCTCTAGTGCTCCAAAGGGGCTGAAACTTTGTGGGTAGCTTTGGGGCATCTAATAACGTGGGAAAGCGCAAAAAAACTAGAACTTGGCGGCCAATACGACCCACTTACCGCGTGAGATTTGCAACCCGGCCTAGTTTATTTTGGGCGATTTGGGGTTAATGAAGGAAGTGTCGTCTCTAGTGCTCCAAAAGGGCTGAAACATTGTGGGTAGCTTTTGTACATCCAATAACGTGGGAAAGTGCAAAAAAACTAGAATTTGGAGGCCAATAAGTTCCACTTACCGCGTGAGATTTGCAACACGACCAAAGGTGGCGGATCGCTAAAACCCGACTCCCGGGGCCCCCGAGCGGCCTAATATTCGTCGTGCGGGGTTCATATGGTATTTGAGGGTGATGTGGTTGAAAAAATCCGGGTTTCGGAACATTTCATTTTTTGGCCTTTTGGCCCCGAATGGTGTTTCGGGCGATTTGGGGGGTTAATGAAGGAAGTGCCGTCTCTAGTGCTCCAATGGGGCTGAAACTTTGTGGGTAGCTTTAGGGCATCTAATAACGTGGGAAAGCGCAAAAAAACTAGAACTTGGCGGCCAATACGACCCACTTACCGCGTGAGATTTGCAACCCGGCCTAGTTTATTTTGGGCGATTTGGGGTTAATGAAGGAAGTGTCGTCTCTAGTGCTCCAAAAGGGCTGAAACTTTGTGGGTAGCTTTTGTACATCCAATAACGTGGGAAAGTGCAAAAAAACTAGAATTTGGAGGCCAATAAGTTCCACTTACCGCGTGAGATTTGCAACACGACCAAAGGTGGCGGATCGCTAAAACCCGACTCCCGGGGCCCCCGAGCGTCCTAATATTCGTCGTGCGGGGTTCATATGGTATTTGAGGGTGATGTGGTTGAAAAAATCCGGGTTTCGGAACATTTCATTTTTTGGCCTTTTGGCCCCGAATGGTGTTTCGGGCGATTTGGGGGGTTAATGAAGGAAGTGCCGTCTCTAGTGCTCCAATGGGGCTGAAACTTTGTGGGTAGCTTTGGGGCATCTAATAACGTGGGAAAGCGCAAAAAAACTAGAACTTGGCGGCCAATACGACCCACTTACCGCGTGAGATTTGCAACCCGGCCTAGTTTATTTTGGGCGATTTGGGGTTAATGAAGGAAGTGTCGTCTCTAGTGCTCCAAAAGGGCTGAAACTTTGTGGGTAGCTTTTGTACATCCAATAACGTGGGAAAGTGCAAAAAAACTAGAATTTGGAGGCCAATAAGTTCCACTTACCGCGTGAGATTTGCAACACGACCAAAGGTGGCGGATCGCTAAAACCCGACTCCCGGGGCCCCCGAGCGGCCTAATATTCGTCGTGCGGGGTTCATATGGTATTTGAGGGTGATGTGGTTGAAAAAATCCGGGTTTCGGAACATTTCATTTTTTGGCCTTTTGGCCCCGAATGGTGTTTCGGGCGATTTGGGGGGTTAATGAAGGAAGTGCCGTCTCTAGTGCTCCAAAGGGGCTGAAACTTTGTGGGTAGCTTTGGGGCATCTAATAACGTGGGAAAGCGCAAAAAAACTAGAACTTGGCGGCCAATACGACCCACTTACCGCGTGAGATTTGCAACCCGGCCTAGTTTATTTTGGGCGATTTGGGGTTAATGAAGGAAGTGTCGTCTCTAGTGCTCCAAAAGGGCTGAAACATTGTGGGTAGCTTTTGTACATCCAATAACGTGGGAAAGTGCAAAAAAACTAGAATTTGGAGGCCAATAAGTTCCACTTACCGCGTGAGATTTGCAACACGACCAAAGGTGGCGGATCGCTAAAACCCGACTCCCGGGGCCCCCGAGCGGCCTAATATTCGTCGTGCGGGGTTCATATGGTATTTGAGGGTGATGTGGTTGAAAAAATCCGGGTTTCGGAACATTTCATTTTTTGGCCTTTTGGCCCCGAATGGTGTTTCGGGCGATTTGGGGGGTTAATGAAGGAAGTGCCGTCTCTAGTGCTCCAAAGAGGCTGAAACTTTGTGGGTAGCTTTGGGGCATCTAATAACGTGGGAAAGCGCAAAAAAACTAGAACTTGGCGGCCAATACGACCCACTTACCGCGTGAGATTTGCAACCCGGCCTAGTTTATTTTGGGCGATTTGGGGTTAATGAAGGAAGTGTCGTCTCTAGTGCTCCAAAAGGGCTGAAACTTTGTGGGTAGCTTTTGTACATCCAATAACGTGGGAAAGTGCAAAAAAACTAGAATTTGGAGGCCAATAAGTTCCACTTACCGCGTGAGATTTGCAACACGACCAAAGGTGGCGGATCGCTAAAACCCGACTCCCGGGGCCCCCGAGCGTCCTAATATTCGTCGTGCGGGGTTCATATGGTATTTGAGGGTGATGTGGTTGAAAAAATCCGGGTTTCGGAACATTTCATTTTTTGGCCTTTTGGCCCCGAATGGTGTTTCGGGCGATTTGGGGGGTTAATGAAGGAAGTGCCGTCTCTAGTGCTCCAATGGGGCTGAAACTTTGTGGGTAGCTTTGGGGCATCTAATAACGTGGGAAAGCGCAAAAAAACTAGAACTTGGCGGCCAATACGACCCACTTACCGCGTGAGATTTGCAACCCGGCCTAGTTTATTTTGGGCGATTTGGGGTTAATGAAGGAAGTGTCGTCTCTAGTGCTCCAAAAGGGCTGAAACTTTGTGGGTAGCTTTTGTACATCCAATAACGTGGGAAAGTGCAAAAAAACTAGAATTTGGAGGCCAATAAGTTCCACTTACCGCGTGAGATTTGCAACACGACCAAAGGTGGCGGATCGCTAAAACCCGACTCCCGGGGCCCCCGAGCGGCCTAATATTCGTCGTGCGGGGTTCATATGGTATTTGAGGGTGATGTGGTTGAAAAAATCCGGGTTTCGGAACATTTCATTTTTTGGCCTTTTGGCCCCGAATGGTGTTTCGGGCGATTTGGGGGGTTAATGAAGGAAGTGCCGTCTCTAGTGCTCCAAAGGGGCTGAAACTTTGTGGGTAGCTTTGGGGCATCTAATAACGTGGGAAAGCGCAAAAAAACTAGAACTTGGCGGCCAATACGACCCACTTACCGCGTGAGATTTGCAACCCGGCCTAGTTTATTTTGGGCGATTTGGGGTTAATGAAGGAAGTGTCGTCTCTAGTGCTCCAAAAGGGCTGAAACATTGTGGGTAGCTTTTGTACATCCAATAACGTGGGAAAGTGCAAAAAAACTAGAATTTGGAGGCCAATAAGTTCCACTTACCGCGTGAGATTTGCAACACGACCAAAGGTGGCGGATCGCTAAAACCCGACTCCCGGGGCCCCCGAGCGGCCTAATATTCGTCGTGCGGGGTTCATATGGTATTTGAGGGTGATGTGGTTGAAAAAATCCGGGTTTCGGAACATTTCATTTTTTGGCCTTTTGGCCCCGAATGGTGTTTCGGGCGATTTGGGGGGTTAATGAAGGAAGTGCCGTCTCTAGTGCTCCAAAGAGGCTGAAACTTTGTGGGTAGCTTTGGGGCATCTAATAACGTGGGAAAGCGCAAAAAAACTAGAACTTGGCGGCCAATACGACCCACTTACCGCGTGAGATTTGCAACCCGGCCTAGTTTATTTTGGGCGATTTGGGGTTAATGAAGGAAGTGTCGTCTCTAGTGCTCCAAAAGGGCTGAAACTTTGTGGGTAGCTTTTGTACATCCAATAACGTGGGAAAGTGCAAAAAAACTAGAATTTGGAGGCCAATAAGTTCCACTTACCGCGTGAGATTTGCAACACGACCAAAGGTGGCGGATCGCTAAAACCCGACTCCCGGGGCCCCCGAGCGTCCTAATATTCGTCGTGCGGGGTTCATATGGTATTTGAGGGTGATGTGGTTGAAAAAATCCGGGTTTCGGAACATTTCATTTTTTGGCCTTTTGGCCCCGAATGGTGTTTCGGGCGATTTGGGGGGTTAATGAAGGAAGTGCCGTCTCTAGTGCTCCAATGGGGCTGAAACTTTGTGGGTAGCTTTGGGGCATCTAATAACGTGGGAAAGCGCAAAAAAACTAGAACTTGGCGGCCAATACGACCCACTTACCGCGTGAGATTTGCAACCCGGCCTAGTTTATTTTGGGCGATTTGGGGTTAATGAAGGAAGTGTCGTCTCTAGTGCTCCAAAAGGGCTGAAACTTTGTGGGTAGCTTTTGTACATCCAATAACGTGGGAAAGTGCAAAAAAACTAGAATTTGGAGGCCAATAAGTTCCACTTACCGCGTGAGATTTGCAACACGACCAAAGGTGGCGGATCGCTAAAACCCGACTCCCGGGGCCCCCGAGCGGCCTAATATTCGTCGTGCGGGGTTCATATGGTATTTGAGGGTGATGTGGTTGAAAAAATCCGGGTTTCGGAACATTTCATTTTTTGGCCTTTTGGCCCCGAATGGTGTTTCGGGCGATTTGGGGGGTTAATGAAGGAAGTGCCGTCTCTAGTGCTCCAAAGGGGCTGAAACTTTGTGGGTAGCTTTGGGGCATCTAATAACGTGGGAAAGCGCAAAAAAACTAGAACTTGGCGGCCAATACGACCCACTTACCGCGTGAGATTTGCAACCCGGCCTAGTTTATTTTGGGCGATTTGGGGTTAATGAAGGAAGTGTCGTCTCTAGTGCTCCAAAAGGGCTGAAACATTGTGGGTAGCTTTTGTACATCCAATAACGTGGGAAAGTGCAAAAAAACTAGAATTTGGAGGCCAATAAGTTCCACTTACCGCGTGAGATTTGCAACACGACCAAAGGTGGCGGATCGCTAAAACCCGACTCCCGGGGCCCCCGAGCGGCCTAATATTCGTCGTGCGGGGTTCATATGGTATTTGAGGGTGATGTGGTTGAAAAAATCCGGGTTTCGGAACATTTCATTTTTTGGCCTTTTGGCCCCGAATGGTGTTTCGGGCGATTTGGGGGGTTAATGAAGGAAGTGCCGTCTCTAGTGCTCCAAAGGGGCTGAAACTTTGTGGGTAGCTTTGGGGCATCTAATAACGTGGGAAAGCGCAAAAAAACTAGAACTTGGCGGCCAATACGACCCACTTACCGCGTGAGATTTGCAACCCGGCCTAGTTTATTTTGGGCGATTTGGGGTTAATGAAGGAAGTGTCGTCTCTAGTGCTCCAAAAGGGCTGAAACTTTGTGGGTAGCTTTTGTACATCCAATAACGTGGGAAAGTGCAAAAAAACTAGAATTTGGAGGCCAATAAGTTCCACTTACCGCGTGAGATTTGCAACACGACCAAAGGTGGCGGATCGCTAAAACCCGACTCCCGGGGCCCCCGAGCGTCCTAATATTCGTCGTGCGGGGTTCATATGGTATTTGAGGGTGATGTGGTTGAAAAAATCCGGGTTTCGGAACATTTCATTTTTTGGCCTTTTGGCCCCGAATGGTGTTTCGGGCGATTTGGGGGGTTAATGAAGGAAGTGCCGTCTCTAGTGCTCCAATGGGGCTGAAACTTTGTGGGTAGCTTTGGGGCATCTAATAACGTGGGAAAGCGCAAAAAAACTAGAACTTGGCGGCCAATACGACCCACTTACCGCGTGAGATTTGCAACCCGGCCTAGTTTATTTTGGGCGATTTGGGGTTAATGAAGGAAGTGTCGTCTCTAGTGCTCCAAAAGGGCTGAAACTTTGTGGGTAGCTTTTGTACATCCAATAACGTGGGAAAGTGCAAAAAAACTAGAATTTGGAGGCCAATAAGTTCCACTTACCGCGTGAGATTTGCAACACGACCAAAGGTGGCGGATCGCTAAAACCCGACTCCCGGGGCCCCCGAGCGGCCTAATATTCGTCGTGCGGGGTTCATATGGTATTTGAGGGTGATGTGGTTGAAAAAATCCGGGTTTCGGAACATTTCATTTTTTGGCCTTTTGGCCCCGAATGGTGTTTCGGGCGATTTGGGGGGTTAATGAAGGAAGTGCCGTCTCTAGTGCTCCAAAGGGGCTGAAACTTTGTGGGTAGCTTTGGGGCATCTAATAACGTGGGAAAGCGCAAAAAAACTAGAACTTGGCGGCCAATACGACCCACTTACCGCGTGAGATTTGCAACCCGGCCTAGTTTATTTTGGGCGATTTGGGGTTAATGAAGGAAGTGTCGTCTCTAGTGCTCCAAAAGGGCTGAAACATTGTGGGTAGCTTTTGTACATCCAATAACGTGGGAAAGTGCAAAAAAACTAGAATTTGGAGGCCAATAAGTTCCACTTACCGCGTGAGATTTGCAACACGACGAAAGGTGGCGGATCGCTAAAACCCGACTCCCGGGGCCCCCGAGCGGCCTAATATTCGTCGTGCGGGGTTCATATGGTATTTGAGGGTGATGTGGTTGAAAAAATCCGGGTTTCGGAACATTTCATTTTTTGGCCTTTTGGCCCCGAATGGTGTTTCGGGCGATTTGGGGGGTTAATGAAGGAAGTGCCGTCTCTAGTGCTCCAATGGGGCTGAAACTTTGAGGGTAGCTTTGGGGCATCTAATAACGTGGGAAAGCGCAAAAAAACTAGAACTTGGCGGCCAATACGACCCACTTACCGCGTGAGATTTGCAACCCGGCCTAGTTTATTTTGGGCGATTTGGGGTTAATGAAGGAAGTGTCGTCTCTAGTGCTCCAAAAGGGCTGAAACTTTGTGGGTAGCTTTTGTACATCCAATAACGTGGGAAAGTGCAAAAAAACTAGAATTTGGAGGCCAATAAGTTCCACTTACCGCGTGAGATTTGCAACACGACCAAAGGTGGCGGATCGCTAAAACCCGACTCCCGGGGCCCCCGAGCGGCCTAATATTCGTCGTGCGGGGTTCATATGGTATTTGAGGGTGATGTGGTTGAAAAAATCCGGGTTTCGGAACATTTCATTTTTTGGCCTTTTGGCCCCGAATGGTGTTTCGGGCGATTTGGGGGGTTAATGAAGGAAGTGCCGTCTCTAGTGCTCCAAAGGGGCTGAAACTTTGTGGGTAGCTTTGGGGCATCTAATAACGTGGGAAAGCGCAAAAAAACTAGAACTTGGCGGCCAATACGACCCACTTACCACGTGAGATTTGCAACCCGGCCTAGTTTATTTTGGGCGATTTGGGGTTAATGAAGGAAGTGTCGTCTCTAGTGCTCCAAAAGGGCTGAAACATTGTGGGTAGCTTTTGTACATCCAATAACGTGGGAAAGTGCAAAAAAACTAGAATTTGGAGGCCAATAAGTTCCACTTACCGCGTGAGATTTGCAACACGACCAAAGGTGGCGGATCGCTAAAACCCGACTCCCGGGGCCCCCGAGCGGCCTAATATTCGTCGTGCGGGGTTCATATGGTATTTGAGGGTGATGTGGTTGAAAAAATCCGGGTTTCGGAACATTTCATTTTTTGGCCTTTTGGCCCCGAATGGTGTTTCGGGCGATTTGGGGGGTTAATGAAGGAAGTGCCGTCTCTAGTGCTCCAAAGGGGCTGAAACTTTGTGGGTAGCTTTGGGGCATCTAATAACGTGGGAAAGCGCAAAAAAACTAGAACTTGGCGGCCAATACGACCCACTTACCGCGTGAGATTTGCAACCCGGCCTAGTTTATTTTGGGCGATTTGGGGTTAATGAAGGAAGTGTCGTCTCTAGTGCTCCAAAAGGGCTGAAACTTTGTGGGTAGCTTTTGTACATCCAATAACGTGGGAAAGTGCAAAAAAACTAGAATTTGGAGGCCAATAAGTTCCACTTACCGCGTGAGATTTGCAACACGACCAAAGGTGGCGGATCGCTAAAACCCGACTCCCGGGGCCCCCGAGCGTCCTAATATTCGTCGTGCGGGGTTCATATGGTATTTGAGGGTGATGTGGTTGAAAAAATCCGGGTTTCGGAACATTTCATTTTTTGGCCTTTTGGCCCCGAATGGTGTTTCGGGCGATTTGGGGGGTTAATGAAGGAAGTGCCGTCTCTAGTGCTCCAATGGGGCTGAAACTTTGTGGGTAGCTTTGGGGCATCTAATAACGTGGGAAAGCGCAAAAAAACTAGAACTTGGCGGCCAATACGACCCACTTACCGCGTGAGATTTGCAACCCGGCCTAGTTTATTTTGGGCGATTTGGGGTTAATGAAGGAAGTGTCGTCTCTAGTGCTCCAAAAGGGCTGAAACTTTGTGGGTAGCTTTTGTACATCCAATAACGTGGGAAAGTGCAAAAAAACTAGAATTTGGAGGCCAATAAGTTCCACTTACCGCGTGAGATTTGCAACACGACCAAAGGTGGCGGATCGCTAAAACCCGACTCCCGGGGCCCCCGAGCGGCCTAATATTCGTCGTGCGGGGTTCATATGGTATTTGAGGGTGATGTGGTTGAAAAAATCCGGGTTTCGGAACATTTCATTTTTTGGCCTTTTGGCCCCGAATGGTGTTTCGGGCGATTTGGGGGGTTAATGAAGGAAGTGCCGTCTCTAGTGCTCCAAAGGGGCTGAAACTTTGTGGGTAGCTTTGGGGCATCTAATAACGTGGGAAAGCGCAAAAAAACTAGAACTTGGCGGCCAATATGACCCACTTACCGCGTGAGATTTGCAACCCGGCCTAGTTTATTTTGGGCGATTTGGGGTTAATGAAGGAAGTGTCGTCTCTAGTGCTCCAAAAGGGCTGAAACATTGTGGGTAGCTTTTGTACATCCAATAACGTGGGAAAGTGCAAAAAAACTAGAATTTGGAGGCCAATAAGTTCCACTTACCGCGTGAGATTTGCAACACGACCAAAGGTGGCGGATCGCTAAAACCCGACTCCCGGGGCCCCCGAGCGGCCTAATATTCGTCGTGCGGGGTTCATATGGTATTTGAGGGTGATGTGGTTGAAAAAATCCGGGTTTCGGAACATTTCATTTTTTGGCCTTTTGGCCCCGAATGGTGTTTCGGGCGATTTGGGGGGTTAATGAAGGAAGTGCCGTCTCTAGTGCTCCAATGGGGCTGAAACTTTGTGGGTAGCTTTGGGGCATCTAATAACGTGGGAAAGCGCAAAAAAACTAGAACTTGGCGGCCAATACGACCCACTTACCGCGTGAGATTTGCAACCCGGCCTAGTTTATTTTGGGCGATTTGGGGTTAATGAAGGAAGTGTCGTCTCTAGTGCTCCAAAAGGGCTGAAACTTTGTGGGTAGCTTTTGTACATCCAATAACGTGGGAAAGTGCAAAAAAACTAGAATTTGGAGGCCAATAAGTTCCACTTACCGCGTGAGATTTGCAACACGACCAAAGGTGGCGGATCGCTAAAACCCGACTCCCGGGGCCCCCGAGCGTCCTAATATTCGTCGTGCGGGGTTCATATGGTATTTGAGGGTGATGTGGTTGAAAAAATCCGGGTTTCGGAACATTTCATTTTTTGGCCTTTTGGCCCCGAATGGTGTTTCGGGCGATTTGGGGGGTTAATGAAGGAAGTGCCGTCTCTAGTGCTCCAATGGGGCTGAAACTTTGTGGGTAGCTTTGGGGCATCTAATAACGTGGGAAAGCGCAAAAAAACTAGAACTTGGCGGCCAATACGACCCACTTACCGCGTGAGATTTGCAACCCGGCCTAGTTTATTTTGGGCGATTTGGGGTTAATGAAGGAAGTGTCGTCTCTAGTGCTCCAAAAGGGCTGAAACTTTGTGGGTAGCTTTTGTACATCCAATAACGTGGGAAAGTGCAAAAAAACTAGAATTTGGAGGCCAATAAGTTCCACTTACCGCGTGAGATTTGCAACACGACCAAAGGTGGCGGATCGCTAAAACCCGACTCCCGGGGCCCCCGAGCGGCCTAATATTCGTCGTGCGGGGTTCATATGGTATTTGAGGGTGATGTGGTTGAAAAAATCCGGGTTTCGGAACATTTCATTTTTTGGCCTTTTGGCCCCGAATGGTGTTTCGGGCGATTTGGGGGGTTAATGAAGGAAGTGCCGTCTCTAGTGCTCCAAAGGGGCTGAAACTTTGTGGGTAGCTTTGGGGCATCTAATAACGTGGGAAAGCGCAAAAAAACTAGAACTTGGCGGCCAATACGACCCACTTACCGCGTGAGGTTTGCAACCCGGCCTAGTTTATTTTGGGCGATTTGGGGTTAATGAAGGAAGTGTCGTCTCTAGTGCTCCAAAAGGGCTGAAACATTGTGGGTAGCTTTTGTACATCCAATAACGTGGGAAAGTGCAAAAAAACTAGAATTTGGAGGCCAATAAGTTCCACTTACCGCGTGAGATTTGCAACACGACCAAAGGTGGCGGATCGCTAAAACCCGACTCCCGGGGCCCCCGAGCGGCCTAATATTCGTCGTGCGGGGTTCATATGGTATTTGAGGGTGATGTGGTTGAAAAAATCCGGGTTTCGGAACATTTCATTTTTTGGCCTTTTGGCCCCGAATGGTGTTTCGGGCGATTTGGGGGGTTAATGAAGGAAGTGCCGTCTCTAGTGCTCCAAAGGGGCTGAAACTTTGTGGGTAGCTTTGGGGCATCTAATAACGTGGGAAAGCGCAAAAAAACTAGAACTTGGCGGCCAATACGACCCACTTACCGCGTGAGATTTGCAACCCGGCCTAGTTTATTTTGGGCGATTTGGGGTTAATGAAGGAAGTGTCGTCTCTAGTGCTCCAAAAGGGCTGAAACTTTGTGGGTAGCTTTTGTACATCCAATAACGTGGGAAAGTGCAAAAAAACTAGAATTTGGAGGCCAATAAGTTCCACTTACCGTGTGAGATTTGCAACACGACCAAAGGTGGCGGATCGCTAAAACCCGACTCCCGGGGCCCCCGAGCGTCCTAATATTCGTCGTGCGGGGTTCATATGGTATTTGAGGGTGATGTGGTTGAAAAAATCCGGGTTTCGGAACATTTCATTTTTTGGCCTTTTGGCCCCGAATGGTGTTTCGGGCGATTTGGGGGGTTAATGAAGGAAGTGCCGTCTCTAGTGCTCCAATGGGGCTGAAACTTTGTGGGTAGCTTTGGGGCATCTAATAACGTGGGAAAGCGCAAAAAAACTAGAACTTGGCGGCCAATACGACCCACTTACCGCGTGAGATTTGCAACCCGGCCTAGTTTATTTTGGGCGATTTGGGGTTAATGAAGGAAGTGTCGTCTCTAGTGCTCCAAAAGGGCTGAAACTTTGTGGGTAGCTTTTGTACATCCAATAACGTGGGAAAGTGCAAAAAAACTAGAATTTGGAGGCCAATAAGTTCCACTTACCGCGTGAGATTTGCAACACGACCAAAGGTGGCGGATCGCTAAAACCCGACTCCCGGGGCCCCCGAGCGGCCTAATATTCGTCGTGCGGGGTTCATATGGTATTTGAGGGTGATGTGGTTGAAAAAATCCGGGTTTCAGAACATTTCATTTTTTGGCCTTTTGGCCCCGAATGGTGTTTCGGGCGATTTGGGGGGTTAATGAAGGAAGTGCCGTCTCTAGTGCTCCAAAGGGGCTGAAACTTTGTGGGTAGCTTTGGGGCATCTAATAACGTGGGAAAGCGCAAAAAAACTAGAACTTGGCGGCCAATACGACCCACTTACCGCGTGAGATTTGCAACCCGGCCTAGTTTATTTTGGGCGATTTGGGGTTAATGAAGGAAGTGTCGTCTCTAGTGCTCCAAAAGGGCTGAAACATTGTGGGTAGCTTTTGTACATCCAATAACGTGGGAAAGTGCAAAAAAACTAGAATTTGGAGGCCAATAAGTTCCACTTACCGCGTGAGATTTGCAACACGACCAAAGGTGGCGGATCGCTAAAACCCGACTCCCGGGGCCCCCGAGCGGCCTAATATTCGTCGTGCGGGGTTCATATGGTATTTGAGGGTGATGTGGTTGAAAAAATCCGGGTTTCGGAACATTTCATTTTTTGGCCTTTTGGCCCCGAATGGTGTTTCGGGCGATTTGGGGGGTTAATGAAGGAAGTGCCGTCTCTAGTGCTCCAAAGGGGCTGAAACTTTGTGGGTAGCTTTGGGGCATCTAATAACGTGGGAAAGCGCAAAAAAACTAGAACTTGGCGGCCAATACGACCCACTTACCGCGTGAGATTTGCAACCCGGCCTAGTTTATTTTGGGCGATTTGGGGTTAATGAAGGAAGTGTCGTCTCTAGTGCTCCAAAAGGGCTGAAACTTTGTGGGTAGCTTTTGTACATCCAATAACGTGGGAAAGTGCAAAAAAACTAGAATTTGGAGGCCAATAAGTTCCACTTACCGCGTGAGATTTGCAACACGACCAAAGGTGGCGGATCGCTAAAACCCGACTCCCGGGGCCCCCGAGCGTCCTAATATTCGTCGTGCGGGGTTCATATGGTATTTGAGGGTGATGTGGTTGAAAAAATCCGGGTTTCGGAACATTTCATTTTTTGGCCTTTTGGCCCCGAATGGTGTTTCGGGCGATTTGGGGGGTTAATGAAGGAAGTGCCGTCTCTAGTGCTCCAATGGGGCTGAAACTTTGTGGGTAGCTTTGGGGCATCTAATAACGTGGGAAAGCGCAAAAAAACTAGAACTTGGCGGCCAATACGACCCACTTACCGCGTGAGATTTGCAACCCGGCCTAGTTTATTTTGGGCGATTTGGGGTTAATGAAGGAAGTGTCGTCTCTAGTGCTCCAAAAGGGCTGAAACTTTGTGGGTAGCTTTTGTACATCCAATAACGTGGGAAAGTGCAAAAAAACTAGAATTTGGAGGCCAATAAGTTCCACTTACCGCGTGAGATTTGCAACACGACCAAAGGTGGCGGATCGCTAAAACCCGACTCCCGGGGCCCCCGAGCGGCCTAATATTCGTCGTGCGGGGTTCATATGGTATTTGAGGGTGATGTGGTTGAAAAAATCCGGGTTTCGGAACATTTCATTTTTTGGCCTTTTGGCCCCGAATGGTGTTTCGGGCGATTTGGGGGGTTAATGAAGGAAGTGCCGTCTCTAGTGCTCCAAAGGGGCTGAAACTTTGTGGGTAGCTTTGGGGCATCTAATAACGTGGGAAAGCGCAAAAAAACTAGAACTTGGCGGCCAATACGACCCACTTACCGCGTGAGATTTGCAACCCGGCCTAGTTTATTTTGGGCGATTTGGGGTTAATGAAGGAAGTGTCGTCTCTAGTGCTCCAAAAGGGCTGAAACTTTGTGGGTAGCTTTTGTACATCCAATAACGTGGGAAAGTGCAAAAAAACTAGAATTTGGAGGCCAATAAGTTCCACTTACCGCGTGAGATTTGCAACACGACCAAAGGTGGCGGATCGCTAAAACCCGACTCCCGGGGCCCCCGAGCGTCCTAATATTCGTCGTGCGGGGTTCATATGGTATTTGAGGGTGATGTGGTTGAAAAAATCCGGGTTTCGGAACATTTCATTTTTTGGCCTTTTGGCCCCGAATGGTGTTTCGGGCGATTTGGGGGGTTAATGAAGGAAGTGCCGTCTCTAGTGCTCCAAAGGGGCTGAAACTTTGTGGGTAGCTTTGGGGCATCTAATAACGTGGGAAAGCGCAAAAAAACTAGAACTTGGTGGCCAATACGACCCACTTACCGCGTGAGATTTGCAACCCGGCCTAGTTTATTTTGGGCGATTTGGGGTTAATGAAGGAAGTGTCGTCTCTAGTGCTCCAAAAGGGCTGAAACTTTGTGGGTAGCTTTTGTACATCCAATAACGTGGGAAAGTGCAAAAAAACTAGAATTTGGAGGCCAATAAGTTCCACTTACCGCGTGAGATTTGCAACACGACCAAAGGTGGCGGATCGCTAAAACCCGACTCCCGGGGCCCCCGAGCGTCCTAATATTCGTCGTGCGGGGTTCATATGGTATTTGAGGGTGATGTGGTTGAAAAAATCCGGGTTTCGGAACATTTCATTTTTTGGCCTTTTGGCCCCGAATGGTGTTTCGGGCGATTTGGGGGGTTAATGAAGGAAGTGCCGTCTCTAGTGCTCCAAAGGGGCTGAAACTTTGTGGGTAGCTTTGGGGCATCTAATAACGTGGGAAAGCGCAAAAAAACTAGAACTTGGTGGCCAATACGACCCACTTACCGCGTGAGATTTGCAACCCGGCCTAGTTTATTTTGGGCGATTTGGGGTTAATGAAGGAAGTGTCGTCTCTAGTGCTCCAAAAGGGCTGAAACTTTGTGGGTAGCTTTTGTACATCCAATAACGTGGGAAAAGTGCAAAAAAACTAGAATTTGGAGGCCAATAAGTTCCACTTACCGCGTGAGATTTGCAACACGACCAAAGGTGGCGGATCGCTAAAACCCGACTCCCGGGGCCCCCGAGCGTCCTAATATTCGTCGTGCGGGGTTCATATGGTATTTGAGGGTGATGTGGTTGAAAAAATCCGGGTTTCGGAACATTTCATTTTTTGGCCTTTTGGCCCCGAATGGTGTTTCGGGCGATTTGGGGGGTTAATGAAGGAAGTGCCGTCTCTAGTGCTCCAAAGGGGCTGAAACTTTGTGGGTAGCTTTGGGGCATCTAATAACGTGGGAAAGCGCAAAAAAACTAGAACTTGGTGGCCAATACGACCCACTTACCGCGTGAGATTTGCAACCCGGCCTAGTTTATTTTGGGCGATTTGGGGTTAATGAAGGAAGTGTCGTCTCTAGTGCTCCAAAAGGGCTGAAACTTTGTGGGTAGCTTTTGTACATCCAATAACGTGGGAAAGTGCAAAAAAACTAGAATTTGGAGGCCAATAAGTTCCACTTACCGCGTGAGATTTGCAACACGACCAAAGGTGGCGGATCGCTAAAACCCGACTCCCGGGGCCCCCGAGCGTCCTAATATTCGTCGTGCGGGGTTCATATGGTATTTGAGGGTGATGTGGTTGAAAAAATCCGGGTTTCGGAACATTTCATTTTTTGGCCTTTTGGCCCCGAATGGTGTTTCGGGCGATTTGGGGGGTTAATGAAGGAAGTGCCGTCTCTAGTGCTCCAAAGGGGCTGAAACTTTGTGGGTAGCTTTGGGGCATCTAATAACGTGGGAAAGCGCAAAAAAACTAGAACTTGGTGGCCAATACGACCCACTTACCGCGTGAGATTTGCAACCCGGCCTAGTTTATTTTGGGCGATTTGGGGTTAATGAAGGAAGTGTCGTCTCTAGTGCTCCAAAAGGGCTGAAACTTTGTGGGTAGCTTTTGTACATCCAATAACGTGGGAAAAGTGCAAAAAAACTAGAATTTGGAGGCCAATAAGTTCCACTTACCGCGTGAGATTTGCAACACGACCAAAGGTGGCGGATCGCTAAAACCCGACTCCCGGGGCCCCCGAGCGTCCTAATATTCGTCGTGCGGGGTTCATATGGTATTTGAGGGTGATGTGGTTGAAAAAATCCGGGTTTCGGAACATTTCATTTTTTGGCCTTTTGGCCCCGAATGGTGTTTCGGGCGATTTGGGGGGTTAATGAAGGAAGTGCCGTCTCTAGTGCTCCAAAGGGGCTGAAACTTTGTGGGTAGCTTTGGGGCATCTAATAACGTGGGAAAGCGCAAAAAAACTAGAACTTGGCGGCCAATACGACCCACTTACCGCGTGAGATTTGCAACCCGGCCTAGTTTATTTTGGGCGATTTGGGGTTAATGAAGGAAGTGTCGTCTCTAGTGCTCCAAAAGGGCTGAAACTTTGTGGGTAGCTTTTGTGCATCCAATAACGTGGGAAAGTGCAAAAAAAATAGAATTTGGAGGCCAATAAGTTCCACTTACCGCGTGAGATTTGCAACACGACCAAAGGTGGCGGATCGCTAAAACCCGACTCCCGGGGCCCCCGAGCGTCCTAATATTCGTCGTGCGGGGTTCATATGGTATTTGAGGGTGATGTGGTTGAAAAAATCCGGGTTTCGGAACATTTCATTTTTTGGCCTTTTTGCCCCGAATGGTGTTTCGGGCGATTTGGGGGGTTAATGAAGGAAGTGCCGTCTCTAGTGCTCCAAAGGGGCTGAAACTTTGTGGGTAGCTTTGGGGCATCTAATAACGTGGGAAAGCGCAAAAAAACTAGAACTTGGCGGCCAATACGACCCACTTACCGCGTGAGATTTGCAACCCGGCCTAGTTTATTTTGGGCGATTTGGGGTTAATGAAGGAAGTGTCGTCTCTAGTGCTCCAAAAGGGCTGAAACTTTGTGGGTAGCTTTTGTACATCCAATAACGTGGGAAAGTGCAAAAAAACTAGAATTTGGAGGCCAATAAGTTCCACTTACCGCGTGAGATTTGCAACACGACCAAAGGTGGCGGATCGCTAAAACCCGACTCCCGGGGCCCCCGAGCGTCCTAATATTCGTCGTGCGGGGTTCATATGGTATTTGAGGGTGATGTGGTTGAAAAAATCCGGGTTTCGGAACATTTCATTTTTTGGCCTTTTTGCCCCGAATGGTGTTTCGGGCGATTTGGGGGGTTAATGAAGGAAGTGCCGTCTCTAGTGCTCCAAAGGGGCTGAAACTTTGTGGGTAGCTTTGGGGCATCTAATAACGTGGGAAAGCGCAAAAAAACTAGAACTTGGCGGCCAATACGACCCACTTACCGCGTGAGATTTGCAACCCGGCCTAGTTTATTTTGGGCGATTTGGGGTTAATGAAGGAAGTGTCGTCTCTAGTGCTCCAAAAGGGCTGAAACTTTGTGGGTAGCTTTTGTACATCCAATAACGTGGGAAAGTGCAAAAAAACTAGAATTTGGAGGCCAATAAGTTCCACTTACCGCGTGAGATTTGCAACACGACCAAAGGTGGCGGATCGCTAAAACCCGACTCCCGGGGCCCCCGAGCGTCCTAATATTCGTCGTGCGGGGTTCATATGGTATTTGAGGGTGATGTGGTTGAAAAAATCCGGGTTTCGGAACATTTCATTTTTTGGCCTTTTGGCCCCGAATGGTGTTTCGGGCGATTTGGGGGGTTAATGAAGGAAGTGCCGTCTCTAGTGCTCCAAAGGGGCTGAAACTTTGTGGGTAGCTTTGGGGCATCTAATAACGTGGGAAAGCGCAAAAAAACTAGAACTTGGTGGCCAATACGACCCACTTACCGCGTGAGATTTGCAACCCGGCCTAGTTTATTTTGGGCGATTTGGGGTTAATGAAGGAAGTGTCGTCTCTAGTGCTCCAAAGGGGCTGAAACTTTGTGGGTAGCTTTTGTACATCCAATAACGTGGGAAAGTGCAAAAAAACTAGAATTTGGAGGCCAATAAGTTCCACTTACCGCGTGAGATTTGCAACACGACCAAAGGTGGCGGATCGCTAAAACCCGACTCCCGGGGCCCCCGAGCGGCCTAATATTCGTCGTGCGGGGTTCATATGGTATTTGAGGGTGATGTGGTTGAAAAAATCCGGGTTTCGGAACATTTCATTTTTTGGCCTTTTGGCCCCGAATGGTGTTTCGGGCGATTTGGGGGGTTAATGAAGGAAGTGCCGTCTCTAGTGCTCCAAAGGGGCTGAAACTTTGTGGGTAGCTTTGGGGCATCTAATAACGTGGGAAAGCGCAAAAAAACTAGAACTTGGTGGCCAATACGACCCACTTACCGCGTGAGATTTGCAACCCGGCCTAGTTTATTTTGGGCGATTTGGGGTTAATGAAGGAAGTGTCGTCTCTAGTGCTCCAAAGGGGCTGAAACTTTGTGGGTAGCTTTGGGGCATCCAATAACGTGGGAAAGTGCAAAAAAACTAGAATTTGGAGGCCAATAAGTTCCACTTACCGCGTGAGATTTGCAACACGACCAAAGGTGGCGGATCGCTAAAACCCGACTCCCGGGGCCCCCGAGCGTCCTAATATTCGTCGTGCGGGGTTCATATGGTATTTGAGGGTGATGTGGTTGAAAAAATCCGGGTTTCGGAACATTTCATTTTTTGGCCTTTTGGCCCCGAATGGTGTTTCGGGCGATTTGGGGGGTTAATGAAGGAAGTGCCGTCTCTAGTGCTCCAAAGGGGCTGAAACTTTGTGGGTAGCTTTGGGGCATCTAATAACGTGGGAAAGCGCAAAAAAACTAGAACTTGGCGGCCAATACGACCCACTTACCGCGTGAGATTTGCAACCCGGCCTAGTTTATTTTGGGCGATTTGGGGTTAATGAAGGAAGTGTCGTCTCTAGTGCTCCAAAAGGGCTGAAACTTTGTGGGTAGCTTTTGTACATCCAATAACGTGGGAAAGTGCAAAAAAACTAGAATTTGGAGGCCAATAAGTTCCACTTACCGCGTGAGATTTGCAACACGACCAAAGGTGGCGGATCGCTAAAACCCGACTCCCGGGGCCCCCGAGCGTCCTAATATTCGTCGTGCGGGGTTCATATGGTATTTGAGGGTGATGTGGTTGAAAAAATCCGGGTTTCGGAACATTTCATTTTTTGGCCTTTTGGCCCCGAATGGTGTTTCGGGCGATTTGGGGGGTTAATGAAGGAAGTGCCGTCTCTAGTGCTCCAAAGGGGCTGAAACTTTGTGGGTAGCTTTGGGGCATCTAATAACGTGGGAAAGCGCAAAAAAACTAGAACATGGTGGCCAATACGACCCACTTACCGCGTGAGATTTGCAACCCGGCCTAGTTTATTTTGGGCGATTTGGGGTTAATGAAGGAAGTGTCGTCTCTAGTGCTCCAAAAGGGCTGAAACTTTGTGGGTAGCTTTTGTACATCCAATAACGTGGGAAAGTGCAAAAAAACTAGAATTTGGAGGCCAATAAGTTCCACTTACCGCGTGAGATTTGCAACACGACCAAAGGTGGCGGATCGCTAAAACCCGACTCCCGGGGCCCCCGAGCGGCCTAATATTCGTCGTGCGGGGTTCATATGGTATTTGAGGGTGATGTGGTTGAAAAAATCCGGGTTTCGGAACATTTCATTTTTTGGCCTTTTGGCCCCGAATGGTGTTTCGGGCGATTTGGGGGGTTAATGAAGGAAGTGCCGTCTCTAGTGCTCCAAAGGGGCTGAAACTTTGTGGGTAGCTTTGGGGCATCTAATAACTTGGGAAAGCGCAAAAAAACTAGAACTTGGTGGCCAATACGACCCACTTACCGCGTGAGATTTGCAACCCGGCCTAGTTTATTTTGGGCGATTTGGGGTTAATGAAGGAAGTGTCGTCTCTAGTGCTCCAAAGGGGCTGAAACTTTGTGGGTAGCTTTGGGGCATCCAATAACGTGGGAAAGTGCAAAAAAACTAGAATTTGGAGGCCAATAAGTTCCACTTACCGCGTGAGATTTGCAACACGACCAAAGGTGGCGGATCGCTAAAACCCGACTCCCGGGGCCCCCGAGCGTCCTAATATTCGTCGTGCGGGGTTCATATGGTATTTGAGGGTGATGTGGTTGAAAAAATCCGGGTTTCGGAACATTTCATTTTTTGGCCTTTTTGCCCCGAATGGTGTTTCGGGCGATTTGGGGGGTTAATGAAGGAAGTGCCGTCTCTAGTGCTCCAAAGGGGCTGAAACTTTGTGGGTAGCTTTGGGGCATCTAATAACGTGGGAAAGCGCAAAAAAACTAGAACTTGGCGGCCAATACGACCCACTTACCGCGTGAGATTTGCAACCCGGCCTAGTTTATTTTGGGCGATTTGGGGTTAATGAAGGAAGTGTCGTCTCTAGTGCTCCAAAAGGGCTGAAACTTTGTGGGTAGCTTTTGTACATCCAATAACGTGGGAAAGTGCAAAAAAACTAGAATTTGGAGGCCAATAAGTTCCACTTACCGCGTGAGATTTGCAACACGACCAAAGGTGGCGGATCGCTAAAACCCGACTCCCGGGGCCCCCGAGCGTCCTAATATTCGTCGTGCGGGGTTCATATGGTATTTGAGGGTGATGTGGTTGAAAAAATCCGGGTTTCGGAACATTTCATTTTTTGGCCTTTTGGCCCCGAATGGTGTTTCGGGCGATTTGGGGGGTTAATGAAGGAAGTGCCGTCTCTAGTGCTCCAAAGGGGCTGAAACTTTGTGGGTAGCTTTGGGGCATCTAATAACGTGGGAAAGCGCAAAAAAACTAGAACTTGGCGGCCAATACGACCCACTTACCGCGTGAGATTTGCAACCCGGCCTAGTTTATTTTGGGCGATTTGGGGTTAATGAAGGAAGTGTCGTCTCTAGTGCTCCAAAAGGGCTGAAACTTTGTGGGTAGCTTTTGTACATCCAATAACGTGGGAAAGTGCAAAAAAACTAGAATTTGGAGGCCAATAAGTTCCACTTACCGCGTGAGATTTGCAACACGACCAAAGGTGGCGGATCGCTAAAACCCGACTCCCGGGGCCCCCGAGCGGCCTAATATTCGTCGTGCGGGGTTCATATGGTATTTGAGGGTGATGTGGTTGAAAAAATCCGGGTTTCGGAACATTTCATTTTTTGGCCTTTTGGCCCCGAATGGTGTTTCGGGCGATTTGGGGGGTTAATGAAGGAAGTGCCGTCTCTAGTGCTCCAAAGGGGCTGAAACTTTGTGGGTAGCTTTGGGGCATCTAATAACGTGGGAAAGCGCAAAAAAACTAGAACTTGGCGGCCAATACGACCCACTTACCGCGTGAGATTTGCAACCCGGCCTAGTTTATTTTGGGCGATTTGGGGTTAATGAAGGAAGTGTCGTCTCTAGTGCTCCAAAAGGGCTGAAACTTTGTGGGTAGCTTTTGTACATACAATAACGTGGGAAAGTGCAAAAAAACTAGAATTTGGAGGCCAATAAGTTCCACTTACCGCGTGAGATTTGCAACACGACCAAAGGTGGCGGATCGCTAAAACCCGACTCCCGGGGCCCCCGAGCGGCCTAATATTCGTCGTGCGGGGTTCATATGGTATTTGAGGGTGATGTGGTTGAAAAAATCCGGGTTTCGGAACATTTCATTTTTTGGCCTTTTGGCCCCGATTGGTGTTTCGGGCGATTTGGGGGGTTAATGAAGGAAGTGCCGTCTCTAGTGCTCCAAAGGGGCTGAAACTTTGTGGGTAGCTTTGGGGCATCTAATAACGTGGGAAAGCGCAAAAAAACTAGAACTTGGCGGCCAATACGACCCACTTACCGCGTGAGATTTGCAACCCGGCCTAGTTTATTTTGGGCGATTTGGGGTTAATGAAGGAAGTGTCGTCTCTTGTGCTCCAAAAGGGCTGAAACTTTGTGGGTAGCTTTTGTACATCCAATAACGTGGGAAAGTGCAAAAAAACTAGAATTTGGAGGCCAATAAGTTCCACTTACCGCGTGAGATTTGCAACACGACCAAAGGTGGCGGATCGCTAAAACCCGACTCCCGGTGCCCCCGAGCGTCCTAATATTCGTCGTGCGGGGTTCATATGGTATTTGAGGGTGATGTGGTTGAAAAAATCCGGGTTTCGGAACATTTCATTTTTTGGCCTTTTGGCCCCGAATGGTGTTTCGGGCGATTTGGGGGGTTAATGAAGGAAGTGCCGTCTCTAGTGCTCCAAAGGGGCTGAAACTTTGTGGGTAGCTTTGGGGCATCTAATAACGTGGGAAAGCGCAAAAAAACTAGAACTTGGCGGCCAATACGACCCACTTACCGCGTGAGATTTGCAACCCGGCCTAGTTTATTTTGGGCGATTTGGGGTTAATGAAGGAAGTGTCGTCTCTAGTGCTCCAAAAGGGCTGAAACATTGTGGGTAGCTTTTGTACATCCAATAACGTGGGAAAGTGCAAAAAAACTAGAATTTGGAGGCCAATAAGTTCCACTTACCGCGTGAGATTTGCAACACGACCAAAGGTGGCGGATCGCTAAAACCCGACTCCCGGGGCCCCCGAGCGGCCTAATATTCGTCGTGCGGGGTTCATATGGTATTTGAGGGTGATGTGGTTGAAAAAATCCGGGTTTCGGAACATTTCATTTTTTGGCCTTTTGGCCCCGAATGGTGTTTCGGGCGATTTGGGGGGTTAATGAAGGAAGTGCCGTCTCTAGTGCTCCAAAGGGGCTGAAACTTTGTGGGTAGCTTTGGGGCATCTAATAACGTGGGAAAGCGCAAAAAAACTAGAACTTGGCGGCCAATACGACCCACTTACCGCGTGAGATTTGCAACCCGGCCTAGTTTATTTTGGGCGATTTGGGGTTAATGAAGGAAGTGTCGTCTCTAGTGCTCCAAAAGGGCTGAAACTTTGTGGGTAGCTTTTGTACATCCAATAACGTGGGAAAGTGCAAAAAAACTAGAATTTGGAGGCCAATAAGTTCCACTTACCGCGTGAGATTTGCAACACGACCAAAGGTGGCGGATCGCTAAAACCCGACTCCCGGGGCCCCGGAGCGTCCTAATATTCGTCGTGCGGGGTTCATATGGTATTTGAGGGTGATGTGGTTGAAAAAATCCGGGTTTCGGAACATTTCATTTTTTGGCCTTTTGGCCCCGAATGGTGTTTCGGGCGATTTGGGGGGTTAATGAAGGAAGTGCGGTCTCTAGTGCTCCAATGGGGCTGAAACTTTGTGGGTAGCTTTGGGGCATCTAATAACGTGGGAAAGCGCAAAAAAACTAGAACTTGGCGGCCAATACGACCCACTTACCGCGTGAGATTTGCAACCCGGCCTAGTTTATTTTGGGCGATTTGGGGTTAATGAAGGAAGTGTCGTCTCTAGTGCTCCAAAAGGGCTGAAACTTTGTGGGTAGCTTTTGTACATCCAATAACGTGGGAAAGTGCAAAAAAACTAGAATTTGGAGGCCAATAAGTTCCACTTACCGCGTGAGATTTGCAACACGACCAAAGGTGGCGGATCGCTAAAACCCGACTCCCGGGGCCCCCGAGCGGCCTAATATTCGTCGTGCGGGGTTCATATGGTATTTGAGGGTGATGTGGTTGAAAAAATCCGGGTTTCGGAACATTTCATTTTTTGGCCTTTTGGCCCCGAATGGTGTTTCGGGCGATTTGGGGGGTTAATGAAGGAAGTGCCGTCTCTAGTGCTCCAAAGGGGCTGAAACTTTGTGGGTAGCTTTGGGGCATCTAATAACGTGGGAAAGCGCAAAAAAACTAGAACTTGGTGGCCAATACGACCCACTTACCGCGTGAGATTTGCAACCCGGCCTAGTTTATTTTGGGCGATTTGGGGTTAATGAAGGAAGTGTCGTCTCTAGTGCTCCAAAAGGGCTGAAACTTTGTGGGTAGCTTTTGTACATCCAATAACGTGGGAAAGTGCAAAAAAACTAGAATTTGGAGGCCAATAAGTTCCACTTACCGCGTGAGATTTGCAACACGACCAAAGGTGGCGGATCGCTAAAACCCGACTCCCGGGGCCCCCGAGCGTCCTAATATTCGTCGTGCGGGGTTCATATGGTATTTGAGGGTGATGTGGTTGAAAAAATCCGGGTTTCGGAACATTTCATTTTTTGGCCTTTTGGCCCCGAATGGTGTTTCGGGCGATTTGGGGGGTTAATGAAGGAAGTGCCGTCTCTAGTGCTCCAAAGGGGCTGAAACTTTGTGGGTAGCTTTGGGGCATCTAATAACGTGGGAAAGCGCAAAAAAACTAGAACTTGGTGGCCAATACGACCCACTTACCGCGTGAGATTTGCAACCCGGCCTAGTTTATTTTGGGCGATTTGGGGTTAATGAAGGAAGTGTCGTCTCTAGTGCTCCAAAAGGGCTGAAACTTTGTGGGTAGCTTTTGTACATCCAATAACGTGGGAAAGTGCAAAAAAACTAGAATTTGGAGGCCAATAAGTTCCACTTACCGCGTGAGATTTGCAACACGACCAAAGGTGGCGGATCGCTAAAACCCGACTCCCGGGGCCCCCGAGCGTCCTAATATTCGTCGTGCGGGGTTCATATGGTATTTGAGGGTGATGTGGTTGAAAAAATCCGGGTTTCGGAACATTTCATTTTTTGGCCTTTTGGCCCCGAATGGTGTTTCGGGCGATTTGGGGGGTTAATGAAGGAAGTGCCGTCTCTAGTGCTCCAAAGGGGCTGAAACTTTGTGGGTAGCTTTGGGGCATCTAATAACGTGGGAAAGCGCAAAAAAACTAGAACTTGGTGGCCAATACGACCCACTTACCGCGTGAGATTTGCAACCCGGCCTAGTTTATTTTGGGCGATTTGGGGTTAATGAAGGAAGTGTCGTCTCTAGTGCTCCAAAAGGGCTGAAACTTTGTGGGTAGCTTTTGTACATCCAATAACGTGGGAAAGTGCAAAAAAACTAGAATTTGGAGGCCAATAAGTTCCACTTACCGCGTGAGATTTGCAACACGACCAAAGGTGGCGGATCGCTAAAACCCGACTCCCGGGGCCCCCGAGCATCCTAATATTCGTCGTGCGGGGTTCATATGGTATTTGAGGGTGATGTGGTTGAAAAAATCCGGGTTTCGGAACATTTCATTTTTTGGCCTTTTGGCCCCGAATGGTGTTTCGGGCGATTTGGGGGGTTAATGAAGGAAGTGCCGTCTCTAGTGCTCTAAAGGGGCTGAAACTTTGTGGGTAGCTTTGGGGCATCTAATAACGTGGGAAAGCGCAAAAAAACTAGAACTTGGCGGCCAATACGACCCACTTACCGCGTGAGATTTGCAACCCGGCCTAGTTTATTTTGGGCGATTTGGGGTTAATGAAGGAAGTGTCGTCTCTAGTGCTCCAAAAGGGCTGAAACTTTGTGGGTAGCTTTTGTACATCCAATAACGTGGGAAAGTGCAAAAAAACTAGAATTTGGAGGCCAATAAGTTCCACTTACCGCGTGAGATTTGCAACACGACCAAAGGTGGCGGATCGCTAAAACCCGACTCCCGGGGCCCCCGAGCGGCCTAATATTCGTCGTGCGGGGTTCATATGGTATTTGAGGGTGATGTGGTTGAAAAAATCCGGGTTTCGGAACATTTCATTTTTTGGCCTTTTGGCCCCGAATGGTGTTTCGGGCGATTTGGGGGGTTAATGAAGGAAGTGCCGTCTCTAGTGCTCCAAAGGGGCTGAAACTTTGTGGGTAGCTTTGGGGCATCTAATAACGTGGGAAAGCGCAAAAAAACTAGAACTTGGTGGCCAATACGACCCACTTACCGCGTGAGATTTGCAACCCGGCCTAGTTTATTTTGGGCGATTTGGGGTTAATGAAGGAAGTGTCGTCTCTAGTGCTCCAAAAGGGCTGAAACTTTGTGGGTAGCTTTTGTACATCCAATTACGTGGGAAAGTGCAAAAAAACTAGAATTTGGATGCCAATAAGTTCCACTTACCGCGTGAGATTTGCAACACGACCAAAGGTGGCGGATCGCTAAAACCCGACTCCCGGGGCCCCCGAGCGTCCTAATATTCGTCGTGCGGGGTTCATATGGTATTTGAGGGTGATGTGGTTGAAAAAATCCGGGTTTCGGAACATTTCATTTTTTGGCCTTTTGGCCCCGAATGGTGTTTCGGGCGATTTGGGGGGTTAATGAAGGAAGTGCCGTCTCTAGTGCTCCAAAGGGGCTGAAACTTTGTGGGTAGCTTTGGGGCATCTAATAACGTGGGAAAGCGCAAAAAAACTAGAACTTGGTGGCCAATACGACCCACTTACCGCGTGAGATTTGCAACCCGGCCTAGTTTATTTTGGGCGATTTGGGGTTAATGAAGGAAGTGTCGTCTCTAGTGCTCCAAAAGGGCTGAAACTTTGTGGGTAGCTTTTGTACATCCAATAACGTGGGAAAGTGCAAAAAAACTAGAATTTGGAGGCCAATAAGTTCCACTTACCGCGTGAGATTTGCAACACGACCAAAGGTGGCGGATCGCTAAAACCCGACTCCCGGGGCCCCCGAGCATCCTAATATTCGTCGTGCGGGGTTCATATGGTATTTGAGGGTGATGTGGTTGAAAAAATCCGGGTTTCGGAACATTTCATTTTTTGGCCTTTTGGCCCCGAATGGTGTTTCGGGCGATTTGGGGGGTTAATGAAGGAAGTGCCGTCTCTAGTGCTCTAAAGGGGCTGAAACTTTGTGGGTAGCTTTGGGGCATCTAATAACGTGGGAAAGCGCAAAAAAACTAGAACTTGGCGGCCAATACGACCCACTTACCGCGTGAGATTTGCAACCCGGCCTAGTTTATTTTGGGCGATTTGGGGTTAATGAAGGAAGTGTCGTCTCTAGTGCTCCAAAAGGGCTGAAACTTTGTGGGTAGCTTTTGTACATCCAATAACGTGGGAAAGTGCAAAAAAACTAGAATTTGGAGGCCAATAAGTTCCACTTACCGCGTGAGATTTGCAACACGACCAAAGGTGGCGGATCGCTAAAACCCGACTCCCGGGGCCCCCGAGCGGCCTAATATTCGTCGTGCGGGGTTCATATGGTATTTGAGGGTGATGTGGTTGAAAAAATCCGGGTTTCGGAACATTTCATTTTTTGGCCTTTTGGCCCCGAATGGTGTTTCGGGCGATTTGGGGGGTTAATGAAGGAAGTGCCGTCTCTAGTGCTCCAAAGGGGCTGAAACTTTGTGGGTAGCTTTGGGGCATCTAATAACGTGGGAAAGCGCAAAAAAACTAGAACTTGGTGGCCAATACGACCCACTTACCGCGTGAGATTTGCAACCCGGCCTAGTTTATTTTGGGCGATTTGGGGTTAATGAAGGAAGTGTCGTCTCTAGTGCTCCAAAAGGGCTGAAACTTTGTGGGTAGCTTTTGTACATCCAATTACGTGGGAAAGTGCAAAAAAACTAGAATTTGGATGCCAATAAGTTCCACTTACCGCGTGAGATTTGCAACACGACCAAAGGTGGCGGATCGCTAAAACCCGACTCCCGGGGCCCCCGAGCGTCCTAATATTCGTCGTGCGGGGTTCATATGGTATTTGAGGGTGATGTGGTTGAAAAAATCCGGGTTTCGGAACATTTCATTTTTTGGCCTTTTGGCCCCGAATGGTGTTTCGGGCGATTTGGGGGGTTAATGAAGGAAGTGCCGTCTCTAGTGCTCCAAAGGGGCTGAAACTTTGTGGGTAGCTTTGGGGCATCTAATAACGTGGGAAAGCGCAAAAAAACTAGAACTTGGTAGCCAATACGACCCACTTACCGCGTGAGATTTGCAACCCGGCCTAGTTTATTTTGGGCGATTTGGGGTTAATGAAGGAAGTGTCGTCTCTAGTGCTCCAAAAGGGCTGAAACTTTGTGGGTAGCTTTTGTACATCCAATAACGTGGGAAAGTGCAAAAAACTAGAATTTGGAGGCCAATAAGTTCCACTTACCGCGTGAGATTTGCAACACGACCAAAGGTGGCGGATCGCTAAAACCCGACTCCCGGGGCCCCCGAGCGTCTTAATATTCGTCGTGCGGGGTTCATATGGTATTTGAGGGTGATGTGGTTGAAAAAATCCGGGTTTCGGAACATTTCATTTTTTGGCCTTTTGGCCCCGAATGGTGTTTCGAGCGATTTGGGGGGTTAATGAAGGAAGTGCCGTCTCTAGTGCTCCAAAAGGGCTGAAACTTTGTGGGTAGCTTTGGGGCATCTAATAACGTGGGAAAGCGCAAAAAAACTAGAACTTGGTGGCCAATACGACCCACTTACCGCGTGAGATTTGCAACCCGGCCTAGTTTATTTTGGGCGATTTGGGGTTAATGAAGGAAGTGTCGTCTCTAGTGCTCCAAAAGGGCTGAAACTTTGTGGGTAGCTTTTATACATCCAATAACGTGGGAAAGTGCAAAAAAACTAGAATTTGGAGGCCAATAAGTTCCACTTACCACGTGAGATTTGCAACACGACCAAAGGTGGCGGATCGCTAAAACCCGACTCCCGGGGCCCCCGAGCGGCCTAATATTCGTCGTGCGGGGTTCATATGGTATTTGAGGGTGATGTGGTTAAAAAAATCCGGGTTTCGTAACATTTCATTTTTTGGCCTTTTGGCCCCGAATGGTGTTTCGGGCGATTTGGGGATTAATGAAGGAAGTGCCGTCTCTAGTGCTCCAAAAGGGCTTAAACTTTGTGGGTAGCTTTGGGGCATCTAATAACGTGGGAAAGCGCAAAAAAACTAGAACTTGGTGGCCAATACGACCCACTTACCGCGTGAGATTTGCAACCCGGCCTAGTTTATTTTGGGCGATTTGGGGTTAATGAAGGAAGTGTCGTCTCTAGTGCTCCAAAAGGGCTGAAACTTTGTGGGTAGCTTTTGTACATCCAATAACGTGGGAAAGTGCAAAAAAACTAGAATTTGGAGGCCAATAAGTTCCACTTACCGCGTGAGATTTGCAACACGACCAAAGGTGGCGGATCGCTAAAACCCGACTCCCGGGGCCCCCGAGCGGCCTAATATTCGTCGTGCGGGGTTCATATGGAATTTGAGGGTGATGTGGTTGAAAAAATCCGGGTTTCGGAACATTTCATTTTTTGGCCTTTTGGCCCCGAATGGTGTTTCGGGCGATTTGAGGGGTTAATGAAGGAAGTGCCGTCTCTAGTGCTCCAAAAGGGCTGAAACTTTGTGGGTAGCTTTGGGGCATCTAATAACGTGGGAAAGCGCAAAAAAACTAGAACTTGGCGGCCAATACGACCCACTTACCGCGTGAGATTTGCAACCCGGCCTAGTTTATTTTGGGCGATTTGGGGTTAATGAAGGAAGTGTCGTCTCTAGTGCTCCAAAAGGGCTGAAACTTTGTGGGTAGCTTTTGTACATCCAATAACGTGGGAAAGTGCAAAAAAACTAGAATTTGGAGGCCAATAAGTTCCACTTACCGCGTGAGATTTGCAACACGACCAAAGGTGGCGGATCGCTAAAACCCGACTCCCGGGGCCCCCGAGCGGCCTAATATTCGTCGTGCGGGGTTCATATGGTATTTGAGGGTGATGTGGTTGAAAAAATCCGGGTTTCGGAACATTTCATTTTTTGGCCTTTTGGCCCCGAATGGTGTTTCGGGCGATTTGGGGGGTTAATGAAGGAAGTGCCGTCTCTAGTGCTCCAAAAGAGCTGAAACTTTGTGGGTAGCTTTGGGGCATCTAATAACGTGGGAAAGCGCAAAAAAACTAGAACTTGGCGGCCAATACGACCCACTTACCGCGTGAGATTTGCAACCCGGCCTAGTTTATTTTGGGCGATTTGGGGTTAATGAAGGAAGTGTCGTCTCTAGTGCTCCAAAAGGGCTGAAACTTTGTGGGTAGCTTTTGTACATCCAATAACGTGGGAAAGTGCAAAAAAACTAGAATTTGGAGGCCAATAAGTTCCACTTACCGCGTGAGATTTGCAACACGACCAAAGGTGGCGGATCGCTAAAACCCGACTCCCGGGGCCCCCGAGCGGCCTAATATTCGTCGTGCGGGGTTCATATGGTATTTGAGGGTGATGTGGTTGAAAAAATCCGGGTTTCGGAACATTTCATTTTTTGGCCTTTTGGCCCCGAATGGTGTTTCGGGCGATTTGGGGGATTAATGAAGGAAGTGCCGTCTCTAGTGCTCCAAAAGGGCTTAAACTTTGTGGGTAGCTTTGGGGCATCTAATTACGTGGGAAAGCGCAAAAAAACTAGAACTTGGCGGCCAATACGACCCACTTACCGCGTGAGATTTGCAACCCGGCCTAGTTTATTTTGGGCGATTTGGGGTTAATGAAGGAAGTGTCGTCTCTAGTGCTCCAAAAGGGCTGAAACTTTGTGGGTAGCGTTTTTACATCCAATAACGTGGGAAAGTGCAAAAAAACTAGAATTTGGAGGCCAATAAGTTCCACTTACCGCGTGAGATTTGCAACACGACCAAAGGTGGCGGATCGCTAAAACCCGACTCCCGGGGCCCCCGAGCGGCCTAATATTCGTCGTGCGGGGTTCATATTGTATTTGAGGGTGATGTGGTTGAAAAAATCCGGGTTTCGGAACATTTCATTTTTTGGCCTTTTGGCCCCGAATGGTGTTTCGGGCGATTTGGGGGGTTAATGAAGGAAGTGCCGTCTCTAGTGCTCCAAAAGGGCTGAAACTTTGTGGGTAGCTTTGGGGCATCTAATAACGTGGGAAAGCGCAAAAAAACTAGAACTTGGCGGCCAATACGACCCACTTACCGCGTGAGATTTGCAACCCGGCCTAGTTTATTTTGGGCGATTTGGGGTTAATGAAGGAAGTGTCGTCTCTAGTGCTCCAAAAGGGCTGAAACTTTGTGGGTAGCTTTTGTACATCCAATAACGTGGGAAAGTGCAAAAAAACTAGAATTTGGAGGCCAATAAGTTCCACTTACCGCGTGAGATTTGCAACACGACGAAAGGTGGCGGATCGCTAAAACCCGACTCCCGGGGCCCCCGAGCGGCCTAATATTCGTCGTGCGGGGTTCATATGATATTTGAGGGTGATGTGGTTGAAAAAATCCGGGTTTCGGAACATTTCATTTTTTGGCCTTTTGGCCCCGAATGGTGTTTCGGGCGATTTGGGGGGTTAATGAAGGAAGTGCCGTCTCTAGTGCTCCAAAAGGGCTGAAACTTTGTGGGTAGCTTTGGGACATCTAATAACGTGGGAAAGCGCAAAAAAACTAGAACTTGGCGGCCAATACGACCCACTTACCGCGTGAGATTTGCAACCCGGCCTAGTTTATTTTGGGCGATTTGGGGTTAATGAAGGAAGTGTCGTCTCTAGTGCTCCAAAAAAGCTGAAACTTTGTGGGTAGCTTTTTTACATCCAATAACGTGGGAAAGTGCAAAAAAACTAGAATTTGGAGGCCAATAAGTTCCACTTACCGCGTGAGATTTGCAACACGACCAAAGGTGGCGGATCGCTAAAACCCGACTCCCGGGGCCCCCGAGCGGCCTAATATTCGTCGTGCGGGGTTCATATGGTATTTGAGGGTGATGTGGTTGAAAAAATCCGGGTTTCGGAACATTTCATTTTTTGGCCTTTTGGCCCCGAATGGTGTTTCGGGCGATTTGGGGGGTTAATGAAGGAAGTGCCGTCTCTAGTGCTCCAAAAGGGCTGAAACTTTGTGGGTAGCTTTGGGGCATCTAATAACGTGGGAAAGCGCAAAAAAACTAGAACTTAGTGGCCAATACGACCCACTTACCGCGTGAGATTTGCAACCCGGCCTAGTTTATTTTGGGCGATTTGGGGTTAATGAAGGAAGTGTCGTCTCTAGTGCTCCAAAAGGGCTGAAACTTTGTGGGTAGCTTTTGTACATCCAATAACGTGGGAAAGTGCAAAAAAACTAAAATTTGGAGGCCAATAAGTTCCACTTACCGCGTGAGATTTGCAACACGACGAAAGGTGGCGGATCGCTAAAACCCGACTCCCGGGGCCCCCGAGCGGCCTAATATTCGTCGTGCGGGGTTCATATGGTATTTGAGGGTGATGTGGTTGAAAAAATCCGGGTTTCGGAACATTTCATTTTTTGGCCTTTTGGCCCCGAATGGTGTTTCGGGCGATTTGGGGGGTTAATGAAGGAAGTGCCGTCTCTAGTGCTCCAAAAGGGCTGAAACTTTGTGGGTAGCTTTGGGGCATCTAATAACGTGGGAAAGCGCAAAAAAACTAGAACTTGGCGGCCAATACGACCCACTTACCGCGTGAGATTTGCAACCCGGCCTAGTTTATTTTGGGCGATTTGGGGTTAATGAAGGAAGTGTCGTCTCTAGTGCTCCAAAAGGGCTGAAACTTTGTGGGTAGCTTTTGTACATCCAATTACGTGGGAAAGTGCAAAAAAACTAGAATTTGGAGGCCAATAAGTTCCACTTACCGCGTGAGATTTGCAACACGACCAAAGGTGGCGCATCGCTAAAACCCGACTCCCGGGGCTCCCGAGCGGCCTAATATTCGTCGTGCGGGGTTCATATGGTATTTGAGGGTGATGTGGTTGAAAAAATCCGGGTTTCGGAACATTTCATTTTTTGGCCTTTTGGCCCCGAATGGTGTTTCGGGCGATTTGGGGGGTTAATGAAGGAAGTGCCGTCTCTAGTGCTCCAAAAGGGCTGAAACTTTGTGGGTAGCTTTGGGGAATCTAATAACGTGGGAAAGCGCAAAAAAACTAGAACTTAGTGGCCAATACGATCCACTTACCGCGTGAGATTTGCAACCCGGCCTAGTTTATTTTGGGCGATTTGGGGTTAATGAAGGAAGTGTCGTCTCTAGTGCTCCAAAAGGGCTGAAACTTTGTGGGTAGCTTTTGTACATCCAATAACGTGGGAAAGTGCAAAAAAACTAGAATTTGGAGGCCAATAAGTTCCACTTACCGCGTGAGATTTGCAACACGACCAAAGGTGGCGGATCGCTAAAACCCGACTCCCGGGGCCCCCGAGCGGCCTAATATTCGTCGTGCGGGGTTCATATGGTATTTGAGGGTGATGTGGTTGAAAAAATCCGGGTTTCGGAACATTTCATTTTTTGGCCTTTTGGCCCCGAATGGTGTTTCGGGCGATTTGGGGGGTTAATGAAGGAAGTGCCGTCTCTAGTGCTCCAAAAGGGCTGAAACTTTGTGGGTAGCTTTGGGGCATCTATTAACGTGGGAAAGCGCAAAAAAACTAGAACTTGGTGGCCAATACGACCCACTTACCGCGTGAGATTTGCAACCCGGCCTAGTTTATTTTGGGCGATTTGGGGTTAATGAAGGAAGTGTCGTCTCTAGTGCTCCAAAAGGGCTGAAACTTTGTGGGTAGCTTTTGTACATCCAATAACGTGGGAAAGTGCAAAAAAACTAGAATTTGGAGGCCAATAAGTTCCACTTACCGCGTGAGATTTGCAACACGACCAAAGGTGGCGGATCGCTAAAACCCGACTCCCGGGGCCCCCGAGCGGCCTAATATTCGTCGTGCGGGGTTCATATGGTATTTGAGGGTGATGTGGTTGAAAAAATCCGGGTTTCGGAACATTTCATTTTTTGGCCTTTTGGCCCCGAATGGTGTTTCGGGCGATTTGGGGGGTTAATGAAGGAAGTGCCGTCTCTAGTGCTCCAAAGGGGCTGAAACTTTGTGGGTAGCTTTGGGGCATCTAATAACGTGGGAAAGCGCAAAAAAACTAGAACTTGGTGGCCAATACGACCCACTTACCGCGTGAGATTTGCAACCCGGCCTAGTTTATTTTGGGCGATTTGGGGTTAATGAAGGAAGTATCGTCTCTAGTGCTCCAAAAGGGCTGAAACTTTGTGGGTAGCTTTTGTACATCCAATTACGTGGGAAAGTGCAAAAAAACTAGAATTTGGATGCCAATAAGTTCCACTTACCGCGTGAGATTTGCAACACGACCAAAGGTGGCGGATCGCTAAAACCCGACTCCCGGGGCCCCCGAGCGTCCTAATATTCGTCGTGCGGGGTTCATATGGTATTTGAGGGTGATGTGGTTGAAAAAATCCGGGTTTCGGAACATTTCATTTTTTGGCCTTTTGGCCCCGAATGGTGTTTCGGGCGATTTGGGGGGTTAATGAAGGAAGTGCCGTCTCTAGTGCTCCAAAGGGGCTGAAACTTTGTGGGTAGCTTTGGGGCATCTAATAACGTGGGAAAGCGCAAAAAAACTAGAACTTGGTAGCCAATACGACCCACTTACCGCGTGAGATTTGCAACCCGGCCTAGTTTATTTTGGGCGATTTGGGGTTAATGAAGGAAGTGTCGTCTCTAGTGCTCCAAAAGGGCTGAAACTTTGTGGGTAGCTTTTGTACATCCAATAACGTGGGAAAGTGCAAAAAACTAGAATTTGGAGGCCAATAAGTTCCACTTACCGCGTGAGATTTGCAACACGACCAAAGGTGGCGGATCGCTAAAACCCGACTCCCGGGGCCCCCGAGCGTCTTAATATTCGTCGTGCGGGGTTCATATGGTATTTGAGGGTGATGTGGTTGAAAAAATCCGGGTTTCGGAACATTTCATTTTTTGGCCTTTTGGCCCCGAATGGTGTTTCGAGCGATTTGGGGGGTTAATGAAGGAAGTGCCGTCTCTAGTGCTCCAAAAGGGCTGAAACTTTGTGGGTAGCTTTGGGGCATCTAATAACGTGGGAAAGCGCAAAAAAACTAGAACTTGGTGGCCAATACGACCCACTTACCGCGTGAGATTTGCAACCCGGCCTAGTTTATTTTGGGCGATTTGGGGTTAATGAAGGAAGTGTCGTCTCTAGTGCTCCAAAAGGGCTGAAACTTTGTGGGTAGCTTTTATACATCCAATAACGTGGGAAAGTGCAAAAAAACTAGAATTTGGAGGCCAATAAGTTCCACTTACCGCGTGAGATTTGCAACACGACCAAAGGTGGCGGATCGCTAAAACCCGACTCCCGGGGCCCCCGAGCGGCCTAATATTCGTCGTGCGGGGTTCATATGGTATTTGAGGGTGATGTGGTTAAAAAAATCCGGGTTTCGTAACATTTCATTTTTTGGCCTTTTGGCCCCGAATGGTGTTTCGGGCGATTTGGGGGGTTAATGAAGGAAGTGCCGTCTCTAGTGCTCCAAAAGGGCTGAAACTTTGTGGGTAGCTTTGGGACATCTAATAACGTGGGAAAGCGCAAAAAAACTAGAACTTGGCGGCCAATACGACCCACTTACCGCGTGAGATTTGCAACCCGGCCTAGTTTATTTTGGGCGATTTGGGGTTAATGAAGGAAGTGTCGTCTCTAGTGCTCCAAAAAAGCTGAAACTTTGTGGGTAGCTTTTTTACATCCAATAACGTGGGAAAGTGCAAAAAAACTAGAATTTGGAGGCCAATAAGTTCCACTTACCGCGTGAGATTTGCAACACGACCAAAGGTGGCGGATCGCTAAAACCCGACTCCCGGGGCCCCCGAGCGGCCTAATATTCGTCGTGCGGGGTTCATATGGTATTTGAGGGTGATGTGGTTGAAAAAATCCGGGTTTCGGAACATTTCATTTTTTGGCCTTTTGGCCCCGAATGGTGTTTCGGGCGATTTGGGGGGTTAATGAAGGAAGTGCCGTCTCTAGTGCTCCAAAAGGGCTGAAACTTTGTGGGTAGCTTTGGGGCATCTAATAACGTGGGAAAGCGCAAAAAAACTAGAACTTAGTGGCCAATACGACCCACTTACCGCGTGAGATTTGCAACCCGGCCTAGTTTATTTTGGGCGATTTGGGGTTAATGAAGGAAGTGTCGTCTCTAGTGCTCCAAAAGGGCTGAAACTTTGTGGGTAGCTTTTGTACATCCAATAACGCGGGAAAGTGCAAAAAAACTAAAATTTGGAGGCCAATAAGTTCCACTTACCGCGTGAGATTTGCAACACGACGAAAGGTGGCGGATCGCTAAAACCCGACTCCCGGGGCCCCCGAGCGGCCTAATATTCGTCGTGCGGGGTTCATATGGTATTTGAGGGTGATGTGGTTGAAAAAATCCGGGTTTCGGAACATTTCATTTTTTGGCCTTTTGGCCCCGAATTGTGTTTCGGGCGATTTGGGGGGTTAATGAAGGAAGTGCCGTCTCTAGTGCTCCAAAAGGGCTGAAACTTTGTGGGTAGCTTTGGGGCATCTAATAACGTGGGAAAGCGCAAAAAAACTAGAACTTGGCGGCCAATACGACCCACTTACCGCGTGAGATTTGCAACCCGGCCTAGTTTATTTTGGGCGATTTGGGGTTAATGAAGGAAGTGTCGTCTCTAGTGCTCCAAAAGGGCTGAAACTTTGTGGGTAGCTTTTGTACATCCAATTACGTGGGAAAGTGCAAAAAAACTAGAATTTGGAGGCCAATAAGTTCCACTTACCGCGTGAGATTTGCAACACGACCAAAGGTGGCGCATCGCTAAAACCCGACTCCCGGGGCTCCCGAGCGGCCTAATATTCGTCGTGCGGGGTTCATATGGTATTTGAGGGTGATGTGGTTGAAAAAATCCGGGTTTCGGAACATTTCATTTTTTGGCCTTTTGGCCCCGAATGGTGTTTCGGGCGATTTGGGGGGTTAATGAAGGAAGTGCCGTCTCTAGTGCTCCAAAAGGGCTGAAACTTTGTGGGTAGCTTTGGGGAATCTAATAACGTGGGAAAGCGCAAAAAAACTAGAACTTAGTGGCCAATACGACCCACTTACCGCGTGAGATTTGCAACCCGGCCTAGTTTATTTTGGGCGATTTGGGGTTAATGAAGGAAGTGTCGTCTCTAGTGCTCCAAAAGGGCTGAAACTTTGTGGGTAGCTTTTGTACATCCAATAACGTGGGAAAGTGCAAAAAAACTAGAATTTGGAGGCCAATAAGTTCCACTTACCGCGTGAGATTTGCAACACGACCAAAGGTGGCGGATCGCTAAAACCCGACTCCCGGGGCCCCCGAGCGGCCTAATATTCGTCGTGCGGGGTTCATATGGTATTTGAGGGTGATGTGGTTGAAAAAATCCGGGTTTCGGAACATTTCATTTTTTGGCCTTTTGGCCCCGAATGGTGTTTCGGGCGATTTGGGGGGTTAATGAAGGAAGTGCCGTCTCTAGTGCTCCAAAAGGGCTGAAACTTTGTGGGTAGCTTTGGGGCATCTATTAACGTGGGAAAGCGCAAAAAAACTAGAACTTGGTGGCCAATACGACCCACTTACCGCGTGAGATTTGCAACCCGGCCTAGTTTATTTTGGGCGATTTGGGGTTAATGAAGGAAGTGTCGTCTCTAGTGCTCCAAAAGGGCTGAAACTTTGTGGGTAGCTTTTGTACATCCAATAACGTGGGAAAGTGCAAAAAAACTAGAATTTGGAGGCCAATAAGTTCCACTTACCGCGTGAGATTTGCAACACGACCAAAGGTGGCGGATCGCTAAAACCCGACTCCCGGGGCCCCCGAGCGGCCTAATATTCGTCGTGCGGGGTTCATATGGAATTTGAGGGTGATGTGGTTGAAAAAATCCGGGTTTCGGAACATTTCATTTTTTGGCCTTTTGGCCCCGAATGGTGTTTCGGGCGATTTGGGGGGTTAATGAAGGAAGTGCCGTCTCTAGTGCTCCAAAAGGGCTGAAACTTTGTGGGTAGCTTTGGGGCATCTAATAACGTGGGAAAGCGCAAAAAAACTAGAACTTGGCGGCCAATACGACCCACTTACCGCGTGAGATTTGCAACCCGGCCTAGTTTATTTTGGGCGATTTGGGGTTAATGAAGGAAGTGTCGTCTCTAGTGCTCCAAAAGGGCTGAAACTTTGTGGGTAGCTTTTGTACATCCAATAACGTGGGAAAGTGCAAAAAAACTAGAATTTGGAGGCCAATAAGTTCCACTTACCGCGTGAGATTTGCAACACGACCAAAGGTGGCGGATCGCTAAAACCCGACTCCCGGGGCCCCCGAGCGGCCTAATATTCGTCGTGCGGGGTTCATATGGTATTTGAGGGTGATGTGGTTGAAAAAATCCGGGTTTCGTAACATTTCATTTTTTGGCCTTTTGGCCCCGAATGGTGTTTCGGGCGATTTGGGGGGTTAATGAAGGAAGTGCCGTCTCTAGTGCTCCAAAAGGGCTGAAATTTTGTGGGTAGGTTTGGGGCATCTAATAACGTGGGAAAGCGCAAAAAAACTAGAACTTGGTGGCCAATACGACCCACTTACCGCGAGAGATTTGCAACCCGGCCTAGTTTATTTTGGGCGATTTGGGGTTAATGAAGGAAGTGTCGTCTCTAGTGCTCCAAAAGGGCTGAAACTTTGTGGGTAGCTTTTGTACATCCAATAACGTGGGAAAGTGCAAAAAAACTAGAATTTGGAGGCCAATAAGTTCCACTTACCGCGTGAGATTTGCAACACGACCAAAGGTGGCGGATCGCTAAAACCCGACTCCCGGGGCCCCCGAGCGGCCTAATATTCGTCGTGCGGGGTTCATATGGTATTTGAGGGTGATGTGGTTGAAAAAATCCGGGTTTCGGAACATTTCATTTTTTGGCCTTTTGGCCCCGAATGGTGTTTCGGGCGATTTGGGGGGTTAATGAAGGAAGTGCCGTCTCTAGTGCTCCAAAAGGGCTGAAACTTTGTGGGTAGCTTTGGGGCATCTAATAACGTGGGAAAGCGCAAAAAAACTAGAACTTGGCGGCCAATACGACCCACTTACCGCGTGAGATTTGCAACCCGGCCTAGTTTATTTTGGGCGATTTGGGGTTAATGAAGGAAGTGTCGTCTCTAGTGCTCCAAAAGGGCTGAAACTTTGTGGGTAGCTTTTGTACATCCAATAACGTGGGAAAGTGCAAAAAAACTAGAATTTGGAGGCCAATAAGTTCCACTTACCGCGTGAGATTTGCAACACGACGAAAGGTGGCGGATCGCTAAAACCCGACTCCCGGGGCCCCCGAGCGGCCTAATATTCGTCGTGCGGGGTTCATATGGTATTTGAGGGTGATGTGGTTGAAAAAATCCGGGTTTCGGAACATTTCATTTTTTGGCCTTTTGGCCCCGAATGGTGTTTCGGGCGATTTGGGGGGTTAATGAAGGAAGTGCCGTCTCTAGTGCTCCAAAAGGGCTGAAACTTTGTGGGTAGCTTTGGGGCATCTAATAACGTGGGAAAGCGCAAAAAAACTAGAACTTGGCGGCCAATAAGACCCACTTACCGCGTGAGATTTGCAACCCGGCCTAGTTTATTTTGGGCGATTTGGGGTTAATGAAGGAAGTGTCGTCTCTAGTGCTCCAAAAGGGCTGAAACTCTGTGGGTAGCTTTTGTACATCCAATAACGTGGGAAAGTGCAAAAAAACTAGAATTTGGAGGCCAATAAGTTCCACTTACCGCGTGAGATTTGCAACACGACCAAAGGTGGCGGATCGCTAAAACCCGACTCCCGGGGCCCCCGAGCGGCCTAATATTCGTCGTGCGGGGTTCATATGGTATTTGAGGGTGATGTGGTTGAAAAAATCCGGGTTTCGTAACATTTCATTTTTTGGCCTTTTGGCCCCGAATGGTGTTTCGGGCGATTTGGGGATTAATGAAGGAAGTGCCGTCTCTAGTGCTCCAAAAGGGCTTAAACTTTGTGGGTAGCTTTGGGGCATCTAATAACGTGGGAAAGCGCAAAAAAACTAGAACTTGGTGGCCAATACGACCCACTTACCGCGTGAGATTTGCAACCCGGCCTAGTTTATTTTGGGCGATTTGGGGTTAATGAAGGAAGTGTCGTCTCCAGTGCTCCAAAAGGGCTGAAACTTTGTGGGTAGCTTTTGTACATCCAATAACGTGGGAAAGTGCAAAAAAACTAGAATTTGGAGGCCAATAAGTTCCACTTACCGCGTGAGATTTGCAACACGACCAAAGGTGGCGGATCGCTAAAACCCGACTCCCGGGGCCCCCGAGCGGCCTAATATTCGTCGTGCGGGGTTCATATGGTATTTGAGGGTGATGTGGTTGAAAAAATCCGGGTTTCGTAACATTTCATTTTTTGGCCTTTTGGCCCCGAATGGTGTTTCGGGCGATTTGGGGGGTTAATGAAGGAAGTGCCGTCTCTAGTGCTCCAAAAGGGCTGAAACTTTGTGGGTAGCTTTGGGGCATCTAATAACGTGGGAAAGCGCAAAAAAACTAGAACTTGGCGGCCAATACGACCCACTTACCGCGTGAGATTTGCAACCCGGCCTAGTTTATTTTGGGCGATTTGGGGTTAATGAAGGAAGTGTCGTCTCTAGTGCTCCAAAAGGGCTGAAACTTTGTGGGTAGCTTTTGTACATCCAATAACGTGGGAAAGTGCAAAAAAACTAGAATTTGGAGGCCAATAAGTTCCACTTACCGCGTGAGATTTGCAACACGACGAAAGGTGGCGGATCGCTAAAACCCGACTCCCGGGGCCCCCGAGCGGCCTAATATTCGTCGTGCGGGGTTCATATGGTATTTGAGGGTGATGTGGTTGAAAAAATCCGGGTTTCGGAACATTTCATTTTTTGGCCTTTTGGCCCCGAATGGTGTTTCGGGCGATTTGGGGGGTTAATGAAGGAAGTGCCGTCTCTAGTGCTCCAAAAGGGCTGAAACTTTGTGGGTAGCTTTGGGGCATCTAATAACGTGGGAAAGCGCAAAAAAACTAGAACTTGGCGGCCAATAAGACCCACTTACCGCGTGAGATTTGCAACCCGGCCTAGTTTATTTTGGGCGATTTGGGGTTAATGAAGGAAGTGTCGTCTCTAGTGCTCCAAAAGGGCTGAAACTCTGTGGGTAGCTTTTGTACATCCAATAACGTGGGAAAGTGCAAAAAAACTAGAATTTGGAGGCCAATAAGTTCCACTTACCGCGTGAGATTTGCAACACGACCAAAGGTGGCGGATCGCTAAAACCCGACTCCCGGGGCCCCCGAGCGGCCTAATATTCGTCGTGCGGGGTTCATATGGTATTTGAGGGTGATGTGGTTGAAAAAATCCGGGTTTCGTAACATTTCATTTTTTGGCCTTTTGGCCCCGAATGGTGTTTCGGGCGATTTGGGGATTAATGAAGGAAGTGCCGTCTCTAGTGCTCCAAAAGGGCTTAATCTTTGTGGGTAGCTTTGGGGCATCTAATAACGTGGGAAAGCGCAAAAAAACTAGAACTTGGTGGCCAATACGACCCACTTACCGCGTGAGATTTGCAACCCGGCCTAGTTTATTTTGGGCGATTTGGGGTTAATGAAGGAAGTGTCGTCTCCAGTGCTCCAAAAGGGCTGAAACTTTGTGGGTAGCTTTTGTACATCCAATAACGTGGGAAAGTGCAAAAAAACTAGAATTTGGAGGCCAATAAGTTCCACTTACCGCGTGAGATTTGCAACACGACCAAAGGTGGCGGATCGCTAAAACCCGACTCCCGGGGCCCCCGAGCGGCCTAATATTCGTCGTGCGGGGTTCATATGGTATTTGAGGGTGATGTGGTTGAAAAAATCCGGGTTTCGTAACATTTCATTTTTTGGCCTTTTGGCCCCGAATGGTGTTTCGGGCGATTTGGGGGGTTAATGAAGGAAGTGCCGTCTCTAGTGCTCCAAAAGGGCTGAAACTTTGTGGGTAGCTTTGGGGCATCTAATAACGTGGGAAAGCGCAAAAAAACTAGAACTTGGTGGCCAATACGACCCACTTACCGCGTGAGATTTGCAACCCGGCCTAGTTTATTTTGGGCGATTTGGGGTTAATGAAGGAAGTGTCGTCTCTAGTGCTCCAAAAGGGCTGAAACTTTGTGGGTAGCTTTTGTACATCCAATAACGTGGGAAAGTGCAAAAAAACTAGAATTTGGAGGCCAATAAGTTCCACTTACCGCGTGAGATTTGCAACACGACCAAAGGTGGCGGATCGCTAAAACCCGACTCCCGGGGCCCCCGAGCGGCCTAATATTCGTCGTGCGGGGTTCATATGGTATTTGAGGGTGATGTGGTTGAAAAAATCCGGGTTTCGGAACATTTCATTTTTTGGCCTTTTGGCCCCGAATGGTGTTTCGGGCGATTTGGGGGGTTAATGAAGGAAGTGCCGTCTCTAGTGCTCCAAAAGGGCTGAAACTTTGTGGGTAGCTTTGGGGCATCTAATAACGTGGGAAAGCGCAAAAAAACTAGAACTTGGCGGCCAATACGACCCACTTACCGCGTGAGATTTGCAACCCGGCCTTGTTTATTTTGGGCGATTTGGGGTTAATGAAGGAAGTGTCGTCTCTAGTGCTCCAAAAGGGCTGAAACTTTGTGGGTAGCTTTTGTACATCCAATAACGTGGGAAAGTGCAAAAAAACTAGAATTTGGAGGCCAATAAGTTCCACTTACCGCGTGAGATTTGCAACACGACGAAAGGTGGCGGATCGCTAAAACCCGACTCCCGGGGCCCCCGAGCGGCCTAATATTCGTCGTGCGGGGTTCATATGGTATTTGAGGGTGATGTGGTTGAAAAAATCCGGGTTTCGGAACATTTCATTTTTTGGCCTTTTGGCCCCGAATGGTGTTTCGGGCGATTTGGGGGGTTAATGAAGGAAGTGCCGTCTCTAGTGCTCCAAAAGGGCTGAAACTTTGTGGGTAGCTTTGGGGCATCTAATAACGTGGGAAAGCGCAAAAAAACTAGAACTTGGCGGCCAATAAGACCCACTTACCGCGTGAGATTTGCAACCCGGCCTAGTTTATTTTGGGCGATTTGGGGTTAATGAAGGAAGTGTCGTCTCTAGTGCTCCAAAAGGGCTGAAACTCTGTGGGTAGCTTTTGTACATCCAATAACGTGGGAAAGTGCAAAAAAACTAGAATTTGGAGGCCAATAAGTTCCACTTACCGCGTGAGATTTGCAACACGACCAAAGGTGGCGGATCGCTAAAACCCGACTCCCGGGGCCCCCGAGCGGCCTAATATTCGTCGTGCGGGGTTCATATGGTATTTGAGGGTGATGTGGTTGAAAAAATCCGGGTTTCGTAACATTTCATTTTTTGGCCTTTTGGCCCCGAATGGTGTTTCGGGCGATTTGGGGATTAATGAAGGAAGTGCCGTCTCTAGTGCTCCAAAAGGGCTTAAACTTTGTGGGTAGCTTTGGGGCATCTAATAACGTGGGAAAGCGCAAAAAAACTAGAACTTGGTGGCCAATACGACCCACTTACCGCGTGAGATTTGCAACCCGGCCTAGTTTATTTTGGGCGATTTGGGGTTAATGAAGGAAGTGTCGTCTCCAGTGCTCCAAAAGGGCTGAAACTTTGTGGGTAGCTTTTGTACATCCAATAACGTGGGAAAGTGCAAAAAAACTAGAATTTGGAGGCCAATAAGTTCCACTTACCGCGTGAGATTTGCAACACGACCAAAGGTGGCGGATCGCTAAAACCCGACTCCCGGGGCCCCCGAGCGGCCTAATATTCGTCGTGCGGGGTTCATATGGAATTTGAGGGTGATGTGGTTGAAAAAATCCGGGTTTCGGAACATTTCATTTTTTGGCCTTTTGGCCCCGAATGGTGTTTCGGGCGATTTGGGGGGTTAATGAAGGAAGTGTCGTCTCTAGTGCTCCAAAAGGGCTGAAACTTTGTGGGTAGCTTTGGGGCATCTAATAACGTGGGAAAGCGCAAAAAAACTAGAACTTGGCGGCCAATACGACCCACTTACCGCGTGAGATTTGCAACCCGGCCTAGTTTATTTTGGGCGATTTGGGGTTAATGAAGGAAGTGTCGTCTCTAGTGCTCCAAAAGGGCTGAAACTTTGTGGGTAGCTTTTGTACATCCAATAACGTGGGAAAGTGCAAAAAAACTAGAATTTGGAGGCCAATAAGTTCCACTTACCGCGTGAGATTTGCAACACGACGAAAGGTGGCGGATCGCTAAAACCCGACTCCCGGGGCCCCCGAGCGGCCTAATATTCGTCGTGCGGGGTTCATATGGTATTTGAGGGTGATGTGGTTGAAAAAATCCGGGTTTCGGAACATTTCATTTTTTGGCCTTTTGGCCCCGAATGGTGTTTCGGGCGATTTGGGGGGTTAATGAAGGAAGTGCCGTCTCTAGTGCTCCAAAAGGGCTGAAACTTTGTGGGTAGCTTTGGGGCATCTAATAACGTGGGAAAGCGCAAAAAAACTAGAACTTGGCGGCCAATACGACCCACTTACCGCGTGAGATTTGCAACCCGGCCTAGTTTATTTTGGGCGATTTGGGGTTAATGAAGGAAGTGTCGTCTCTAGTGCTCCAAAAGGGCTGAAACTTTGTGGGTAGCTTTTTTACATCCAATAACGTGGGAAAGTGCAAAAAAACTAGAATTTGGAGGCCAATAAGTTCCACTTACCGCGTGAGATTTGCAACACGACCAAAGGTGGCGGATCGCTAAACCCCGACTCCCGGGGCCCCCGAGCGGCCTAATATTCGTCGTGCGGGGTTCATATGGTATTTGAGGGTGATGTGGTTGAAAAAATCCGGGTTTCGTAACATTTCATTTTTTGGCCTTTTGGCCCCGAATGGTGTTTCGGGCGATTTGGGGGGTTAATGAAGGAAGTGCCGTCTCTAGTGCTCCAAAAGGGCTGAAACTTTGTGGGTAGCTTTTGTACATCCAATAACGTGGGAAAGTGCAAAAAAACTAGAATTTGGAGGCCAATAAGTTCCACTTACCGCGTGAGATTTGCAACACGACCAAAGGTGGCGGATCGCTAAAACCCGACTCCCGGGGCCCCCGAGCGGCCTAATATTCGTCGTGCGGGGTTCATATGGAATTTGAGGGTGATGTGGTTGAAAAAATCCGGGTTTCGGAACATTTCATTTTTTGGCCTTTTGGCCCCGAATGGTGTTTCGGGCGATTTGGGGGGTTAATGAAGGAAGTGCCGTCTCTAGTGCTCCAAAAGGGCTGAAACTTTGTGGGTAGCTTTGGGGCATCTAATAACGTGGGAAAGCGCAAAAAAACTAGAACTTGGCGGCCAATACGACCCACTTACCGCGTGAGATTTGCAACCCGGCCTAGTTTATTTTGGGCGATTTGGGGTTAATGAAGGAAGTGTCGTCTCTAGTGCTCCAAAAGGGCTGAAACTTTGTGGGTAGCTTTTGTACATCCAATAACGTGGGAAAGTGCAAAAAAACTAGAATTTGGAGGCCAATAAGTTCCACTTACCGCGTGAGATTTGCAACACGACCAAAGGTGGCGGATCGCTAAAACCCGACTCCCGGGGCCCCCGAGCGGCCTAATATTCGTCGTGCGGGGTTCATATGGTATTTGAGGGTGATGTGGTTGAAAAAATCCGGGTTTCGTAACATTTCATTTTTTGGCCTTTTGGCCCCGAATGGTGTTTCGGGCGATTTGGGGGGTTAATGAAGGAAGTGCCGTCTCTAGTGCTCCAAAAGGGCTGAAACTTTGTGGGTAGGTTTGGGGCATCTAATAACGTGGGAAAGCGCAAAAAAACTAGAACTTGGTGGCCAATACGACCCACTTACCGCGTGAGATTTGCAACCCGGCCTAGTTTATTTTGGGCGATTTGGGGTTAATGAAGGAAGTGTCGTCTCTAGTGCTCCAAAAGGGCTGAAACTTTGTGGGTAGCTTTTGTACATCCAATAACGTGGGAAAGTGCAAAAAAACTAGAATTTGGAGGCCAATAAGTTCCACTTACCGCGTGAGATTTGCAACACGACCAAAGGTGGCGGATCGCTAAAACCCGACTCCCGGGGCCCCCGAGCGGCCTAATATTCGTCGTGCGGGGTTCATATGGTATTTGAGGGTGATGTGGTTGAAAAAATCCGGGTTTCGGAACATTTCATTTTTTGGCCTTTTGGCCCCGAATGGTGTTTCGGGCGATTTGGGGGGTTAATGAAGGAAGTGCCGTCTCTAGTGCTCCAAAAGGGCTGAAACTTTGTGGGTAGCTTTGGGGCATCTAATAACGTGGGAAAGCGCAAAAAAACTAGAACTTGGCGGCCAATACGACCCACTTACCGCGTGAGATTTGCAACCCGGCCTAGTTTATTTTGGGCGATTTGGGGTTAATGAAGGAAGTGTCGTCTCTAGTGCTCCAAAAGGGCTGAAACTTTGTGGGTAGCTTTTGTACATCCAATAACGTGGGAAAGTGCAAAAAAACTAGAATTTGGAGGCCAATAAGTTCCACTTACCGCGTGAGATTTGCAACACGACGAAAGGTGGCGGATCGCTAAAACCCGACTCCCGGGGCCCCCGAGCGGCCTAATATTCGTCGTGCGGGGTTCATATGGTATTTGAGGGTGATGTGGTTGAAAAAATCCGGGTTTCGGAACATTTCATTTTTTGGCCTTTTGGCCCCGAATGGTGTTTCGGGCGATTTGGGGGGTTAATGAAGGAAGTGCCGTCTCTAGTGCTCCAAAAGGGCTGAAACTTTGTGGGTAGCTTTGGGGCATCTAATAACGTGGGAAAGCGCAAAAAAACTAGAACTTGGCGGCCAATAAGACCCACTTACCGCGTGAGATTTGCAACCCGGCCTAGTTTATTTTGGGCGATTTGGGGTTAATGAAGGAAGTGTCGTCTCTAGTGCTCCAAAAGGGCTGAAACTCTGTGGGTAGCTTTTGTACATCCAATAACGTGGGAAAGTGCAAAAAAACTAGAATTTGGAGGCCAATAAGTTCCACTTACCGCGTGAGATTTGCAACACGACCAAAGGTGGCGGATCGCTAAAACCCGACTCCCGGGGCCCCCGAGCGGCCTAATATTCGTCGTGCGGGGTTCATATGGTATTTGAGGGTGATGTGGTTGAAAAAATCCGGGTTTCGTAACATTTCATTTTTTGGCCTTTTGGCCCCGAATGGTGTTTCGGGCGATTTGGGGGGTTAATGAAGGAAGTGCCGTCTCTAGTGCTCCAAAAGGGCTGAAACTTTGTGGGTAGCTTTTGTACATCCAATAACGTGGGAAAGTGCAAAAAAACTAGAATTTGGAGGCCAATAAGTTCCACTTACCGCGTGAGATTTGCAACACGACCAAAGGTGGCGGATCGCTAAAACCCGACTCCCGGGGCCCCCGAGCGGCCTAATATTCGTCGTGCGGGGTTCATATGGAATTTGAGGGTGATGTGGTTGAAAAAATCCGGGTTTCGGAACATTTCATTTTTTGGCCTTTTGGCCCCGAATGGTGTTTCGGGCGATTTGGGGGGTTAATGAAGGAAGTGCCGTCTCTAGTGCTCCAAAAGGGCTGAAACTTTGTGGGTAGCTTTGGGGCATCTAATAACGTGGGAAAGCGCAAAAAAACTAGAACTTGGCGGCCAATACGACCCACTTACCGCGTGAGATTTGCAACCCGGCCTAGTTTATTTTGGGCGATTTGGGGTTAATGAAGGAAGTGTCGTCTCTAGTGCTCCAAAAGGGCTGAAACTTTGTGGGTAGCTTTTGTACATCCAATAACGTGGGAAAGTGCAAAAAAACTAGAATTTGGAGGCCAATAAGTTCCACTTACCGCGTGAGATTTGCAACACGACCAAAGGTGGCGGATCGCTAAAACCCGACTCCCGGGGCCCCCGAGCGGCCTAATATTCGTCGTGCGGGGTTCATATGGTATTTGAGGGTGATGTGGTTGAAAAAATCCGGGTTTCGTAACATTTCATTTTTTGGCCTTTTGGCCCCGAATGGTGTTTCGGGCGATTTGGGGGGTTAATGAAGGAAGTGCCGTCTCTAGTGCTCCAAAAGGGCTGAAACTTTGTGGGTAGGTTTGGGGCATCTAATAACGTGGGAAAGCGCAAAAAAACTAGAACTTGGTGGCCAATACGACCCACTTACCGCGTGAGATTTGCAACCCGGCCTAGTTTATTTTGGGCGATTTGGGGTTAATGAAGGAAGTGTCGTCTCTAGTGCTCCAAAAGGGCTGAAACTTTGTGGGTAGCTTTTGTACATCCAATAACGTGGGAAAGTGCAAAAAAACTAGAATTTGGAGGCCAATAAGTTCCACTTACCGCGTGAGATTTGCAACACGACCAAAGGTGGCGGATCGCTAAAACCCGACTCCCGGGGCCCCCGAGCGGCCTAATATTCGTCGTGCGGGGTTCATATGGTATTTGAGGGTGATGTGGTTGAAAAAATCCGGGTTTCGGAACATTTCATTTTTTGGCCTTTTGGCCCCGAATGGTGTTTCGGGCGATTTGGGGGGTTAATGAAGGAAGTGCCGTCTCTAGTGCTCCAAAAGGGCTGAAACTTTGTGGGTAGCTTTGGGGCATCTAATAAAGTGGGAAAGCGCAAAAAAACTAGAACTTGGCGGCCAATACGACCCACTTACCGCGTGAGATTTGCAACCCGGCCTAGTTTATTTTGGGCGATTTGGGGTTAATGAAGGAAGTGTCGTCTCTAGTGCTCCAAAAGGGCTGAAACTTTGTGGGTAGCTTTTGTACATCCAATAACGTGGGAAAGTGCAAAAAAACTAGAATTTGGAGGCCAATAAGTTCCACTTACCGCGTGAGATTTGCAACACGACGAAAGGTGGCGGATCGCTAAAACCCGACTCCCGGGGCCCCCGAGCGGCCTAATATTCGTCGTGCGGGGTTCATATGGTATTTGAGGGTGATGTGGTTGAAAAAATCCGGGTTTCGGAACATTTCATTTTTTGGCCTTTTGGCCCCGAATGGTGTTTCGGGCGATTTGGGGGGTTAATGAAGGAAGTGCCGTCTCTAGTGCTCCAAAAGGGCTGAAACTTTGTGGGTAGCTTTGGGGCATCTAATAACGTGGGAAAGCGCAAAAAAACTAGAACTTGGCGGCCAATAAGACCCACTTACCGCGTGAGATTTGCAACCCGGCCTAGTTTATTTTGGGCGATTTGGGGTTAATGAAGGAAGTGTCGTCTCTAGTGCTCCAAAAGGGCTGAAACTTTGTGGGTAGCTTTTGTACATCCAATAACGTGGGAAAGTGCAAAAAAACTAGAATTTGGAGGCCAATAAGTTCCACTTACCGCGTGAGATTTGCAACACGACCAAAGGTGGCGGATCGCTAAAACCCGACTCCCGGGGCCCCCGAGCGGCCTAATATTCGTCGTGCGGGGTTCATATGGTATTTGAGGGTGATGTGGTTGAAAAAATCCGGGTTTCGTAACATTTCATTTTTTGGCCTTTTGGCCCCGAATGGTGTTTCGGGCGATTTGGGGGGTTAATGAAGGAAGTGCCGTCTCTAGTGCTCCAAAAGGGCTGAAACTTTGTGGGTAGGTTTGGGGCATCTAATAACGTGGGAAAGCGCAAAAAAACTAGAACTTGGTGGCCAATACGACCCACTTACCGCGTGAGATTTGCAACCCGGCCTAGTTTATTTTGGGCGATTTGGGGTTAATGAAGGAAGTGTCGTCTCTAGTGCTCCAAAAGGGCTGAAACTTTGTGGGTAGCTTTTGTACATCCAATAACGTGGGAAAGTGCAAAAAAACTAGAATTTGGAGGCCAATAAGTTCCACTTACCGCGTGAGATTTGCAACACGACCAAAGGTGGCGGATCGCTAAAACCCGACTCCCGGGGCCCCCGAGCGGCCTAATATTCGTCGTGCGGGGTTCATATGGTATTTGAGGGTGATGTGGTTGAAAAAATCCGGGTTTCGGAACATTTCATTTTTTGGCCTTTTGGCCCCGAATGGTGTTTCGGGCGATTTGGGGGGTTAATGAAGGAAGTGCCGTCTCTAGTGCTCCAAAAGGGCTGAAACTTTGTGGGTAGCTTTGGGGCATCTAATAAAGTGGGAAAGCGCAAAAAAACTAGAACTTGGCGGCCAATACGACCCACTTACCGCGTGAGATTTGCAACCCGGCCTAGTTTATTTTGGGCGATTTGGGGTTAATGAAGGAAGTGTCGTCTCTAGTGCTCCAAAAGGGCTGAAACTTTGTGGGTAGCTTTTGTACATCCAATAACGTGGGAAAGTGCAAAAAAACTAGAATTTGGAGGCCAATAAGTTCCACTTACCGCGTGAGATTTGCAACACGACCAAAGGTGGCGGATCGCTAAAACCCGACTCCCGGGGCCCCCGAGCGGCCTAATATTCGTCGTGCGGGGTTCATATGGTATTTGAGGGTGATGTGGTTGAAAAAATCCGGGTTTCGGAACATTTCATTTTTTGGCCTTTTGGCCCCGAATGGTGTTTCGGGCGATTTGGGGGGTTAATGAAGGAAGTGCCGTCTCTAGTGCTCCAAAAGGGCTGAAACTTTGTGGGTAGCTTTGGGGCATCTAATAACGTGGGAAAGCGCAAAAAAACTAGAACTTGGCGGCCAATACGACCCACTTACCGCGTGAGATTTGCAACCCGGCCTAGTTTATTTTGGGCGATTTGGGGTTAATGAAGGAAGTGTCGTCTCTAGTGCTCCAAAAGGGCTGAAACTTTGTGGGTAGCTTTTGTACATCCAATAACGTGGGAAAGTGCAAAAAAACTAGAATTTGGAGGCCAATAAGTTCCACTTACCGCGTGAGATTTGCAACACGACGAAAGGTGGCGGATCGCTAAAACCCGACTCCCGGGGCCCCCGAGCGGCCTAATATTCGTCGTGCGGGGTTCATATGGTATTTGAGGGTGATGTGGTTGAAAAAATCCGGGTTTCGGAACATTTCATTTTTTGGCCTTTTGGCCCCGAATGGTGTTTCGGGCGATTTGGGGGGTTAATGAAGGAAGTGCCGTCTCTAGTGCTCCAAAAGGGCTGAAACTTTGTGGGTAGCTTTGGGGCATCTAATAACGTGGGAAAGCGCAAAAAAACTAGAACTTGGCGGCCAATAAGACCCACTTACCGCGTGAGATTTGCAACCCGGCCTAGTTTATTTTGGGCGATTTGGGGTTAATGAAGGAAGTGTCGTCTCTAGTGCTCCAAAAGGGCTGAAACTCTGTGGGTAGCTTTTGTACATCCAATAACGTGGGAAAGTGCAAAAAAACTAGAATTTGGAGGCCAATAAGTTCCACTTACCGCGTGAGATTTGCAACACGACCAAAGGTGGCGGATCGCTAAAACCCGACTCCCGGGGCCCCCGAGCGGCCTAATATTCGTCGTGCGGGGTTCATATGGTATTTGAGGGTGATGTGGTTGAAAAAATCCGGGTTTCGTAACATTTCATTTTTTGGCCTTTTGGCCCCGAATGGTGTTTCGGGCGATTTGGGGGGTTAATGAAGGAAGTGCCGTCTCTAGTGCTCCAAAAGGGCTGAAACTTTGTGGGTAGCTTTTGTACATCCAATAACGTGGGAAAGTGCAAAAAAACTAGAATTTGGAGGCCAATAAGTTCCACTTACCGCGTGAGATTTGCAACACGACCAAAGGTGGCGGATCGCTAAAACCCGACTCCCGGGGCCCCCGAGCGGCCTAATATTCGTCGTGCGGGGTTCATATGGAATTTGAGGGTGATGTGGTTGAAAAAATCCGGGTTTCGGAACATTTCATTTTTTGGCCTTTTGGCCCCGAATGGTGTTTCGGGCGATTTGGGGGGTTAATGAAGGAAGTGCCGTCTCTAGTGCTCCAAAAGGGCTGAAACTTTGTGGGTAGCTTTGGGGCATCTAATAACGTGGGAAAGCGCAAAAAAACTAGAACTTGGCGGCCAATACGACCCACTTACCGCGTGAGATTTGCAACCCGGCCTAGTTTATTTTGGGCGATTTGGGGTTAATGAAGGAAGTGTCGTCTCTAGTGCTCCAAAAGGGCTGAAACTTTGTGGGTAGCTTTTGTACATCCAATAACGTGGGAAAGTGCAAAAAAACTAGAATTTGGAGGCCAATAAGTTCCACTTACCGCGTGAGATTTGCAACACGACCAAAGGTGGCGGATCGCTAAAACCCGACTCCCGGGGCCCCCGAGCGGCCTAATATTCGTCGTGCGGGGTTCATATGGTATTTGAGGGTGATGTGGTTGAAAAAATCCGGGTTTCGTAACATTTCATTTTTTGGCCTTTTGGCCCCGAATGGTGTTTCGGGCGATTTGGGGGGTTAATGAAGGAAGTGCCGTCTCTAGTGCTCCAAAAGGGCTGAAACTTTGTGGGTAGGTTTGGGGCATCTAATAACGTGGGAAAGCGCAAAAAAACTAGAACTTGGTGGCCAATACGACCCACTTACCGCGTGAGATTTGCAACCCGGCCTAGTTTATTTTGGGCGATTTGGGGTTAATGAAGGAAGTGTCGTCTCTAGTGCTCCAAAAGGGCTGAAACTTTGTGGGTAGCTTTTGTACATCCAATAACGTGGGAAAGTGCAAAAAAACTAGAATTTGGAGGCCAATAAGTTCCACTTACCGCGTGAGATTTGCAACACGACCAAAGGTGGCGGATCGCTAAAACCCGACTCCCGGGGCCCCCGAGCGGCCTAATATTCGTCGTGCGGGGTTCATATGGTATTTGAGGGTGATGTGGTTGAAAAAATCCGGGTTTCGGAACATTTCATTTTTTGGCCTTTTGGCCCCGAATGGTGTTTCGGGCGATTTGGGGGGTTAATGAAGGAAGTGCCGTCTCTAGTGCTCCAAAAGGGCTGAAACTTTGTGGGTAGCTTTGGGGCATCTAATAAAGTGGGAAAGCGCAAAAAAACTAGAACTTGGCGGCCAATACGACCCACTTACCGCGTGAGATTTGCAACCCGGCCTAGTTTATTTTGGGCGATTTGGGGTTAATGAAGGAAGTGTCGTCTCTAGTGCTCCAAAAGGGCTGAAACTTTGTGGGTAGCTTTTGTACATCCAATAACGTGGGAAAGTGCAAAAAAACTAGAATTTGGAGGCCAATAAGTTCCACTTACCGCGTGAGATTTGCAACACGACGAAAGGTGGCGGATCGCTAAAACCCGACTCCCGGGGCCCCCGAGCGGCCTAATATTCGTCGTGCGGGGTTCATATGGTATTTGAGGGTGATGTGGTTGAAAAAATCCGGGTTTCGGAACATTTCATTTTTTGGCCTTTTGGCCCCGAATGGTGTTTCGGGCGATTTGGGGGGTTAATGAAGGAAGTGCCGTCTCTAGTGCTCCAAAAGGGCTGAAACTTTGTGGGTAGCTTTGGGGCATCTAATAACGTGGGAAAGCGCAAAAAAACTAGAACTTGGCGGCCAATAAGACCCACTTACCGCGTGAGATTTGCAACCCGGCCTAGTTTATTTTGGGCGATTTGGGGTTAATGAAGGAAGTGTCGTCTCTAGTGCTCCAAAAGGGCTGAAACTCTGTGGGTAGCTTTTGTACATCCAATAACGTGGGAAAGTGCAAAAAAACTAGAATTTGGAGGCCAATAAGTTCCACTTACCGCGTGAGATTTGCAACACGACCAAAGGTGGCGGATCGCTAAAACCCGACTCCCGGGGCCCCCGAGCGGCCTAATATTCGTCGTGCGGGGTTCATATGGTATTTGAGGGTGATGTGGTTGAAAAAATCCGGGTTTCGTAACATTTCATTTTTTGGCCTTTTGGCCCCGAATGGTGTTTCGGGCGATTTGGGGATTAATGAAGGAAGTGCCGTCTCTAGTGCTCCAAAAGGGCTTAAACTTTGTGGGTAGCTTTGGGGCATCTAATAACGTGGGAAAGCGCAAAAAAACTAGAACTTGGTGGCCAATACGACCCACTTACCGCGTGAGATTTGCAACCCGGCCTAGTTTATTTTGGGCGATTTGGGGTTAATGAAGGAAGTGTCGTCTCCAGTGCTCCAAAAGGGCTGAAACTTTGTGGGTAGCTTTTGTACATCCAATAACGTGGGAAAGTGCAAAAAAACTAGAATTTGGAGGCCAATAAGTACCACTTACCGCGTGAGATTTGCAACACGACCAAAGGTGGCGGATCGCTAAAACCCGACTCCCGGGGCCCCCGAGCGGCCTAATATTCGTCGTGCGGGGTTCATATGGAATTTGAGGGTGATGTGGTTGAAAAAATCCGGGTTTCGGAACATTTCATTTTTTGGCCTTTTGGCCCCGAATGGTGTTTCGGGCGATTTGGGGGGTTAATGAAGGAAGTGTCGTCTCTAGTGCTCCAAAAGGGCTGAAACTTTGTGGGTAGCTTTGGGGCATCTAATAACGTGGGAAAGCGCAAAAAAACTAGAACTTGGCGGCCAATACGACCCACTTACCGCGTGAGATTTGCAACCCGGCCTAGTTTATTTTGGGCGATTTGGGGTTAATGAAGGAAGTGTCGTCTCTAGTGCTCCAAAAGGGCTGAAACTTTGTGGGTAGCTTTTGTACATCCAATAACGTGGGAAAGTGCAAAAAAACTAGAATTTGGAGGCCAATAAGTTCCACTTACCGCGTGAGATTTGCAACACGACGAAAGGTGGCGGATCGCTAAAACCCGACTCCCGGGGCCCCCGAGCGGCCTAATATTCGTCGTGCGGGGTTCATATGGTATTTGAGGGTGATGTGGTTGAAAAAATCCGGGTTTCGGAACATTTCATTTTTTGGCCTTTTGGCCCCGAATGGTGTTTCGGGCGATTTGGGGGGTTAATGAAGGAAGTGCCGTCTCTAGTGCTCCAAAAGGGCTGAAACTTTGTGGGTAGCTTTGGGGCATCTAATAACGTGGGAAAGCGCAAAAAAACTAGAACTTGGCGGCCAATAAGACCCACTTACCGCGTGAGATTTGCAACCCGGCCTAGTTTATTTTGGGCGATTTGGGGTTAATGAAGGAAGTGTCGTCTCTAGTGCTCCAAAAGGGCTGAAACTCTGTGGGTAGCTTTTGTACATCCAATAACGTGGGAAAGTGCAAAAAAACTAGAATTTGGAGGCCAATAAGTTCCACTTACCGCGTGAGATTTGCAACACGACCAAAGGTGGCGGATCGCTAAAACCCGACTCCCGGGGCCCCCGAGCGGCCTAATATTCGTCGTGCGGGGTTCATATGGTATTTGAGGGTGATGTGGTTGAAAAAATCCGGGTTTCGTAACATTTCATTTTTTGGCCTTTTGGCCCCGAATGGTGTTTCGGGCGATTTGGGGGGTTAATGAAGGAAGTGCCGTCTCTAGTGCTCCAAAAGGGCTGAAACTTTGTGGGTAGCTTTTGTACATCCAATAACGTGGGAAAGTGCAAAAAAACTAGAATTTGGAGGCCAATAAGTTCCACTTACCGCGTGAGATTTGCAACACGACCAAAGGTGGCGGATCGCTAAAACCCGACTCCCGGGGCCCCCGAGCGGCCTAATATTCGTCGTGCGGGGTTCATATGGAATTTGAGGGTGATGTGGTTGAAAAAATCCGGGTTTCGGAACATTTCATTTTTTGGCCTTTTGGCCCCGAATGGTGTTTCGGGCGATTTGGGGGGTTAATGAAGGAAGTGCCGTCTCTAGTGCTCCAAAAGGGCTGAAACTTTGTGGGTAGCTTTGGGGCATCTAATAACGTGGGAAAGCGCAAAAAAACTAGAACTTGGCGGCCAATACGACCCACTTACCGCGTGAGATTTGCAACCCGGCCTAGTTTATTTTGGGCGATTTGGGGTTAATGAAGGAAGTGTCGTCTCTAGTGCTCCAAAAGGGCTGAAACTTTGTGGGTAGCTTTTGTACATCCAATAACGTGGGAAAGTGCAAAAAAACTAGAATTTGGAGGCCAATAAGTTCCACTTACCGCGTGAGATTTGCAACACGACCAAAGGTGGCGGATCGCTAAAACCCGACTCCCGGGGCCCCCGAGCGGCCTAATATTCGTCGTGCGGGGTTCATATGGTATTTGAGGGTGATGTGGTTGAAAAAATCCGGGTTTCGTAACATTTCATTTTTTGGCCTTTTGGCCCCGAATGGTGTTTCGGGCGATTTGGGGGGTTAATGAAGGAAGTGCCGTCTCTAGTGCTCCAAAAGGGCTGAAACTTTGTGGGTAGGTTTGGGGCATCTAATAACGTGGGAAAGCGCAAAAAAACTAGAACTTGGTGGCCAATACGACCCACTTACCGCGTGAGATTTGCAACCCGGCCTAGTTTATTTTGGGCGATTTGGGGTTAATGAAGGAAGTGTCGTCTCTAGTGCTCCAAAAGGGCTGAAACTTTGTGGGTAGCTTTTGTACATCCAATAACGTGGGAAAGTGCAAAAAAACTAGAATTTGGAGGCCAATAAGTTCCACTTACCGCGTGAGATTTGCAACACGACCAAAGGTGGCGGATCGCTAAAACCCGACTCCCGGGGCCCCCGAGCGGCCTAATATTCGTCGTGCGGGGTTCATATGGTATTTGAGGGTGATGTGGTTGAAAAAATCCGGGTTTCGGAACATTTCATTTTTTGGCCTTTTGGCCCCGAATGGTGTTTCGGGCGATTTGGGGGGTTAATGAAGGAAGTGCCGTCTCTAGTGCTCCAAAAGGGCTGAAACTTTGTGGGTAGCTTTGGGGCATCTAATAAAGTGGGAAAGCGCAAAAAAACTAGAACTTGGCGGCCAATACGACCCACTTACCGCGTGAGATTTGCAACCCGGCCTAGTTTATTTTGGGCGATTTGGGGTTAATGAAGGAAGTGTCGTCTCTAGTGCTCCAAAAGGGCTGAAACTTTGTGGGTAGCTTTTGTACATCCAATAACGTGGGAAAGTGCAAAAAAACTAGAATTTGGAGGCCAATAAGTTCCACTTACCGCGTGAGATTTGCAACACGACGAAAGGTGGCGGATCGCTAAAACCCGACTCCCGGGGCCCCCGAGCGGCCTAATATTCGTCGTGCGGGGTTCATATGGTATTTGAGGGTGATGTGGTTGAAAAAATCCGGGTTTCGGAACATTTCATTTTTTGGCCTTTTGGCCCCGAATGGTGTTTCGGGCGATTTGGGGGGTTAATGAAGGAAGTGCCGTCTCTAGTGCTCCAAAAGGGCTGAAACTTTGTGGGTAGCTTTGGGGCATCTAATAACGTGGGAAAGCGCAAAAAAACTAGAACTTGGCGGCCAATAAGACCCACTTACCGCGTGAGATTTGCAACCCGGCCTAGTTTATTTTGGGCGATTTGGGGTTAATGAAGGAAGTGTCGTCTCTAGTGCTCCAAAAGGGCTGAAACTCTGTGGGTAGCTTTTGTACATCCAATAACGTGGGAAAGTGCAAAAAAACTAGAATTTGGAGGCCAATAAGTTCCACTTACCGCGTGAGATTTGCAACACGACCAAAGGTGGCGGATCGCTAAAACCCGACTCCCGGGGCCCCCGAGCGGCCTAATATTCGTCGTGCGGGGTTCATATGGTATTTGAGGGTGATGTGGTTGAAAAAATCCGGGTTTCGTAACATTTCATTTTTTGGCCTTTTGGCCCCGAATGGTGTTTCGGGCGATTTGGGGATTAATGAAGGAAGTGCCGTCTCTAGTGCTCCAAAAGGGCTTAAACTTTGTGGGTAGCTTTGGGGCATCTAATAACGTGGGAAAGCGCAAAAAAACTAGAACTTGGTGGCCAATACGACCCACTTACCGCGTGAGATTTGCAACCCGGCCTAGTTTATTTTGGGCGATTTGGGGTTAATGAAGGAAGTGTCGTCTCCAGTGCTCCAAAAGGGCTGAAACTTTGTGGGTAGCTTTTGTACATCCAATAACGTGGGAAAGTGCAAAAAAACTAGAATTTGGAGGCCAATAAGTACCACTTACCGCGTGAGATTTGCAACACGACCAAAGGTGGCGGATCGCTAAAACCCGACTCCCGGGGCCCCCGAGCGGCCTAATATTCGTCGTGCGGGGTTCATATGGAATTTGAGGGTGATGTGGTTGAAAAAATCCGGGTTTCGGAACATTTCATTTTTTGGCCTTTTGGCCCCGAATGGTGTTTCGGGCGATTTGGGGGGTTAATGAAGGAAGTGTCGTCTCTAGTGCTCCAAAAGGGCTGAAACTTTGTGGGTAGCTTTGGGGCATCTAATAACGTGGGAAAGCGCAAAAAAACTAGAACTTGGCGGCCAATACGACCCACTTACCGCGTGAGATTTGCAACCCGGCCTAGTTTATTTTGGGCGATTTGGGGTTAATGAAGGAAGTGTCGTCTCTAGTGCTCCAAAAGGGCTGAAACTTTGTGGGTAGCTTTTGTACATCCAATAACGTGGGAAAGTGCAAAAAAACTAGAATTTGGAGGCCAATAAGTTCCACTTACCGCGTGAGATTTGCAACACGACGAAAGGTGGCGGATCGCTAAAACCCGACTCCCGGGGCCCCCGAGCGGCCTAATATTCGTCGTGCGGGGTTCATATGGTATTTGAGGGTGATGTGGTTGAAAAAATCCGGGTTTCGGAACATTTCATTTTTTGGCCTTTTGGCCCCGAATGGTGTTTCGGGCGATTTGGGGGGTTAATGAAGGAAGTGCCGTCTCTAGTGCTCCAAAAGGGCTGAAACTTTGTGGGTAGCTTTGGGGCATCTAATAACGTGGGAAAGCGCAAAAAAACTAGAACTTGGCGGCCAATAAGACCCACTTACCGCGTGAGATTTGCAACCCGGCCTAGTTTATTTTGGGCGATTTGGGGTTAATGAAGGAAGTGTCGTCTCTAGTGCTCCAAAAGGGCTGAAACACTGTGGGTAGCTTTTGTACATCCAATAACGTGGGAAAGTGCAAAAAAACTAGAATTTGGAGGCCAATAAGTTCCACTTACCGCGTGAGATTTGCAACACGACCAAAGGTGGCGGATCGCTAAAACCCGACTCCCGGGGCCCCCGAGCGGCCTAATATTCGTCGTGCGGGGTTCATATGGTATTTGAGGGTGATGTGGTTGAAAAAATCCGGGTTTCGTAACATTTCATTTTTTGGCCTTTTGGCCCCGAATGGTGTTTCGGGCGATTTGGGGGGTTAATGAAGGAAGTGCCGTCTCTAGTGCTCCAAAAGGGCTGAAACTTTGTGGGTAGCTTTTGTACATCCAATAACGTGGGAAAGTGCAAAAAAACTAGAATTTGGAGGCCAATAAGTTCCACTTACCGCGTGAGATTTGCAACACGACCAAAGGTGGCGGATCGCTAAAACCCGACTCCCGGGGCCCCCGAGCGGCCTAATATTCGTCGTGCGGGGTTCATATGGAATTTGAGGGTGATGTGGTTGAAAAAATCCGGGTTTCGGAACATTTCATTTTTTGGCCTTTTGGCCCCGAATGGTGTTTCGGGCGATTTGGGGGGTTAATGAAGGAAGTGCCGTCTCTAGTGCTCCAAAAGGGCTGAAACTTTGTGGGTAGCTTTGGGGCATCTAATAACGTGGGAAAGCGCAAAAAAACTAGAACTTGGCGGCCAATACGACCCACTTACCGCGTGAGATTTGCAACCCGGCCTAGTTTATTTTGGGCGATTTGGGGTTAATGAAGGAAGTGTCGTCTCTAGTGCTCCAAAAGGGCTGAAACTTTGTGGGTAGCTTTTGTACATCCAATAACGTGGGAAAGTGCAAAAAAACTAGAATTTGGAGGCCAATAAGTTCCACTTACCGCGTGAGATTTGCAACACGACCAAAGGTGGCGGATCGCTAAAACCCGACTCCCGGGGCCCCCGAGCGGCCTAATATTCGTCGTGCGGGGTTCATATGGTATTTGAGGGTGATGTGGTTGAAAAAATCCGGGTTTCGTAACATTTCATTTTTTGGCCTTTTGGCCCCGAATGGTGTTTCGGGCGATTTGGGGGGTTAATGAAGGAAGTGCCGTCTCTAGTGCTCCAAAAGGGCTGAAACTTTGTGGGTAGGTTTGGGGCATCTAATAACGTGGGAAAGCGCAAAAAAACTAGAACTTGGTGGCCAATACGACCCACTTACCGCGTGAGATTTGCAACCCGGCCTAGTTTATTTTGGGCGATTTGGGGTTAATGAAGGAAGTGTCGTCTCTAGTGCTCCAAAAGGGCTGAAACTTTGTGGGTAGCTTTTGTACATCCAATAACGTGGGAAAGTGCAAAAAAACTAGAATTTGGAGGCCAATAAGTTCCACTTACCGCGTGAGATTTGCAACACGACCAAAGGTGGCGGATCGCTAAAACCCGACTCCCGGGGCCCCCGAGCGGCCTAATATTCGTCGTGCGGGGTTCATATGGTATTTGAGGGTGATGTGGTTGAAAAAATCCGGGTTTCGGAACATTTCATTTTTTGGCCTTTTGGCCCCGAATGGTGTTTCGGGCGATTTGGGGGGTTAATGAAAGAAGTGCCGTCTCTAGTGCTCCAAAAGGGCTGAAACTTTGTGGGTAGCTTTGGGGCATCTAATAAAGTGGGAAAGCGCAAAAAAACTAGAACTTGGCGGCCAATACGACCCACTTACCGCGTGAGATTTGCAACCCGGCCTAGTTTATTTTGGGCGATTTGGGGTTAATGAAGGAAGTGTCGTCTCTAGTGCTCCAAAAGGGCTGAAACTTTGTGGGTAGCTTTTGTACATCCAATAACGTGGGAAAGTGCAAAAAAACTAGAATTTGGAGGCCAATAAGTTCCACTTACCGCGTGAGATTTGCAACACGACGAAAGGTGGCGGATCGCTAAAACCCGACTCCCGGGGCCCCCGAGCGGCCTAATATTCGTCGTGCGGGGTTCATATGGTATTTGAGGGTGATGTGGTTGAAAAAATCCGGGTTTCGGAACATTTCATTTTTTGGCCTTTTGGCCCCGAATGGTGTTTCGGGCGATTTGGGGGGTTAATGAAGGAAGTGCCGTCTCTAGTGCTCCAAAAGGGCTGAAACTTTGTGGGTAGCTTTGGGGCATCTAATAACGTGGGAAAGCGCAAAAAAACTAGAACTTGGCGGCCAATAAGACCCACTTACCGCGTGAGATTTGCAACCCGGCCTAGTTTATTTTGGGCGATTTGGGGTTAATGAAGGAAGTGTCGTCTCTAGTGCTCCAAAAGGGCTGAAACTCTGTGGGTAGCTTTTGTACATCCAATAACGTGGGAAAGTGCAAAAAAACTAGAATTTGGAGGCCAATAAGTTCCACTTACCGCGTGAGATTTGCAACACGACCAAAGGTGGCGGATCGCTAAAACCCGACTCCCGGGGCCCCCGAGCGGCCTAATATTCGTCGTGCGGGGTTCATATGGTATTTGAGGGTGATGTGGTTGAAAAAATCCGGGTTTCGTAACATTTCATTTTTTGGCCTTTTGGCCCCGAATGGTGTTTCGGGCGATTTGGGGATTAATGAAGGAAGTGCCGTCTCTAGTGCTCCAAAAGGGCTTAAACTTTGTGGGTAGCTTTGGGGCATCTAATAACGTGGGAAAGCGCAAAAAAACTAGAACTTGGTGGCCAATACGACCCACTTACCGCGTGAGATTTGCAACCCGGCCTAGTTTATTTTGGGCGATTTGGGGTTAATGAAGGAAGTGTCGTCTCCAGTGCTCCAAAAGGGCTGAAACTTTGTGGGTAGCTTTTGTACATCCAATAACGTGGGAAAGTGCAAAAAAACTAGAATTTGGAGGCCAATAAGTACCACTTACCGCGTGAGATTTGCAACACGACCAAAGGTGGCGGATCGCTAAAACCCGACTCCCGGGGCCCCCGAGCGGCCTAATATTCGTCGTGCGGGGTTCATATGGAATTTGAGGGTGATGTGGTTGAAAAAATCCGGGTTTCGGAACATTTCATTTTTTGGCCTTTTGGCCCCGAATGGTGTTTCGGGCGATTTGGGGGGTTAATGAAGGAAGTGTCGTCTCTAGTGCTCCAAAAGGGCTGAAACTTTGTGGGTAGCTTTGGGGCATCTAATAACGTGGGAAAGCGCAAAAAAACTAGAACTTGGCGGCCAATACGACCCACTTACCGCGTGAGATTTGCAACCCGGCCTAGTTTATTTTGGGCGATTTGGGGTTAATGAAGGAAGTGTCGTCTCTAGTGCTCCAAAAGGGCTGAAACTTTGTGGGTAGCTTTTGTACATCCAATAACGTGGGAAAGTGCAAAAAAACTAGAATTTGGAGGCCAATAAGTTCCACTTACCGCGTGAGATTTGCAACACGACCAAAGGTGGCGGATCGCTAAAACCCGACTCCCGGGGCCCCCGAGCGGCCTAATATTCGTCGTGCGGGGTTCATATGGTATTTGAGGGTGATGTGGTTGAAAAAATCCGGGTTTCGGAACATTTCATTTTTTGGCCTTTTGGCCCCGAATGGTGTTTCGGGCGATTTGGGGGGTTAATGAAGGAAGTGCCGTCTCTAGTGCTCCAAAAGGGCTGAAACTTTGTGGGTAGCTTTGGGGCATCTAATAACGTGGGAAAGCGCAAAAAAACTAGAACTTGGCGGCCAATACGACCCACTTACCGCGTGAGATTTGCAACCCGGCCTAGTTTATTTTGGGCGATTTGGGGTTAATGAAGGAAGTGTCGTCTCTAGTGCTCCAAAAGGGCTGAAACTTTGTGGGTAGCTTTTGTACATCCAATAACGTGGGAAAGTGCAAAAAAACTAGAATTTGGAGGCCAATAAGTTCCACTTACCGCGTGAGATTTGCAACACGACGAAAGGTGGCGGATCGCTAAAACCCGACTCCCGGGGCCCCCGAGCGGCCTAATATTCGTCGTGCGGGGTTCATATGGTATTTGAGGGTGATGTGGTTGAAAAAATCCGGGTTTCGGAACATTTCATTTTTTGGCCTTTTGGCCCCGAATGGTGTTTCGGGCGATTTGGGGGGTTAATGAAGGAAGTGCCGTCTCTAGTGCTCCAAAAGGGCTGAAACTTTGTGGGTAGCTTTGGGGCATCTAATAACGTGGGAAAGCGCAAAAAAACTAGAACTTGGCGGCCAATAAGACCCACTTACCGCGTGAGATTTGCAACCCGGCCTAGTTTATTTTGGGCGATTTGGGGTTAATGAAGGAAGTGTCGTCTCTAGTGCTCCAAAAGGGCTGAAACTCTGTGGGTAGCTTTTGTACATCCAATAACGTGGGAAAGTGCAAAAAAACTAGAATTTGGAGGCCAATAAGTTCCACTTACCGCGTGAGATTTGCAACACGACCAAAGGTGGCGGATCGCTAAAACCCGACTCCCGGGGCCCCCGAGCGGCCTAATATTCGTCGTGCGGGGTTCATATGGTATTTGAGGGTGATGTGGTTGAAAAAATCCGGGTTTCGTAACATTTCATTTTTTGGCCTTTTGGCCCCGAATGGTGTTTCGGGCGATTTGGGGGGTTAATGAAGGAAGTGCCGTCTCTAGTGCTCCAAAAGGGCTGAAACTTTGTGGGTAGCTTTTGTACATCCAATAACGTGGGAAAGTGCAAAAAAACTAGAATTTGGAGGCCAATAAGTTCCACTTACCGCGTGAGATTTGCAACACGACCAAAGGTGGCGGATCGCTAAAACCCGACTCCCGGGGCCCCCGAGCGGCCTAATATTCGTCGTGCGGGGTTCATATGGAATTTGAGGGTGATGTGGTTGAAAAAATCCGGGTTTCGGAACATTTCATTTTTTGGCCTTTTGGCCCCGAATGGTGTTTCGGGCGATTTGGGGGGTTAATGAAGGAAGTGCCGTCTCTAGTGCTCCAAAAGGGCTGAAACTTTGTGGGTAGCTTTGGGGCATCTAATAACGTGGGAAAGCGCAAAAAAACTAGAACTTGGCGGCCAATACGACCCACTTACCGCGTGAGATTTGCAACCCGGCCTAGTTTATTTTGGGCGATTTGGGGTTAATGAAGGAAGTGTCGTCTCTAGTGCTCCAAAAGGGCTGAAACTTTGTGGGTAGCTTTTGTACATCCAATAACGTGGGAAAGTGCAAAAAAACTAGAATTTGGAGGCCAATAAGTTCCACTTACCGCGTGAGATTTGCAACACGACCAAAGGTGGCGGATCGCTAAAACCCGACTCCCGGGGCCCCCGAGCGGCCTAATATTCGTCGTGCGGGGTTCATATGGTATTTGAGGGTGATGTGGTTGAAAAAATCCGGGTTTCGTAACATTTCATTTTTTGGCCTTTTGGCCCCGAATGGTGTTTCGGGCGATTTGGGGGGTTAATGAAGGAAGTGCCGTCTCTAGTGCTCCAAAAGGGCTGAAACTTTGTGGGTAGGTTTGGGGCATCTAATAACGTGGGAAAGCGCAAAAAAACTAGAACTTGGTGGCCAATACGACCCACTTACCGCGTGAGATTTGCAACCCGGCCTAGTTTATTTTGGGCGATTTGGGGTTAATGAAGGAAGTGTCGTCTCTAGTGCTCCAAAAGGGCTGAAACTTTGTGGGTAGCTTTTGTACATCCAATAACGTGGGAAAGTGCAAAAAAACTAGAATTTGGAGGCCAATAAGTTCCACTTACCGCGTGAGATTTGCAACACGACCAAAGGTGGCGGATCGCTAAAACCCGACTCCCGGGGCCCCCGAGCGGCCTAATATTCGTCGTGCGGGGTTCATATGGTATTTGAGGGTGATGTGGTTGAAAAAATCCGGGTTTCGGAACATTTCATTTTTTGGCCTTTTGGCCCCGAATGGTGTTTCGGGCGATTTGGGGGGTTAATGAAGGAAGTGCCGTCTCTAGTGCTCCAAAAGGGCTGAAACTTTGTGGGTAGCTTTGGGGCATCTAATAAAGTGGGAAAGCGCAAAAAAACTAGAACTTGGCGGCCAATACGACCCACTTACCGCGTGAGATTTGCAACCCGGCCTAGTTTATTTTGGGCGATTTGGGGTTAATGAAGGAAGTGTCGTCTCTAGTGCTCCAAAAGGGCTGAAACTTTGTGGGTAGCTTTTGTACATCCAATAACGTGGGAAAGTGCAAAAAAACTAGAATTTGGAGGCCAATAAGTTCCACTTACCGCGTGAGATTTGCAACACGACGAAAGGTGGCGGATCGCTAAAACCCGACTCCCGGGGCCCCCGAGCGGCCTAATATTCGTCGTGCGGGGTTCATATGGTATTTGAGGGTGATGTGGTTGAAAAAATCCGGGTTTCGGAACATTTCATTTTTTGGCCTTTTGGCCCCGAATGGTGTTTCGGGCGATTTGGGGGGTTAATGAAGGAAGTGCCGTCTCTAGTGCTCCAAAAGGGCTGAAACTTTGTGGGTAGCTTTGGGGCATCTAATAACGTGGGAAAGCGCAAAAAAACTAGAACTTGGCGGCCAATAAGACCCACTTACCGCGTGAGATTTGCAACCCGGCCTAGTTTATTTTGGGCGATTTGGGGTTAATGAAGGAAGTGTCGTCTCTAGTGCTCCAAAAGGGCTGAAACTCTGTGGGTAGCTTTTGTACATCCAATAACGTGGGAAAGTGCAAAAAAACTAGAATTTGGAGGCCAATAAGTTCCACTTACCGCGTGAGATTTGCAACACGACCAAAGGTGGCGGATCGCTAAAACCCGACTCCCGGGGCCCCCGAGCGGCCTAATATTCGTCGTGCGGGGTTCATATGGTATTTGAGGGTGATGTGGTTGAAAAAATCCGGGTTTCGTAACATTTCATTTTTTGGCCTTTTGGCCCCGAATGGTGTTTCGGGCGATTTGGGGATTAATGAAGGAAGTGCCGTCTCTAGTGCTCCAAAAGGGCTTAAACTTTGTGGGTAGCTTTGGGGCATCTAATAACGTGGGAAAGCGCAAAAAAACTAGAACTTGGTGGCCAATACGACCCACTTACCGCGTGAGATTTGCAACCCGGCCTAGTTTATTTTGGGCGATTTGGGGTTAATGAAGGAAGTGTCGTCTCCAGTGCTCCAAAAGGGCTGAAACTTTGTGGGTAGCTTTTGTACATCCAATAACGTGGGAAAGTGCAAAAAAACTAGAATTTGGAGGCCAATAAGTACCACTTACCGCGTGAGATTTGCAACACGACCAAAGGTGGCGGATCGCTAAAACCCGACTCCCGGGGCCCCCGAGCGGCCTAATATTCGTCGTGCGGGGTTCATATGGAATTTGAGGGTGATGTGGTTGAAAAAATCCGGGTTTCGGAACATTTCATTTTTTGGCCTTTTGGCCCCGAATGGTGTTTCGGGCGATTTGGGGGGTTAATGAAGGAAGTGTCGTCTCTAGTGCTCCAAAAGGGCTGAAACTTTGTGGGTAGCTTTGGGGCATCTAATAACGTGGGAAAGCGCAAAAAAACTAGAACTTGGCGGCCAATACGACCCACTTACCGCGTGAGATTTGCAACCCGGCCTAGTTTATTTTGGGCGATTTGGGGTTAATGAAGGAAGTGTCGTCTCTAGTGCTCCAAAAGGGCTGAAACTTTGTGGGTAGCTTTTGTACATCCAATAACGTGGGAAAGTGCAAAAAAACTAGAATTTGGAGGCCAATAAGTTCCACTTACCGCGTGAGATTTGCAACACGACGAAAGGTGGCGGATCGCTAAAACCCGACTCCCGGGGCCCCCGAGCGGCCTAATATTCGTCGTGCGGGGTTCATATGGTATTTGAGGGTGATGTGGTTGAAAAAATCCGGGTTTCGGAACATTTCATTTTTTGGCCTTTTGGCCCCGAATGGTGTTTCGGGCGATTTGGGGGGTTAATGAAGGAAGTGCCGTCTCTAGTGCTCCAAAAGGGCTGAAACTTTGTGGGTAGCTTTGGGGCATCTAATAACGTGGGAAAGCGCAAAAAAACTAGAACTTGGCGGCCAATACGACCCACTTACCGCGTGAGATTTGCAACCCGGCCTAGTTTATTTTGGGCGATTTGGGGTTAATGAAGGAAGTGTCGTCTCTAGTGCTCCAAAAGGGCTGAAACTTTGTGGGTAGCTTTTTTACATCCAATAACGTGGGAAAGTGCAAAAAAACTAGAATTTGGAGGCCAATAAGTTCCACTTACCGCGTGAGATTTGCAACACGACCAAAGGTGGCGGATCGCTAAACCCCGACTCCCGGGGCCCCCGAGCGGCCTAATATTCGTCGTGCGGGGTTCATATGGTATTTGAGGGTGATGTGGTTGAAAAAATCCGGGTTTCGTAACATTTCATTTTTTGGCCTTTTGGCCCCGAATGGTGTTTCGGGCGATTTGGGGGGTTAATGAAGGAAGTGCCGTCTCTAGTGCTCCAAAAGGGCTGAAACTTTGTGGGTAGCTTTTGTACATCCAATAACGTGGGAAAGTGCAAAAAAACTAGAATTTGGAGGCCAATAAGTTCCACTTACCGCGTGAGATTTGCAACACGACCAAAGGTGGCGGATCGCTAAAACCCGACTCCCGGGGCCCCCGAGCGGCCTAATATTCGTCGTGCGGGGTTCATATGGTATTTGAGGGTGATGTGGTTGAAAAAATCCGGGTTTCGGAACATTTCATTTTTTGGCCTTTTGGCCCCGAATGGTGTTTCGGGCGATTTGGGGGGTTAATGAAGGAAGTGCCGTCTCTAGTGCTCCAAAAGGGCTGAAACTTTGTGGGTAGCTTTGGGGCATCTAATAACGTGGGAAAGCGCAAAAAAACTAGAACTTGGCGGCCAATAAGACCCACTTACCGCGTGAGATTTGCAACCCGGCCTAGTTTATTTTGGGCGATTTGGGGTTAATGAAGGAAGTGTCGTCTCTAGTGCTCCAAAAGGGCTGAAACTCTGTGGGTAGCTTTTGTACATCCAATAACGTGGGAAAGTGCAAAAAAACTAGAATTTGGAGGCCAATAAGTTCCACTTACCGCGTGAGATTTGCAACACGACCAAAGGTGGCGGATCGCTAAAACCCGACTCCCGGGGCCCCCGAGCGGCCTAATATTCGTCGTGCGGGGTTCATATGGTATTTGAGGGTGATGTGGTTGAAAAAATCCGGGTTTCGTAACATTTCATTTTTTGGCCTTTTGGCCCCGAATGGTGTTTCGGGCGATTTGGGGATTAATGAAGGAAGTGCCGTCTCTAGTGCTCCAAAAGGGCTTAAACTTTGTGGGTAGCTTTGGGGCATCTAATAACGTGGGAAAGCGCAAAAAAACTAGAACTTGGTGGCCAATACGACCCACTTACCGCGTGAGATTTGCAACCCGGCCTAGTTTATTTTGGGCGATTTGGGGTTAATGAAGGAAGTGTCGTCTCCAGTGCTCCAAAAGGGCTGAAACTTTGTGGGTAGCTTTTGTACATCCAATAACGTGGGAAAGTGCAAAAAAACTAGAATTTGGAGGCCAATAAGTTCCACTTACCGCGTGAGATTTGCAACACGACCAAAGGTGGCGGATCGCTAAAACCCGACTCCCGGGGCCCCCGAGCGGCCTAATATTCGTCGTGCGGGGTTCATATGGAATTTGAGGGTGATGTGGTTGAAAAAATCCGGGTTTCGGAACATTTCATTTTTTGGCCTTTTGGCCCCGAATGGTGTTTCGGGCGATTTGGGGGGTTAATGAAGGAAGTGTCGTCTCTAGTGCTCCAAAATGGCTGAAACTTTGTGGGTAGCTTTGGGGCATCTAATAACGTGGGAAAGCGCAAAAAAACTAGAACTTGGCGGCCAATACGACCCACTTACCGCGTGAGATTTGCAACCCGGCCTAGTTTATTTTGGGCGATTTGGGGTTAATGAAGGAAGTGTCGTCTCTAGTGCTCCAAAAGGGCTGAAACTTTGTGGGTAGCTTTTGTACATCCAATAACGTGGGAAAGTGCAAAAAAACTAGAATTTGGAGGCCAATAAGTTCCACTTACCGCGTGAGATTTGCAACACGACGAAAGGTGGCGGATCGCTAAAACCCGACTCCCGGGGCCCCCGAGCGGCCTAATATTCGTCGTGCGGGGTTCATATGGTATTTGAGGGTGATGTGGTTGAAAAAATCCGGGTTTCGGAACATTTCATTTTTTGGCCTTTTGGCCCCGAATGGTGTTTCGGGCGATTTGGGGGGTTAATGAAGGAAGTGCCGTCTCTAGTGCTCCAAAAGGGCTGAAACTTTGTGGGTAGCTTTGGGGCATCTAATAACGTGGGAAAGCGCAAAAAAACTAGAACTTGGCGGCCAATACGACCCACTTACCGCGTGAGATTTGCAACCCGGCCTAGTTTATTTTGGGCGATTTGGGGTTAATGAAGGAAGTGTCGTCTCTAGTGCTCCAAAAGGGCTGAAACTTTGTGGGTAGCTTTTTTACATCCAATAACGTGGGAAAGTGCAAAAAAACTAGAATTTGGAGGCCAATAAGTTCCACTTACCGCGTGAGATTTGCAACACGACCAAAGGTGGCGGATCGCTAAACCCCGACTCCCGGGGCCCCCGAGCGGCCTAATATTCGTCGTGCGGGGTTCATATGGTATTTGAGGGTGATGTGGTTGAAAAAATCCGGGTTTCGTAACATTTCATTTTTTGGCCTTTTGGCCCCGAATGGTGTTTCGGGCGATTTGGGGGGTTAATGAAGGAAGTGCCGTCTCTAGTGCTCCAAAAGGGCTGAAACTTTGTGGGTAGCTTTGGTACATCCAATAACGTGGGAAAGTGCAAAAAAACTAGAATTTGGAGGCCAATAAGTTCCACTTACCGCGTGAGATTTGCAACACGACCAAAGGTGGCGGATCGCTAAAACCCGACTCCCGGGGCCCCCGAGCGGCCTAATATTCGTCGTGCGGGGTTCATATGGTATTTGAGGGTGATGTGGTTGAAAAAATCCGGGTTTCGGAACATTTCATTTTTTGGCCTTTTGGCCCCGAATGGTGTTTCGGGCGATTTGGGGGGTTAATGAAGGAAGTGCCGTCTCTAGTGCTCCAAAAGGGCTGAAACTTTGTGGGTAGCTTTGGGGCATCTAATAACGTGGGAAAGCGCAAAAAAACTAGAACTTGGCGGCCAATACGACCCACTTACCGCGTGAGATTTGCAACCCGGCCTAGTTTATTTTGGGCGATTTGGGGTTAATGAAGGAAGTGTCGTCTCTAGTGCTCCAAAAGGGCTGAAACTTTGTGGGTAGCTTTTGTACATCCAATAACGTGGGAAAGTGCAAAAAAACTAGAATTTGGAGGCCAATAAGTTCCACTTACCGCGTGAGATTTGCAACACGACGAAAGGTGGCGGATCGCTAAAACCCGACTCCCGGGGCCCCCGAGCGGCCTAATATTCGTCGTGCGGGGTTCATATGGTATTTGAGGGTGATGTGGTTGAAAAAATCCGGGTTTCGGAACATTTCATTTTTTGGCCTTTTGGCCCCGAATGGTGTTTCGGGCGATTTGGGGGGTTAATGAAGGAAGTGCCGTCTCTAGTGCTCCAAAAGGGCTGAAACTTTGTGGGTAGGTTTGGGGCATCTAATAACGTGGGAAAGCGCAAAAAAACTAGAACTTGGTGGCCAATACGACCCACTTACCGCGTGAGATTTGCAACCCGGCCTAGTTTATTTTGGGCGATTTGGGGTTAATGAAGGAAGTGTCGTCTCTAGTGCTCCAAAAGGGCTGAAACTTTGTGGGTAGCTTTTGTACATCCAATAACGTGGGAAAGTGCAAAAAAACTAGAATTTGGAGGCCAATAAGTTCCACTTACCGCGTGAGATTTGCAACACGACCAAAGGTGGCGGATCGCTAAAACCCGACTCCCGGGGCTCCCGAGCGGCCTAATATTCGTCGTGCGGGGTTCATATGGTATTTGAGGGTGATGTGGTTGAAAAAATCCGGGTTTCGGAACATTTCATTTTTTGGCCTTTTGGCCCCGAATGGTGTTTCGGGCGATTTGGGGGGTTAATGAAGGAAGTGCCGTCTCTAGTGCTCCAAAAGGGCTGAAACTTTGTGGGTAGCTTTGGGGCATCTAATAACGTGGGAAAGCGCAAAAAAACTAGAACTTGGCGGCCAATACGACCCACTTACCGCGTGAGATTTGCAACCCGGCCTAGTTTATTTTGGGCGATTTGGGGTTAATGAAGGAAGTGTCGTCTCTAGTGCTCCAAAAGGGCTGAAACTTTGTGGGTAGCTTTTGTACATCCAATAACGTGGGAAAGTGCAAAAAAACTAGAATTTGGAGGCCAATAAGTTCCACTTACCGCGTGAGATTTGCAACACGACGAAAGGTGGCGGATCGCTAAAACCCGACTCCCGGGGCCCCCGAGCGGCCTAATATTCGTCGTGCGGGGTTCATATGGTATTTGAGGGTGATGTGGTTGAAAAAATCCGGGTTTCGGAACATTTCATTTTTTGGCCTTTTGGCCCCGAATGGTGTTTCGGGCGATTTGGGGGGTTAATGAAGGAAGTGCCGTCTCTAGTGCTCCAAAAGGGCTGAAACTTTGTGGGTAGCTTTGGGGCATCTAATAACGTGGGAAAGCGCAAAAAAACTAGAACTTGGCGGCCAATAAGACCCACTTACCGCGTGAGATTTGCAACCCGGCCTAGTTTATTTTGGGCGATTTGGGGTTAATGAAGGAAGTGTCGTCTCTAGTGCTCCAAAAGGGCTGAAACTCTGTGGGTAGCTTTTGTACATCCAATAACGTGGGAAAGTGCAAAAAAACTAGAATTTGGAGGCCAATAAGTTCCACTTACCGCGTGAGATTTGCAACACGACCAAAGGTGGCGGATCGCTAAAACCCGACTCCCGGGGCCCCCGAGCGGCCTAATATTCGTCGTGCGGGGTTCATATGGTATTTGAGGGTGATGTGGTTGAAAAAATCCGGGTTTCGTAACATTTCATTTTTTGGCCTTTTGGCCCCGAATGGTGTTTCGGGCGATTTGGGGATTAATGAAGGAAGTGCCGTCTCTAGTGCTCCAAAAGGGCTTAAACTTTGTGGGTAGCTTTGGGGCATCTAATAACGTGGGAAAGCGCAAAAAAACTAGAACTTGGTGGCCAATACGACCCACTTACCGCGTGAGATTTGCAACCCGGCCTAGTTTATTTTGGGCGATTTGGGGTTAATGAAGGAAGTGTCGTCTCCAGTGCTCCAAAAGGGCTGAAACTTTGTGGGTAGCTTTTGTACATCCAATAACGTGGGAAAGTGCAAAAAAACTAGAATTTGGAGGCCAATAAGTTCCACTTACCGCGTGAGATTTGCAACACGACCAAAGGTGGCGGATCGCTAAAACCCGACTCCCGGGGCCCCCGAGCGGCCTAATATTCGTCGTGCGGGGTTCATATGGTATTTGAGGGTGATGTGGTTGAAAAAATCCGGGATTCGTAACATTTCATTTTTTGGCCTTTTGGCCCCGAATGGTGTTTCGGGCGATTTGGGGGGTTAATGAAGGAAGTGCCGTCTCTAGTGCTCCAAAAGGGCTGAAACTTTGTGGGTAGCTTTGGGGCATCTAATAACGTGGGAAAGCGCAAAAAAACTAGAACTTGGCGGCCAATAAGACCCACTTACCGCGTGAGATTTGCAACCCGGCCTAGTTTATTTTGGGCGATTTGGGGTTAATGAAGGAAGTGTCGTCTCTAGTGCTCCAAAAGGGCTGAAACTCTGTGGGTAGCTTTTGTACATCCAATAACGTGGGAAAGTGCAAAAAAACTAGAATTTGGAGGCCAATAAGTTCCACTTACCGCGTGAGATTTGCAACACGACCAAAGGTGGCGGATCGCTAAAACCCGACTCCCGGGGCCCCCGAGCGGCCTAATATTCGTCGTGCGGGGTTCATATGGTATTTGAGGGTGATGTGGTTGAAAAAATCCGGGTTTCGTAACATTTCATTTTTTGGCCTTTTGGCCCCGAATGGTGTTTCGGGCGATTTGGGGATTAATGAAGGAAGTGCCGTCTCTAGTGCTCCAAAAGGGCTGAAACTTTGTGGGTAGGTTTGGGGCATCTAATAACGTGGGAAAGCGCAAAAAAACTAGAACTTGGTGGCCAATACGACCCACTTACCGCGTGAGATTTGCAACCCGGCCTAGTTTATTTTGGGCGATTTGGGGTTAATGAAGGAAGTGTCGTCTCTAGTGCTCCAAAAGGGCTGAAACTTTGTGGGTAGCTTTTGTACATCCAATAACGTGGGAAAGTGCAAAAAAACTAGAATTTGGAGGCCAATAAGTTCCACTTACCGCGTGAGATTTGCAACACGACCAAAGGTGGCGGATCGCTAAAACCCGACTCCCGGGGCCCCCGAGCGGCCTAATATTCGTCGTGCGGGGTTCATATGGTATTTGAGGGTGATGTGGTTGAAAAAATCCGGGTTTCGGAACATTTCATTTTTTGGCCTTTTGGCCCCGAATGGTGTTTCGGGCGATTTGGGGGGTTAATGAAGGAAGTGCCGTCTCTAGTGCTCCAAAAGGGCTGAAACTTTGTGGGTAGGTTTGGGGCATCTAATAACGTGGGAAAGCGCAAAAAAACTAGAACTTGGCGGCCAATACGACCCACTTACCGCGTGAGATTTGCAACCCGGCCTAGTTTATTTTGGGCGATTTGGGGTTAATGAAGGAAGTGTCGTCTCTAGTGCTCCAAAAGGGCTGAAACTTTGTGGGTAGCTTTTGTACATCCAATAACGTGGGAAAGTGCAAAAAAACTAGAATTTGGAGGCCAATAAGTTCCACTTACCGCGTGAGATTTGCAACACGACCAAAGGTGGCGGATCGCTAAAACCCGACTCCCGGGGCCCCCGAGCGGCCTAATATTCGTCGTGCGGGGTTCATATGGTATTTGAGGGTGATGTGGTTGAAAAAATCCGGGTTTCGGAACATTTCATTTTTTGGCCTTTTGGCCCCGAATGGTGTTTCGGGCGATTTGGGGGGTTAATGAAGGAAGTGCCGTCTCTAGTGCTCCAAAAGGGCTGAAACTTTGTGGGTAGCTTTGGGGCATCTAATAACGTGGGAAAGCGCAAAAAAACTAGAACTTGGCGGCCAATAAGACCCACTTACCGCGTGAGATTTGCAACCCGGCCTAGTTTATTTTGGGCGATTTGGGGTTAATGAAGGAAGTGTCGTCTCTAGTGCTCCAAAAGGGCTGAAACTCTGTGGGTAGCTTTTGTACATCCAATAACGTGGGAAAGTGCAAAAAAACTAGAATTTGGAGGCCAATAAGTTCCACTTACCGCGTGAGATTTGCAACACGACGAAAGGTGGCGGATCGCTAAAACCCGACTCCCGGGGCCCCCGAGCGGCCTAATATTCGTCGTGCGGGGTTCATATGGTATTTGAGGGTGATGTGGTTGAAAAAATCCGGGTTTCGGAACATTTCATTTTTTGGCCTTTTGGCCCCGAATGGTGTTTCGGGCGATTTGGGGATTAATGAAGGAAGTGCCGTCTCTAGTGCTCCAAAAGGGCTGAAACTTTGTGGGTAGCTTTGGGGCATCTAATAACGTGGGAAAGCGCAAAAAAACTAGAACTTGGCGGCCAATAAGACCCACTTACCGCGTGAGATTTGCAACCCGGCCTAGTTTATTTTGGGCGATTTGGGGTTAATGAAGGAAGTGTCGTCTCCAGTGCTCCAAAAGGGCTGAAACTTTGTGGGTAGCTTTTGTACATCCAATAACGTGGGAAAGTGCAAAAAAACTAGAATTTGGAGGCCAATAAGTTCCACTTACCGCGTGAGATTTGCAACACGACCAAAGGTGGCGGATCGCTAAAACCCGACTCCCGGGGCCCCCGAGCGGCCTAATATTCGTCGTGCGGGGTTCATATGGTATTTGAGGGTGATGTGGTTGAAAAAATCCGGGTTTCGTAACATTTCATTTTTTGGCCTTTTGGCCCCGAATGGTGTTTCGGGCGATTTGGGGATTAATGAAGGAAGTGCCGTCTCTAGTGCTCCAAAAGGGCTGAAACTTTGTGGGTAGCTTTGGGGCATCTAATAACGTGGGAAAGCGCAAAAAAACTAGAACTTGGTGGCCAATACGACCCACTTACCGCGTGAGATTTGCAACCCGGCCTAGTTTATTTTGGGCGATTTGGGGTTAATGAAGGAAGTGTCGTCTCTAGTGCTCCAAAAGGGCTGAAACTTTGTGGGTAGCTTTTGTACATCCAATAACGTGGGAAAGTGCAAAAAAACTAGAATTTGGAGGCCAATAAGTTCCACTTACCGCGTGAGATTTGCAACACGACCTAAGGTGGCGGATCGCTAAAACCCGACTCCCGGGGCCCCCGAGCGGCCTAATATTCGTCGTGCGGGGTTCATATGGTATTTGAGGGTGATGTGGTTGAAAAAATCCGGGTTTCGGAACATTTCATTTTTTGGCCTTTTGGCCCCGAATGGTGTTTCGGGCGATTTGGGGGGTTAATGAAGGAAGTGCCGTCTCTAGTGCTCCAAAAGGGCTGAAACTTTGTGGGTAGCTTTGGGGCATCTAATAACGTGGGAAAGCGCAAAAAAACTAGAACTTGGCGGCCAATACGACCCACTTACCGCGTGAGATTTGCAACCCGGCCTAGTTTATTTTGGGCGATTTGGGGTTAATGAAGGAAGTGTCGTCTCTAGTGCTCCAAAAGGGCTGAAACTTTGTGGGTAGCTTTTGTACATCCAATAACGTGGGAAAGTGCAAAAAAACTAGAATTTGGAGGCCAATAAGTTCCACTTACCGCGTGAGATTTGCAACACGACGAAAGGTGGCGGATCGCTAAAACCCGACTCCCGGGGCCCCCGAGCGGCCTAATATTCGTCGTGCGGGGTTCATATGGTATTTGAGGGTGATGTGGTTGAAAAAATCCGGGTTTCGGAACATTTCATTTTTTGGCCTTTTGGCCCCGAATGGTGTTTCGGGCGATTTGGGGGGTTAATGAAGGAAGTGCCGTCTCTAGTGCTCCAAAAGGGCTGAAACTTTGTGGGTAGCTTTGGGGCATCTAATAACGTGGGAAAGCGCAAAAAAACTAGAACTTGGCGGCCAATAAGACCCACTTACCGCGTGAGATTTGCAACCCGGCCTAGTTTATTTTGGGCGATTTGGGGTTAATGAAGGAAGTGTCGTCTCTAGTGCTCCAAAAGGGCTGAAACTCTGTGGGTAGCTTTTGTACATCCAATAACGTGGGAAAGTGCAAAAAAACTAGAATTTGGAGGCCAATAAGTTCCACTTACCGCGTGAGATTTGCAACACGACCAAAGGTGGCGGATCGCTAAAACCCGACTCCCGGGGCCCCCGAGCGGCCTAATATTCGTCGTGCGGGGTTCATATGGTATTTGAGGGTGATGTGGTTGAAAAAATCCGGGTTTCGTAACATTTCATTTTTTGGCCTTTTGGCCCCGAATGGTGTTTCGGGCGATTTGGGGATTAATGAAGGAAGTGCCGTCTCTAGTGCTCCAAAAGGGCTTAAACTTTGTGGGTAGCTTTGGGGCATCTAATAACGTGGGAAAGCGCAAAAAAACTAGAACTTGGTGGCCAATACGACCCACTTACCGCGTGAGATTTGCAACCCGGCCTAGTTTATTTTGGGCGATTTGGGGTTAATGAAGGAAGTGTCGTCTCCAGTGCTCCAAAAGGGCTGAAACTTTGTGGGTAGCTTTTGTACATCCAATAACGTGGGAAAGTGCAAAAAAACTAGAATTTGGAGGCCAATAAGTTCCACTTACCGCGTGAGATTTGCAACACGACCAAAGGTGGCGGATCGCTAAAACCCGACTCCCGGGGCCCCCGAGCGGCCTAATATTCGTCGTGCGGGGTTCATATGGTATTTGAGGGTGATGTGGTTGAAAAAATCCGGGTTTCGTAACATTTCATTTTTTGGCCTTTTGGCCCCGAATGGTGTTTCGGGCGATTTGGGGGGTTAATGAAGGAAGTGCCGTCTCTAGTGCTCCAAAAGGGCTGAAACTTTGTGGGTAGCTTTGGGGCATCTAATAACGTGGGAAAGCGCAAAAAAACTAGAACTTGGTGGCCAATACGACCCACTTACCGCGTGAGATTTGCAACCCGGCCTAGTTTATTTTGGGCGATTTGGGGTTAATGAAGGAAGTGTCGTCTCTAGTGCTCCAAAAGGGCTGAAACTTTGTGGGTAGCTTTGGTACATCCAATAACGTGGGAAAGTGCAAAAAAACTAGAATTTGGAGGCCAATAAGTTCCACTTACCGCGTGAGATTTGCAACACGACCTAAGGTGGCGGATCGCTAAAACCCGACTCCCGGGGCCCCCGAGCGGCCTAATATTCGTCGTGCGGGGTTCATATGGTATTTGAGGGTGATGTGGTTGAAAAAATCCGGGTTTCGGAACATTTCATTTTTTGGCCTTTTGGCCCCGAATGGTGTTTCGGGCGATTTGGGGGGTTAATGAAGGAAGTGCCGTCTCTAGTGCTCCAAAAGGGCTGAAACTTTGTGGGTAGCTTTGGGGCATCTAATAACGTGGGAAAGCGCCAAAAAACTAGAACTTGGCGGCCAATACGACCCACTTACCGCGTGAGATTTGCAACCCGGCCTAGTTTATTTTGGGCGATTTGGGGTTAATGAAGGAAGTGTCGTCTCTAGTGCTCCAAAAGGGCTGAAACTTTGTGGGTAGCTTTTGTACATCCAATAACGTGGGAAAGTGCAAAAAAACTAGAATTTGGAGGCCAATAAGTTCCACTTACCGCGTGAGATTTGCAACACGACGAAAGGTGGCGGATCGCTAAAACCCGACTCCCGGGGCCCCCGAGCGGCCTAATATTCGTCGTGCGGGGTTCATATGGTATTTGAGGGTGATGTGGTTGAAAAAATCCGGGTTTCGGAACATTTCATTTTTTGGCCTTTTGGCCCCGAATGGTGTTTCGGGCGATTTGGGGGGTTAATGAAGGAAGTGCCGTCTCTAGTGCTCCAAAAGGGCTGAAACTTTGTGGGTAGCTTTGGGGCATCTAATAACGTGGGAAAGCGCAAAAAAACTAGAACTTGGCGGCCAATAAGACCCACTTACCGCGTGAGATTTGCAACCCGGCCTAGTTTATTTTGGGCGATTTGGGGTTAATGAAGGAAGTGTCGTCTCTAGTGCTCCAAAAGGGCTGAAACTCTGTGGGTAGCTTTTGTACATCCAATAACGTGGGAAAGTGCAAAAAAACTAGAATTTGGAGGCCAATAAGTTCCACTTACCGCGTGAGATTTGCAACACGACGAAAGGTGGCGGATCGCTAAAACCCGACTCCCGGGGCCCCCGAGCGGCCTAATATTCGTCGTGCGGGGTTCATATGGTATTTGAGGGTGATGTGGTTGAAAAAATCCGGGTTTCGGAACATTTCATTTTTTGGCCTTTTGGCCCCGAATGGTGTTTCGGGCGATTTGGGGGGTTAATGAAGGAAGTGCCGTCTCTAGTGCTCCAAAAGGGCTGAAACTTTGTGGGTAGCTTTGGGGCATCTAATAACGTGGGAAAGCGCAAAAAAACTAGAACTTGGCGGCCAATAAGACCCACTTACCGCGTGAGATTTGCAACCCGGCCTAGTTTATTTTGGGCGATTTGGGGTTAATGAAGGAAGTGTCGTCTCTAGTGCTCCAAAAGGGCTGAAACTCTGTGGGTAGCTTTTGTACATCCAATAACGTGGGAAAGTGCAAAAAAACTAGAATTTGGAGGCCAATAAGTTCCACTTACCGCGTGAGATTTGCAACACGACCAAAGGTGGCGGATCGCTAAAACCCGACTCCCGGGGCCCCCGAGCGGCCTAATATTCGTCGTGCGGGGTTCATATGGTATTTGAGGGTGATGTGGTTGAAAAAATCCGGGTTTCGTAACATTTCATTTTTTGGCCTTTTGGCCCCGAATGGTGTTTCGGGCGATTTGGGGATTAATGAAGGAAGTGCCGTCTCTAGTGCTCCAAAAGGGCTTAAACTTTGTGGGTAGCTTTGGGGCATCTAATAACGTGGGAAAGCGCAAAAAAACTAGAACTTGGTGGCCAATACGACCCACTTACCGCGTGAGATTTGCAACCCGGCCTAGTTTATTTTGGGCGATTTGGGGTTAATGAAGGAAGTGTCGTCTCCAGTGCTCCAAAAGGGCTGAAACTTTGTGGGTAGCTTTTGTACATCCAATAACGTGGGAAAGTGCAAAAAAACTAGAATTTGGAGGCCAATAAGTTCCACTTACCGCGTGAGATTTGCAACACGACCAAAGGTGGCGGATCGCTAAAACCCGACTCCCGGGGCCCCCGAGCGGCCTAATATTCGTCGTGCGGGGTTCATATGGTATTTGAGGGTGATGTGGTTGAAAAAATCCGGGATTCGTAACATTTCATTTTTTGGCCTTTTGGCCCCGAATGGTGTTTCGGGCGATTTGGGGGGTTAATGAAGGAAGTGCCGTCTCTAGTGCTCCAAAAGGGCTGAAACTTTGTGGGTAGCTTTGGGGCATCTAATAACGTGGGAAAGCGCAAAAAAACTAGAACTTGGTGGCCAATACGACCCACTTACCGCGTGAGATTTGCAACCCGGCCTAGTTTATTTTGGGCGATTTGGGGTTAATGAAGGAAGTGTCGTCTCTAGTGCTCCAAAAGGGCTGAAACTTTGTGGGTAGCTTTGGTACATCCAATAACGTGGGAAAGTGCAAAAAAACTAGAATTTGGAGGCCAATAAGTTCCACTTACCGCGTGAGATTTGCAACACGACCAAAGGTGGCGGATCGCTAAAACCCGACTCCCGGGGCCCCCGAGCGGCCTAATATTCGTCGTGCGGGGTTCATATGGTATTTGAGGGTGATGTGGTTGAAAAAATCCGGGTTTCGGAACATTTCATTTTTTGGCCTTTTGGCCCCGAATGGTGTTTCGGGCGATTTGGGGGGTTAATGAAGGAAGTGCCGTCTCTAGTGCTCCAAAAGGGCTGAAACTTTGTGGGTAGCTTTGGGGCATCTAATAACGTGGGAAAGCGCAAAAAAACTAGAACTTGGCGGCCAATACGACCCACTTACCGCGTGAGATTTGCAACCCGGCCTAGTTTATTTTGGGCGATTTGGGGTTAATGAAGGAAGTGTCGTCTCTAGTGCTCCAAAAGGGCTGAAACTTTGTGGGTAGCTTTTGTACATCCAATAACGTGGGAAAGTGCAAAAAAACTAGAATTTGGAGGCCAATAAGTTCCACTTACCGCGTGAGATTTGCAACACGACGAAAGGTGGCGGATCGCTAAAACCCGACTCCCGGGGCCCCCGAGCGGCCTAATATTCGTCGTGCGGGGTTCATATGGTATTTGAGGGTGATGTGGTTGAAAAAATCCGGGTTTCGGAACATTTCATTTTTTGGCCTTTTGGCCCCGAATGGTGTTTCGGGCGATTTGGGGGGTTAATGAAGGAAGTGTCGTCTCTAGTGCTCCAAAAGGGCTGAAACTCTGTGGGTAGCTTTTGTACATCCAATAACGTGGGAAAGTGCAAAAAAACTAGAATTTGGAGGCCAATAAGTTCCACTTACCGCGTGAGATTTGCAACACGACCAAAGGTGGCGGATCGCTAAAACCCGACTCCCGGGGCCCCCGAGCGGCCTAATATTCGTCGTGCGGGGTTCATATGGTATTTGAGGGTGATGTGGTTGAAAAAATCCGGGTTTCGTAACATTTCATTTTTTGGCCTTTTGGCCCCGAATGGTGTTTCGGGCGATTTGGGGATTAATGAAGGAAGTGCCGTCTCTAGTGCTCCAAAAGGGCTTAAACTTTGTGGGTAGCTTTGGGGCATCTAATAACGTGGGAAAGCGCAAAAAAACTAGAACTTGGTGGCCAATACGACCCACTTACCGCGTGAGATTTGCAACCCGGCCTAGTTTATTTTGGGCGATTTGGGGTTAATGAAGGAAGTGTCGTCTCCAGTGCTCCAAAAGGGCTGAAACTTTGTGGGTAGCTTTTGTACATCCAATAACGTGGGAAAGTGCAAAAAAACTAGAATTTGGAGGCCAATAAGTTCCACTTACCGCGTGAGATTTGCAACACGACCAAAGGTGGCGGATCGCTAAAACCCGACTCCCGGGGCCCCCGAGCGGCCTAATATTCGTCGTGCGGGGTTCATATGGAATTTGAGGGTGATGTGGTTGAAAAAATCCGGGTTTCGGAACATTTCATTTTTTGGCCTTTTGGCCCCGAATGGTGTTTCGGGCGATTTGGGGGGTTAATGAAGGAAGTGTCGTCTCTAGTGCTCCAAAAGGGCTGAAACTTTGTGGGTAGCTTTGGGGCATCTAATAACGTGGGAAAGCGCAAAAAAACTAGAACTTGGCGGCCAATACGACCCACTTACCGCGTGAGATTTGCAACCCGGCCTAGTTTATTTTGGGCGATTTGGGGTTAATGAAGGAAGTGTCGTCTCTAGTGCTCCAAAAGGGCTGAAACTTTGTGGGTAGCTTTTGTACATCCAATAACGTGGGAAAGTGCAAAAAAACTAGAATTTGGAGGCCAATAAGTTCCACTTACCGCGTGAGATTTGCAACACGACCAAAGGTGGCGGATCGCTAAAACCCGACTCCCGGGGCCCCCGAGCGGCCTAATATTCGTCGTGCGGGGTTCATATGGTATTTGAGGGTGATGTGGTTGAAAAAATCCGGGATTCGTAACATTTCATTTTTTGGCCTTTTGGCCCCGAATGGTGTTTCGGGCGATTTGGGGGGTTAATGAAGGAAGTGCCGTCTCTAGTGCTCCAAAAGGGCTGAAACTTTGTGGGTAGCTTTGGGGCATCTAATAACGTGGGAAAGCGCAAAAAAACTAGAACTTGGTGGCCAATACGACCCACTTACCGCGTGAGATTTGCAACCCGGCCTAGTTTATTTTGGGCGATTTGGGGTTAATGAAGGAAGTGTCGTCTCTAGTGCTCCAAAAGGGCTGAAACTTTGTGGGTAGCTTTGGTACATCCAATAACGTGGGAAAGTGCAAAAAAACTAGAATTTGGAGGCCAATAAGTTCCACTTACCGCGTGAGATTTGCAACACGACCAAAGGTGGCGGATCGCTAAAACCCGACTCCCGGGGCCCCCGAGCGGCCTAATATTCGTCGTGCGGGGTTCATATGGTATTTGAGGGTGATGTGGTTGAAAAAATCCGGGTTTCGGAACATTTCATTTTTTGGCCTTTTGGCCCCGAATGGTGTTTCGGGCGATTTGGGGGGTTAATGAAGGAAGTGCCGTCTCTAGTGCTCCAAAAGAGCTGAAACTTTGTGGGTAGCTTTGGGGCATCTAATAACGTGGGAAAGCGCAAAAAAACTAGAACTTGGCGGCCAATACGACCCACTTACCGCGTGAGATTTGCAACCCGGCCTAGTTTATTTTGGGCGATTTGGGGTTAATGAAGGAAGTGTCGTCTCTAGTGCTCCAAAAGGGTTGAAACTTTGTGGGTAGCTTTTGTACATCCAATAACGTGGGAAAGTGCAAAAAAACTAGAATTTGGAGGCCAATAAGTTCCACTTACCGCGTGAGATTTGCAACACGACGAAAGGTGGCGGATCGCTAAAACCCGACTCCCGGGGCCCCCGAGCGGCCTAATATTCGTCGTGCGGGGTTCATATGGTATTTGAGGGTGATGTGGTTGAAAAAATCCGGGTTTCGGAACATTTCATTTTTTGGCCTTTTGGCCCCGAATGGTGTTTCGGGCGATTTGGGGGGTTAATGAAGGAAGTGCCGTCTCTAGTGCTCCAAAAGGGCTGAAACTTTGTGGGTAGGTTTGGGGCATCTAATAACGTGGGAAAGCGCAAAAAAACTAGAACTTGGTGGCCAATACGACCCACTTACCGCGTGAGATTTGCAACCCGGCCTAGTTTATTTTGGGCGATTTGGGGTTAATGAAGGAAGTGTCGTCTCTAGTGCTCCAAAAGGGCTGAAACTTTGTGGGTAGCTTTTGTACATCCAATAACGTGGGAAAGTGCAAAAAAACTAGAATTTGGAGGCCAATAAGTTCCACTTACCGCGTGAGATTTGCAACACGACCAAAGGTGGCGGATCGCTAAAACCCGACTCCCGGGGCCCCCGAGCGGCCTAATATTCGTCGTGCGGGGTTCATATGGTATTTGAGGGTGATGTGGTTGAAAAAATCCGGGTTTCGGAACATTTCATTTTTTGGCCTTTTGGCCCCGAATGGTGTTTCGGGCGATTTGGGGGGTTAATGAAGGAAGTGCCGTCTCTAGTGCTCCAAAAGGGCTGAAACTTTGTGGGTAGCTTTGGGGCATCTAATAACGTGGGAAAGCGCAAAAAAACTAGAACTTGGCGGCCAATACGACCCACTTACCGCGTGAGATTTGCAACCCGGCCTAGTTTATTTTGGGCGATTTGGGGTTAATGAAGGAAGTGTCGTCTCTAGTGCTCCAAAAGGGCTGAAACTTTGTGGGTAGCTTTTGTACATCCAATAACGTGGGAAAGTGCAAAAAAACTAGAATTTGGAGGCCAATAAGTTCCACTTACCGCGTGAGATTTGCAACACGACGAAAGGTGGCGGATCGCTAAAACCCGACTCCCGGGGCCCCCGAGCGGCCTAATATTCGTCGTGCGGGGTTCATATGGTATTTGAGGGTGATGTGGTTGAAAAAATCCGGGTTTCGGAACATTTCATTTTTTGGCCTTTTGGCCCCGAATGGTGTTTCGGGCGATTTGGGGGGTTAATGAAGGAAGTGCCGTCTCTAGTGCTCCAAAAGGGCTGAAACTTTGTGGGTAGCTTTGGGGCATCTAATAACGTGGGAAAGCGCAAAAAAACTAGAACTTGGCGGCCAATAAGACCCACTTACCGCGTGAGATTTGCAACCCGGCCTAGTTTATTTTGGGCGATTTGGGGTTAATGAAGGAAGTGTCGTCTCTAGTGCTCCAAAAGGGCTGAAACTCTGTGGGTAGCTTTTGTACATCCAATAACGTGGGAAAGTGCAAAAAAACTAGAATTTGGAGGCCAATAAGTTCCACTTACCGCGTGAGATTTGCAACACGACCAAAGGTGGCGGATCGCTAAAACCCGACTCCCGGGGCCCCCGAGCGGCCTAATATTCGTCGTGCGGGGTTCATATGGTATTTGAGGGTGATGTGGTTGAAAAAATCCGGGTTTCGTAACATTTCATTTTTTGGCCTTTTGGCCCCGAATGGTGTTTCGGGCGATTTGGGGATTAATGAAGGAAGTGCCGTCTCTAGTGCTCCAAAAGGGCTTAAACTTTGTGGGTAGCTTTGGGGCATCTAATAACGTGGGAAAGCGCAAAAAAACTAGAACTTGGTGGACAATACGACCCACTTACCGCGTGAGATTTGCAACCCGGCCTAGTTTATTTTGGGCGATTTGGGGTTAATGAAGGAAGTGTCGTCTCCAGTGCTCCAAAAGGGCTGAAACTTTGTGGGTAGCTTTTGTACATCCAATAACGTGGGAAAGTGCAAAAAAACTAGAATTTGGAGGCCAATAAGTTCCACTTACCGCGTGAGATTTGCAACACGACCAAAGGTGGCGGATCGCTAAAACCCGACTCCCGGGGCCCCCGAGCGGCCTAATATTCGTCGTGCGGGGTTCATATGGTATTTGAGGGTGATGTGGTTGAAAAAATCCGGGTTTCGTAACATTTCATTTTTTGGCCTTTTGGCCCCGAATGGTGTTTCGGGCGATTTGGGGGGTTAATGAAGGAAGTGCCGTCTCTAGTGCTCCAAAAGGGCTGAAACTTTGTGGGTAGCTTTGGGGCATCTAATAACGTGGGAAAGCGCAAAAAAACTAGAACTTGGTGGCCAATACGACCCACTTACCGCGTGAGATTTGCAACCCGGCCTAGTTTATTTTGGGCGATTTGGGGTTAATGAAGGAAGTGTCGTCTCTAGTGCTCCAAAAGGGCTGAAACTTTGTGGGTAGCTTTGGTACATCCAATAACGTGGGAAAGTGCAAAAAAACTAGAATTTGGAGGCCAATAAGTTCCACTTACCGCGTGAGATTTGCAACACGACCTAAGGTGGCGGATCGCTAAAACCCGACTCCCGGGGCCCCCGAGCGGCCTAATATTCGTCGTGCGGGGTTCATATGGTATTTGAGGGTGATGTGGTTGAAAAAATCCGGGTTTCGGAACATTTCATTTTTTGGCCTTTTGGCCCCGAATGGTGTTTCGGGCGATTTGGGGGGTTAATGAAGGAAGTGCCGTCTCTAGTGCTCCAAAAGGGCTGAAACTTTGTGGGTAGCTTTGGGGCATCTAATAACGTGGGAAAGCGCCAAAAAACTAGAACTTGGCGGCCAATACGACCCACTTACCGCGTGAGATTTGCAACCCGGCCTAGTTTATTTTGGGCGATTTGGGGTTAATGAAGGAAGTGTCGTCTCTAGTGCTCCAAAAGGGCTGAAACTTTGTGGGTAGCTTTTGTACATCCAATAACGTGGGAAAGTGCAAAAAAACTAGAATTTGGAGGCCAATAAGTTCCACTTACCGCGTGAGATTTGCAACACGACGAAAGGTGGCGGATCGCTAAAACCCGACTCCCGGGGCCCCCGAGCGGCCTAATATTCGTCGTGCGGGGTTCATATGGTATTTGAGGGTGATGTGGTTGAAAAAATCCGGGTTTCGGAACATTTCATTTTTTGGCCTTTTGGCCCCGAATGGTGTTTCGGGCGATTTGGGGGGTTAATGAAGGAAGTGCCGTCTCTAGTGCTCCAAAAGGGCTGAAACTTTGTGGGTAGCTTTGGGGCATCTAATAACGTGGGAAAGCGCAAAAAAACTAGAACTTGGCGGCCAATAAGACCCACTTACCGCGTGAGATTTGCAACCCGGCCTAGTTTATTTTGGGCGATTTGGGGTTAATGAAGGAAGTGTCGTCTCTAGTGCTCCAAAAGGGCTGAAACTCTGTGGGTAGCTTTTGTACATCCAATAACGTGGGAAAGTGCAAAAAAACTAGAATTTGGAGGCCAATAAGTTCCACTTACCGCGTGAGATTTGCAACACGACGAAAGGTGGCGGATCGCTAAAACCCGACTCCCGGGGCCCCCGAGCGGCCTAATATTCGTCGTGCGGGGTTCATATGGTATTTGAGGGTGATGTGGTTGAAAAAATCCGGGTTTCGGAACATTTCATTTTTTGGCCTTTTGGCCCCGAATGGTGTTTCGGGCGATTTGGGGGGTTAATGAAGGAAGTGCCGTCTCTAGTGCTCCAAAAGGGCTGAAACTTTGTGGGTAGCTTTGGGGCATCTAATAACGTGGGAAAGCGCAAAAAAACTAGAACTTGGCGGCCAATAAGACCCACTTACCGCGTGAGATTTGCAACCCGGCCTAGTTTATTTTGGGCGATTTGGGGTTAATGAAGGAAGTGTCGTCTCTAGTGCTCCAAAAGGGCTGAAACTCTGTGGGTAGCTTTTGTACATCCAATAACGTGGGAAAGTGCAAAAAAACTAGAATTTGGAGGCCAATAAGTTCCACTTACCGCGTGAGATTTGCAACACGACCAAAGGTGGCGGATCGCTAAAACCCGACTCCCGGGGCCCCCGAGCGGCCTAATATTCGTCGTGCGGGGTTCATATGGTATTTGAGGGTGATGTGGTTGAAAAAATCCGGGTTTCGTAACATTTCATTTTTTGGCCTTTTGGCCCCGAATGGTGTTTCGGGCGATTTGGGGATTAATGAAGGAAGTGCCGTCTCTAGTGCTCCAAAAGGGCTTAAACTTTGTGGGTAGCTTTGGGGCATCTAATAACGTGGGAAAGCGCAAAAAAACTAGAACTTGGTGGCCAATACGACCCACTTACCGCGTGAGATTTGCAACCCGGCCTAGTTTATTTTGGGCGATTTGGGGTTAATGAAGGAAGTGTCGTCTCCAGTGCTCCAAAAGGGCTGAAACTTTGTGGGTAGCTTTTGTACATCCAATAACGTGGGAAAGTGCAAAAAAACTAGAATTTGGAGGCCAATAAGTTCCACTTACCGCGTGAGATTTGCAACACGACCAAAGGTGGCGGATCGCTAAAACCCGACTCCCGGGGCCCCCGAGCGGCCTAATATTCGTCGTGCGGGGTTCATATGGTATTTGAGGGTGATGTGGTTGAAAAAATCCGGGATTCGTAACATTTCATTTTTTGGCCTTTTGGCCCCGAATGGTGTTTCGGGCGATTTGGGGGGTTAATGAAGGAAGTGCCGTCTCTAGTGCTCCAAAAGGGCTGAAACTTTGTGGGTAGCTTTGGGGCATCTAATAACGTGGGAAAGCGCAAAAAAACTAGAACTTGGTGGCCAATACGACCCACTTACCGCGTGAGATTTGCAACCCGGCCTAGTTTATTTTGGGCGATTTGGGGTTAATGAAGGAAGTGTCGTCTCTAGTGCTCCAAAAGGGCTGAAACTTTGTGGGTAGCTTTGGTACATCCAATAACGTGGGAAAGTGCAAAAAAACTAGAATTTGGAGGCCAATAAGTTCCACTTACCGCGTGAGATTTGCAACACGACCAAAGGTGGCGGATCGCTAAAACCCGACTCCCGGGGCCCCCGAGCGGCCTAATATTCGTCGTGCGGGGTTCATATGGTATTTGAGGGTGATGTGGTTGAAAAAATCCGGGTTTCGGAACATTTCATTTTTTGGCCTTTTGGCCCCGAATGGTGTTTCGGGCGATTTGGGGGGTTAATGAAGGAAGTGCCGTCTCTAGTGCTCCAAAAGGGCTGAAACTTTGTGGGTAGCTTTGGGGCATCTAATAACGTGGGAAAGCGCAAAAAAACTAGAACTTGGCGGCCAATACGACCCACTTACCGCGTGAGATTTGCAACCCGGCCTAGTTTATTTTGGGCGATTTGGGGTTAATGAAGGAAGTGTCGTCTCTAGTGCTCCAAAAGGGCTGAAACTTTGTGGGTAGCTTTTGTACATCCAATAACGTGGGAAAGTGCAAAAAAACTAGAATTTGGAGGCCAATAAGTTCCACTTACCGCGTGAGATTTGCAACACGACGAAAGGTGGCGGATCGCTAAAACCCGACTCCCGGGGCCCCCGAGCGGCCTAATATTCGTCGTGCGGGGTTCATATGGTATTTGAGGGTGATGTGGTTGAAAAAATCCGGGTTTCGGAACATTTCATTTTTTGGCCTTTTGGCCCCGAATGGTGTTTCGGGCGATTTGGGGGGTTAATGAAGGAAGTGTCGTCTCTAGTGCTCCAAAAGGGCTGAAACTCTGTGGGTAGCTTTTGTACATCCAATAACGTGGGAAAGTGCAAAAAAACTAGAATTTGGAGGCCAATAAGTTCCACTTACCGCGTGAGATTTGCAACACGACCAAAGGTGGCGGATCGCTAAAACCCGACTCCCGGGGCCCCCGAGCGGCCTAATATTCGTCGTGCGGGGTTCATATGGTATTTGAGGGTGATGTGGTTGAAAAAATCCGGGTTTCGTAACATTTCATTTTTTGGCCTTTTGGCCCCGAATGGTGTTTCGGGCGATTTGGGGATTAATGAAGGAAGTGCCGTCTCTAGTGCTCCAAAAGGGCTTAAACTTTGTGGGTAGCTTTGGGGCATCTAATAACGTGGGAAAGCGCAAAAAAACTAGAACTTGGTGGCCAATACGACCCACTTACCGCGTGAGATTTGCAACCCGGCCTAGTTTATTTTGGGCGATTTGGGGTTAATGAAGGAAGTGTCGTCTCCAGTGCTCCAAAAGGGCTGAAACTTTGTGGGTAGCTTTTGTACATCCAATAACGTGGGAAAGTGCAAAAAAACTAGAATTTGGAGGCCAATAAGTTCCACTTACCGCGTGAGATTTGCAACACGACCAAAGGTGGCGGATCGCTAAAACCCGACTCCCGGGGCCCCCGAGCGGCCTAATATTCGTCGTGCGGGGTTCATATGGAATTTGAGGGTGATGTGGTTGAAAAAATCCGGGTTTCGGAACATTTCATTTTTTGGCCTTTTGGCCCCGAATGGTGTTTCGGGCGATTTGGGGGGTTAATGAAGGAAGTGTCGTCTCTAGTGCTCCAAAAGGGCTGAAACTTTGTGGGTAGCTTTGGGGCATCTAATAACGTGGGAAAGCGCAAAAAAACTAGAACTTGGCGGCCAATACGACCCACTTACCGCGTGAGATTTGCAACCCGGCCTAGTTTATTTTGGGCGATTTGGGGTTAATGAAGGAAGTGTCGTCTCTAGTGCTCCAAAAGGGCTGAAACTTTGTGGGTAGCTTTTGTACATCCAATAACGTGGGAAAGTGCAAAAAAACTAGAATTTGGAGGCCAATAAGTTCCACTTACCGCGTGAGATTTGCAACACGACGAAAGGTGGCGGATCGCTAAAACCCGACTCCCGGGGCCCCCGAGCGGCCTAATATTCGTCGTGCGGGGTTCATATGGTATTTGAGGGTGATGTGGTTGAAAAAATCCGGGTTTCGGAACATTTCATTTTTTGGCCTTTTGGCCCCGAATGGTGTTTCGGGCGATTTGGGGGGTTAATGAAGGAAGTGCCGTCTCTAGTGCTCCAAAAGGGCTGAAACTTTGTGGGTAGCTTTGGGGCATCTAATAACGTGGGAAAGCGCAAAAAAACTAGAACTTGGCGGCCAATACGACCCACTTACCGCGTGAGATTTGCAACCCGGCCTAGTTTATTTTGGGCGATTTGGGGTTAATGAAGGAAGTGTCGTCTCTAGTGCTCCAAAAGGGCTGAAACTTTGTGGGTAGCTTTTGTACATCCAATAACGTGGGAAAGTGCAAAAAAACTAGAATTTGGAGGCCAATAAGTTCCACTTACCGCGTGAGATTTGCAACACGACCAAAGGTGGCGGATCGCTAAAACCCGACTCCCGGGGCCCCCGAGCGGCCTAATATTCGTCGTGCGGGGTTCATATGGTATTTGAGGGTGATGTGGTTGAAAAAATCCGGGTTTCGTAACATTTCATTTTTTGGCCTTTTGGCCCCGAATGGTGTTTCGGGCGATTTGGGGGGTTAATGAAGGAAGTGCCGTCTCTAGTGCTCCAAAAGGGCTGAAACTTTGTGGGTAGCTTTGGGGCATCTAATAACGTGGGAAAGCGCAAAAAAACTAGAACTTGGTGGCCAATACGACCCACTTACCGCGTGAGATTTGCAACCCGGCCTAGTTTATTTTGGGCGATTTGGGGTTAATGAAGGAAGTGTCGTCTCTAGTGCTCCAAAAGGGCTGAAACTTTGTGGGTAGCTTTGGTACATCCAATAACGTGGGAAAGTGCAAAAAAACTAGAATTTGGAGGCCAATAAGTTCCACTTACCGCGTGAGATTTGCAACACGACCAAAGGTGGCGGATCGCTAAAACCCGACTCCCGGGGCCCCCGAGCGGCCTAATATTCGTCGTGCGGGGTTCATATGGTATTTGAGGGTGATGTGGTTGAAAAAATCCGGGTTTCGGAACATTTCATTTTTTGGCCTTTTGGCCCCGAATGGTGTTTCGGGCGATTTGGGGGGTTAATGAAGGAAGTGCCGTCTCTAGTGCTCCAAAAGGGCTGAAACTTTGTGGGTAGCTTTGGGGCATCTAATAACGTGGGAAAGCGCAAAAAAACTAGAACTTGGCGGCCAATAAGACCCACTTACCGCGTGAGATTTGCAACCCGGCCTAGTTTATTTTGGGCGATTTGGGGTTAATGAAGGAAGTGTCGTCTCTAGTGCTCCAAAAGGGCTGAAACTCTGTGGGTAGCTTTTGTACATCCAATAACGTGGGAAAGTGCAAAAAAACTAGAATTTGGAGGCCAATAAGTTCCACTTACCGCGTGAGATTTGCAACACGACGAAAGGTGGCGGATCGCTAAAACCCGACTCCCGGGGCCCCCGAGCGGCCTAATATTCGTCGTGCGGGGTTCATATGGTATTTGAGGGTGATGTGGTTGAAAAAATCCGGGTTTCGGAACATTTCATTTTTTGGCCTTTTGGCCCCGAATGGTGTTTCGGGCGATTTGGGGGGTTAATGAAGGAAGTGCCGTCTCTAGTGCTCCAAAAGGGCTGAAACTTTGTGGGTAGCTTTGGGGCATCTAATAACGTGGGAAAGCGCAAAAAAACTAGAACTTGGCGGCCAATAAGACCCACTTACCGCGTGAGATTTGCAACCCGGCCTAGTTTATTTTGGGCGATTTGGGGTTAATGAAGGAAGTGTCGTCTCTAGTGCTCCAAAAGGGCTGAAACTCTGTGGGTAGCTTTTGTACATCCAATAACGTGGGAAAGTGCAAAAAAACTAGAATTTGGAGGCCAATAAGTTCCACTTACCGCGTGAGATTTGCAACACGACCAAAGGTGGCGGATCGCTAAAACCCGACTCCCGGGGCCCCCGAGCGGCCTAATATTCGTCGTGCGGGGTTCATATGGTATTTGAGGGTGATGTGGTTGAAAAAATCCGGGTTTCGTAACATTTCATTTTTTGGCCTTTTGGCCCCGAATGGTGTTTCGGGCGATTTGGGGATTAATGAAGGAAGTGCCGTCTCTAGTGCTCCAAAAGGGCTTAAACTTTGTGGGTAGCTTTGGGGCATCTAATAACGTGGGAAAGCGCAAAAAAACTAGAACTTGGTGGCCAATACGACCCACTTACCGCGTGAGATTTGCAACCCGGCCTAGTTTATTTTGGGCGATTTGGGGTTAATGAAGGAAGTGTCGTCTCCAGTGCTCCAAAAGGGCTGAAACTTTGTGGGTAGCTTTTGTACATCCAATAACGTGGGAAAGTGCAAAAAAACTAGAATTTGGAGGCCAATAAGTTCCACTTACCGCGTGAGATTTGCAACACGACCAAAGGTGGCGGATCGCTAAAACCCGACTCCCGGGGCCCCCGAGCGGCCTAATATTCGTCGTGCGGGGTTCATATGGTATTTGAGGGTGATGTGGTTGAAAAAATCCGGGATTCGTAACATTTCATTTTTTGGCCTTTTGGCCCCGAATGGTGTTTCGGGCGATTTGGGGGGTTAATGAAGGAAGTGCCGTCTCTAGTGCTCCAAAAGGGCTGAAACTTTGTGGGTAGCTTTGGGGCATCTAATAACGTGGGAAAGCGCAAAAAAACTAGAACTTGGTGGCCAATACGACCCACTTACCGCGTGAGATTTGCAACCCGGCCTAGTTTATTTTGGGCGATTTGGGGTTAATGAAGGAAGTGTCGTCTCTAGTGCTCCAAAAGGGCTGAAACTTTGTGGGTAGCTTTGGTACATCCAATAACGTGGGAAAGTGCAAAAAAACTAGAATTTGGAGGCCAATAAGTTCCACTTACCGCGTGAGATTTGCAACACGACCAAAGGTGGCGGATCGCTAAAACCCGACTCCCGGGGCCCCCGAGCGGCCTAATATTCGTCGTGCGGGGTTCATATGGTATTTGAGGGTGATGTGGTTGAAAAAATCCGGGTTTCGGAACATTTCATTTTTTGGCCTTTTGGCCCCGAATGGTGTTTCGGGCGATTTGGGGGGTTAATGAAGGAAGTGCCGTCTCTAGTGCTCCAAAAGGGCTGAAACTTTGTGGGTAGCTTTGGGGCATCTAATAACGTGGGAAAGCGCAAAAAAACTAGAACTTGGCGGCCAATACGACCCACTTACCGCGTGAGATTTGCAACCCGGCCTAGTTTATTTTGGGCGATTTGGGGTTAATGAAGGAAGTGTCGTCTCTAGTGCTCCAAAAGGGCTGAAACTTTGTGGGTAGCTTTTGTACATCCAATAACGTGGGAAAGTGCAAAAAAACTAGAATTTGGAGGCCAATAAGTTCCACTTACCGCGTGAGATTTGCAACACGACGAAAGGTGGCGGATCGCTAAAACCCGACTCCCGGGGCCCCCGAGCGGCCTAATATTCGTCGTGCGGGGTTCATATGGTATTTGAGGGTGATGTGGTTGAAAAAATCCGGGTTTCGGAACATTTCATTTTTTGGCCTTTTGGCCCCGAATGGTGTTTCGGGCGATTTGGGGGGTTAATGAAGGAAGTGCCGTCTCTAGTGCTCCAAAAGGGCTGAAACTTTGTGGGTAGCTTTGGGGCATCTAATAACGTGGGAAAGCGCAAAAAAACTAGAACTTGGCGGCCAATAAGACCCACTTACCGCGTGAGATTTGCAACCCGGCCTAGTTTATTTTGGGCGATTTGGGGTTAATGAAGGAAGTGTCGTCTCTAGTGCTCCAAAAGGGCTGAAACTCTGTGGGTAGCTTTTGTACATCCAATAACGTGGGAAAGTGCAAAAAAACTAGAATTTGGAGGCCAATAAGTTCCACTTACCGCGTGAGATTTGCAACACGACCAAAGGTGGCGGATCGCTAAAACCCGACTCCCGGGGCCCCCGAGCGGCCTAATATTCGTCGTGCGGGGTTCATATGGTATTTGAGGGTGATGTGGTTGAAAAAATCCGGGTTTCGTAACATTTCATTTTTTGGCCTTTTGGCCCCGAATGGTGTTTCGGGCGATTTGGGGATTAATGAAGGAAGTGCCGTCTCTAGTGCTCCAAAAGGGCTTAAACTTTGTGGGTAGCTTTGGGGCATCTAATAACGTGGGAAAGCGCAAAAAAACTAGAACTTGGTGGCCAATACGACCCACTTACCGCGTGAGATTTGCAACCCGGCCTAGTTTATTTTGGGCGATTTGGGGTTAATGAAGGAAGTGTCGTCTCCAGTGCTCCAAAAGGGCTGAAACTTTGTGGGTAGCTTTTGTACATCCAATAACGTGGGAAAGTGCAAAAAAACTAGAATTTGGAGGCCAATAAGTTCCACTTACCGCGTGAGATTTGCAACACGACCAAAGGTGGCGGATCGCTAAAACCCGACTCCCGGGGCCCCCGAGCGGCCTAATATTCGTCGTGCGGGGTTCATATGGAATTTGAGGGTGATGTGGTTGAAAAAATCCGGGTTTCGGAACATTTCATTTTTTGGCCTTTTGGCCCCGAATGGTGTTTCGGGCGATTTGGGGGGTTAATGAAGGAAGTGTCGTCTCTAGTGCTCCAAAAGGGCTGAAACTTTGTGGGTAGCTTTGGGGCATCTAATAACGTGGGAAAGCGCAAAAAAACTAGAACTTGGCGGCCAATACGACCCACTTACCGCGTGAGATTTGCAACCCGGCCTAGTTTATTTTGGGCGATTTGGGGTTAATGAAGGAAGTGTCGTCTCTAGTGCTCCAAAAGGGCTGAAACTTTGTGGGTAGCTTTTGTACATCCAATAACGTGGGAAAGTGCAAAAAAACTAGAATTTGGAGGCCAATAAGTTCCACTTACCGCGTGAGATTTGCAACACGACGAAAGGTGGCGGATCGCTAAAACCCGACTCCCGGGGCCCCCGAGCGGCCTAATATTCGTCGTGCGGGGTTCATATGGTATTTGAGGGTGATGTGGTTGAAAAAATCCGGGTTTCGGAACATTTCATTTTTTGGCCTTTTGGCCCCGAATGGTGTTTCGGGCGATTTGGGGGGTTAATGAAGGAAGTGCCGTCTCTAGTGCTCCAAAAGGGCTGAAACTTTGTGGGTAGCTTTGGGGCATCTAATAACGTGGGAAAGCGCAAAAAAACTAGAACTTGGCGGCCAATACGACCCACTTACCGCGTGAGATTTGCAACCCGGCCTAGTTTATTTTGGGCGATTTGGGGTTAATGAAGGAAGTGTCGTCTCTAGTGCTCCAAAAGGGCTGAAACTTTGTGGGTAGCTTTTGTACATCCAATAACGTGGGAAAGTGCAAAAAAACTAGAATTTGGAGGCCAATAAGTTCCACTTACCGCGTGAGATTTGCAACACGACCAAAGGTGGCGGATCGCTAAAACCCGACTCCCGGGGCCCCCGAGCGGCCTAATATTCGTCGTGCGGGGTTCATATGGTATTTGAGGGTGATGTGGTTGAAAAAATCCGGGTTTCGTAACATTTCATTTTTTGGCCTTTTGGCCCCGAATGGTGTTTCGGGCGATTTGGGGGGTTAATGAAGGAAGTGCCGTCTCTAGTGCTCCAAAAGGGCTGAAACTTTGTGGGTAGCTTTGGGGCATCTAATAACGTGGGAAAGCGCAAAAAAACTAGAACTTGGTGGCCAATACGACCCACTTACCGCGTGAGATTTGCAACCCGGCCTAGTTTATTTTGGGCGATTTGGGGTTAATGAAGGAAGTGTCGTCTCTAGTGCTCCAAAAGGGCTGAAACTTTGTGGGTAGCTTTGGTACATCCAATAACGTGGGAAAGTGCAAAAAAACTAGAATTTGGAGGCCAATAAGTTCCACTTACCGCGTGAGATTTGCAACACGACCAAAGGTGGCGGATCGCTAAAACCCGACTCCCGGGGCCCCCGAGCGGCCTAATATTCGTCGTGCGGGGTTCATATGGTATTTGAGGGTGATGTGGTTGAAAAAATCCGGGTTTCGGAACATTTCATTTTTTGGCCTTTTGGCCCCGAATGGTGTTTCGGGCGATTTGGGGGGTTAATGAAGGAAGTGCCGTCTCTAGTGCTCCAAAAGGGCTGAAACTTTGTGGGTAGCTTTGGGGCATCTAATAACGTGGGAAAGCGCAAAAAAACTAGAACTTGGCGGCCAATACGACCCACTTACCGCGTGAGATTTGCAACCCGGCCTAGTTTATTTTGGGCGATTTGGGGTTAATGAAGGAAGTGTCGTCTCTAGTGCTCCAAAAGGGCTGAAACTTTGTGGGTAGCTTTTGTACATCCAATAACGTGGGAAAGTGCAAAAAAACTAGAATTTGGAGGCCAATAAGTTCCACTTACCGCGTGAGATTTGCAACACGACGAAAGGTGGCGGATCGCTAAAACCCGACTCCCGGGGCCCCCGAGCGGCCTAATATTCGTCGTGCGGGGTTCATATGGTATTTGAGGGTGATGTGGTTGAAAAAATCCGGGTTTCGGAACATTTCATTTTTTGGCCTTTTGGCCCCGAATGGTGTTTCGGGCGATTTGGGGGGTTAATGAAGGAAGTGCCGTCTCTAGTGCTCCAAAAGGGCTGAAACTTTGTGGGTAGCTTTGGGGCATCTAATAACGTGGGAAAGCGCAAAAAAACTAGAACTTGGCGGCCAATAAGACCCACTTACCGCGTGAGATTTGCAACCCGGCCTAGTTTATTTTGGGCGATTTGGGGTTAATGAAGGAAGTGTCGTCTCTAGTGCTCCAAAAGGGCTGAAACTCTGTGGGTAGCTTTTGTACATCCAATAACGTGGGAAAGTGCAAAAAAACTAGAATTTGGAGGCCAATAAGTTCCACTTACCGCGTGAGATTTGCAACACGACCAAAGGTGGCGGATCGCTAAAACCCGACTCCCGGGGCCCCCGAGCGGCCTAATATTCGTCGTGCGGGGTTCATATGGTATTTGAGGGTGATGTGGTTGAAAAAATCCGGGTTTCGTAACATTTCATTTTTTGGCCTTTTGGCCCCGAATGGTGTTTCGGGCGATTTGGGGATTAATGAAGGAAGTGCCGTCTCTAGTGCTCCAAAAGGGCTTAAACTTTGTGGGTAGCTTTGGGGCATCTAATAACGTGGGAAAGCGCAAAAAAACTAGAACTTGGTGGCCAATACGACCCACTTACCGCGTGAGATTTGCAACCCGGCCTAGTTTATTTTGGGCGATTTGGGGTTAATGAAGGAAGTGTCGTCTCCAGTGCTCCAAAAGGGCTGAAACTTTGTGGGTAGCTTTTGTACATCCAATAACGTGGGAAAGTGCAAAAAAACTAGAATTTGGAGGCCAATAAGTTCCACTTACCGCGTGAGATTTGCAACACGACCAAAGGTGGCGGATCGCTAAAACCCGACTCCCGGGGCCCCCGAGCGGCCTAATATTCGTCGTGCGGGGTTCATATGGTATTTGAGGGTGATGTGGTTGAAAAAATCCGGGATTCGTAACATTTCATTTTTTGGCCTTTTGGCCCCGAATGGTGTTTCGGGCGATTTGGGGGGTTAATGAAGGAAGTGCCGTCTCTAGTGCTCCAAAAGGGCTGAAACTTTGTGGGTAGCTTTGGGGCATCTAATAACGTGGGAAAGCGCAAAAAAACTAGAACTTGGTGGCCAATACGACCCACTTACCGCGTGAGATTTGCAACCCGGCCTAGTTTATTTTGGGCGATTTGGGGTTAATGAAGGAAGTGTCGTCTCTAGTGCTCCAAAAGGGCTGAAACTTTGTGGGTAGCTTTGGTACATCCAATAACGTGGGAAAGTGCAAAAAAACTAGAATTTGGAGGCCAATAAGTTCCACTTACCGCGTGAGATTTGCAACACGACCAAAGGTGGCGGATCGCTAAAACCCGACTCCCGGGGCCCCCGAGCGGCCTAATATTCGTCGTGCGGGGTTCATATGGTATTTGAGGGTGATGTGGTTGAAAAAATCCGGGTTTCGGAACATTTCATTTTTTGGCCTTTTGGCCCCGAATGGTGTTTCGGGCGATTTGGGGGGTTAATGAAGGAAGTGCCGTCTCTAGTGCTCCAAAAGGGCTGAAACTTTGTGGGTAGCTTTGGGGCATCTAATAACGTGGGAAAGCGCAAAAAAACTAGAACTTGGCGGCCAATACGACCCACTTACCGCGTGAGATTTGCAACCCGGCCTAGTTTATTTTGGGCGATTTGGGGTTAATGAAGGAAGTGTCGTCTCTAGTGCTCCAAAAGGGCTGAAACTTTGTGGGTAGCTTTTGTACATCCAATAACGTGGGAAAGTGCAAAAAAACTAGAATTTGGAGGCCAATAAGTTCCACTTACCGCGTGAGATTTGCAACACGACGAAAGGTGGCGGATCGCTAAAACCCGACTCCCGGGGCCCCCGAGCGGCCTAATATTCGTCGTGCGGGGTTCATATGGTATTTGAGGGTGATGTGGTTGAAAAAATCCGGGTTTCGGAACATTTCATTTTTTGGCCTTTTGGCCCCGAATGGTGTTTCGGGCGATTTGGGGGGTTAATGAAGGAAGTGCCGTCTCTAGTGCTCCAAAAGGGCTGAAACTTTGTGGGTAGCTTTGGGGCATCTAATAACGTGGGAAAGCGCAAAAAAACTAGAACTTGGCGGCCAATAAGACCCACTTACCGCGTGAGATTTGCAACCCGGCCTAGTTTATTTTGGGCGATTTGGGGTTAATGAAGGAAGTGTCGTCTCTAGTGCTCCAAAAGGGCTGAAACTCTGTGGGTAGCTTTTGTACATCCAATAACGTGGGAAAGTGCAAAAAAACTAGAATTTGGAGGCCAATAAGTTCCACTTACCGCGTGAGATTTGCAACACGACCAAAGGTGGCGGATCGCTAAAACCCGACTCCCGGGGCCCCCGAGCGGCCTAATATTCGTCGTGCGGGGTTCATATGGTATTTGAGGGTGATGTGGTTGAAAAAATCCGGGTTTCGTAACATTTCATTTTTTGGCCTTTTGGCCCCGAATGGTGTTTCGGGCGATTTGGGGATTAATGAAGGAAGTGCCGTCTCTAGTGCTCCAAAAGGGCTTAAACTTTGTGGGTAGCTTTGGGGCATCTAATAACGTGGGAAAGCGCAAAAAAACTAGAACTTGGTGGCCAATACGACCCACTTACCGCGTGAGATTTGCAACCCGGCCTAGTTTATTTTGGGCGATTTGGGGTTAATGAAGGAAGTGTCGTCTCCAGTGCTCCAAAAGGGCTGAAACTTTGTGGGTAGCTTTTGTACATCCAATAACGTGGGAAAGTGCAAAAAAACTAGAATTTGGAGGCCAATAAGTTCCACTTACCGCGTGAGATTTGCAACACGACCAAAGGTGGCGGATCGCTAAAACCCGACTCCCGGGGCCCCCGAGCGGCCTAATATTCGTCGTGCGGGGTTCATATGGTATTTGAGGGTGATGTGGTTGAAAAAATCCGGGATTCGTAACATTTCATTTTTTGGCCTTTTGGCCCCGAATGGTGTTTCGGGCGATTTGGGGGGTTAATGAAGGAAGTGCCGTCTCTAGTGCTCCAAAAGGGCTGAAACTTTGTGGGTAGCTTTGGGGCATCTAATAACGTGGGAAAGCGCAAAAAAACTAGAACTTGGTGGCCAATACGACCCACTTACCGCGTGAGATTTGCAACCCGGCCTAGTTTATTTTGGGCGATTTGGGGTTAATGAAGGAAGTGTCGTCTCTAGTGCTCCAAAAGGGCTGAAACTTTGTGGGTAGCTTTGGTACATCCAATAACGTGGGAAAGTGCAAAAAAACTAGAATTTGGAGGCCAATAAGTTCCACTTACCGCGTGAGATTTGCAACACGACCAAAGGTGGCGGATCGCTAAAACCCGACTCCCGGGGCCCCCGAGCGGCCTAATATTCGTCGTGCGGGGTTCATATGGTATTTGAGGGTGATGTGGTTGAAAAAATCCGGGTTTCGGAACATTTCATTTTTTGGCCTTTTGGCCCCGAATGGTGTTTCGGGCGATTTGGGGGGTTAATGAAGGAAGTGCCGTCTCTAGTGCTCCAAAAGGGCTGAAACTTTGTGGGTAGCTTTGGGGCATCTAATAACGTGGGAAAGCGCAAAAAAACTAGAACTTGGCGGCCAATACGACCCACTTACCGCGTGAGATTTGCAACCCGGCCTAGTTTATTTTGGGCGATTTGGGGTTAATGAAGGAAGTGTCGTCTCTAGTGCTCCAAAAGGGCTGAAACTTTGTGGGTAGCTTTTGTACATCCAATAACGTGGGAAAGTGCAAAAAAACTAGAATTTGGAGGCCAATAAGTTCCACTTACCGCGTGAGATTTGCAACACGACGAAAGGTGGCGGATCGCTAAAACCCGACTCCCGGGGCCCCCGAGCGGCCTAATATTCGTCGTGCGGGGTTCATATGGTATTTGAGGGTGATGTGGTTGAAAAAATCCGGGTTTCGGAACATTTCATTTTTTGGCCTTTTGGCCCCGAATGGTGTTTCGGGCGATTTGGGGGGTTAATGAAGGAAGTGCCGTCTCTAGTGCTCCAAAAGGGCTGAAACTTTGTGGGTAGCTTTGGGGCATCTAATAACGTGGGAAAGCGCAAAAAAACTAGAACTTGGCGGCCAATAAGACCCACTTACCGCGTGAGATTTGCAACCCGGCCTAGTTTATTTTGGGCGATTTGGGGTTAATGAAGGAAGTGTCGTCTCTAGTGCTCCAAAAGGGCTGAAACTCTGTGGGTAGCTTTTGTACATCCAATAACGTGGGAAAGTGCAAAAAAACTAGAATTTGGAGGCCAATAAGTTCCACTTACCGCGTGAGATTTGCAACACGACCAAAGGTGGCGGATCGCTAAAACCCGACTCCCGGGGCCCCCGAGCGGCCTAATATTCGTCGTGCGGGGTTCATATGGTATTTGAGGGTGATGTGGTTGAAAAAATCCGGGTTTCGTAACATTTCATTTTTTGGCCTTTTGGCCCCGAATGGTGTTTCGGGCGATTTGGGGATTAATGAAGGAAGTGCCGTCTCTAGTGCTCCAAAAGGGCTTAAACTTTGTGGGTAGCTTTGGGGCATCTAATAACGTGGGAAAGCGCAAAAAAACTAGAACTTGGTGGCCAATACGACCCACTTACCGCGTGAGATTTGCAACCCGGCCTAGTTTATTTTGGGCGATTTGGGGTTAATGAAGGAAGTGTCGTCTCCAGTGCTCCAAAAGGGCTGAAACTTTGTGGGTAGCTTTTGTACATCCAATAACGTGGGAAAGTGCAAAAAAACTAGAATTTGGAGGCCAATAAGTTCCACTTACCGCGTGAGATTTGCAACACGACCAAAGGTGGCGGATCGCTAAAACCCGACTCCCGGGGCCCCCGAGCGGCCTAATATTCGTCGTGCGGGGTTCATATGGAATTTGAGGGTGATGTGGTTGAAAAAATCCGGGTTTCGGAACATTTCATTTTTTGGCCTTTTGGCCCCGAATGGTGTTTCGGGCGATTTGGGGGGTTAATGAAGGAAGTGTCGTCTCTAGTGCTCCAAAAGGGCTGAAACTTTGTGGGTAGCTTTGGTACATCCAATAACGTGGGAAAGTGCAAAAAAACTAGAATTTGGAGGCCAATAAGTTCCACTTACCGCGTGAGATTTGCAACACGACCAAAGGTGGCGGATCGCTAAAACCCGACTCCCGGGGCCCCCGAGCGGCCTAATATTCGTCGTGCGGGGTTCATATGGTATTTGAGGGTGATGTGGTTGAAAAAATCCGGGTTTCGGAACATTTCATTTTTTGGCCTTTTGGCCCCGAATGGTGTTTCGGGCGATTTGGGGGGTTAATGAAGGAAGTGCCGTCTCTAGTGCTCCAAAAGGGCTGAAACTTTGTGGGTAGCTTTGGGGCATCTAATAACGTGGGAAAGCGCAAAAAAACTAGAACTTGGCGGCCAATACGACCCACTTACCGCGTGAGATTTGCAACCCGGCCTAGTTTATTTTGGGCGATTTGGGGTTAATGAAGGAAGTGTCGTCTCTAGTGCTCCAAAAGGGCTGAAACTTTGTGGGTAGCTTTTGTACATCCAATAACGTGGGAAAGTGCAAAAAAACTAGAATTTGGAGGCCAATAAGTTCCACTTACCGCGTGAGATTTGCAACACGACGAAAGGTGGCGGATCGCTAAAACCCGACTCCCGGGGCCCCCGAGCGGCCTAATATTCGTCGTGCGGGGTTCATATGGTATTTGAGGGTGATGTGGTTGAAAAAATCCGGGTTTCGGAACATTTCATTTTTTGGCCTTTTGGCCCCGAATGGTGTTTCGGGCGATTTGGGGGGTTAATGAAGGAAGTGCCGTCTCTAGTGCTCCAAAAGGGCTGAAACTTTGTGGGTAGCTTTGGGGCATCTAATAACGTGGGAAAGCGCAAAAAAACTAGAACTTGGCGGCCAATAAGACCCACTTACCGCGTGAGATTTGCAACCCGGCCTAGTTTATTTTGGGCGATTTGGGGTTAATGAAGGAAGTGTCGTCTCTAGTGCTCCAAAAGGGCTGAAACTCTGTGGGTAGCTTTTGTACATCCAATAACGTGGGAAAGTGCAAAAAAACTAGAATTTGGAGGCCAATAAGTTCCACTTACCGCGTGAGATTTGCAACACGACCAAAGGTGGCGGATCGCTAAAACCCGACTCCCGGGGCCCCCGAGCGGCCTAATATTCGTCGTGCGGGGTTCATATGGTATTTGAGGGTGATGTGGTTGAAAAAATCCGGGTTTCGTAACATTTCATTTTTTGGCCTTTTGGCCCCGAATGGTGTTTCGGGCGATTTGGGGATTAATGAAGGAAGTGCCGTCTCTAGTGCTCCAAAAGGGCTTAAACTTTGTGGGTAGCTTTGGGGCATCTAATAACGTGGGAAAGCGCAAAAAAACTAGAACTTGGTGGCCAATACGACCCACTTACCGCGTGAGATTTGCAACCCGGCCTAGTTTATTTTGGGCGATTTGGGGTTAATGAAGGAAGTGTCGTCTCCAGTGCTCCAAAAGGGCTGAAACTTTGTGGGTAGCTTTTGTACATCCAATAACGTGGGAAAGTGCAAAAAAACTAGAATTTGGAGGCCAATAAGTTCCACTTACCGCGTGAGATTTGCAACACGACCAAAGGTGGCGGATCGCTAAAACCCGACTCCCGGGGCCCCCGAGCGGCCTAATATTCGTCGTGCGGGGTTCATATGGTATTTGAGGGTGATGTGGTTGAAAAAATCCGGGATTCGTAACATTTCATTTTTTGGCCTTTTGGCCCCGAATGGTGTTTCGGGCGATTTGGGGGGTTAATGAAGGAAGTGCCGTCTCTAGTGCTCCAAAAGGGCTGAAACTTTGTGGGTAGCTTTGGGGCATCTAATAACGTGGGAAAGCGCAAAAAAACTAGAACTTGGTGGCCAATACGACCCACTTACCGCGTGAGATTTGCAACCCGGCCTAGTTTATTTTGGGCGATTTGGGGTTAATGAAGGAAGTGTCGTCTCTAGTGCTCCAAAAGGGCTGAAACTTTGTGGGTAGCTTTGGTACATCCAATAACGTGGGAAAGTGCAAAAAAACTAGAATTTGGAGGCCAATAAGTTCCACTTACCGCGTGAGATTTGCAACACGACCAAAGGTGGCGGATCGCTAAAACCCGACTCCCGGGGCCCCCGAGCGGCCTAATATTCGTCGTGCGGGGTTCATATGGTATTTGAGGGTGATGTGGTTGAAAAAATCCGGGTTTCGGAACATTTCATTTTTTGGCCTTTTGGCCCCGAATGGTGTTTCGGGCGATTTGGGGGGTTAATGAAGGAAGTGCCGTCTCTAGTGCTCCAAAAGGGCTGAAACTTTGTGGGTAGCTTTGGGGCATCTAATAACGTGGGAAAGCGCAAAAAAACTAGAACTTGGCGGCCAATACGACCCACTTACCGCGTGAGATTTGCAACCCGGCCTAGTTTATTTTGGGCGATTTGGGGTTAATGAAGGAAGTGTCGTCTCTAGTGCTCCAAAAGGGCTGAAACTTTGTGGGTAGCTTTTGTACATCCAATAACGTGGGAAAGTGCAAAAAAACTAGAATTTGGAGGCCAATAAGTTCCACTTACCGCGTGAGATTTGCAACACGACGAAAGGTGGCGGATCGCTAAAACCCGACTCCCGGGGCCCCCGAGCGGCCTAATATTCGTCGTGCGGGGTTCATATGGTATTTGAGGGTGATGTGGTTGAAAAAATCCGGGTTTCGGAACATTTCATTTTTTGGCCTTTTGGCCCCGAATGGTGTTTCGGGCGATTTGGGGGGTTAATGAAGGAAGTGCCGTCTCTAGTGCTCCAAAAGGGCTGAAACTTTGTGGGTAGCTTTGGGGCATCTAATAACGTGGGAAAGCGCAAAAAAACTAGAACTTGGCGGCCAATAAGACCCACTTACCGCGTGAGATTTGCAACCCGGCCTAGTTTATTTTGGGCGATTTGGGGTTAATGAAGGAAGTGTCGTCTCTAGTGCTCCAAAAGGGCTGAAACTCTGTGGGTAGCTTTTGTACATCCAATAACGTGGGAAAGTGCAAAAAAACTAGAATTTGGAGGCCAATAAGTTCCACTTACCGCGTGAGATTTGCAACACGACCAAAGGTGGCGGATCGCTAAAACCCGACTCCCGGGGCCCCCGAGCGGCCTAATATTCGTCGTGCGGGGTTCATATGGTATTTGAGGGTGATGTGGTTGAAAAAATCCGGGTTTCGTAACATTTCATTTTTTGGCCTTTTGGCCCCGAATGGTGTTTCGGGCGATTTGGGGATTAATGAAGGAAGTGCCGTCTCTAGTGCTCCAAAAGGGCTTAAACTTTGTGGGTAGCTTTGGGGCATCTAATAACGTGGGAAAGCGCAAAAAAACTAGAACTTGGTGGCCAATACGACCCACTTACCGCGTGAGATTTGCAACCCGGCCTAGTTTATTTTGGGCGATTTGGGGTTAATGAAGGAAGTGTCGTCTCCAGTGCTCCAAAAGGGCTGAAACTTTGTGGGTAGCTTTTGTACATCCAATAACGTGGGAAAGTGCAAAAAAACTAGAATTTGGAGGCCAATAAGTTCCACTTACCGCGTGAGATTTGCAACACGACCAAAGGTGGCGGATCGCTAAAACCCGACTCCCGGGGCCCCCGAGCGGCCTAATATTCGTCGTGCGGGGTTCATATGGAATTTGAGGGTGATGTGGTTGAAAAAATCCGGGTTTCGGAACATTTCATTTTTTGGCCTTTTGGCCCCGAATGGTGTTTCGGGCGATTTGGGGGGTTAATGAAGGAAGTGTCGTCTCTAGTGCTCCAAAAGGGCTGAAACTTTGTGGGTAGCTTTGGTACATCCAATAACGTGGGAAAGTGCAAAAAAACTAGAATTTGGAGGCCAATAAGTTCCACTTACCGCGTGAGATTTGCAACACGACCAAAGGTGGCGGATCGCTAAAACCCGACTCCCGGGGCCCCCGAGCGGCCTAATATTCGTCGTGCGGGGTTCATATGGTATTTGAGGGTGATGTGGTTGAAAAAATCCGGGTTTCGGAACATTTCATTTTTTGGCCTTTTGGCCCCGAATGGTGTTTCGGGCGATTTGGGGGGTTAATGAAGGAAGTGCCGTCTCTAGTGCTCCAAAAGGGCTGAAACTTTGTGGGTAGCTTTGGGGCATCTAATAACGTGGGAAAGCGCAAAAAAACTAGAACTTGGCGGCCAATACGACCCACTTACCGCGTGAGATTTGCAACCCGGCCTAGTTTATTTTGGGCGATTTGGGGTTAATGAAGGAAGTGTCGTCTCTAGTGCTCCAAAAGGGCTGAAACTTTGTGGGTAGCTTTTGTACATCCAATAACGTGGGAAAGTGCAAAAAAACTAGAATTTGGAGGCCAATAAGTTCCACTTACCGCGTGAGATTTGCAACACGACGAAAGGTGGCGGATCGCTAAAACCCGACTCCCGGGGCCCCCGAGCGGCCTAATATTCGTCGTGCGGGGTTCATATGGTATTTGAGGGTGATGTGGTTGAAAAAATCCGGGTTTCGGAACATTTCATTTTTTGGCCTTTTGGCCCCGAATGGTGTTTCGGGCGATTTGGGGGGTTAATGAAGGAAGTGCCGTCTCTAGTGCTCCAAAAGGGCTGAAACTTTGTGGGTAGCTTTGGGGCATCTAATAACGTGGGAAAGCGCAAAAAAACTAGAACTTGGCGGCCAATAAGACCCACTTACCGCGTGAGATTTGCAACCCGGCCTAGTTTATTTTGGGCGATTTGGGGTTAATGAAGGAAGTGTCGTCTCTAGTGCTCCAAAAGGGCTGAAACTCTGTGGGTAGCTTTTGTACATCCAATAACGTGGGAAAGTGCAAAAAAACTAGAATTTGGAGGCCAATAAGTTCCACTTACCGCGTGAGATTTGCAACACGACCAAAGGTGGCGGATCGCTAAAACCCGACTCCCGGGGCCCCCGAGCGGCCTAATATTCGTCGTGCGGGGTTCATATGGTATTTGAGGGTGATGTGGTTGAAAAAATCCGGGTTTCGTAACATTTCATTTTTTGGCCTTTTGGCCCCGAATGGTGTTTCGGGCGATTTGGGGATTAATGAAGGAAGTGCCGTCTCTAGTGCTCCAAAAGGGCTTAAACTTTGTGGGTAGCTTTGGGGCATCTAATAACGTGGGAAAGCGCAAAAAAACTAGAACTTGGTGGCCAATACGACCCACTTACCGCGTGAGATTTGCAACCCGGCCTAGTTTATTTTGGGCGATTTGGGGTTAATGAAGGAAGTGTCGTCTCCAGTGCTCCAAAAGGGCTGAAACTTTGTGGGTAGCTTTTGTACATCCAATAACGTGGGAAAGTGCAAAAAAACTAGAATTTGGAGGCCAATAAGTTCCACTTACCGCGTGAGATTTGCAACACGACCAAAGGTGGCGGATCGCTAAAACCCGACTCCCGGGGCCCCCGAGCGGCCTAATATTCGTCGTGCGGGGTTCATATGGTATTTGAGGGTGATGTGGTTGAAAAAATCCGGGATTCGTAACATTTCATTTTTTGGCCTTTTGGCCCCGAATGGTGTTTCGGGCGATTTGGGGGGTTAATGAAGGAAGTGCCGTCTCTAGTGCTCCAAAAGGGCTGAAACTTTGTGGGTAGCTTTGGGGCATCTAATAACGTGGGAAAGCGCAAAAAAACTAGAACTTGGTGGCCAATACGACCCACTTACCGCGTGAGATTTGCAACCCGGCCTAGTTTATTTTGGGCGATTTGGGGTTAATGAAGGAAGTGTCGTCTCTAGTGCTCCAAAAGGGCTGAAACTTTGTGGGTAGCTTTGGTACATCCAATAACGTGGGAAAGTGCAAAAAAACTAGAATTTGGAGGCCAATAAGTTCCACTTACCGCGTGAGATTTGCAACACGACCAAAGGTGGCGGATCGCTAAAACCCGACTCCCGGGGCCCCCGAGCGGCCTAATATTCGTCGTGCGGGGTTCATATGGTATTTGAGGGTGATGTGGTTGAAAAAATCCGGGTTTCGGAACATTTCATTTTTTGGCCTTTTGGCCCCGAATGGTGTTTCGGGCGATTTGGGGGGTTAATGAAGGAAGTGCCGTCTCTAGTGCTCCAAAAGGGCTGAAACTTTGTGGGTAGCTTTGGGGCATCTAATAACGTGGGAAAGCGCAAAAAAACTAGAACTTGGCGGCCAATACGACCCACTTACCGCGTGAGATTTGCAACCCGGCCTAGTTTATTTTGGGCGATTTGGGGTTAATGAAGGAAGTGTCGTCTCTAGTGCTCCAAAAGGGCTGAAACTTTGTGGGTAGCTTTTGTACATCCAATAACGTGGGAAAGTGCAAAAAAACTAGAATTTGGAGGCCAATAAGTTCCACTTACCGCGTGAGATTTGCAACACGACGAAAGGTGGCGGATCGCTAAAACCCGACTCCCGGGGCCCCCGAGCGGCCTAATATTCGTCGTGCGGGGTTCATATGGTATTTGAGGGTGATGTGGTTGAAAAAATCCGGGTTTCGGAACATTTCATTTTTTGGCCTTTTGGCCCCGAATGGTGTTTCGGGCGATTTGGGGGGTTAATGAAGGAAGTGCCGTCTCTAGTGCTCCAAAAGGGCTGAAACTTTGTGGGTAGCTTTGGGGCATCTAATAACGTGGGAAAGCGCAAAAAAACTAGAACTTGGCGGCCAATAAGACCCACTTACCGCGTGAGATTTGCAACCCGGCCTAGTTTATTTTGGGCGATTTGGGGTTAATGAAGGAAGTGTCGTCTCTAGTGCTCCAAAAGGGCTGAAACTCTGTGGGTAGCTTTTGTACATCCAATAACGTGGGAAAGTGCAAAAAAACTAGAATTTGGAGGCCAATAAGTTCCACTTACCGCGTGAGATTTGCAACACGACCAAAGGTGGCGGATCGCTAAAACCCGACTCCCGGGGCCCCCGAGCGGCCTAATATTCGTCGTGCGGGGTTCATATGGTATTTGAGGGTGATGTGGTTGAAAAAATCCGGGTTTCGTAACATTTCATTTTTTGGCCTTTTGGCCCCGAATGGTGTTTCGGGCGATTTGGGGATTAATGAAGGAAGTGCCGTCTCTAGTGCTCCAAAAGGGCTTAAACTTTGTGGGTAGCTTTGGGGCATCTAATAACGTGGGAAAGCGCAAAAAAACTAGAACTTGGTGGCCAATACGACCCACTTACCGCGTGAGATTTGCAACCCGGCCTAGTTTATTTTGGGCGATTTGGGGTTAATGAAGGAAGTGTCGTCTCCAGTGCTCCAAAAGGGCTGAAACTTTGTGGGTAGCTTTTGTACATCCAATAACGTGGGAAAGTGCAAAAAAACTAGAATTTGGAGGCCAATAAGTTCCACTTACCGCGTGAGATTTGCAACACGACCAAAGGTGGCGGATCGCTAAAACCCGACTCCCGGGGCCCCCGAGCGGCCTAATATTCGTCGTGCGGGGTTCATATGGAATTTGAGGGTGATGTGGTTGAAAAAATCCGGGTTTCGGAACATTTCATTTTTTGGCCTTTTGGCCCCGAATGGTGTTTCGGGCGATTTGGGGGGTTAATGAAGGAAGTGTCGTCTCTAGTGCTCCAAAAGGGCTGAAACTTTGTGGGTAGCTTTGGTACATCCAATAACATGGGAAAGTGCAAAAAAACTAGAATTTGGAGGCCAATAAGTTCCACTTACCGCGTGAGATTTGCAACACGACCAAAGGTGGCGGATCGCTAAAACCCGACTCCCGGGGCCCCCGAGCGGCCTAATATTCGTCGTGCGGGGTTCATATGGTATTTGAGGGTGATGTGGTTGAAAAAATCCGGGTTTCGGAACATTTCATTTTTTGGCCTTTTGGCCCCGAATGGTGTTTCGGGCGATTTGGGGGGTTAATGAAGGAAGTGCCGTCTCTAGTGCTCCAAAAGGGCTGAAACTTTGTGGGTAGCTTTGGGGCATCTAATAACGTGGGAAAGCGCAAAAAAACTAGAACTTGGCGGCCAATACGACCCACTTACCGCGTGAGATTTGCAACCCGGCCTAGTTTATTTTGGGCGATTTGGGGTTAATGAAGGAAGTGTCGTCTCTAGTGCTCCAAAAGGGCTGAAACTTTGTGGGTAGCTTTTGTACATCCAATAACGTGGGAAAGTGCAAAAAAACTAGAATTTGGAGGCCAATAAGTTCCACTTACCGCGTGAGATTTGCAACACGACGAAAGGTGGCGGATCGCTAAAACCCGACTCCCGGGGCCCCCGAGCGGCCTAATATTCGTCGTGCGGGGTTCATATGGTATTTGAGGGTGATGTGGTTGAAAAAATCCGGGTTTCGGAACATTTCATTTTTTGGCCTTTTGGCCCCGAATGGTGTTTCGGGCGATTTGGGGGGTTAATGAAGGAAGTGCCGTCTCTAGTGCTCCAAAAGGGCTGAAACTTTGTGGGTAGCTTTGGGGCATCTAATAACGTGGGAAAGCGCAAAAAAACTAGAACTTGGCGGCCAATAAGACCCACTTACCGCGTGAGATTTGCAACCCGGCCTAGTTTATTTTGGGCGATTTGGGGTTAATGAAGGAAGTGTCGTCTCTAGTGCTCCAAAAGGGCTGAAACTCTGTGGGTAGCTTTTGTACATCCAATAACGTGGGAAAGTGCAAAAAAACTAGAATTTGGAGGCCAATAAGTTCCACTTACCGCGTGAGATTTGCAACACGACCAAAGGTGGCGGATCGCTAAAACCCGACTCCCGGGGCCCCCGAGCGGCCTAATATTCGTCGTGCGGGGTTCATATGGTATTTGAGGGTGATGTGGTTGAAAAAATCCGGGTTTCGTAACATTTCATTTTTTGGCCTTTTGGCCCCGAATGGTGTTTCGGGCGATTTGGGGATTAATGAAGGAAGTGCCGTCTCTAGTGCTCCAAAAGGGCTTAAACTTTGTGGGTAGCTTTGGGGCATCTAATAACGTGGGAAAGCGCAAAAAAACTAGAACTTGGTGGCCAATACGACCCACTTACCGCGTGAGATTTGCAACCCGGCCTAGTTTATTTTGGGCGATTTGGGGTTAATGAAGGAAGTGTCGTCTCTAGTGCTCCAAAAGGGCTGAAACTTTGTGGGTAGCTTTGGTACATCCAATAACGTGGGAAAGTGCAAAAAAACTAGAATTTGGAGGCCAATAAGTTCCACTTACCGCGTGAGATTTGCAACACGACCAAAGGTGGCGGATCGCTAAAACCCGACTCCCGGGGCCCCCGAGCGGCCTAATATTCGTCGTGCGGGGTTCATATGGTATTTGAGGGTGATGTGGTTGAAAAAATCCGGGTTTCGGAACATTTCATTTTTTGGCCTTTTGGCCCCGAATGGTGTTTCGGGCGATTTGGGGGTTAATGAAGGAAGTGCCGTCTCTAGTGCTCCAAAAGGGCTGAAACTTTGTGGCTAGCTTTTGTACATCCAATAACGTGGGAAAGTGCAAAAAAACTAGAATTTGGAGGCCAATAAGTTCCACTTACCGCGTGAGATTTGCAACACGACCAAAGGTGGCGGATCGCTAAAACCCGACTCCCGGGGCCCCCGAGCGGCCTAATATTCGTCGTGCGGGGTTCATATGGAATTTGAGGGTGATGTGGTTGAAAAAATCCGGGTTTCGGAACATTTCATTTTTTGGCCTTTTGGCCCCGAATGGTGTTTCGGGCGATTTGGGGGGTTAATGAAGGAAGTGCCGTCTCTAGTGCTCCAAAAGGGCTGAAACTTTGTGGGTAGCTTTGGGGCATCTAATAACGTGGGAAAGCGCAAAAAAACTAGAACTTGGCGGCCAATACGACCCACTTACCGCGTGAGATTTGCAACCCGGCCTAGTTTATTTTGGGCGATTTGGGGTTAATGAAGGAAGTGTCGTCTCTAGTGCTCCAAAAGGGCTGAAACTTTGTGGGTAGCTTTTGTACATCCAATAACGTGGGAAAGTGCAAAAAAACTAGAATTTGGAGGCCAATAAGTTCCACTTACCGCGTGAGATTTGCAACACGACGAAAGGTGGCGGATCGCTAAAACCCGACTCCCGGGGCCCCCGAGCGGCCTAATATTCGTCGTGCGGGGTTCATATGGTATTTGAGGGTGATGTGGTTGAAAAAATCCGGGTTTCGGAACATTTCATTTTTTGGCCTTTTGGCCCCGAATGGTGTTTCGGGCGATTTGGGGGGTTAATGAAGGAAGTGCCGTCTCTAGTGCTCCAAAAGGGCTGAAACTTTGTGGGTAGCTTTGGGGCATCTAATAACGTGGGAAAGCGCAAAAAAACTAGAACTTGGCGGCCAATAAGACCCACTTACCGCGTGAGATTTGCAACCCGGCCTAGTTTATTTTGGGCGATTTGGGGTTAATGAAGGAAGTGTCGTCTCTAGTGCTCCAAAAGGGCTGAAACTCTGTGGGTAGCTTTTGTACATCCAATAACGTGGGAAAGTGCAAAAAAACTAGAATTTGGAGGCCAATAAGTTCCACTTACCGCGTGAGATTTGCAACACGACCAAAGGTGGCGGATCGCTAAAACCCGACTCCCGGGGCCCCCGAGCGGCCTAATATTCGTCGTGCGGGGTTCATATGGTATTTGAGGGTGATGTGGTTGAAAAAATCCGGGTTTCGGAACATTTCATTTTTTGGCCTTTTGGCCCCGAATGGTGTTTCGGGCGATTTGGGGGGTTAATGAAGGAAGTGCCGTCTCTAGTGCTCCAAAAGGGCTGAAACTTTGTGGGTAGCTTTGGGGCATCTAATAACGTGGGAAAGCGCAAAAAAACTAGAACTTGGCGGCCAATACGACCCACTTACCGCGTGAGATTTGCAACCCGGCCTAGTTTATTTTGGGCGATTTGGGGTTAATGAAGGAAGTGTCGTCTCTAGTGCTCCAAAAGGGCTGAAACTTTGTGGGTAGCTTTTGTACATCCAATAACGTGGGAAAGTGCAAAAAAACTAGAATTTGGAGGCCAATAAGTTCCACTTACCGCGTGAGATTTGCAACACGACGAAAGGTGGCGGATCGCTAAAACCCGACTCCCGGGGCCCCCGAGCGGCCTAATATTCGTCGTGCGGGGTTCATATGGTATTTGAGGGTGATGTGGTTGAAAAAATCCGGGTTTCGGAACATTTCATTTTTTGGCCTTTTGGCCCCGAATGGTGTTTCGGGCGATTTGGGGGGTTAATGAAGGAAGTGCCGTCTCTAGTGCTCCAAAAGGGCTGAAACTTTGTGGGTAGCTTTGGGGCATCTAATAACGTGGGAAAGCGCAAAAAAACTAGAACTTGGCGGCCAATAAGACCCACTTACCGCGTGAGATTTGCAACCCGGCCTAGTTTATTTTGGGCGATTTGGGGTTAATGAAGGAAGTGTCGTCTCTAGTGCTCCAAAAGGGCTGAAACTCTGTGGGTAGCTTTTGTACATCCAATAACGTGGGAAAGTGCAAAAAAACTAGAATTTGGAGGCCAATAAGTTCCACTTACCGCGTGAGATTTGCAACACGACCAAAGGTGGCGGATCGCTAAAACCCGACTCCCGGGGCCCCCGAGCGGCCTAATATTCGTCGTGCGGGGTTCATATGGTATTTGAGGGTGATGTGGTTGAAAAAATCCGGGTTTCGTAACATTTCATTTTTTGGCCTTTTGGCCCCGAATGGTGTTTCGGGCGATTTGGGGATTAATGAAGGAAGTGCCGTCTCTAGTGCTCCAAAAGGGCTTAAACTTTGTGGGTAGCTTTGGGGCATCTAATAACGTGGGAAAGCGCAAAAAAAACTAGAACTTGGTGGCCAATACGACCCACTTACCGCGTGAGATTTGCAACCCGGCCTAGTTTATTTTGGGCGATTTGGGGTTAATGAAGGAAGTGTCGTCTCCTGTGCTCCAAAAGGGCTGAAACTTTGTGGGTAGCTTTTGTACATCCAATAACGTGGGAAAGTGCAAAAAAACTAGAATTTGGAGGCCAATAAGTTCCACTTACCGCGTGAGATTTGCAACACGACCAAAGGTGGCGGATCGCTAAAACCCGACTCCCGGGGCCCCCGAGCGGCCTAATATTCGTCGTGCGGGGTTCATATGGTATTTGAGGGTGATGTGGTTGAAAAAATCCGGGTTTCGTAACATTTCATTTTTTGGCCTTTTGGCCCCGAATGGTGTTTCGGGCGATTTGGGGGGTTAATGAAGGAAGTGCCGTCTCTAGTGCTCCAAAAGGGCTGAAACTTTGTGGGTAGCTTTGGGGCATCTAATAACGTGGGAAAGCGCAAAAAAACTAGAACTTGGTGGCCAATACGACCCACTTACCGCGTGAGATTTGCAACCCGGCCTAGTTTATTTTGGGCGATTTGGGGTTAATGAAGGAAGTGTCGTCTCTAGTGCTCCAAAAGGGCTGAAACTTTGTGGGTAGCTTTGGTACATCCAATAACGTGGGAAAGTGCAAAAAAACTAGAATTTGGAGGCCAATAAGTTCCACTTACCGCGTGAGATTTGCAACACGACCAAAGGTGGCGGATCGCTAAAACCCGACTCCCGGGGCCCCCGAGCGGCCTAATATTCGTCGTGCGGGGTTCATATGGTATTTGAGGGTGATGTGGTTGAAAAAATCCGGGTTTCGGAACATTTCATTTTTTGGCCTTTTGGCCCCGAATGGTGTTTCGGGCGATTTGGGGGGTTAATGAAGGAAGTGCCGTCTCTAGTGCTCCAAAAGGGCTGAAACTTTGTGGGTAGCTTTGGGGCATCTAATAACGTGGGAAAGCGCAAAAAAACTAGAACTTGGCGGCCAATACGACCCACTTACCGCGTGAGATTTGCAACCCGGCCTAGTTTATTTTGGGCGATTTGGGGTTAATGAAGGAAGTGTCGTCTCTAGTGCTCCAAAAGGGCTGAAACTTTGTGGGTAGCTTTTGTACATCCAATAACGTGGGAAAGTGCAAAAAAACTAGAATTTGGAGGCCAATAAGTTCCACTTACCGCGTGAGATTTGCAACACGACGAAAGGTGGCGGATCGCTAAAACCCGACTCCCGGGGCCCCCGAGCGGCCTAATATTCGTCGTGCGGGGTTCATATGGTATTTGAGGGTGATGTGGTTGAAAAAATCCGGGTTTCGGAACATTTCATTTTTTGGCCTTTTGGCCCCGAATGGTGTTTCGGGCGATTTGGGGGGTTAATGAAGGAAGTGCCGTCTCTAGTGCTCCAAAAGGGCTGAAACTTTGTGGGTAGCTTTGGGGCATCTAATAACGTGGGAAAGCGCAAAAAAACTAGAACTTGGCGGCCAATAAGACCCACTTACCGCGTGAGATTTGCAACCCGGCCTAGTTTATTTTGGGCGATTTGGGGTTAATGAAGGAAGTGTCGTCTCTAGTGCTCCAAAAGGGCTGAAACTCTGTGGGTAGCTTTTGTACATCCAATAACGTGGGAAAGTGCAAAAAAACTAGAATTTGGAGGCCAATAAGTTCCACTTACCGCGTGAGATTTGCAACACGACCAAAGGTGGCGGATCGCTAAAACCCGACTCCCGGGGCCCCCGAGCGGCCTAATATTCGTCGTGCGGGGTTCATATGGTATTTGAGGGTGATGTGGTTGAAAAAATCCGGGTTTCGTAACATTTCATTTTTTGGCCTTTTGGCCCCGAATGGTGTTTCGGGCGATTTGGGGATTAATGAAGGAAGTGCCGTCTCTAGTGCTCCAAAAGGGCTTAAACTTTGTGGGTAGCTTTGGGGCATCTAATAACGTGGGAAAGCGCAAAAAAACTAGAACTTGGTGGCCAATACGACCCACTTACCGCGTGAGATTTGCAACCCGGCCTAGTTTATTTTGGGCGATTTGGGGTTAATGAAGGAAGTGTCGTCTCCAGTGCTCCAAAAGGGCTGAAACTTTGTGGGTAGCTTTTGTACATCCAATAACGTGGGAAAGTGCAAAAAAACTAGAATTTGGAGGCCAATAAGTTCCACTTACCGCGTGAGATTTGCAACACGACCAAAGGTGGCGGATCGCTAAAACCCGACTCCCGGGGCCCCCGAGCGGCCTAATATTCGTCGTGCGGGGTTCATATGGTATTTGAGGGTGATGTGGTTGAAAAAATCCGGGTTTCGTAACATTTCATTTTTTGGCCTTTTGGCCCCGAATGGTGTTTCGGGCGATTTGGGGGGTTAATGAAGGAAGTGCCGTCTCTAGTGCTCCAAAAGGGCTGAAACTTTGTGGGTAGGTTTGGGGCATCTAATAACGTGGGAAAGCGCAAAAAAACTAGAACTTGGTGGCCAATACGACCCACTTACCGCGTGAGATTTGCAACCCGGCCTAGTTTATTTTGGGCGATTTGGGGTTAATGAAGGAAGTGTCGTCTCTAGTGCTCCAAAAGGGCTGAAACTTTGTGGGTAGCTTTTGTACATCCAATAACGTGGGAAAGTGCAAAAAAACTAGAATTTGGAGGCCAATAAGTTCCACTTACCGCGTGAGATTTGCAACACGACCAAAGGTGGCGGATCGCTAAAACCCGACTCCCGGGGCCCCCGAGCGGCCTAATATTCGTCGTGCGGGGTTCATATGGTATTTGAGGGTGATGTGGTTGAAAAAATCCGGGTTTCGGAACATTTCATTTTTTGGCCTTTTGGCCCCGAATGGTGTTTCGGGCGATTTGGGGGGTTAATGAAGGAAGTGCCGTCTCTAGTGCTCCAAAAGGGCTGAAACTTTGTGGGTAGCTTTGGGGCATCTAATAACGTGGGAAAGCGCAAAAAAACTAGAACTTGGCGGCCAATACGACCCACTTACCGCGTGAGATTTGCAACCCGGCCTAGTTTATTTTGGGCGATTTGGGGTTAATGAAGGAAGTGTCGTCTCTAGTGCTCCAAAAGGGCTGAAACTTTGTGGGTAGCTTTTGTACATCCAATAACGTGGGAAAGTGCAAAAAAACTAGAATTTGGAGGCCAATAAGTTCCACTTACCGCGTGAGATTTGCAACACGACGAAAGGTGGCGGATCGCTAAAACCCGACTCCCGGGGCCCCCGAGCGGCCTAATATTCGTCGTGCGGGGTTCATATGGTATTTGAGGGTGATGTGGTTGAAAAAATCCGGGTTTCGGAACATTTCATTTTTTGGCCTTTTGGCCCCGAATGGTGTTTCGGGCGATTTGGGGGGTTAATGAAGGAAGTGCCGTCTCTAGTGCTCCAAAAGGGCTGAAACTTTGTGGGTAGCTTTGGGGCATCTAATAACGTGGGAAAGCGCAAAAAAACTAGAACTTGGCGGCCAATAAGACCCACTTACCGCGTGAGATTTGCAACCCGGCCTAGTTTATTTTGGGCGATTTGGGGTTAATGAAGGAAGTGTCGTCTCTAGTGCTCCAAAAGGGCTGAAACTCTGTGGGTAGCTTTTGTACATCCAATAACGTGGGAAAGTGCAAAAAAACTAGAATTTGGAGGCCAATAAGTTCCACTTACCGCGTGAGATTTGCAACACGACCAAAGGTGGCGGATCGCTAAAACCCGACTCCCGGGGCCCCCGAGCGGCCTAATATTCGTCGTGCGGGGTTCATATGGTATTTGAGGGTGATGTGGTTGAAAAAATCCGGGTTTCGGAACATTTCATTTTTTGGCCTTTTGGCCCCGAATGGTGTTTCGGGCGATTTGGGGGGTTAATGAAGGAAGTGCCGTCTCTAGTGCTCCAAAAGGGCTGAAACTTTGTGGGTAGCTTTGGGGCATCTAATAACGTGGGAAAGCGCAAAAAAACTAGAACTTGGCGGCCAATACGACCCACTTACCGCGTGAGATTTGCAACCCGGCCTAGTTTATTTTGGGCGATTTGGGGTTAATGAAGGAAGTGTCGTCTCTAGTGCTCCAAAAGGGCTGAAACTTTGTGGGTAGCTTTTGTACATCCAATAACGTGGGAAAGTGCAAAAAAACTAGAATTTGGAGGCCAATAAGTTCCACTTACCGCGTGAGATTTGCAACACGACGAAAGGTGGCGGATCGCTAAAACCCGACTCCCGGGGCCCCCGAGCGGCCTAATATTCGTCGTGCGGGGTTCATATGGTATTTGAGGGTGATGTGGTTGAAAAAATCCGGGTTTCGGAACATTTCATTTTTTGGCCTTTTGGCCCCGAATGGTGTTTCGGGCGATTTGGGGGGTTAATGAAGGAAGTGCCGTCTCTAGTGCTCCAAAAGGGCTGAAACTTTGTGGGTAGCTTTGGGGCATCTAATAACGTGGGAAAGCGCAAAAAAACTAGAACTTGGCGGCCAATAAGACCCACTTACCGCGTGAGATTTGCAACCCGGCCTAGTTTATTTTGGGCGATTTGGGGTTAATGAAGGAAGTGTCGTCTCTAGTGCTCCAAAAGGGCTGAAACTCTGTGGGTAGCTTTTGTACATCCAATAACGTGGGAAAGTGCAAAAAAACTAGAATTTGGAGGCCAATAAGTTCCACTTACCGCGTGAGATTTGCAACACGACCAAAGGTGGCGGATCGCTAAAACCCGACTCCCGGGGCCCCCGAGCGGCCTAATATTCGTCGTGCGGGGTTCATATGGTATTTGAGGGTGATGTGGTTGAAAAAATCCGGGTTTCGTAACATTTCATTTTTTGGCCTTTTGGCCCCGAATGGTGTTTCGGGCGATTTGGGGATTAATGAAGGAAGTGCCGTCTCTAGTGCTCCAAAAGGGCTTAAACTTTGTGGGTAGCTTTGGGGCATCTAATAACGTGGGAAAGCGCAAAAAAAACTAGAACTTGGTGGCCAATACGACCCACTTACCGCGTGAGATTTGCAACCCGGCCTAGTTTATTTTGGGCGATTTGGGGTTAATGAAGGAAGTGTCGTCTCCAGTGCTCCAAAAGGGCTGAAACTTTGTGGGTAGCTTTTGTACATCCAATAACGTGGGAAAGTGCAAAAAAACTAGAATTTGGAGGCCAATAAGTTCCACTTACCGCGTGAGATTTGCAACACGACCAAAGGTGGCGGATCGCTAAAACCCGACTCCCGGGGCCCCCGAGCGGCCTAATATTCGTCGTGCGGGGTTCATATGGTATTTGAGGGTGATGTGGTTGAAAAAATCCGGGTTTCGTAACATTTCATTTTTTGGCCTTTTGGCCCCGAATGGTGTTTCGGGCGATTTGGGGGGTTAATGAAGGAAGTGCCGTCTCTAGTGCTCCAAAAGGGCTGAAACTTTGTGGGTAGCTTTGGGGCATCTAATAACGTGGGAAAGCGCAAAAAAACTAGAACTTGGTGGCCAATACGACCCACTTACCGCGTGAGATTTGCAACCCGGCCTAGTTTATTTTGGGCGATTTGGGGTTAATGAAGGAAGTGTCGTCTCTAGTGCTCCAAAAGGGCTGAAACTTTGTGGGTAGCTTTGGTACATCCAATAACGTGGGAAAGTGCAAAAAAACTAGAATTTGGAGGCCAATAAGTTCCACTTACCGCGTGAGATTTGCAACACGACCAAAGGTGGCGGATCGCTAAAACCCGACTCCCGGGGCCCCCGAGCGGCCTAATATTCGTCGTGCGGGGTTCATATGGTATTTGAGGGTGATGTGGTTGAAAAAATCCGGGTTTCGGAACATTTCATTTTTTGGCCTTTTGGCCCCGAATGGTGTTTCGGGCGATTTGGGGGGTTAATGAAGGAAGTGCCGTCTCTAGTGCTCCAAAAGGGCTGAAACTTTGTGGGTAGCTTTGGGGCATCTAATAACGTGGGAAAGCGCAAAAAAACTAGAACTTGGCGGCCAATACGACCCACTTACCGCGTGAGATTTGCAACCCGGCCTAGTTTATTTTGGGCGATTTGGGGTTAATGAAGGAAGTGTCGTCTCTAGTGCTCCAAAAGGGCTGAAACTTTGTGGGTAGCTTTTGTACATCCAATAACGTGGGAAAGTGCAAAAAAACTAGAATTTGGAGGCCAATAAGTTCCACTTACCGCGTGAGATTTGCAACACGACGAAAGGTGGCGGATCGCTAAAACCCGACTCCCGGGGCCCCCGAGCGGCCTAATATTCGTCGTGCGGGGTTCATATGGTATTTGAGGGTGATGTGGTTGAAAAAATCCGGGTTTCGGAACATTTCATTTTTTGGCCTTTTGGCCCCGAATGGTGTTTCGGGCGATTTGGGGGGTTAATGAAGGAAGTGCCGTCTCTAGTGCTCCAAAAGGGCTGAAACTTTGTGGGTAGCTTTGGGGCATCTAATAACGTGGGAAAGCGCAAAAAAACTAGAACTTGGCGGCCAATAAGACCCACTTACCGCGTGAGATTTGCAACCCGGCCTAGTTTATTTTGGGCGATTTGGGGTTAATGAAGGAAGTGTCGTCTCTAGTGCTCCAAAAGGGCTGAAACTCTGTGGGTAGCTTTTGTACATCCAATAACGTGGGAAAGTGCAAAAAAACTAGAATTTGGAGGCCAATAAGTTCCACTTACCGCGTGAGATTTGCAACACGACCAAAGGTGGCGGATCGCTAAAACCCGACTCCCGGGGCCCCCGAGCGGCCTAATATTCGTCGTGCGGGGTTCATATGGTATTTGAGGGTGATGTGGTTGAAAAAATCCGGGTTTCGTAACATTTCATTTTTTGGCCTTTTGGCCCCGAATGGTGTTTCGGGCGATTTGGGGATTAATGAAGGAAGTGCCGTCTCTAGTGCTCCAAAAGGGCTTAAACTTTGTGGGTAGCTTTGGGGCATCTAATAACGTGGGAAAGCGCAAAAAAACTAGAACTTGGTGGCCAATACGACCCACTTACCGCGTGAGATTTGCAACCCGGCCTAGTTTATTTTGGGCGATTTGGGGTTAATGAAGGAAGTGTCGTCTCCAGTGCTCCAAAAGGGCTGAAACTTTGTGGGTAGCTTTTGTACATCCAATAACGTGGGAAAGTGCAAAAAAACTAGAATTTGGAGGCCAATAAGTTCCACTTACCGCGTGAGATTTGCAACACGACCAAAGGTGGCGGATCGCTAAAACCCGACTCCCGGGGCCCCCGAGCGGCCTAATATTCGTCGTGCGGGGTTCATATGGTATTTGAGGGTGATGTGGTTGAAAAAATCCGGATTTCGTAACATTTCATTTTTTGGCCTTTTGGCCCCGAATGGTGTTTCGGGCGATTTGGGGGGTTAATGAAGGAAGTGCCGTCTCTAGTGCTCCAAAAGGGCTGAAACTTTGTGGGTAGCTTTGGGGCATCTAATAACGTGGGAAAGCGCAAAAAAACTAGAACTTGGTGGCCAATACGACCCACTTACCGCGTGAGATTTGCAACCCGGCCTAGTTTATTTTGGGCGATTTGGGGTTAATGAAGGAAGTGTCGTCTCTAGTGCTCCAAAAGGGCTGAAACTTTGTGGGTAGCTTTGGTACATCCAATAACGTGGGAAAGTGCAAAAAAACTAGAATTTGGAGGCCAATAAGTTCCACTTACCGCGTGAGATTTGCAACACGACCAAAGGTGGCGGATCGCTAAAACCCGACTCCCGGGGCCCCCGAGCGGCCTAATATTCGTCGTGCGGGGTTCATATGGTATTTGAGGGTGATGTGGTTGAAAAAATCCGGGTTTCGGAACATTTCATTTTTTGGCCTTTTGGCCCCGAATGGTGTTTCGGGCGATTTGGGGGGTTAATGAAGGAAGTGCCGTCTCTAGTGCTCCAAAAGGGCTGAAACTTTGTGGGTAGCTTTGGGGCATCTAATAATGTGGGAAAGCGCAAAAAAACTAGAACTTGGCGGCCAATACGACCCACTTACCGCGTGAGATTTGCAACCCGGCCTAGTTTATTTTGGGCGATTTGGGGTTAATGAAGGAAGTGTCGTCTCTAGTGCTCCAAAAGGGCTGAAACTTTGTGGGTAGCTTTTGTACATCCAATAACGTGGGAAAGTGCAAAAAAACTAGAATTTGGAGGCCAATAAGTTCCACTTACCGCGTGAGATTTGCAACACGACGAAAGGTGGCGGATCGCTAAAACCCGACTCCCGGGGCCCCCGAGCGGCCTAATATTCGTCGTGCGGGGTTCATATGGTATTTGAGGGTGATGTGGTTGAAAAAATCCGGGTTTCGGAACATTTCATTTTTTGGCCTTTTGGCCCCGAATGGTGTTTCGGGCGATTTGGGGGGTTAATGAAGGAAGTGCCGTCTCTAGTGCTCCAAAAGGGCTGAAACTTTGTGGGTAGCTTTGGGGCATCTAATAACGTGGGAAAGCGCAAAAAAACTAGAACTTGGCGGCCAATAAGACCCACTTACCGCGTGAGATTTGCAACCCGGCCTAGTTTATTTTGGGCGATTTGGGGTTAATGAAGGAAGTGTCGTCTCTAGTGCTCCAAAAGGGCTGAAACTCTGTGGGTAGCTTTTGTACATCCAATAACGTGGGAAAGTGCAAAAAAACTAGAATTTGGAGGCCAATAAGTTCCACTTACCGCGTGAGATTTGCAACACGACCAAAGGTGGCGGATCGCTAAAACCCGACTCCCGGGGCCCCCGAGCGGCCTAATATTCGTCGTGCGGGGTTCATATGGTATTTGAGGGTGATGTGGTTGAAAAAATCCGGGTTTCGTAACATTTCATTTTTTGGCCTTTTGGCCCCGAATGGTGTTTCGGGCGATTTGGGGATTAATGAAGGAAGTGCCGTCTCTAGTGCTCCAAAAGGGCTTAAACTTTGTGGGTAGCTTTGGGGCATCTAATAACGTGGGAAAGCGCAAAAAAACTAGAACTTGGTGGCCAATACGACCCACTTACCGCGTGAGATTTGCAACCCGGCCTAGTTTATTTTGGGCGATTTGGGGTTAATGAAGGAAGTGTCGTCTCCAGTGCTCCAAAAGGGCTGAAACTTTGTGGGTAGCTTTTGTACATCCAATAACGTGGGAAAGTGCAAAAAAACTAGAATTTGGAGGCCAATAAGTTCCACTTACCGCGTGAGATTTGCAACACGACCAAAGGTGGCGGATCGCTAAAACCCGACTCCCGGGGCCCCCGAGCGGCCTAATATTCGTCGTGCGGGGTTCATATGGAATTTGAGGGTGATGTGGTTGAAAAAATCCGGGTTTCGGAACATTTCATTTTTTGGCCTTTTGGCCCCGAATGGTGTTTCGGGCGATTTGGGGGGTTAATGAAGGAAGTGTCGTCTCTAGTGCTCCAAAAGGGCTGAAACTTTGTGGGTAGCTTTGGGGCATCTAATAACGTGGGAAAGCGCAAAAAAACTAGAACTTGGCGGCCAATACGACCCACTTACCGCGTGAGATTTGCAACCCGGCCTAGTTTATTTTGGGCGATTTGGGGTTAATGAAGGAAGTGTCGTCTCTAGTGCTCCAAAAGGGCTGAAACTTTGTGGGTAGCTTTTGTACATCCAATAACGTGGGAAAGTGCAAAAAAACTAGAATTTGGAGGCCAATAAGTTCCACTTACCGCGTGAGATTTGCAACACGACGAAAGGTGGCGGATCGCTAAAACCCGACTCCCGGGGCCCCCGAGCGGCCTAATATTCGTCGTGCGGGGTTCATATGGTATTTGAGGGTGATGTGGTTGAAAAAATCCGGGTTTCGGAACATTTCATTTTTTGGCCTTTTGGCCCCGAATGGTGTTTCGGGCGATTTGGGGGGTTAATGAAGGAAGTGCCGTCTCTAGTGCTCCAAAAGGGCTGAAACTTTGTGGGTAGCTTTGGGGCATCTAATAACGTGGGAAAGCGCAAAAAAACTAGAACTTGGCGGCCAATACGACCCACTTACCGCGTGAGATTTGCAACCCGGCCTAGTTTATTTTGGGCGATTTGGGGTTAATGAAGGAAGTGTCGTCTCTAGTGCTCCAAAAGGGCTGAAACTTTGTGGGTAGCTTTTTTACATCCAATAACGTGGGAAAGTGCAAAAAAACTAGAATTTGGAGGCCAATAAGTTCCACTTACCGCGTGAGATTTGCAACACGACCAAAGGTGGCGGATCGCTAAACCCCGACTCCCGGGGCCCCCGAGCGGCCTAATATTCGTCGTGCGGGGTTCATATGGTATTTGAGGGTGATGTGGTTGAAAAAATCCGGGTTTCGGAACATTTCATTTTTTGGCCTTTTGGCCCCGAATGGTGTTTCGGGCGATTTGGGGGGTTAATGAAGGAAGTGCCGTCTCTAGTGCTCCAAAAGGGCTGAAACTTTGTGGGTAGCTTTGGGGCATCTAATAACGTGGGAAAGCGCAAAAAAACTAGAACTTGGCGGCCAATACGACCCACTTACCGCGTGAGATTTGCAACCCGGCCTAGTTTATTTTGGGCGATTTGGGGTTAATGAAGGAAGTGTCGTCTCTAGTGCTCCAAAAGGGCTGAAACTTTGTGGGTAGCTTTTGTACATCCAATAACGTGGGAAAGTGCAAAAAAACTAGAATTTGGAGGCCAATAAGTTCCACTTACCGCGTGAGATTTGCAACACGACCAAAGGTGGCGGATCGCTAAAACCCGACTCCCGGGGCCCCCGAGCGGCCTAATATTCGTCGTGCGGGGTTCATATGGTATTTGAGGGTGATGTGGTTGAAAAAATCCGGGTTTCGTAACATTTCATTTTTTGGCCTTTTGGTCCCGAATGGTGTTTCGGGCGATTTGGGGGGTTAATGAAGGAAGTGCCGTCTCTAGTGCTCCAAAAGGGCTGAAACTTTGTGGGTAGCTTTGGGGCATCTAATAACGTGGGAAAGCGCAAAAAAACTAGAACTTGGTGGCCAATACGACCCACTTACCGCGTGAGATTTGCAACCCGGCCTAGTTTATTTTGGGCGATTTGGGGTTAATGAAGGAAGTGTCGTCTCTAGTGCTCCAAAAGGGCTGAAACTTTGTGGGTAGCTTTTGTACATCCAATAACGTGGGAAAGTGCAAAAAAACTAGAATTTGGAGGCCAATAAGTTCCACTTACCGCGTGAGATTTGCAACACGACCAAAGGTGGCGGATCGCTAAAACCCGACTCCCGGGGCCCCCGAGCGGCCTAATATTCGTCGTGCGGGGTTCATATGGTATTTGAGGGTGATGTGGTTGAAAAAATCCGGGTTTCGTAACATTTCATTTTTTGGCCTTTTGGCCCCGAATGGTGTTTCGGGCGATTTGGGGGGTTAATGAAGGAAGTGCCGTCTCTAGTGCTCCAAAAGGGCTGAAACTTTGTGGGTAGCTTTAGGGCATCTAATAACGTGGGAAAGCGCAAAAAAACTAGAACTTGGCGGCCAATACGACCCACTTACCGCGTGAGATTTGCAACCCGGCCTAGTTTATTTTGGGCGATTTGGGGTTAATGAAGGAAGTGTCGTCTCTAGTGCTCCAAAAGGGCTGAAACTTTGTGGGTAGCTTTTGTACATCCAATAACGTGGGAAAGTGCAAAAAAACTAGAATTTGGAGGCCAATAAGTTCCACTTACCGCGTGAGATTTGCAACACGACGAAAGGTGGCGGATCGCTAAAACCCGACTCCCGGGGCCCCCGAGCGGCCTAATATTCGTCGTGCGGGGTTCATATGGTATTTGAGGGTGATGTGGTTGAAAAAATCCGGGTTTCGTAACATTTCATTTTTTGGCCTTTTGGCCCCGAATGGTGTTTCGGGCGATTTGGGGGGTTAATGAAGGAAGTGCCGTCTCTAGTGCTCCAAAAGGGCTGAAACTTTGTGGGTAGCTTTAGGGCATCTAATAACGTGGGAAAGCGCAAAAAAACTAGAACTTGGCGGCCAATACGACCCACTTACCGCGTGAGATTTGCAACCCGGCCTAGTTTATTTTGGGCGATTTGGGGTTAATGAAGGAAGTGTCGTCTCTAGTGCTCCAAAAGGGCTGAAACTTTGTGGGTAGCTTTTGTACATCCAATAACGTGGGAAAGTGCAAAAAAACTAGAATTTGGAGGCCAATAAGTTCCACTTACCGCGTGAGATTTGCAACACGACGAAAGGTGGCGGATCGCTAAAACCCGACTCCCGGGGCCCCCGAGCGGCCTAATATTCGTCGTGCGGGGTTCATATGGTATTTGAGGGTGATGTGGTTGAAAAAATCCGGGTTTCGTAACATTTCATTTTTTGGCCTTTTGGCCCCGAATGGTGTTTCGGGCGATTTGGGGGGTTAATGAAGGAAGTGCCGTCTCTAGTGCTCCAAAAGGGCTGAAACTTTGTGGGTAGCTTTGGGGCATCTAATAACGTGGGAAAGCGCAAAAAAACTAGAACTTGGCGGCCAATACGACCCACTTACCGCGTGAGATTTGCAACCCGGTCTAGTTTATTTTGGGCGATTTGGGGTTAATGAAGGAAGTGTCGTCTCTAGTGCTCCAAAAGGGCTGAAACTTTGTGGGTAGCTTTTGTACATCCAATAACGTGGGAAAGTGCAAAAAAACTAGAATTTGGAGGCCAATAAGTTCCACTTACCGCGTGAGATTTGCAACACGACGAAAGGTGGCGGATCGCTAAAACCCGACTCCCGGGGCCCCCGAGCGGCCTAATATTCATCGTGCGGGGTTCATATGGTATTTGAGGGTGATGTGGTTGAAAAAATCCGGGTTTCGAAACATTTCATTTTTTGGCCTTTTGGCCCCGAATGGTGTTTCGGGCGATTTGGGGGGTTAATGAAGGAAGTGCCGTCTCTAGTGCTCCAAAAGGGCTGAAACTTTGTGGGTAGCTTTGGGGCATCTAATAACGTGGGAAAGCGCAAAAAAACTAGAACTTGGCGGCCAATACGACCCACATACCGCGTGAGATTTGCAACCCGGCCTAGTTTATTTTGGGCGATTTGGGGTTAAGGAAGGAAGTGTCGTCTCTAGTGCTCCAAAAGGGCTGAAACTTTGTGGGTAGCTTTTGTACATCCAATAACGTGGGAAAGTGCAAAAAAACTAGAATTTGGAGGCCAATAAGTTCCACTTACCGCGTGAGATTTGCAACACGACGAAAGGTGGCGGATCGCTAAAACCCGACTCCCGGGGCCCCCGAGCGGCCTAATATTCGTCGTGCGGGGTTCATATGGAATTTGAGGGTGATGTGGTTGAAAAAATCCGGGTTTCGGAACATTTCATTTTTTGGCCTTTTGGCCCCGAATGGTGTTTCGGGCGATTTGGGGGGTTAATGAAGGAAGTGCCGTCTCTAGTGTTCCAAAAGGGCTGAAACTTTGTGGGTAGCTTTGGGGCATCTAATAACGTGGGAAAGCGCAAAAAAACTAGAACTTGGCGGCCAATACGACCCACTTACCGCGTGAGATTTGCAACCCGGCCTAGTTTATTTTGGGCGATTTGGGGTTAATGAAGGAAGTGTCGTCTCTAGTGCTCCAAAAGGGCTGAAACTTTGTGGGTAGCTTTTGTACATCCAATAACGTGGGAAAGTGCAAAAAAACTAGAATTTGGAGGCCAATAAGTTCCACTTACCGCGTGAGATTTGCAACACGACGAAAGGTGGCGGATCGCTAAAACCCGACTCCCGGGGCCCCCGAGCGGCCTAATATTCGTCGTGCGGGGTTCATATGGTATTTGAGGGTGATGTGGTTGAAAAAATCCGGGTTTCGGAACATTTCATTTTTTGGCCTTTTGGCCCCGAATGGTGTTTCGGGCGATTTGGGGGGTTAATGAAGGAAGTGCCGTCTCTAGTGCTCCAAAAGGGCTGAAACTTTGTGGGTAGCTTTGGGGCATCTAATAACGTGGGAAAGCGCAAAAAAACTAGAACTTGGCGGCCAATACGACCCACTTACCGCGTGAGATTTGCAACCCGGCCTAGTTTATTTTGGGCGATTTGGGGTTAATGAAGGAAGTGTCGTCTCTAGTGCTCCAAAAGGGCTGAAACTTTGTGGGTAGCTTTTGTACATCCAATAACGTGGGAAAGTGCAAAAAAACTAGAATTTGGAGGCCAATAAGTTCCACTTACCGCGTGAGATTTGCAACACGACCAAAGGTGGCGGATCGCTAAAACCCGACTCCCGGGGCCCCCGAGCGGCCTAATATTCGTCGTGCGGGGTTCATATGGAATTTGAGGGTGATGTGGTTGAAAAAATCCGGGTTTCGGAACATTTCATTTTTTGGCCTTTTGGCCCCGAATGGTGTTTCGGGCGATTTGGGGGGTTAATGAAGGAAGTGCCGTCTCTAGTGCTCTAAAAGGGCTGAAACTTTGTGGGTAGCTTTGGGGCATCTAATAACGTGGGAAAGCGCAAAAAAACTAGAACTTGGCGGCCAATACGACCCACTTACCGCGTGAGATTTGCAACCCGGCCTAGTTTATTTTGGGCGATTTGGGGTTAATGAAGGAAGTGTCGTCTCTAGTGCTCCAAAAGGGCTGAAACTTTGTGGGTAGCTTTTGTACATCCAATAACGTGGGAAAGTGCAAAAAAACTAGAATTTGGAGGCCAATAAGTTCCACTTACCGCGTGAGATTTGCAACACGACGAAAGGTGGCGGATCGCTAAAGCCCGACTCCCGGGGCCCCCGAGCGGCCTAATATTCGTCGTGCGGGGTTCATATGGTATTTGAGGGTGATGTGGTTGAAAAAATCCGGGTTTCGGAACATTTTATTTTTTGGCCTTTTGGCCCCGAATGGTGTTTCGGGCGATTTGGGGGGTTAATGAAGGAAGTGCCGTCTCTAGTGCTCCAAAAGGGCTGAAACTTTGTGGGTAGCTTTGGGGCATCTAATAACGTGGGAAAGCGCAAAAAAACTAGAACTTGGCGGCCAATACGACCCACTTACCGCGTGAGATTTGCAACCCGGCCTAGTTTATTTTGGGCGATTTGGGGTTAATTAAGGAAGTGTCGTCTCTAGTGCTCCAAAAGGGCTGAAACTTTGTGGGTAGCTTTTGTACATCCAATAACGTGGGAAAGTGCAAAAAAACTAGAATTTGGAGGCCAATAAGTTCCACTTACCGCGTGAGATTTGCAACACGACGAAAGGTGGCGGATCGCTAAAACCCGACTCCCGGGGCCCCCGAGCGGCCTAATATTCGTCGTGCGGGGTTCATATGGTATTTGAGGGTGATGTGGTTGAAAAAATCCGGGTTTCGGAACATTTCATTTTTTGGCCTTTTGGCCCCGAATGGTGTTTCGGGCGATTTGGGGGGTTAATGAAGGAAGTGCCGTCTCTAGTGCTCCAAAAGGGCTGAAACTTTGTGGGTAGCTTTGGGGCATCTAATAACGTGGGAAAGCGCAAAAAAACTAGAACTTGGCGGCCAATACGATCCACTTACCGCGTGAGATTTGCAACCCGGCCTAGTTTATTTTGGGCGATTTGGGGTTAATGAAGGAAGTGTCGTCTCTAGTGCTCCAAAAGGGCTGAAACTTTGTGGGTAGCTTTTGTACATCCAATAACGTGGGAAAGTGCAAAAAAACTAGAATTTGGAGGCCAATAAGTTCCACTTACCGCGTGAGATTTGCAACACGACCAAAGGTGGCGGATCGCTAAAACCCGACTCCCGGGGCCCCCGAGCGGCCTAATATTCGTCGTGCGGGGTTCATATGGTATTTGAGGGTGATGTGGTTGAAAAAATCCGGGTTTCGGAACATTTCATTTTTTGGCCTTTTGGCCCCGAATGGTGTTTCGGGCGATTTGGGGGGTTAATGAAGGAAGTGCCGTCTCTAGTGCTCCAAAAGGGCTGAAACTTTGTGGGTAGCTTTGGGGCATCTAATAACGTGGGAAAGCGCAAAAAAACTAGAACTTGGCGGCCAATACGATCCACTTACCGCGTGAGATTTGCAACCCGGCCTAGTTTATTTTGGGCGATTTGGGGTTAATGAAGGAAGTGTCGTCTCTAGTGCTCCAAAAGGGCTGAAACTTTGTGGGTAGCTTTTGTACATCCAATAACGTGGGAAAGTGCAAAAAAACTAGAATTTGGAGGCCAATAAGTTCCACTTACCGCGTGAGATTTGCAACACGACCAAAGGTGGCGGATCGCTAAAACCCGACTCCCGGGGCCCCCGAGCGGCCTAATATTCGTCGTGCGGGGTTCATATGGTATTTGAGGGTGATGTGGTTGAAAAAATCCGGGTTTCGGAACATTTCATTTTTTGGCCTTTTGTCCCCGAATGGTGTTTCGGGCGATTTGGGGGGTTAATGAAGGAAGTGCCGTCTCTAGTGCTCCAAAAGGGCTGAAACTTTGTGGGTAGCTTTGGGGCATCTAATAACGTGGGAAAGCGCAAAAAAACTAGAACTTGGCGGCCAATACGACCCACTTACCGCGTGAGATTTGCAACCCGGCCTAGTTTATTTTGGGCGATTTGGGGTTAATGAAGGAAGTGTCGTCTCTAGTGCTCCAAAAGGGCTGAAACTTTGTGGGTAGCTTTTGTACATCCAATAACGTGGGAAAGTGCAAAAAAACTAGAATTTGGAGGCCAATAAGTTCCACTTACCGCGTGAGATTTGCAACACGACCAAAGGTGGCGGATCGCTAAAACCCGACTCCCGGGGCCCCCGAGCGGCCTAATATTCGTCGTGCGGGGTTCATATGGTATTTGAGGGTGATGTGGTTGAAAAAATCCGGGTTTCGGAACATTTCATTTTTTGGCCTTTTGGCCCCGAATGGTGTTTCGGGCGATTTGGGGGGTTAATGAAGGAAGTGCCGTCTCTAGTGCTCCAAAAGGGCTGAAACTTTGTGGGTAGCTTTGGGGCATCTAATAACGTGGGAAAGCGCAAAAAAACTAGAACTTGGCGGCCAATACGACCCACTTACCGCGTGAGATTTGCAACCCGGCCTAGTTTATTTTGGGCGATTTGGGGTTAATGAAGGAAGTGTCGTCTCTAGTGCTCCAAAAGGGCTGAAACTTTGTGGGTAGCTTTTGTACATCCAATAACGTGGGAAAGTGCAAAAAAACTAGAATTTGGAGGCCAATAAGTTCCACTTACCGCGTGAGATTTGCAACACGACGAAAGGTGGCGGATCGCTAAAACCCGACTCCCGGGGCCCCCGAGCGGCCTAATATTCATCGTGCGGGGTTCATATGGTATTTGAGGGTGATGTGGTTGAAAAAATCCGGGTTTCGAAACATTTCATTTTTTGGCCTTTTGGCCCCGAATGGTGTTTCGGGCGATTTGGGGGGTTAATGAAGGAAGTGCCGTCTCTAGTGCTCCAAAAGGGCTGAAACTTTGTGGGTAGCTTTGGGGCATCTAATAACGTGGGAAAGCGCAAAAAAACTAGAACTTGGCGGCCAATACGACCCACATACCGCGTGAGATTTGCAACCCGGCCTAGTTTATTTTGGGCGATTTGGGGTTAAGGAAGGAAGTGTCGTCTCTAGTGCTCCAAAAGGGCTGAAACTTTGTGGGTAGCTTTTGTACATCCAATAACGTGGGAAAGTGCAAAAAAACTAGAATTTGGAGGCCAATAAGTTCCACTTACCGCGTGAGATTTGCAACACGACGAAAGGTGGCGGATCGCTAAAACCCGACTCCCGGGGCCCCCGAGCGGCCTAATATTCGTCGTGCGGGGTTCATATGGTATTTGAGGGTGATGTAGTTGAAAAAATCCGGGTTTCGGAACATTTCATTTTTTGGCCTTTTGGCCCCGAATGGTGTTTCGGGCGATTTGGGGGGTTAATGAAGGAAGTGCCGTCTCTAGTGCTCCAAAAGGGCTGAAACTTTGTGGGTAGCTTTGGGGCATCTAATAACGTGGGAAAGCGCAAAAAAACTAGAACTTGGCGGCCAATACGACCCACTTACCGCGTGAGATTTGCAACCCGGCCTAGTTTATTTTGGGCGATTTGGGGTTAATGAAGGAAGTGTCGTCTCTAGTGCTCCAAAAGGGCTGAAACTTTGTGGGTAGCTTTTGTACATCCAATAACGTGGGAAAGTGCAAAAAAACTAGAATTTGGAGGCCAATAAGTTCCACTTACCGCGTGAGATTTGCAACACGACCAAAGGTGGCGGATCGCTAAAACCCGACTCCCGGGGCCCCCGAGCGGCCTAATATTCGTCGTGCGGGGTTCATATGGAATTTGAGGGTGATGTGGTTGAAAAAATCCGGGTTTCGGAACATTTCATTTTTTGGCCTTTTGGCCCCGAATGGTGTTTCGGGCGATTTGGGGGGTTAATGAAGGAAGTGCCGTCTCTAGTGTTCCAAAAGGGCTGAAACTTTGTGGGTAGCTTTGGGGCATCTAATAACGTGGGAAAGCGCAAAAAAACTAGAACTTGGCGGCCAATACGACCCACTTACCGCGTGAGATTTGCAACCCGGCCTAGTTTATTTTGGGCGATTTGGGGTTAATGAAGGAAGTGTCGTCTCTAGTGCTCCAAAAGGGCTGAAACTTTGTGGGTAGCTTTTGTACATCCAATAACGTGGGAAAGTGCAAAAAAACTAGAATTTGGAGGCCAATAAGTTCCACTTACCGCGTGAGATTTGCAACACGACGAAAGGTGGCGGATCGCTAAAACCCGACTCCCGGGGCCCCCGAGCGGCCTAATATTCGTCGTGCGGGGTTCATATGGTATTTGAGGGTGATGTGGTTGAAAAAATCCGGGTTTCGGAACATTTCATTTTTTGGCCTTTTGGCCCCGAATGGTGTTTCGGGCGATTTGGGGGGTTAATGAAGGAAGTGCCGTCTCTAGTGCTCCAAAAGGGCTGAAACTTTGTGGGTAGCTTTGGGGCATCTAATAACGTGGGAAAGCGCAAAAAAACTAGAACTTGGCGGCCAATACGACCCACTTACCGCGTGAGATTTGCAACCCGGCCTAGTTTATTTTGGGCGATTTGGGGTTAATGAAGGAAGTGTCGTCTCTAGTGCTCCAAAAGGGCTGAAACTTTGTGGGTAGCTTTTGTACATCCAATAACGTGGGAAAGTGCAAAAAAACTAGAATTTGGAGGCCAATAAGTTCCACTTACCGCGTGAGATTTGCAACACGACCAAAGGTGGCGGATCGCTAAAACCCGACTCCCGGGGCCCCCGAGCGGCCTAATATTCGTCGTGCGGGGTTCATATGGAATTTGAGGGTGATGTGGTTGAAAAAATCCGGGTTTCGGAACATTTCATTTTTTGGCCTTTTGGCCCCGAATGGTGTTTCGGGCGATTTGGGGGGTTAATGAAGGAAGTGCCGTCTCTAGTGCTCTAAAAGGGCTGAAACTTTGTGGGTAGCTTTGGGGCATCTAATAACGTGGGAAAGCGCAAAAAAACTAGAACTTGGCGGCCAATACGACCCACTTACCGCGTGAGATTTGCAACCCGGCCTAGTTTATTTTGGGCGATTTGGGGTTAATGAAGGAAGTGTCGTCTCTAGTGCTCCAAAAGGGCTGAAACTTTGTGGGTAGCTTTTGTACATCCAATAACGTGGGAAAGTGCAAAAAAACTAGAATTTGGAGGCCAATAAGTTCCACTTACCGCGTGAGATTTGCAACACGACGAAAGGTGGCGGATCGCTAAAGCCCGACTCCCGGGGCCCCCGAGCGGCCTAATATTCGTCGTGCGGGGTTCATATGGTATTTGAGGGTGATGTGGTTGAAAAAATCCGGGTTTCGGAACATTTTATTTTTTGGCCTTTTGGCCCCGAATGGTGTTTCGGGCGATTTGGGGGGTTAATGAAGGAAGTGCCGTCTCTAGTGCTCCAAAAGGGCTGAAACTTTGTGGGTAGCTTTGGGGCATCTAATAACGTGGGAAAGCGCAAAAAAACTAGAACTTGGCGGCCAATACGACCCACTTACCGCGTGAGATTTGCAACCCGGCCTAGTTTATTTTGGGCGATTTGGGGTTAATTAAGGAAGTGTCGTCTCTAGTGCTCCAAAAGGGCTGAAACTTTGTGGGTAGCTTTTGTACATCCAATAACGTGGGAAAGTGCAAAAAAACTAGAATTTGGAGGCCAATAAGTTCCACTTACCGCGTGAGATTTGCAACACGACGAAAGGTGGCGGATCGCTAAAACCCGACTCCCGGGGCCCCCGAGCGGCCTAATATTCGTCGTGCGGGGTTCATATGGTATTTGAGGGTGATGTGGTTGAAAAAATCCGGGTTTCGGAACATTTCATTTTTTGGCCTTTTGGCCCCGAATGGTGTTTCGGGCGATTTGGGGGGTTAATGAAGGAAGTGCCGTCTCTAGTGCTCCAAAAGGGCTGAAACTTTGTGGGTAGCTTTGGGGCATCTAATAACGTGGGAAAGCGCAAAAAAACTAGAACTTGGCGGCCAATACGATCCACTTACCGCGTGAGATTTGCAACCCGGCCTAGTTTATTTTGGGCGATTTGGGGTTAATGAAGGAAGTGTCGTCTCTAGTGCTCCAAAAGGGCTGAAACTTTGTGGGTAGCTTTTGTACATCCAATAACGTGGGAAAGTGCAAAAAAACTAGAATTTGGAGGCCAATAAGTTCCACTTACCGCGTGAGATTTGCAACACGACCAAAGGTGGCGGATCGCTAAAACCCGACTCCCGGGGCCCCCGAGCGGCCTAATATTCGTCGTGCGGGGTTCATATGGTATTTGAGGGTGATGTGGTTGAAAAAATCCGGGTTTCGGAACATTTCATTTTTTGGCCTTTTGGCCCCGAATGGTGTTTCGGGCGATTTGGGGGGTTAATGAAGGAAGTGCCGTCTCTAGTGCTCCAAAAGGGCTGAAACTTTGTGGGTAGCTTTGGGGCATCTAATAACGTGGGAAAGCGCAAAAAAACTAGAACTTGGCGGCCAATACGATCCACTTACCGCGTGAGATTTGCAACCCGGCCTAGTTTATTTTGGGCGATTTGGGGTTAATGAAGGAAGTGTCGTCTCTAGTGCTCCAAAAGGGCTGAAACTTTGTGGGTAGCTTTTGTACATCCAATAACGTGGGAAAGTGCAAAAAAACTAGAATTTGGAGGCCAATAAGTTCCACTTACCGCGTGAGATTTGCAACACGACCAAAGGTGGCGGATCGCTAAAACCCGACTCCCGGGGCCCCCGAGCGGCCTAATATTCGTCGTGCGGGGTTCATATGGTATTTGAGGGTGATGTGGTTGAAAAAATCCGGGTTTCGGAACATTTCATTTTTTGGCCTTTTGTCCCCGAATGGTGTTTCGGGCGATTTGGGGGGTTAATGAAGGAAGTGCCGTCTCTAGTGCTCCAAAAGGGCTGAAACTTTGTGGGTAGCTTTGGGGCATCTAATAACGTGGGAAAGCGCAAAAAAACTAGAACTTGGCGGCCAATACGACCCACTTACCGCGTGAGATTTGCAACCCGGCCTAGTTTATTTTGGGCGATTTGGGGTTAATGAAGGAAGTGTCGTCTCTAGTGCTCCAAAAGGGCTGAAACTTTGTGGGTAGCTTTTGTACATCCAATAACGTGGGAAAGTGCAAAAAAACTAGAATTTGGAGGCCAATAAGTTCCACTTACCGCGTGAGATTTGCAACACGACCAAAGGTGGCGGATCGCTAAAACCCGACTCCCGGGGCCCCCGAGCGGCCTAATATTCGTCGTGCGGGGTTCATATGGTATTTGAGGGTGATGTGGTTGAAAAAATCCGGGTTTCGGAACATTTCATTTTTTGGCCTTTTGGCCCCGAATGGTGTTTCGGGCGATTTGGGGGGTTAATGAAGGAAGTGCCGTCTCTAGTGCTCCAAAAGGGCTGAAACTTTGTGGGTAGCTTTGGGGCATCTAATAACGTGGGAAAGCGCAAAAAAACTAGAACTTGGCGGCCAATACGACCCACTTACCGCGTGAGATTTGCAACCCGGCCTAGTTTATTTTGGGCGATTTGGGGTTAATGAAGGAAGTGTCGTCTCTAGTGCTCCAAAAGGGCTGAAACTTTGTGGGTAGCTTTTGTACATCCAATAACGTGGGAAAGTGCAAAAAAACTAGAATTTGGAGGCCAATAAGTTCCACTTACCGCGTGAGATTTGCAACACGACGAAAGGTGGCGGATCGCTAAAACCCGACTCCCGGGGCCCCCGAGCGGCCTAATATTCATCGTGCGGGGTTCATATGGTATTTGAGGGTGATGTGGTTGAAAAAATCCGGGTTTCGAAACATTTCATTTTTTGGCCTTTTGGCCCCGAATGGTGTTTCGGGCGATTTGGGGGGTTAATGAAGGAAGTGCCGTCTCTAGTGCTCCAAAAGGGCTGAAACTTTGTGGGTAGCTTTGGGGCATCTAATAACGTGGGAAAGCGCAAAAAAACTAGAACTTGGCGGCCAATACGACCCACATACCGCGTGAGATTTGCAACCCGGCCTAGTTTATTTTGGGCGATTTGGGGTTAAGGAAGGAAGTGTCGTCTCTAGTGCTCCAAAAGGGCTGAAACTTTGTGGGTAGCTTTTGTACATCCAATAACGTGGGAAAGTGCAAAAAAACTAGAATTTGGAGGCCAATAAGTTCCACTTACCGCGTGAGATTTGCAACACGACGAAAGGTGGCGGATCGCTAAAACCCGACTCCCGGGGCCCCCGAGCGGCCTAATATTCGTCGTGCGGGGTTCATATGGTATTTGAGGGTGATGTAGTTGAAAAAATCCGGGTTTCGGAACATTTCATTTTTTGGCCTTTTGGCCCCGAATGGTGTTTCGGGCGATTTGGGGGGTTAATGAAGGAAGTGCCGTCTCTAGTGCTCCAAAAGGGCTGAAACTTTGTGGGTAGCTTTGGGGCATCTAATAACGTGGGAAAGCGCAAAAAAACTAGAACTTGGCGGCCAATACGACCCACTTACCGCGTGAGATTTGCAACCCGGCCTAGTTTATTTTGGGCGATTTGGGGTTAATGAAGGAAGTGTCGTCTCTAGTGCTCCAAAAGGGCTGAAACTTTGTGGGTAGCTTTTGTACATCCAATAACGTGGGAAAGTGCAAAAAAACTAGAATTTGGAGGCCAATAAGTTCCACTTACCGCGTGAGATTTGCAACACGACCAAAGGTGGCGGATCGCTAAAACCCGACTCCCGGGGCCCCCGAGCGGCCTAATATTCGTCGTGCGGGGTTCATATGGAATTTGAGGGTGATGTGGTTGAAAAAATCCGGGTTTCGGAACATTTCATTTTTTGGCCTTTTGGCCCCGAATGGTGTTTCGGGCGATTTGGGGGGTTAATGAAGGAAGTGCCGTCTCTAGTGTTCCAAAAGGGCTGAAACTTTGTGGGTAGCTTTGGGGCATCTAATAACGTGGGAAAGCGCAAAAAAACTAGAACTTGGCGGCCAATACGACCCACTTACCGCGTGAGATTTGCAACCCGGCCTAGTTTATTTTGGGCGATTTGGGGTTAATGAAGGAAGTGTCGTCTCTAGTGCTCCAAAAGGGCTGAAACTTTGTGGGTAGCTTTTGTACATCCAATAACGTGGGAAAGTGCAAAAAAACTAGAATTTGGAGGCCAATAAGTTCCACTTACCGCGTGAGATTTGCAACACGACGAAAGGTGGCGGATCGCTAAAACCCGACTCCCGGGGCCCCCGAGCGGCCTAATATTCGTCGTGCGGGGTTCATATGGTATTTGAGGGTGATGTGGTTGAAAAAATCCGGGTTTCGGAACATTTCATTTTTTGGCCTTTTGGCCCCGAATGGTGTTTCGGGCGATTTGGGGGGTTAATGAAGGAAGTGCCGTCTCTAGTGCTCCAAAAGGGCTGAAACTTTGTGGGTAGCTTTGGGGCATCTAATAACGTGGGAAAGCGCAAAAAAACTAGAACTTGGCGGCCAATACGACCCACTTACCGCGTGAGATTTGCAACCCGGCCTAGTTTATTTTGGGCGATTTGGGGTTAATGAAGGAAGTGTCGTCTCTAGTGCTCCAAAAGGGCTGAAACTTTGTGGGTAGCTTTTGTACATCCAATAACGTGGGAAAGTGCAAAAAAACTAGAATTTGGAGGCCAATAAGTTCCACTTACCGCGTGAGATTTGCAACACGACCAAAGGTGGCGGATCGCTAAAACCCGACTCCCGGGGCCCCCGAGCGGCCTAATATTCGTCGTGCGGGGTTCATATGGAATTTGAGGGTGATGTGGTTGAAAAAATCCGGGTTTCGGAACATTTCATTTTTTGGCCTTTTGGCCCCGAATGGTGTTTCGGGCGATTTGGGGGGTTAATGAAGGAAGTGTCGTCTCTAGTGCTCCAAAAGGGCTGAAACTTTGTGGGTAGCTTTTGTACATCCAATAACGTGGGAAAGTGCAAAAAAACTAGAATTTGGAGGCCAATAAGTTCCACTTACCGCGTGAGATTTGCAACACGACGAAAGGTGGCGGATCGCTAAAACCCGACTCCCGGGGCCCCCGAGCGGCCTAATATTCGTCGTGCGGGGTTCATATGGTATTTGAGGGTGATGTGGTTGAAAAAATCCGGGTTTCGGAACATTTCATTTTTTGGCCTTTTGGCCCCGAATGGTGTTTCGGGCGATTTGGGGGGTTAATGAAGGAAGTGCCGTCTCTAGTGCTCCAAAAGGGCTGAAACTTTGTGGGTAGCTTTGGGGCATCTAATAACGTGGGAAAGCGCAAAAAAACTAGAACTTGGCGGCCAATACGATCCACTTACCGCGTGAGATTTGCAACCCGGCCTAGTTTATTTTGGGCGATTTGGGGTTAATGAAGGAAGTGTCGTCTCTAGTGCTCCAAAAGGGCTGAAACTTTGTGGGTAGCTTTTGTACATCCAATAACGTGGGAAAGTGCAAAAAAACTAGAATTTGGAGGCCAATAAGTTCCACTTACCGCGTGAGATTTGCAACACGACCAAAGGTGGCGGATCGCTAAAACCCGACTCCCGGGGCCCCCGAGCGGCCTAATATTCGTCGTGCGGGGTTCATATGGTATTTGAGGGTGATGTGGTTGAAAAAATCCGGGTTTCGGAACATTTCATTTTTTGGCCTTTTGGCCCCGAATGGTGTTTCGGGCGATTTGGGGGGTTAATGAAGGAAGTGCCGTCTCTAGTGCTCCAAAAGGGCTGAAACTTTGTGGGTAGCTTTGGGGCATCTAATAACGTGGGAAAGCGCAAAAAAACTAGAACTTGGCGGCCAATACGATCCACTTACCGCGTGAGATTTGCAACCCGGCCTAGTTTATTTTGGGCGATTTGGGGTTAATGAAGGAAGTGTCGTCTCTAGTGCTCCAAAAGGGCTGAAACTTTGTGGGTAGCTTTTGTACATCCAATAACGTGGGAAAGTGCAAAAAAACTAGAATTTGGAGGCCAATAAGTTCCACTTACCGCGTGAGATTTGCAACACGACCAAAGGTGGCGGATCGCTAAAACCCGACTCCCGGGGCCCCCGAGCGGCCTAATATTCGTCGTGCGGGGTTCATATGGTATTTGAGGGTGATGTGGTTGAAAAAATCCGGGTTTCGGAACATTTCATTTTTTGGCCTTTTGTCCCCGAATGGTGTTTCGGGCGATTTGGGGGGTTAATGAAGGAAGTGCCGTCTCTAGTGCTCCAAAAGGGCTGAAACTTTGTGGGTAGCTTTGGGGCATCTAATAACGTGGGAAAGCGCAAAAAAACTAGAACTTGGCGGCCAATACGACCCACTTACCGCGTGAGATTTGCAACCCGGCCTAGTTTATTTTGGGCGATTTGGGGTTAATGAAGGAAGTGTCGTCTCTAGTGCTCCAAAAGGGCTGAAACTTTGTGGGTAGCTTTTGTACATCCAATAACGTGGGAAAGTGCAAAAAAACTAGAATTTGGAGGCCAATAAGTTCCACTTACCGCGTGAGATTTGCAACACGACCAAAGGTGGCGGATCGCTAAAACCCGACTCCCGGGGCCCCCGAGCGGCCTAATATTCGTCGTGCGGGGTTCATATGGTATTTGAGGGTGATGTGGTTGAAAAAATCCGGGTTTCGGAACATTTCATTTTTTGGCCTTTTGGCCCCGAATGGTGTTTCGGGCGATTTGGGGGGTTAATGAAGGAAGTGCCGTCTCTAGTGCTCCAAAAGGGCTGAAACTTTGTGGGTAGCTTTGGGGCATCTAATAACGTGGGAAAGCGCAAAAAAACTAGAACTTGGCGGCCAATACGACCCACTTACCGCGTGAGATTTGCAACCCGGCCTAGTTTATTTTGGGCGATTTGGGGTTAATGAAGGAAGTGTCGTCTCTAGTGCTCCAAAAGGGCTGAAACTTTGTGGGTAGCTTTTGTACATCCAATAACGTGGGAAAGTGCAAAAAAACTAGAATTTGGAGGCCAATAAGTTCCACTTACCGCGTGAGATTTGCAACACGACCAAAGGTGGCGGATCGCTAAAACCCGACTCCCGGGGCCCCCGAGCGGCCTAATATTCATCGTGCGGGGTTCATATGGTATTTGAGGGTGATGTGGTTGAAAAAATCCGGGTTTCGAAACATTTCATTTTTTGGCCTTTTGGCCCCGAATGGTGTTTCGGGCGATTTGGGGGGTTAATGAAGGAAGTGCCGTCTCTAGTGCTCCAAAAGGGCTGAAACTTTGTGGGTAGCTTTGGGGCATCTAATAACGTGGGAAAGCGCAAAAAAACTAGAACTTGGCGGCCAATACGACCCACATACCGCGTGAGATTTGCAACCCGGCCTAGTTTATTTTGGGCGATTTGGGGTTAAGGAAGGAAGTGTCGTCTCTAGTGCTCCAAAAGGGCTGAAACTTTGTGGGTAGCTTTTGTACATCCAATAACGTGGGAAAGTGCAAAAAAACTAGAATTTGGAGGCCAATAAGTTCCACTTACCGCGTGAGATTTGCAACACGACGAAAGGTGGCGGATCGCTAAAACCCGACTCCCGGGGCCCCCGAGCGGCCTAATATTCGTCGTGCGGGGTTCATATGGTATTTGAGGGTGATGTAGTTGAAAAAATCCGGGTTTCGGAACATTTCATTTTTTGGCCTTTTGGCCCCGAATGGTGTTTCGGGCGATTTGGGGGGTTAATGAAGGAAGTGCCGTCTCTAGTGCTCCAAAAGGGCTGAAACTTTGTGGGTAGCTTTGGGGCATCTAATAACGTGGGAAAGCGCAAAAAAACTAGAACTTGGCGGCCAATACGACCCACTTACCGCGTGAGATTTGCAACCCGGCCTAGTTTATTTTGGGCGATTTGGGGTTAATGAAGGAAGTGTCGTCTCTAGTGCTCCAAAAGGGCTGAAACTTTGTGGGTAGCTTTTGTACATCCAATAACGTGGGAAAGTGCAAAAAAACTAGAATTTGGAGGCCAATAAGTTCCACTTACCGCGTGAGATTTGCAACACGACCAAAGGTGGCGGATCGCTAAAACCCGACTCCCGGGGCCCCCGAGCGGCCTAATATTCGTCGTGCGGGGTTCATATGGAATTTGAGGGTGATGTGGTTGAAAAAATCCGGGTTTCGGAACATTTCATTTTTTGGCCTTTTGGCCCCGAATGGTGTTTCGGGCGATTTGGGGGGTTAATGAAGGAAGTGCCGTCTCTAGTGTTCCAAAAGGGCTGAAACTTTGTGGGTAGCTTTGGGGCATCTAATAACGTGGGAAAGCGCAAAAAAACTAGAACTTGGCGGCCAATACGACCCACTTACCGCGTGAGATTTGCAACCCGGCCTAGTTTATTTTGGGCGATTTGGGGTTAATGAAGGAAGTGTCGTCTCTAGTGCTCCAAAAGGGCTGAAACTTTGTGGGTAGCTTTTGTACATCCAATAACGTGGGAAAGTGCAAAAAAACTAGAATTTGGAGGCCAATAAGTTCCACTTACCGCGTGAGATTTGCAACACGACGAAAGGTGGCGGATCGCTAAAACCCGACTCCCGGGGCCCCCGAGCGGCCTAATATTCGTCGTGCGGGGTTCATATGGTATTTGAGGGTGATGTGGTTGAAAAAATCCGGGTTTCGGAACATTTCATTTTTTGGCCTTTTGGCCCCGAATGGTGTTTCGGGCGATTTGGGGGGTTAATGAAGGAAGTGCCGTCTCTAGTGCTCCAAAAGGGCTGAAACTTTGTGGGTAGCTTTGGGGCATCTAATAACGTGGGAAAGCGCAAAAAAACTAGAACTTGGCGGCCAATACGACCCACTTACCGCGTGAGATTTGCAACCCGGCCTAGTTTATTTTGGGCGATTTGGGGTTAATGAAGGAAGTGTCGTCTCTAGTGCTCCAAAAGGGCTGAAACTTTGTGGGTAGCTTTTGTACATCCAATAACGTGGGAAAGTGCAAAAAAACTAGAATTTGGAGGCCAATAAGTTCCACTTACCGCGTGAGATTTGCAACACGACCAAAGGTGGCGGATCGCTAAAACCCGACTCCCGGGGCCCCCGAGCGGCCTAATATTCGTCGTGCGGGGTTCATATGGAATTTGAGGGTGATGTGGTTGAAAAAATCCGGGTTTCGGAACATTTCATTTTTTGGCCTTTTGGCCCCGAATGGTGTTTCGGGCGATTTGGGGGGTTAATGAAGGAAGTGCCGTCTCTAGTGCTCTAAAAGGGCTGAAACTTTGTGGGTAGCTTTGGGGCATCTAATAACGTGGGAAAGCGCAAAAAAACTAGAACTTGGCGGCCAATACGACCCACTTACCGCGTGAGATTTGCAACCCGGCCTAGTTTATTTTGGGCGATTTGGGGTTAATGAAGGAAGTGTCGTCTCTAGTGCTCCAAAAGGGCTGAAACTTTGTGGGTAGCTTTTGTACATCCAATAACGTGGGAAAGTGCAAAAAAACTAGAATTTGGAGGCCAATAAGTTCCACTTACCGCGTGAGATTTGCAACACGACGAAAGGTGGCGGATCGCTAAAGCCCGACTCCCGGGGCCCCCGAGCGGCCTAATATTCGTCGTGCGGGGTTCATATGGTATTTGAGGGTGATGTGGTTGAAAAAATCCGGGTTTCGGAACATTTTATTTTTTGGCCTTTTGGCCCCGAATGGTGTTTCGGGCGATTTGGGGGGTTAATGAAGGAAGTGCCGTCTCTAGTGCTCCAAAAGGGCTGAAACTTTGTGGGTAGCTTTGGGGCATCTAATAACGTGGGAAAGCGCAAAAAAACTAGAACTTGGCGGCCAATACGACCCACTTACCGCGTGAGATTTGCAACCCGGCCTAGTTTATTTTGGGCGATTTGGGGTTAATGAAGGAAGTGTCGTCTCTAGTGCTCCAAAAGGGCTGAAACTTTGTGGGTAGCTTTTGTACATCCAATAACGTGGGAAAGTGCAAAAAAACTAGAATTTGGAGGCCAATAAGTTCCACTTACCGCGTGAGATTTGCAACACGACGAAAGGTGGCGGATCGCTAAAACCCGACTCCCGGGGCCCCCGAGCGGCCTAATATTCGTCGTGCGGGGTTCATATGGTATTTGAGGGTGATGTGGTTGAAAAAATCCGGGTTTCGGAACATTTCATTTTTTGGCCTTTTGGCCCCGAATGGTGTTTCGGGCGATTTGGGGGGTTAATGAAGGAAGTGCCGTCTCTAGTGCTCCAAAAGGGCTGAAACTTTGTGGGTAGCTTTGGGGCATCTAATAACGTGGGAAAGCGCAAAAAAACTAGAACTTGGCGGCCAATACGATCCACTTACCGCGTGAGATTTGCAACCCGGCCTAGTTTATTTTGGGCGATTTGGGGTTAATGAAGGAATTGTCGTCTCTAGTGCTCCAAAAGGGCTGAAACTTTGTGGGTAGCTTTTGTACATCCAATAACGTGGGAAAGTGCAAAAAAACTAGAATTTGGAGGCCAATAAGTTCCACTTACCGCGTGAGATTTGCAACACGACGAAAGGTGGCGGATCGCTAAAACCCGACTCCCGGGGCCCCCGAGCGGCCTAATATTCGTCGTGCGGGGTTCATATGGTATTTGAGGGTGATGTGGTTGAAAAAATCCGGGTTTCGGAACATTTCATTTTTTGGCCTTTTGGCCCCGAATGGTGTTTCGGGCGATTTGGGGGGTTAATGAAGGAAGTGCCGTCTCTAGTGCTCCAAAAGGGCTGAAACTTTGTGGGTAGCTTTGGGGCATCTAATAACGTGGGAAAGCGCAAAAAAACTAGAACTTGGCGGCCAATACGATCCACTTACCGCGTGAGATTTGCAACCCGGCCTAGTTTATTTTGGGCGATTTGGGGTTAATGAAGGAAGTGTCGTCTCTAGTGCTCCAAAAGGGCTGAAACTTTGTGGGTAGCTTTTGTACATCCAATAACGTGGGAAAGTGCAAAAAAACTAGAATTTGGAGGCCAATAAGTTCCACTTACCGCGTGAGATTTGCAACACGACCAAAGGTGGCGGATCGCTAAAACCCGACTCCCGGGGCCCCCGAGCGGCCTAATATTCGTCGTGCGGGGTTCATATGGTATTTGAGGGTGATGTGGTTGAAAAAATCCGGGTTTCGGAACATTTCATTTTTTGGCCTTTTGTCCCCGAATGGTGTTTCGGGCGATTTGGGGGGTTAATGAAGGAAGTGCCGTCTCTAGTGCTCCAAAAGGGCTGAAACTTTGTGGGTAGCTTTGGGGCATCTAATAACGTGGGAAAGCGCAAAAAAACTAGAACTTGGCGGCCAATACGACCCACTTACCGCGTGAGATTTGCAACCCGGCCTAGTTTATTTTGGGCGATTTGGGGTTAATGAAGGAAGTGTCGTCTCTAGTGCTCCAAAAGGGCTGAAACTTTGTGGGTAGCTTTTGTACATCCAATAACGTGGGAAAGTGCAAAAAAACTAGAATTTGGAGGCCAATAAGTTCCACTTACCGCGTGAGATTTGCAACACGACCAAAGGTGGCGGATCGCTAAAACCCGACTCCCGGGGCCCCCGAGCGGCCTAATATTCGTCGTGCGGGGTTCATATGGTATTTGAGGGTGATGTGGTTGAAAAAATCCGGGTTTCGGAACATTTCATTTTTTGGCCTTTTGGCCCCGAATGGTGTTTCGGGCGATTTGGGGGGTTAATGAAGGAAGTGCCGTCTCTAGTGCTCCAAAAGGGCTGAAACTTTGTGGGTAGCTTTGGGGCATCTAATAACGTGGGAAAGCGCAAAAAAACTAGAACTTGGCGGCCAATACGACCCACTTACCGCGTGAGATTTGCAACCCGGCCTAGTTTATTTTGGGCGATTTGGGGTTAATGAAGGAAGTGTCGTCTCTAGTGCTCCAAAAGGGCTGAAACTTTGTGGGTAGCTTTTGTACATCCAATAACGTGGGAAAGTGCAAAAAAACTAGAATTTGGAGGCCAATAAGTTCCACTTACCGCGTGAGATTTGCAACACGACCAAAGGTGGCGGATCGCTAAAACCCGACTCCCGGGGCCCCCGAGCGGCCTAATATTCGTCGTGCGGGGTTCATATGGTATTTGAGGGTGATGTGGTTGAAAAAATCCGGGTTTCGGAACATTTCATTTTTTGGCCTTTTGGCCCCGAATGGTGTTTCGGGCGATTTGGGGGGTTAATGAAGGAAGTGCCGTCTCTAGTGCTCCAAAAGGGCTGAAACTTTGTGGGTAGCTTTGGGGCATCTAATAACGTGGGAAAGCGCAAAAAAACTAGAACTTGGCGGCCAATACGACCCACTTACCGCGTGAGATTTGCAACCCGGCCTAGTTTATTTTGGGCGATTTGGGGTTAATGAAGGAAGTGTCGTCTCTAGTGCTCCAAAAGGGCTGAAACTTTGTGGGTAGCTTTTGTACATCCAATAACGTGGGAAAGTGCAAAAAAACTAGAATTTGGAGGCCAATAAGTTCCACTTACCGCGTGAGATTTGCAACACGACCAAAGGTGGCGGATCGCTAAAACCCGACTCCCGGGGCCCCCGAGCGGCCTAATATTCGTCGTGCGGGGTTCATATGGTATTTGAGGGTGATGTGGTTGAAAAAATCCGGGTTTCGTAACATTTCATTTTTTGGCCTTTTGGCCCCGAATGGTGTTTCGGGCGATTTGGGGGGTTAATGAAGGAAGTGCCGTCTCTAGTGCTCCAAAAGGGCTGAAACTTTGTGGGTAGCTTTGGGGCATCTAATAACGTGGGAAAGCGCAAAAAAACTAGAACTTGGTGGCCAATACGACCCACTTACTGCGTGAGATTTGCAACCCGGCCTAGTTTATTTTGGGCGATTTGGGGTTAATGAAGGAAGTGTCGTCTCTAGTGCTCCAAAAGGGCTGAAACTTTGTGGGTAGCTTTTGTACATCCAATAACGTGGGAAAGTGCAAAAAAACTAGAATTTGGAGGCCAATAAGTTCCACTTACCGCGTGAGATTTGCAACACGACCAAAGGTGGCGGATCGCTAAAACCCGACTCCCGGGGCCCCCGAGCGGCCTAATATTCGTCGTGCGGGGTTCATATGGTATTTGAGGGTGATGTGTTTGAAAAAATCCGGGTTTCGTAACATTTCATTTTTTGGCCTTTTGGCCCCGAATGGTGTTTCGGGCGATTTGGGGATTAATGAAGGAAGTGCCGTCTCTAGTGCTCCAAAAGGGCTTAAACTTTGTGGGTAGCTTTGGGGCATCTAATAACGTGGGAAAGCGCAAAAAAACTAGAACTTGGTGGCCAATACGACCCACTTACCGCGTGAGATTTGCAACCCGGCCTAGTTTATTTTGGGCGATTTGGGGTAAATGAAGGAAGTGTCGTCTCCAGTGCTCCAAAAGGGCTGAAACTTTGTGGGTAGCTTTTGTACATCCAATAACGTGGGAAAGTGCAAAAAAACTAGAATTTGGAGGTCAATAAGTTCCACTTACCGCGTGAGATTTGCAACACGACCAAAGGTGGCGGATTGCTAAAACCCGACTCCCGGGGCCCCCGAGCGGCCTAATATTCGTCGTGCGGGGTTCATATGGTATTTGAGGGTGATGTGGTTGAAAAAATCCGGGTTTCGTAACATTTCATTTTTTGGCCTTTTGGCCCCGAATGGTGTTTCGGGCGATTTGGGGGGTTAATGAAGGAAGTGCCGTCTCTAGCGCTCCAAAGGGGCTGAAACTTTGTGGGTAGCTTTGGGGCATCTAATAACGTGGGAAAGCGCAAAAAAACTAGAACTTGGTGGCCAATACGACCCACTTACCGCGTGAGATTTGCAACCCGGCCTAGTTTATTTTGGGCGATTTGGGGTTAATGAAGGAAGTGTCGTCTCTAGTGCTCCAAAAGGGCTGAAACTTTGTGGGTAGCTTTTGTACATCCAATAACGTGGGAAAGTGCAAAAAAACTAGAATTTGGAGGCCAATAAGTTCCACTTACCGCGTGAGATTTGCAACACGACGAAAGGTGGCGGATCGCTAAAACCCGACTCCCGGGGCCCCCGAGCGGCCTAATATTCGTCGTGCGGGGTTCATATGGTATTTGAGGGTGATGTGGTTGAAAAAATCCGGGTTTCGGAACATTTCATTTTTTGGCCTTTTGGCCCCGAATGGTGTTTCGGGCGATTTGGGGGGTTAATGAAGGAAGTGCCGTCTCTAGTGCTCCAAAAGGGCTGAAACTTTGTGGGTAGCTTTGGGGCATCTAATAACGTGGGAAAGCGCAAAAAAACTAGAACTTGGTGGCCAATACGACCCACTTACCGCGTGAGATTTGCAACCCGGCCTAGTTTATTTTGGGCGATTTGGGGTTAATGAAGGAAGTGTCGTCTCTAGTGCTCCAAAAGGGCTGAAACTTTGTGGGTAGCTTTTGTACATCCAATAACGTGGGAAAGTGCAAAAAAACTAGAATTTGGAGGCCAATAAGTTCCACTTACCGCGTGAGATTTGCAACACGACCAAAGGTGGCGGATCGCTAAAACCCGACTCCCGGGGCCCCCGAGCGGCCTAATATTCGTCGTGCGGGGTTCATATGGTATTTGAGGGTGATGTGGTTGAAAAAATCCGGGTTTCGGAACATTTCATTTTTTGGCCTTTTGGCCCCGAATGGTGTTTCGGGCGATTTGGGGATTAATGAAGGAAGTGCCGTCTCTAGTGCTCCAAAAGGGCTTAAACTTTGTGGGTAGCTTTGGGGCATCTAATAACGTGGGAAAGCGCAAAAAAACTAGAACTTGGCGGCCAATACGACCCACTTACCGCGTGAGATTTGCAACCCGGCCTAGTTTATTTTGGGCGATTTGGGGTTAATGAAGGAAGTGTCGTCTCTAGTGCTCCAAAAGGGCTGAAACTTTGTGGGTAGCTTTTGTACATCCAATAACGTGGGAAAGTGCAAAAAAACTAGAATTTGGAGGCCAATAAGTTCCACTTACCGCGTGAGATTTGCAACACGACCAAAGGTGGCGGATCGCTAAAACCCGACTCCCGGGGCCCCCGAGCGGCCTAATATTCGTCGTGCGGGGTTCATATGGTATTTGAGGGTGATGTGGTTGAAAAAATCCGGGTTTCGGAACATTTCATTTTTTGGCCTTTTGGCCCCGAATGGTGTTTCGGGCGATTTGGGGGGTTAATGAAGGAAGTGCCGTCTCTAGTGCTCCAAAAGGGCTGAAACTTTGTGGGTAGCTTTGGGGCATCTAATAACGTGGGAAAGCGCAAAAAAACTAGAACTTGGCGGCCAATACGACCCACTTACCGCGTGAGATTTGCAACCCGGCCTAGTTTATTTTGGGCGATTTGGTGTTAATGAAGGAAGTGTCGTCTCTAGTGCTCCAAAAGGGCTGAAACTTTGTGGGTAGCTTTTGTACATCCAATAACGTGGGAAAGTGCAAAAAAACTAGAATTTGGAGGCCAATAAGTTCCACTTACCGCGTGAGATTTGCAACACGACCAAAGGTGGCGGATCGCTAAAACCCGACTCCCGGGGCCCCCGAGCGGCCTAATATTCGTCGTGCGGGGTTCATATGGTATTTGAGGGTGATGTGGTTGAAAAAATCCGGGTTTCGGAACATTTCATTTTTTGGCCTTTTGGCCCCGAATGGTGTTTCGGGCGATTTGGGGGGTTAATGAAGGAAGTGCCGTCTCTAGTGCTCCAAAAGGGCTGAAACTTTGTGGGTAGCTTTGGGGCATCTAATAACGTGGGAAAGCGCAAAAAAACTAGAACTTGGCGGCCAATACGACCCACTTACCGCGTGAGATTTGCAACCCGGCCTAGTTTATTTTGGGCGATTTGGGGTTAATGAAGGAAGTGTCGTCTCTAGTGCTCCAAAAGGGCTGAAACTTTGTGGGTAGCTTTTGTACATCCAATAACGTGGGAAAGTGCAAAAAAACTAGAATTTGGAGGCCAATAAGTTCCACTTACCGCGTGAGATTTGCAACACGACGAAAGGTGGCGGATCGCTAAAACCCGACTCCCGGGGCCCCCGAGCGGCCTAATATTCGTCGTGCGGGGTTCATATGGTATTTGAGGGTGATGTGGTTGAAAAAATCCGGGTTTCGGAACATTTCATTTTTTGGCCTTTTGGCCCCGAATGGTGTTTCGGGCGATTTGGGGGGTTAATGAAGGAAGTGCCGTCTCTAGTGCTCCAAAAGGGCTGAAACTTTGTGGGTAGCTTTGGGGCATCTAATAACGTGGGAAAGCGCAAAAAAACTAGAACTTGGTGGCCAATACGACCCACTTACCGCGTGAGATTTGCAACCCGGCCTAGTTTATTTTGGGCGATTTGGGGTTAATGAAGGAAGTGTCGTCTCTAGTGCTCCAAAAGGGCTGAAACTTTGTGGGTAGCTTTTGTACATCCAATAACGTGGGAAAGTGCAAAAAAACTAGAATTTGGAGGCCAATAAGTTCCACTTACCGCGTGAGATTTGCAACACGACCAAAGGTGGCGGATCGCTAAAACCCGACTCCCGGGGCCCCCGAGCGGCCTAATATTCGTCGTGCGGGGTTCATATGGTATTTGAGGGTGATGTGGTTGAAAAAATCCGGGTTTCGGAACATTTCATTTTTTGGCCTTTTGGCCCCGAATGGTGTTTCGGGCGATTTGGGGATTAATGAAGGAAGTGCCGTCTCTAGTGCTCCAAAAGGGCTTAAACTTTGTGGGTAGCTTTGGGGCATCTAATAACGTGGGAAAGCGCAAAAAAACTAGAACTTGGCGGCCAATACGACCCACTTACCGCGTGAGATTTGCAACCCGGCCTAGTTTATTTTGGGCGATTTGGGGTTAATGAAGGAAGTGTCGTCTCTAGTGCTCCAAAAGGGCTGAAACTTTGTGGGTAGCTTTTGTACATCCAATAACGTGGGAAAGTGCAAAAAAACTAGAATTTGGAGGCCAATAAGTTCAACTTACCGCGTGAGATTTGCAACACGACCAAAGGTGGCGGATCGCTAAAACCCGACTCCCGGGGCCCCCGAGCGGCCTAATATTCGTCGTGCGGGGTTCATATGGTATTTGAGGGTGATGTGGTTGAAAAAATCCGGGTTTCGGAACATTTCATTTTTTGGCCTTTTGGCCCCGAATGGTGTTTCGGGCGATTTGGGGGGTTAATGAAGGAAGTGCCGTCTCTAGTGCTCCAAAAGGGCTGAAACTTTGTGGGTAGCTTTGGGGCATCTAATAACGTGGGAAAGCGCAAAAAAACTAGAACTTGGCGGCCAATACGACCCACTTACCGCGTGAGATTTGCAACCCGGCCTAGTTTATTTTGGGCGATTTGGGGTTAATGAAGGAAGTGTCGTCTCTAGTGCTCCAAAAGGGCTGAAACTTTGTGGGTAGCTTTTGTACATCCAATAACGTGGGAAAGTGCAAAAAAACTAGAATTTGGAGGCCAATAAGTTCCACTTACCGCGTGAGATTTGCAACACGACCAAAGGTGGCGGATCGCTAAAACCCGACTCCCGGGGCCCCCGAGCGGCCTAATATTCGTCGTGCGGGGTTCATATGGTATTTGAGGGTGATGTGGTTGAAAAAATCCGGGTTTCGGAACATTTCATTTTTTGGCCTTTTGGCCCCGAATGGTGTTTCGGGCGATTTGGGGGGTTAATGAAGGAAGTGCCGTCTCTAGTGCTCCAAAAGGGCTGAAACTTTGTGGGTAGCTTTGGGGCATCTAATAACGTGGGAAAGCGCAAAAAAACTAGAACTTGGCGGCCAATACGACCCACTTACCGCGTGAGATTTGCAACCCGACCTAGTTTATTTTGGGCGATTTGGGGTTAATGAAGGAAGTGTCGTCTCTAGTGCTCCAAAAGGGCTGAAACTTTGTGGGTAGCTTTTGTACATCCAATAACGTGGGAAAGTGCAAAAAAACTAGAATTTGGAGGCCAATAAGTTCCACTTACCGCGTGAGATTTGCAACACGACCAAAGGTGGCGGATCGCTAAAACCCGACTCCCGGGGCCCCCGAGCGGCCTAATATTCGTCGTGCGGGGTTCATATGGTATTTGAGGGTGATGTGGTTGAAAAAATCCGGGTTTCGGAACATTTCATTTTTTGGCCTTTTGGCCCCGAATGGTGTTTCGGGCGATTTGGGGGGTTAATGAAGGAAGTGCCGTCTCTAGTGCTCCAAAAGGGCTGAAACTTTGTGGGTAGCTTTGGGGCATCTAATAACGTGGGAAAGCGCAAAAAAACTAGAACTTGGCGGCCAATACGACCCACTTACCGCGTGAGATTTGCAACCCGGCCTAGTTTATTTTGGGCGATTTGGGGTTAATGAAGGAAGTGTCGTCTCTAGTGCTCCAAAAGGGCTGAAACTTTGTGGGTAGCTTTTGTACATCCAATAACGTGGGAAAGTGCAAAAAAACTAGAATTTGGAGGCCAATAAGTTCCACTTACCGCGTGAGATTTGCAACACGACCAAAGGTGGCGGATCGCTAAAACCCGACTCCCGGGGCCCCCGAGCGGCCTAATATTCGTCGTGCGGGGTTCATATGGTATTTGAGGGTGATGTGGTTGAAAAAATCCGGGTTTCGGAACATTTCATTTTTTGGCCTTTTGGCCCCGAATGGTGTTTCGGGCGATTTGGGGGGTTAATGAAGGAAGTGCCGTCTCTAGTGCTCCAAAAGGGCTGAAACTTTGTGGGTAGCTTTGGGGCATCTAATAACGTGGGAAAGCGCAAAAAAACTAGAACTTGGCGGCCAATACGACCCACTTACCGCGTGAGATTTGCAACCCGGCCTAGTTTATTTTGGGCGATTTGGGGTTAATGAAGGAAGTGTCGTCTCTAGTGCTCCAAAAGGGCTGAAACTTTGTGGGTAGCTTTTGTACATCCAATAACGTGGGAAAGTGCAAAAAAACTAGAATTTGGAGGCCAATAAGTTCCACTTACCGCGTGAGATTTGCAACACGACGAAAGGTGGCGGATCGCTAAAACCCGACTCCCGGGGCCCCCGAGCGGCCTAATATTCGTCGTGCGGGGTTCATATGGTATTTGAGGGTGATGTGGTTGAAAAAATCCGGGTTTCGGAACATTTCATTTTTTGGCCTTTTGGCCCCGAATGGTGTTTCGGGCGATTTGGGGGGTTAATGAAGGAAGTGCCGTCTCTAGTGCTCCAAAAGGGCTGAAACTTTGTGGGTAGCTTTGGGGCATCTAATAACGTGGGAAAGCGCAAAAAAACTAGAACTTGGCGGCCAATACGACCCACTTACCGCGTGAGATTTGCAACCCGGCCTAGTTTATTTTGGGCGATTTGGGGTTAATGAAGGAAGTGTCGTCTCTAGTGCTCCAAAAGGGCTGAAACTTTGTGGGTAGCTTTTGTACATCCAATAACGTGGGAAAGTGCAAAAAAACTAGAATTTGGAGGTCAATAAGTTCCACTTACCGCGTGAGATTTGCAACACGACCAAAGGTGGCGGATCGCTAAAACCCGACTCCCGGGGCCCCCGAGCGGCCTAATATTCGTCGTGCGGGGTTCATATGGTATTTGAGGGTGATGTGGTTGAAAAAATCCGGGTTTCGTAACATTTCATTTTTTGGCCTTTTGGCCCCGAATGGTGTTTCGGGCGATTTGGGGGGTTAATGAAGGAAGTGCCGTCTCTAGTGCTCCAAAAGGGCTGAAACTTTGTGGGTTGCTTTGGGGCATCTAATAACGTGGGAAAGCGCAAAAAAACTAGAACTTGGTGGCCAATACGACCCACTTACCGCGTGAGATTTGCAACCCGGCCTAGTTTATTTTGGGCGATTTGGGGTTAATGAAGGAAGTGTCGTCTCTAGTGCTCCAAAAGGGCTGAAACTTTGTGGGTAGCTTTTGTACATCCAATAACGTGGGAAAGTGCAAAAAAAACTAGAATTTGGAGGCCAATAAGTTCCACTTACCGCGTGAGATTTGCAACACGACCAAAGGTGGCGGATCGCTAAAACCCGACTCCCGGGGCCCCCGAGCGGCCTAATATTCGTCGTGCGGGGTTCATATGGTATTTGAGGGTGATGTGGTTGAAAAAATCCGGGTTTCGTAACATTTCATTTTTTGGCCTTTTGGCCCCGAATGGTGTTTCGGGCGATTTGGGGGGTTAATGAAGGAAGTGCCGTCTCTAGTGCTCCAAAAGGGCTGAAACTTTGTGGGTAGCTTTGGGGCATCTAATAACGTGGGAAAGCGCAAAAAAACTAGAACTTGGTGGCCAATACGACCCACTTACCGCGTGAGATTTGCAACCCGGCCTAGTTTATTTTGGGCGATTTGGGGTTAATGAAAGAAGTGTCGTCTCTAGTGCTCCAAAAGGGCTGAAACTTTGTGGGTAGCTTTTGTACATCCAATAACGTGGGAAAGTGCAAAAAAACTAGAATTTGGAGGCCAATAAGTTCCACTTACCGCGTGAGATTTGCAACACGACGAAAGGTGGCGGATCGCTAAAACCCGACTCCCGGGGCCCCCGAGCGGCCTAATATTCGTCGTGCGGGGTTCATATGGTATTTGAGGGTGATGTGGTTGAAAAAATCCGGGTTTCGGAACATTTCATTTTTTGGCCTTTTGGCCCCGAATGGTGTTTCGGGCGATTTGGGGGGTTAATGAAGGAAGTGCCGTCTCTAGTGCTCCAAAAGGGCTGAAACTTTGTGGGTAGCTTTGGGGCATCTAATAACGTGGGAAAGCGCAAAAAAACTAGAACTTGGTGGCCAATACGACCCACTTACCGCGTGAGATTTGCAACCCGGCCTAGTTTATTTTGGGCGATTTGGGGTTAATGAAAGAAGTGTCGTCTCTAGTGCTCCAAAAGGGCTGAAACTTTGTGGGTAGCTTTTGTACATCCAATAACGTGGGAAAGTGCAAAAAAACTAGAATTTGGAGGCCAATAAGTTCCACTTACCGCGTGAGATTTGCAACACGACGAAAGGTGGCGGATCGCTAAAACCCGACTCCCGGGGCCCCCGAGCGGCCTAATATTCGTCGTGCGGGGTTCATATGGTATTTGAGGGTGATGTGGTTGAAAAAATCCGGGTTTCGGAACATTTCATTTTTTGGCCTTTTGGCCCCGAATGGTGTTTCGGGCGATTTGGGGGGTTAATGAAGGAAGTGCCGTCTCTAGTGCTCCAAAAGGGCTGAAACTTTGTGGGTAGCTTTGGGGCATCTAATAACGTGGGAAAGCGCAAAAAAACTAGAACTTGGCGGCCAATACGACCCACTTACCGCGTGAGATTTGCAACCCGGCCTAGTTTATTTTGGGCGATTTGGGGTTAATGAAGGAAGTGTCGTCTCTAGTGCTCCAAAAGGGCTGAAACTTTGTGGGTAGCTTTTGTACATCCAATAACGTGGGAAAGTGCAAAAAAACTAGAATTTGGAGGTCAATAAGTTCCACTTACCGCGTGAGATTTGCAACACGACCAAAGGTGGCGGATCGCTAAAACCCGACTCCCGGGGCCCCCGAGCGGCCTAATATTCGTCGTGCGGGGTTCATATGGTATTTGAGGGTGATGTGGTTGAAAAAATCCGGGTTTCGTAACATTTCATTTTTTGGCCTTTTGGCCCCGAATGGTGTTTCGGGCGATTTGGGGGGTTAATGAAGGAAGTGCCGTCTCTAGTGCTCCAAAAGGGCTGAAACTTTGTGGGTAGCTTTGGGGCATCTAATAACGTGGGAAAGCGCAAAAAAACTAGAACTTGGTGGCCAATACGACCCACTTACCGCGTGAGATTTGCAACCCGGCCTAGTTTATTTTGGGCGATTTGGGGTTAATGAAGGAAGTGTCGTCTCTAGTGCTCCAAAAGGGCTGAAACTTTGTGGGTAGCTTTTGTACATCCAATAACGTGGGAAAGTGCAAAAAAACTAGAATTTGGAGGCCAATAAGTTCCACTTACCGCGTGAGATTTGCAACACGACCAAAGGTGGCGGATCGCTAAAACCCGACTCCCGGGGCCCCCGAGCGGCCTAATATTCGTCGTGCGGGGTTCATATGGTATTTGAGGGTGATGTGGTTGAAAAAATCCGGGTTTCGTAACATTTCATTTTTTGGCCTTTTGGCCCCGAATGGTGTTTCGGGCGATTTGGGGGGTTAATGAAGGAAGTGCCGTCTCTAGTGCTCCAAAAGGGCTGAAACTTTGTGGGTAGCTTTGGGGCATCTAATAACGTGGGAAAGCGCAAAAAAACTAGAACTTGGTGGCCAATACGACCCACTTACCGCGTGAGATTTGCAACCCGGCCTAGTTTATTTTGGGCGATTTGGGGTTAATGAAGGAAGTGTCGTCTCTAGTGCTCCAAAAGGGCTGAAACTTTGTGGGTAGCTTTTGTACATCCAATAACGTGGGAAAGTGCAAAAAAACTAGAATTTGGAGGCCAATAAGTTCCACTTACCGCGTGAGATTTGCAACACGACCAAAGGTGGCGGATCGCTAAAACCCGACTCCCGGGGCCCCCGAGCGGCCTAATATTCGTCGTGCGGGGTTCATATGGTATTTGAGGGTGATGTGGTTGAAAAAATCCGGGTTTCGTAACATTTCATTTTTTGGCCTTTTGGCCCCGAATGGTGTTTCGGGCGATTTGGGGATTAATGAAGAAAGTGCCGTCTCTAGTGCTCCAAAAGGGCTTAAACTTTGTGGGTAGCTTTGGGGCATCTAATAACGTGGGAAAGAGCAAAAAAACTAGAACTTGGCGGCCAATACGACCCACTTACCGCGTGAGATTTGCAACCCGGCCTAGTTTATTTTGGGCGATTTGGGGTTAATGAAGGAAGTGTCGTCTCTAGTGCTCCAAAAGGGCTGAAACTTTGTGGGTAGCTTTTGTACATCCAATAACGTGGGAAAGTGCAAAAAAACTAGAATTTGGAGGCCAATAAGTTCCACTTACCGCGTGAGATTTGCAACACGACCAAAGGTGGCGGATCGCTAGAACCCGACTCCCGGGGCCCCCAAACGGTCTAATATTCGTCGTGCGGGGTTCATATGGTATTTGAGGGTGATGTGGTTGAAAAAATCCGGGTTTCGTAACATTTCATTTTTTGGCCTTTTGGCCCCGAATGGTGTTTCGGGCGATTTGGGGGGTTAATGAAGGAAGTGCCGTCTCTAGTGCTCCAAAAGGGCTGAAACTTTGTGGTTAGCTTTGGGGCATCTAATAACGTGGGAAAGCGCAAAAAAACTAGAACTTGGTGGCCAATACGACCCACTTACCGCGTGAGATTTGCAACCCGGCCTAGTTTATTTTGGGCGATTTGGGGTTAATGAAGGAAGTGTCGTCTCTAGTGCTCCAAAAGGGCTGAAACTTTGTGGGTAGCTTTTGTACATCCAATAACGTGGGAAAGTGCAAAAAAACTAGAATTTGGAGGCCAATAAGTTCCACTTACCGCGTGAGATTTGCAACACGACGAAAGGTGACGGATCGCTAGAACCCGACTCCCGGGGCCCCCGAGCGGCCTAATATTCGTCGTGCGGGGTTCATATGGTATTTGAGGGTGATGTGGTTGAAAAAATCCGGGTTTCGGAACATTTCATTTTTTGGCCTTTTGGCCCCGAATGGTGTTTCGGGCGATTTGGGGGGTTAATGAAAGAAGTGCCGTCTCTAGTGCTCCAAAAGGGCTGAAACTTTGTGGGTAGCTTTGGGGCATCTAATAACGTGGGAAAGCGCAAAAAAACTAGAACTTGGTGGCCAATACGACCCACTTACCGCGTGAGATTTGCAACCCGGCCTAGTTTATTTTGGGCGATTTGGGGTTAATGAAGGAAGTGTCGTCTCTAGTGCTCCAAAAGGGCTGAAACTTTGTGAGTAGCTTTTGTACATCCAATAACGTGGGAAAGTGCAAAAAAACTAGAATTTGGAGGCCAATAAGTTCCACTTACCGCGTGAGATTTGCAACACGACGAAAGGTGGCGGATCGCTAAAACCCGACTCCCGGGGCCCCCGAGCGGCCTAATATTCGTCGTGCGGGGTTCATATGGTATTTGAGGGTGATGTGGTTGAAAAAATCCGGGTTTCGGAACATTTCATTTTTTGGCCTTTTGGCCCCGAATGGTGTTTCGGGCGATTTGGGGGGTTAATGAAGGAAGTGCCGTCTCTAGTGCTCCAAAAGGGCTGAAACTTTGTGGGTAGCTTTGGGGCATCTAATAACGTGGGAAAGCGCAAAAAAACTAGAACTTGGTGGCCAATACGACCCACTTACCGCGTGAGATTTGCAACCCGGCCTAGTTTATTTTGGGCGATTTGGGGTTAATGAAGGAAGTGTCGTCTCTAGTGCTCCAAAAGGGCTGAAACTTTGTGGGTAGCTTTTGTACATCCAATAACGTGGGAAAGTGCAAAAAAACTAGAATTTGGAGGCCAATAAGTTCCACTTACCGCGTGAGATTTGCAACACGACGAAAGGTGGCGGATCGCTAAAACCCGACTCCCGGGGCCCCCGAGCGGCCTAATATTCGTCGTGCGGGGTTCATATGGTATTTGAGGGTGATGTGGTTGAAAAAATCCGGGTTTCGGAACATTTCATTTTTTGGCCTTTTGGCCCCGAATGGTGTTTCGGGCGATTTGGGGGGTTAATGAAGGAAGTGCCGTCTCTAGTGCTCCAAAAGGGCTGAAACTTTGTGGGTAGCTTTGGGGCATCTAATAACGTGGGAAAGCGCAAAAAAACTAGAACTTGGTGGCCAATACGACCCACTTACCGCGTGAGATTTGCAACCCGGCCTAGTTTATTTTGGGCGATTTGGGGTTAATGAAGGAAGTGTCGTCTCTAGTGCTCCAAAAGGGCTGAAACTTTGTGGGTAGCTTTTGTACATCCAATAACGTTGGAAAGTGCAAAAAAACTAGAATTTGGAGGCCAATAAGTTCCACTTACTGCGTGAGATTTGCAACACGACCAAAGGTGGCGGATCGCTAAAACCCGACTCCCGGGGCCCCCGAGCGGCCTAATATTCGTCGTGCGGGGTTCATATGGTATTTGAGGGTGATGTGGTTGAAAAAATCCGGGTTTCGGAACATTTCATTTTTTGGCCTTTTGGCCCCGAATGGTGTTTCGGGCGATTTGGGGGGTTAATGAAGGAAGTGCCGTCTCTAGTGCTCCAAAAGGGCTGAAACTTTGTGGGTAGCTTTGGGGCATCTAATAACGTGGGAAAGCGCAAAAAAACTAGAACTTGGCGGCCAATACGACCCACTTACCGCGTGAGATTTGCAACCCGGCCTAGTTTATTTTGGGCGATTTGGGGTTAATGAAGGAAGTGTCGTCTCTAGTGCTCCAAAAGGGCTGAAACTTTGTGGGTAGCTTTTGTACATCCAATAACGTGGGAAAGTGCAAAAAAACTAGAATTTGGAGGCCAATAAGTTCCACTTACCGCGTGAGATTTGCAACACGACGAAAGGTGGCGGATCGCTAAAACCCGACTCCCGGGGCCCCCGAGCGGCCTAATATTCGTCGTGCGGGGTTCATATGGTATTTGAGGGTGATGTGGTTGAAAAAATCCGGGTTTCGGAACATTTCATTTTTTGGCCTTTTGGCCCCGAATGGTGTTTCGGGCGATTTGGGGGGTTAATGAAGGAAGTGCCGTCTCTAGTGCTCCAAAAGGGCTGAAACTTTGTGGGTAACTTTGGGGCATCTAATAACGTGGGAAAGCGCAAAAAAAATAGAACTTGGTGGCCAATACGACCCACTTACCGCGTGAGATTTGCAACCCGGCCTAGTTTATTTTGGGCGATTTGGGGTTAATGAAGGAAGTGCCGTCTCTAGTGCTCCAAAAGGGCTGAAACTTTGTGGGTAGCTTTGGGGCATCTAATAACGTGGGAAAGCGCAAAAAAACTAGAACTTGGTGGCCAATACGACCCACTTACCGCGTGAGATTTGCAACCCGGCCTAGTTTATTTTGGGCGATTTGGGGTTAATGAAGGAAGTGTCGTCTCTAGTGCTCCAAAAGGGCTGAAACTTTGTGGGTAGCTTTTGTACATCCAATAACGTTGGAAAGTGCAAAAAAACTAGAATTTGGAGGCCAATAAGTTCCACTTACTGCGTGAGATTTGCAACACGACCAAAGGTGGCGGATCGCTAAAACCCGACTCCCGGGGCCCCCGAGCGGCCTAATATTCGTCGTGCGGGGTTCATATGGTATTTGAGGGTGATGTGGTTGAAAAAATCCGGGTTTCGGAACATTTCATTTTTTGGCCTTTTGGCCCCGAATGGTGTTTCGGGCGATTTGGGGGGTTAATGAAGGAAGTGCCGTCTCTAGTGCTCCAAAAGGGCTGAAACTTTGTGGGTAGCTTTGGGGCATCTAATAACGTGGGAAAGCGCAAAAAAACTAGAACTTGGCGGCCAATACGACCCACTTACCGCGTGAGATTTGCAACCCGGCCTAGTTTATTTTGGGCGATTTGGGGTTAATGAAGGAAGTGTCGTCTCTAGTGCTCCAAAAGGGCTGAAACTTTGTGGGTAGCTTTTGTACATCCAATAACGTGGGAAAGTGCAAAAAAACTAGAATTTGGAGGCCAATAAGTTCCACTTACCGCGTGAGATTTGCAACACGACGAAAGGTGGCGGATCGCTAAAACCCGACTCCCGGGGCCCCCGAGCGGCCTAATATTCGTCGTGCGGGGTTCATATGGTATTTGAGGGTGATGTGGTTGAAAAAATCCGGGTTTCGGAACATTTCATTTTTTGGCCTTTTGGCCCCGAATGGTGTTTCGGGCGATTTGGGGGGTTAATGAAGGAAGTGCCGTCTCTAGTGCTCCAAAAGGGCTGAAACTTTGTGGGTAGCTTTGGGGCATCTAATAACGTGGGAAAGCGCAAAAAAACTAGAACTTGGTGGCCAATACGACCCACTTACCGCGTGAGATTTGCAACCCGGCCTAGTTTATTTTGGGCGATTTGGGGTTAATGAAGGAAGTGCCGTCTCTAGTGCTCCAAAAGGGCTGAAACTTTGTGGGTAGCTTTGGGGCATCTAATAACGTGGGAAAGCGCAAAAAAACTAGAACTTGGTGGCCAATACGACCCACTTACCGCGTGAGATTTGCAACCCGGCCTAGTTTATTTTGGGCGATTTGGGGTTAATGAAGGAAGTGTCGTCTCTAGTGCTCCAAAAGGGCTGAAACTTTGTGGGTAGCTTTTGTACATCCAATAACGTGGGAAAGTGCAAAAAAACTAGAATTTGGAGGCCAATAAGTTCCACTTACCGCGTGAGATTTGCAACACGACCAAAGGTGGCGGATCGCTACAACCCGACTCCCGGGGCCCCCGAGCGGCCTAATATTCGTCGTGCGGGGTTCATATGGTATTTGAGGGTGATGTGGTTGAAAAAATCCGGGTTTCGGAACATTTCATTTTTTGGCCTTTTGGCCCCGAATGGTGTTTCGGGCGATTTGGGGGGTTAATGAAGGAAGTGCCGTCTCTAGTGCTCCAAAAGGGCTGAAACTTTGTGGGTAGCTTTGGGGCATCTAATAACGTGGGAAAGCGCAAAAAAACTAGAACTTGGCGGCCAATACGACCCACTTACCGCGTGAGATTTGCAACCCGGCCTAGTTTATTTTGGGCGATTTGGGGTTAATGAAGGAAGTGTCGTCTCTAGTGCTCCAAAAGGGCTGAAACTTTGTGGGTAGCTTTTGTACATCCAATAACGTGGGAAAGTGCAAAAAAACTAGAATTTGGAGGCCAATAAGTTCCACTTACCGCGTGAGATTTGCAACACGACGAAAGGTGGCGGATCGCTAAAACCCGACTCCCGGGGCCCCCGAGCGGCCTAATATTCGTCGTGCGGGGTTCATATGGTATTTGAGGGTGATGTGGTTGAAAAAATCCGGGTTTCGGAACATTTCATTTTTTGGCCTTTTGGCCCCGAATGGTGTTTCGGGCGATTTGGGGGGTTAATGAAGGAAGTGCCGTCTCTAGTGCTCCAAAAGGGCTGAAACTTTGTGGGTAGCTTTGGGGCATCTAATAACGTGGGAAAGCGCAAAAAAACTAGAACTTGGTGGCCAATACGACCCACTTACCGCGTGAGATTTGCAACCCGGCCTAGTTTATTTTGGGCGATTTGGGGTTAATGAAGGAAGTGTCGTCTCTAGTGCTCCAAAAGGGCTGAAACTTTGTGGGTAGCTTTTGTACATCCAATAACGTGGGAAAGTGCAAAAAAACTAGAATTTGGAGGCCAATAAGTTCCACTTACCGCGTGAGATTTGCAACACGACCAAAGGTGGCGGATCGCTACAACCCGACTCCCGGGGCCCCCGAGCGGCCTAATATTCGTCGTGCGGGGTTCATATGGTATTTGAGGGTGATGTGGTTGAAAAAATCCGGGTTTCGGAACATTTCATTTTTTGGCCTTTAGGCCCCGAATGGTGTTTCGGGCGATTTGGGGGTTAATTAACGAAGTGCCGTCTCTAGTGCTCCAAAACGGCTGAAACTTTGTGGGTAGCTTTGGGCCATCTAACAACGTGGGAAAGCGCAAAAAAACTAGAACTTGGTGGCCAATACGACCCACTTACCGCGTGAGATTTGCAACCCGGCCTAGTTTATTTTGGGTGATTTGGGGTTAATGAAGGAAGTGTCGTCTCTACTGCTCCAAAAGGGCTGAAACTTTGTGGGTAGCTTTTTTACATCCAATAACGTGGGAAAGTGCAAAAAAACTAGAATTTGGAGGCCAATAAGTTCCACTTACCGCGTGAGATTTGCAACACGACCAAAGGTGGCGGATCGCTAGAACCCGACTCCCGGGGCCCCCAAACGGTCTAATATTCGTCGTGCGGGGTTCATATGGTATTTGAGGGTGATGTGGTTGAAAAAATCCGGGTTTCGGAACATTTCATTTTTTGGCCTTTTGGCCCCGAATGGTGTTTCGGGCGATTTGGGGGGTTAATGAAGGAAGTGCCGTCTCTAGTGCTCCAAAAGGGCTGAAACTTTGTGGGTAGCTTTGGGGCATCTAATAACGTGGGAAAGCGCAAAAAAACTAGAACTTGGTGGCCAATACGACCCACTTACCGCGTGAGATTTGCAACCCGGCCTAGTTTATTTTGGGCGATTTGGGGTTAATGAAGGAAGTGTCGTCTCTAGTGCTCCAAAAGGGCTGAAACTTTGTGGGTAGCTTTTGTACATCCAATAACGTGGGAAAGTGCAAACAAACTAGAATTTGGAGGCCAATAAGTTCCACTTACCGCGTGAGATTTGCAACACGACCAAAGGTGGCGGATCGCTAAAACCCGACTCCCGGGGCCCCCGAGCGGCCTAATATTCGTCGTGCGGGGTTCATATGGTATTTGAGGGTGATGTGGTTGAAAAAATCCGGGTTTCGGAACATTTCATTTTTTGGCCTTTTGGCCCCGAATGGTGTTTCGGGCGATTTGGGGGGTTAATGAAGGAAGTGCCGTCTCTAGTGCTCCAAAAGGGCTGAAACTTTGTGGGTAGCTTTGGGGCATCGAATAACGTGGGAAAGCGCAAAAAAACTAGAACTCGGCGGCCAATACGACCCACTTACCGCGTGAGATTTGCAACCCGGCCTAGTTTATTTCGGGCGATTTGGGGTTAATGAAGGAAGTGTCGTCTCTAGTGCTCCAAAAGGGCTGAAACTTTGTGGGTAGCTTTCGTACATCCAATAACGTGGGAAAGTGCAAAAAAACTAGAATTTGGAGGCCAATAAGTTCCACTTACCGCGTGAGATTTGCAACACGACGAAAGGTGGCGGATCGCTAAAACCCGACTCCCGGGGCCCCCGAGCGGCCTAATATTCGTCGTGCGGGGTTCATATGGTATTTGAGGGTGATGTGGTTGAAAAAATCCGGGTTTCGGAACATTTCATTTTTTGGCCTTTAGGCCCCGAATGGTGTTTCGGGCGATTTGGGGGTTAATTAACGAAGTGCCGTCTCTAGTGCTCCAAAACGGCTGAAACTTTGTGGGTAGCTTTGGGCCATCTAACAACGTGGGAAAGCGCAAAAAAACTAGAACTTGGTGGCCAATACGACCCACTTACCGCGTGAGATTTGCAACCCGGCCTAGTTTATTTTGGGTGATTTGGGGTTAATGAAGGAAGTGTCGTCTCTACTGCTCCAAAAGGGCTGAAACTTTGTGGGTAGCTTTTTTACATCCAATAACGTGGGAAAGTGCAAAAAAACTAGAATTTGGAGGCCAATAAGTTCCACTTACCGCGTGAGATTTGCAACACGACCAAAGGTGGCGGATCGCTAGAACCCGACTCCCGGGGCCCCCAACCGGTCTAATATTCGTCGTGCGGGGTTCATATGGTATTTGAGGGTGATGTGGTTGAAAAAATCCGGGTTTCGGAACATTTCATTTTTTGGCCTTTTGGCCCCGAATGGTGTTTCGGGCGATTTGGGGGGTTAATGAAGGAAGTGCCGTCTCTAGTGCTCCAAAAGGGCTGAAACTTTGTGGGTAGCTTTGGGGCATCTAATAACGTGGGAAAGCGCAAAAAAACTAGAACTTGGTGGCCAATACGACCCACTTACCGCGTGAGATTTGCAACCCGGCCTAGTTTATTTTGGGCGATTTGGGGTTAATGAAGGAAGTGTCGTCTCTAGTGCTCCAAAAGGGCTGAAACTTTGTGGGTAGCTTTTGTACATCCAATAACGTGGGAAAGTGCAAACAAACTAGAATTTGGAGGCCAATAAGTTCCACTTACCGCGTGAGATTTGCAACACGACCAAAGGTGGCGGATCGCTAAAACCCGACTCCCGGGGCCCCCGAGCGGCCTAATATTCGTCGTGCGGGGTTCATATGGTATTTGAGGGTGATGTGGTTGAAAAAATCCGGGTTTCGGAACATTTCATTTTTTGGCCTTTTGGCCCCGAATGGTGTTTCGGGCGATTTGGGGGGTTAATGAAGGAAGTGCCGTCTCTAGTGCTCCAAAAGGGCTGAAACTTTGTGGGTAGCTTTGGGGCATCGAATAACGTGGGAAAGCGCAAAAAAACTAGAACTCGGCGGCCAATACGACCCACTTACCGCGTGAGATTTGCAACCCGGCCTAGTTTATTTCGGGCGATTTGGGGTTAATGAAGGAAGTGTCGTCTCTAGTGCTCCAAAAGGGCTGAAACTTTGTGGGTAGCTTTCGTACATCCAATAACGTGGGAAAGTGCAAAAAAACTAGAATTTGGAGGCCAATAAGTTCCACTTACCGCGTGAGATTTGCAACACGACGAAAGGTGGCGGATCGCTAAAACCCGACTCCCGGGGCCCCCGAGCGGCCTAATATTCGTCGTGCGGGGTTCATATGGTATTTGAGGGTGATGTGGTTGAAAAAATCCGGGTTTCGGAACATTTCATTTTTTGGCCTTTTGGCCCCGAATGGTGTTTCAGGCGATTTGGGGGGTTAATGAAGGAAGTGCCGTCTCTAGTGCTCCAAAAGGGCTGAAACTTTGTGGGTAGCTTTGGGGCATCTAATAACGTGGGAAAGCGCAAAAAAACTAGAACTTGGTGGCCAATACGACCCACTTACCGCGTGAGATTTGCAACCCGGCCTAGTTTATTTTGGGCGATTTGGGGTTAATGAAGGAAGTGTCGTCTCTAGTGCTCCAAAAGGGCTGAAACTTTGTGGGTAGCTTTTGTACATCCAATAACGTGGGAAAGTGCAAAAAAACTAGAATTTGGAGGCCAATAAGTTCCACTTACCGCGTGAGATTTGCAACACGACCAAAGGTGGCGGATCGCTAAAACCCGACTCCCGGGGCCCCCGAGCGGCCTAATATTCGTCGTGCGGGGTTCATATGGTATTTGAGGGTGATGTGGTTGAAAAAATCCGGGTTTCGGAACATTTCATTTTTTGGCCTTTTGGCCCCGAATGGTGTTTCGGGCGATTTGGGGGGTTAATGAAGGAAGTGCCGTCTCTAGTGCTCCAAAAGGGCTGAAACTTTGTGGGTAGCTTTGGGGCATCTAATAACGTGGGAAAGCGCAAAAAAACTAGAACTTGGTGGCCAATACGACCCACTTACCGCGTGAGATTTGCAACCCGGCCTAGTTTATTTTGGGCGATTTGGGGTTAATGAAGGAAGTGTCGTCTCTAGTGCTCCAAAAGGGCTGAAACTTTGTGGGTAGCTTTTGTACATCCAATAACGTGGGAAAGTGCAAAAAAACTAGAATTTGGAGGCCAATAAGTTCCACTTACCGCGTGAGATTTGCAACACGACCAAAGGTGGCGGATCGCTAAAACCCGACTCCCGGGGCCCCCGAGCGGCCTAATATTCGTCGTGCGGGGTTCATATGGTATATGAGGGTGATGTGGTTGAAAAAATCCGGGTTTCGGGACATTTCATTTTTTGGCCTTTTGGCCCCGAATGATGTTTCGGGCGATTTGGGGGGTTAATGAAGGAAGTGCCGTCTCTAGTGCTCCAAAAGGGCTGAAACTTTGTGGGTAGCTTTGGGGCATCTAATAACGTGGGAAAGCGCAAAAAAACTAGAACTTGGCGGCCAATACGACCCACTTACCGCGTGAGATTTGCAACCCGGCCTAGTTTATTTCGCGCGATTTGGGGTTAATGAAGGAAGTGTCGTCTCTAGTGCTCCAAAAGGGCTGAAACTTTGTGGGTAGCTTTTGTACATCCAATAACGTGGGAAAGTGCAAATAAACTAGAATTTGGAGGCCAATAAGTTCCACTTACCGCGTGAGATTTGCAACACGACCAAAGGTGGCGGATCGCTAAAACCCGACTCCCGGGGCCCCCGAGTGGCCTAATATTCGTCGTGCGGGGTTCATATGGTATTTGAGGGTGATGTGGTTGAAAAAATCCGGGTTTCGGAACATTTCATTTTTTGGCCTTTTGGCCCCGAATGGTGTTTCGGGCGATTTGGGGGGTTAATGAAGGAAGTGCCGTCTCTAGTGCTCCAAAAGGGCTGAAACTTTGTGGGTAGCTTTGGGGCATCTAATAACGTGGGAAAGCGCAAAAAAACTAGAACTTGGTGGCCAATACGACCCACTTACCGCGTGAGATTTGCAACCCGGCCTAGTTTATTTTGGGCGATTTGGGGTTAATGAAGGAAGTGTCGTCTCTAGTGCTCCAAAAGGGCTGAAACTTTGTGGGTAGCTTTTGTACATCCAATAACGTGGGAAAGTGCAAAAAAACTAGAATTTGGAGGCCAATAAGTTCCACTTACCGCGTGAGATTTGCAACACGACCAAAGGTGGCGGATCGCTAAAACCCGACTCCCGGGGCCCCCGAGCGGCCTAATATTCGTCGTGCGGGGTTCATATGGTATTTGAGGGTGATGTGGTTGAAAAAATCCGGGTTTCGGAACATTTCATTTTTTGGCCTTTTGGCCCCGAATGGTGTTTCGGGCGATTTGGGGGGTTAATGAAGGAAGTGCCGTCTCTAGTGCTCCAAAAGGGCTGAAACTTTGTGGGTAGCTTTGGGGCATCTAATAACGTGGGAAAGCGCAAAAAAACTAGAACTTGGCGGCCAATACGACCCACTTACCGCGTGAGATTTGCAACCCGGCCTAGTTTATTTTGGGCGATTTGGGGTTAATGAAGGAAGTGTCGTCTCTAGTGCTCCAAAAGGGCTGAAACTTTGTGGGTAGCTTTTGTACATCCAATAACGTGGGAAAGTGCAAAAAAACTAGAATTTGGAGGCCAATAAGTTCCACTTACCGCGTGAGATTTGCAACACGACCAAAGGTGGCGGATCGCTAAAACCCGACTCCCGGGGCCCCCGAGCGGCCTAATATTCGTCGTGCGGGGTTCATATGGTATTTGAGGGTGATGTGGTTGAAAAAATCCGGGTTTCGGAACATTTCAGCTTTTGGCCTTTTGGCCCCGAATGGTGTTTCGGGCGATTTGGGGGTTAATGAACGAAGTGCCGTCTCTAGTGCTCCAAAAGGGCTGAAACTTTGTGGGTAGCTTTGGGGCATCTAACAACGTGGGAAAGCGCAAAAAGGACTGAAACTTTGTGGGGCTAATACGATCAGTTTACCCCGTGAGATTTGCAACACGGCTTGTATTTTTTTGGGAGATTTCGGGTTAATGAAGGAGGTACCATCTCTAGTGCTTCAAAAGGACTGAAACTTTTTGGGTATCTTTAAAATAACAAATAAGGTGGGGAAACGCTAAAAAATTGGAATTTGGAGGCTAATACGATCAGCTTACCCCGTGAGATTTGCAACACGACTTGTATTTCTGTGGGGAGATTTCGGATTAATGAAGGAGGTACCATCTCTAATGCTCCAAAAGGGCTAGAACTTTGTGAGTAGCTTTAATATAAACAATAAGGTGGGGAAACACTAAAAAATGGGAATTTTGAGGCTAATACGATCAGCTTACCCCGTGAGATTTGCAACACGGCTTGTATTTTTGTGGGAGATTTCGGGTTAATGAAGGAGGTACCATCTCTAGTGCTCTAAAAGGACTGAAACTTTGTGGGTAGCTTTAATATAACCAATAAGGTGGAGAAACGCTAAAAAATTGGAATTTGGTTGCTAATACGATTAGCATACCGCGTGAGATTTGCAACACGACTTGTATTTCTATGGGGAGATTTCGGGTTAACGAAGGAGGTACCATCTCTATTGCTCCAAAAGGGCTAGAACTTTGTGGGTAGCTTTAATATAACCAATAAGGTGGGAAAACACTTAAAAATGGGAATTTAGAGGCTAATACGATCAGTTTACCCCGTGAGATTTGCAACACGGCTTGTATTTTTGTGGGAGATTTCGGGTTAATGAAGGAGGTACCATCTCTAGTGCTCCAAAAGGACTGAAACTTTGTGGGTAACTTTAAAATAACCAATAAGGTGGGGAAACGCTAAAAAGTTGGAATTTGGAGGCTAATACGATTAGCTTACTGCGTGAGATTTGCAACACGACTTGTATTTCTGTGGGGAGATTTCAGGTTAATGAAGGAGGTATCATCTCTAGTGCTCCAAAAGGGCTAGAACTTTGTGGGTAGCTTTAATAGAACCAATAAGGTGGGGATATAGTAAAAAATGGGAATTTAGAGGCTAATACGATCAGCTTACCCCGTGAGATTTGCAACACGGCTTGTATTTTTGTGGGAGATTTCGGGTTAATGAAGGAGGTACCATCTCTAGTGCTCCAAAATGGCTAGAACTTTGTGGGTAGCTTTAATATGACCAATAAGGTGGGGATATAGTTAAAAATGGGAATTTAGAGGCTAATACGATCAGCTTACCCCGTGAGATTTGCAACACGGCTTGTATTTTTGTGGGAGATTTCGGGTTAATGAAGGAGGTACCATCTCTAGTGCTCCAAAAGAGCTAGAACTTTGTGTGTAGCTTTAAAATAACCAATAAGGTGGGGAAACGCTAAAAAATTGGAATTTGGAGGCTAATACGATTAGCTTACTGCGTGAGATTTGCAACACGACTTGTATTTCTATGGGGAGATTTCAGGTTAATGAAGGAGGTACCATCTCTAGTGCTCCAAAAGGGCTAGAACTTTGTGGGTAGCTTTAATATAACCAATAAGGTGGGGATATAGTAAAAAATGGGAATTTAGAGGCTAATACGATCAGCTTACCCCGTGAGATTTGCAACACGGCTTGTATTTCTGTGGGGAGATTTCGGGTTAATGAAGGAGGTACCATCTCTAGTGCTCCAAAATGGCTAGAACTTTGTGGGTAGCTTTAATATGACCAATAAGGTGGGGAATCACTAAAAAATAGGAATTTAGAGGCTAATACGATCAGCTTACCCCGTGAGATTTGCAACACGGCTTGTATTTTTGTGGGAGATCTCGGGTTAATGAAGGAGGTACCATCTCTAGTGCTCCAAAATGGCTAGAACTTTGTGGGTAGCTTTAATATAACCAATAAGGTGGGGAAACACTAAAAAATGGGAATTTAGAGGCTAATACGATCAGCTTACCCCGTGAGATTTGCAACACGGCTTGTATTTTTGTGGGAGATTTCGGGTTAATGAAGGAGGTATCATCTCTAGTGCTCCAAAAGGGCTAGAACTTTGTGGGTAGCTTTAATATAACCAATAAGGTGGGGAATCACTAAAAAATGGGAATCTAGAGGCTAATACGATCAGCTTACCCCGTGAGATTTGCAACACGGCTTGTATTTTTGTGGGAGATTTCGGGTTAATGAAGGAGGTACCATCTCTAGTGCTCCAAAAGAGCTAGAAATTTGTGGGTAGCTTTAATATAACCAATAAGGTGGGGAAACACTAAAAAATGGGAATTTAGAGGCTAATACGATCAGCTTACCGCGTGAGATTTGCAACACGGCTTGTATTTTTGTGGGAGATTTCGGGTTAATGAAGGAGGTACCATCTCTAGTGCTCCAAAAGGGCTAGAACTTTGTGGGTAGCTTTAATATAACCAATAAGGTGGGGAAACACTAAAAAATGGGAATTTAGAGGCTAATTCGATCAGCTTACCCCGTGAGATTTGCAACACGGCTTGTATTTTTGTGGGAGATTTGGGGTTAATGAAGGAGGTACCATCTCTAGTGCTACAAAAGGACTGAAACTTTGTGGGTAGCTTTAAAATAACCAATAAGGTGGGGAAACGCTAAAAAATTGGAATTTGGAGGCTAATACGATTAGCTTACCGCGTGAGATTTGCAACACAACTTGTATTTTTGTGGGAGATTTCGGGTTAATGAAGGAGGTACCATCTCTAGTGCTCCAAAAGGGCTAGAACTTTGTGGGTAGTTTTAATATAAACAATAAGGTGGGGAAACACTAAAAAATGGGAATTTAGAGGCTAATACGATCAGCTTACCCCGTGAGATTTGCAACACGACTTGTATTTCTTTGGGGAGATTTCGGGTTAATGAAGGAGGTACCATCTCTAATGCTCCAAAAGGGCAAGAACTTTGTGGGTAGCTTTAATATAAACAATAAGGTGGGGAAACACTAAAAAATGGGAATTTTGAGGCTAATACGATCAGCTTACCCCGTGAGATTTGCAACACGGCTTGTATTTTTGTGGGAGATTTCGGGTTAATGAAGGAGGTACCATCTCTAGTGCTCTAAAAGGACTGAAACTTTGTGGGTAGCTTTAATATAACCAATAAGGTGGGGAAACGCTAAAAAATTGGAATTTGGTGGCTAATACGATTAGCTTACCGCGTGAGATTTGCAACACGACTTGTATTTCTATGGGGAGATTTCGGGTTAATGAAGGAGGTACCATCTCTAGTGCTCCAAAAGGGCTAGAACTTTGTGGGTAGCTTTAATATAACCAATAAGGTGGGGAAATACTAAAAAATGGGAATTTAGAGGCTAATACGATCAGTTTACCCCGTGAGATTTGCAATACGGCTTGTATTTTTGTGGGAGATTTCGGGTTAATGAAGGAGGTACCATCTCTAGTGCTCCAAAAGGACTGAAACTTTGTGGGTAACTTTAAAATAACCAATAAGGTGGGGAAACGCTAAAAAATTGGAATTTGGTGGCTAATACGATTAGCTTACCGCGTGAGATTTGCAACACGACTTGTATTTCTATGTGGAGATTTCGGGTTAATGAAGAAGGTACCATCTCTTGTGCTCCAAAAGGGCTAGAACTTTTTGGGTAGCTTTAATATAACCAATAAGGTGGGGAAACACTAAAAAATGAGAATTTAGAGGCTAATACGATCAGTTTACCCCGTGAGATTTGCAACACGCCTTGTATTTTTGTGGGAGATTTCGGGTTAATGAAGGAGGTACCATCTCTAGTGCTCCAAAAGGACTGAAACTTTGTGGGTAACTTTAAAATAACCAATAACATGGGGAAACGCTAAAAAATTGGAATTTGGAGGCTAATACGATTAGCTTACCGCGTGAGATTTGCAACACGACTTGTATTTCTGTGGGGAGATTTCAGGTTAATGAAGGAGGTACCATCTCTATTGCTCCAAAAGGGCTAGAACTTTGTGGATAGCTTTAATATAACCAATAAGGTGGGGAAACACTAAAAAATGGGAATTTAGAGGCTAATACGATCAGCTTACCCCGTGAGATTTGCAACACGGCTTGTATTTTTGGGGGAGATTTCGGGTTAATGAAGGAGGTACCATCTCTAATGCTCCAAAAGGGCAAGAACTTTGTGGGTAGCTTTAATATAAACAATAAGGTGGGGAAACACTAAAAAATGGGAATTTTGAGGCTAATACGATCAGCTTACCCCGTGAGATTTGCAACACGACTTGTATTTTTGTGGGAGATTTCGGGTTAATGAAGGAGGTACCATCTCTAGTGCTCTAAAAGGACTGAAACTTTGTGGGTAGCTTTAATATAACCAATAAGGTGGGGAAACGCTAAAAAATTGGAATTTGGTGGCTAATACGATTAGCTTACCGCGTGAGATTTGCAACACGACTTGTATTTCTATGGGGAGATTTCGGGTTAATGAAGGAGGTACCATCTCTAGTGCTCCAAAAGGGCTAGAACTTTGTGGGTAGCTTTAATATAACCAATATGGTGGGGAAATACTAAAAAATGGGAATTTAGAGGCTAATACGATCAGTTTACCCCGTGAGATTTGCAACACGGCTTGTATTTTTGTGGGAGATTTCGGGTTAATGAAGGAGGTACCATCTCTAGTGCTCCAAAAGGACTGAAACTTTGTGGGTAACTTTAAAATAACCAATAAGGTGGGGAAACGCTAAAAAATTGGAATTTGGTGGCTAATACGATTAGCTTACCGCGTGAGATTTGCAACACGACTTGTATTTCTATGTGGAGATTTCGGGTTAATGAAGAAGGTACCATCTCTTGTGCTCCAAAAGGGCTAGAACTTTTTGGGTAGCTTTAATATAACCAATAAGGTGGGGAAACACTAAAAAATGGGAATTTAGAGGCTAATACGATCAGTTTACCCCGTGAGATTTGCAACACGCCTTGTATTTTTGTGGGAGATTTCGGGTTAATGAAGGAGGTACCATCTCTAGTGCTCCAAAAGGACTGAAACTTTGTGGGTAACTTTAAAATAACCAATAACATGGGGAAACGCTAAAAAATTGGAATTTGGAGGCTAATACGATTAGCTTACCGCGTGAGATTTGCAACACGACTTGTATTTCTGTAGGGAGATTTCAGGTTAATGAAGGAGGTACCATCTCTATTGCTCCAAAAGGGCTAGAACTTTGTGGATAGCTTTAATATAACCAATAAGGTGGGGAAACACTAAAAAATGGGAATTTAGAGGCTAATACGATCAGCTTACCCCGTGAGATTTGCAACACGGCTTGTATTTTTGGGGGAGATTTCGGGTTAATGAAGGAGGTACCATCTCTAGTGCTCCAAAAGGGCTAGAACTTTGTGGGTAGCTTTAATATAACCAATAAGGTGGGGAATCACTAAAAATGGGAATTTAGAGGCTAATACGATCAGCTTACCCCGTGAGATTTGCAACACGGCTTGTATTTTTGTGGGAGATTTCGGGTTAATGAAGGAGGTACCATCTCTAGTGCTCCAAAAGGGCTAGAACTTTGTGGGTAACTTTAATGTAACCAATAAGGTGGGGAAACACTAAAAAATTGGAATTTAGAGCCTAATACGATAAGCTTACACCGTGAGATTTGCAACACGGCTTGTATTTTTGTGGGAGATTTTGGGTTAATGAAGGAGGTACCATCTCTAGTGCTCCAAAAGAACTGAAACTTTGTGGGTAGCTTTAAAATAACCAATAAGGTGGGGAAACGCTTAAAAATTGGAATTTTGAGGCTAATACGATTGGCTTACCGCGTGAGATTTGCAACACGACTTGTATTTCTATGGGGAGATTTCAGGTTAATGAAGGAGGTACCATCTCTAGTGCTCCAAAAGGGCAAGAACTTTGTGGGTAGCTTTAAAATAACCAATAAGGTGGGGAAACGCTAAAAAATTGGAATTTGGAGGCTAATACGATTAGCTTACCCCGTGAGATTTGCAACACGACTTGTATTTCTATGGGGAGATTTCAGGTTAATGAAGAAGGTACCATCTCTAGTGCTCCAAAAAGGCTAGAACTTTGTGGATAGCTTTAATATAACCAATAAGGTGGGGAAACACTAAAAAATGGGAATTTAGAGGCTAATACGATCAGCTTACCCCGTGAGATTTGCAACACGGCTTGTATTTTTGGGGGAGATTTCGGGTTAATGAAGGAGGTACCATCTCTAGTGCTCCAAAAGGGCTAGAACTTTGTGGGTAGCTTTAATATAACCAATAAGGTGGGGAATCACTAAAAATGGGAATTTAGAGGCTAATACGATCAGCTTACCCCGTGAGATTTGCAACACGACTTGTATTTTTGTGGGAGATTTCGGGTTAATGAAGGAGGTACCATCTCTAGTGCTCCAAAAGAGCTAGAACTTTGTGGGTAGCTTTAATATAACCAATAAGGTGGGAAAACACTAAAAAATGGGAATTTAAAGGCTAATACGATCAGCTTACCGCGTAAGATTTGCAACACGGCTTGTATTTTTGTGGGAGATTTCGGGTTAATGAAGGAGGTACCATCTCTAGTGCTCCAAAAGGGCTAGAACTTTGTGGGTAGCTTTAATATAACCAATAAGGTGGGGAAACACTAAAAAATGGGAATTTAGAGGCTAATACGATCAGCGTACCCCGTGAGATTTGCAACACGGCTTGTATTTTTGTGGGAGATTTTGGGTTAATGAAGTAGGTACCATATCTATTGCCCCAAAATGACTGAAACTTTGTGGGAAGCTTGAAAATAACCAATAAGGTGGGGAAACGCTAAAAAATTGGAATTTGGAGGCTAATACGATTAGCTTACCGCGTGAGATTTGCAACACGACTTGTATTTCCGTGGGGAGATTTCGGGTTAATGAATGAGGTACCATCTCTAATGCTCCAAAAGGGCTAGAACTTTGTGGGTAGCTTTAATATAAACAATAAGGTGGGGAAACACTAAAAAATGGGAATTTTGAGGCTAATACGATCAGCTTACCCCGTGAGATTTGCAACACGGCTTGTATTTTTGTGGGAGAGTTCGGGTTAATGAAGGAGGTACCATCTCTAGTGCTCCAAAAGGGCTAGAACTTTGTGGGTAACTTTAATGTAACCAATAAGGTGGGGAAACACTAAAAAATTGGAATTTAGAGCCTAATACGATAAGCTTACACCGTGAGATTTGCAACACGGCTTCTATTTTTGTGGGAGATTTTGGGTTAATGAAGGAGGTACCATCTCTAGTGCTCCAAAAGGACTGAAACTTTGTGGGTAGCTTTAAAATAACCAATAAGGTGGGGAAACGCTTAAAAATTGGAATTTTGAGGCTAATACGATTAGCTTACCGCGTGAGATTTGCAACACGACTTGTATTTCTATGGGGAGATTTCAGGTTAATGAAGGAGGTACCATCTCTAGTGCTCCAAAAGGGCAAGAACTTTGTGGGTAGCTTTAAAATAACCAATAAGGTGGGGAAACGCTAAAAAATTGGAATTTGGAGGCTAATACGATTAGCTTACCCCGTGAGATTTGCAACACGACTTGTATTTCTATGGGGAGATTTCAGGTTAATGAAGAAGGTACCATCTCTAGTGCTCCAAAAGGGCTAGAACTTTGTGGATAGCTTTAATATAACCAATAAGGTGGGGAAACTCTAAAAAATGGGAATTTAGAGGCTAATACGATCAGCTTACCCCGTGAGATTTGCAACACGGCTTGTATTTTTGGGGGAGATTTCGGGTTAATGAAGGAGGTACCATCTCTAGTGCTCCAAAAGGGCTAGAACTTTGTGGGTAGCTTTAATATAACCAATAAGGTGGGGAATCACTAAAAATGGGAATTTAGAGGCTAATACGATCAGCTTACCCCGTGAGATTTGCAACACGACTTGTATTTTTGTGGGAGATTTCGGGTTAATGAAGTAGGTACCATCTCTAGTGCTCCAAAAGAGCTAGAACTTTGTGGGTAGCTTTAATATAACCAATAAGGTGGGAAAACACTAAAAAATGGGAATTTAAAGGCTAATACGATCAGCTTACCGCGTAAGATTTGCAACACGGCTTGTATTTTTGTGGGAGATTTCGGGTTAATGAAGGAGGTACCATCTCTAGTGCTCCAAAAGGGCTAGAACTTTGTGGGTAGCTTTAATATAACCAATAAGGTGGGGAAACACTAAAAAATGGGAATTTAGAGGCTAATACGATCAGCTTACCCCGTGAGATTTGCAACACGGCTTGTATTTTTGTGGGAGATTTTGGGTTAATGAAGTAGGTACCATATCTATTGCCCCAAAATGACTGAAACTTTGTGGGAAGCTTGAAAATAACCAATAAGGTGGGGAAACGCTAAAAAATTGGAATTTGGAAGCTAATACGATTAGCTTACCGCGTGAGATTTGCAACACGACTTGTATTTCTGTAGGGAGATTTCAGGTTAATGAAGGAGGTACCATCTCTAGTACTCCAAAAGGGCTAGAACTTTGTGGGTAGTTTTAATATAAACAATAAGGTTGGGAAACACTAAAAAATGGGAATTTAGAGGCTAATACGATCAGCTTACCCCGTGAGATTTGCAACACGACTTGTATTTCTGTGGGGAGATTTCGGGTTAATGAAGGAGGTACCATCTCTAATGCTCCAAAAGGGCTAGAACTTTGTGGGTAGCTTTAATATAAACAATAAGGTGGGGAAACACTAAAAAATGGGAATTTTGAGGCTAATACGATCAGCTTACCCCGTGAGATTTGCAACACGGCTTGTATTTTTGTGGGAGATTTCGGGTTAATGAAGGAGGTACCATCTCTAGTGCTCAAAAAGGGCTAGAACTTTGTGGGTAACTTTAATGTAACCAATAAGGTGGGGAAACACTAAAAAATTGGAATTTAGAGGCTAATACGATAAGCTTACACCGTGAGATTTGCAACACGGCTTGTATTTTTGTGGGAGATTTTGGGTTAATGAAGGAGGTACCATCTCTAGTGCTCCAAAAGGACTGAAACTTTGTGGGTAGCTTTAAAATAACCAATAAGGTGGGGAAACGCTTAAAAATTGGAATTTGGAGGCTAATACGATTAGCTTACCGCGTGAGATTTGCAACACGACTTGTATTCCTATGGGGAGATTTCAGGTTAATGAAGGAGGTACCATCTCTAGTGCTCCAAAAGGGCTAGAACTTTGTGGGTAGCTTTAAAATAACCAATAAGGTGGGGAAACGCTAAAAAATTGGAATTTGGAGGCTAATACGATTAGCTTACCCCGTGAGATTTGCAACACGACTTGTATTTCTATGGGGAGATTTCAGGTTAATGAAGAAGGTACCATCTCTAGTGCTCCAAAAGGGCTAGAACTTTGTGGGTAGCTTTAATATAACCAATAAGGTGGGGAAACACTAAAAAATGGGAATTTAGAGGCTAATACGATCAGCTTACCCCGTGAGATTTGCAACACGGCTTGTATTTTTGTGGGAGATTTCGGGTTAATAAAGGAGGTACCATCTCTAGTGCTCCAAAAGGGCTAGAACTTTGTGGGTAGCTTTAATATAACCAATAAGGTGGGGAATCACTAAAAATGGGAATTTAGAGGCTAATATGATCAGCTTACCCCGTGAGATTTGCAACACGACTTGTATTTTTGTGGGAGATTTCGGGTTAATGAAGGAGGTACCATCTCTAGTGCTCCAAAAGGGCTAGAACTTTGTGGGTAGCTTTAATATAACCAATAAGGTGGGAAAACACTAAAAAATGGGAATTTAAAGGCTAATACGATCAGCTTACCGCGTAAGATTTGCAACACGGCTTGTATTTTTGTGGGAGATTTCGGGTTAATGAAGGAGGTACCATCTCTAGTGCTCCAAAAGGGCTAGAACTTTGTAGGTAGCTTTAATATAACCAATAAGGTGGGGAAACACTAAAAAATGGGAATTTAGAGGCTAATACGATCAGCTTACCCCGTGAGATTTGCAACACGGCTTGTATTTTTGTGGGAGATTTTGGGTTAATGAAGTAGGTACCATATCTATTGCCCCAAAATGACTGAAACTTTGTGGGAAGCTTGAAAATAACCAATAAGGTGGGGAAACGCTAAAAAATTGGAATTTGGAGGCTAATACGATTAGCTTACCGCGTGAGATTTGCAACACGACTTGTATTTCTGTGGGGAGATTTCGGGTTAATGAATGAGGTACCATCTCTAATGCTCCAAAAGGGCTAGAACTTTGTGGGTAGCTTTAATATAAACAATAAGGTGGAGAAACACTAAAAAATGGGAATTTTGAGGCTAATACGATCAGCTTACCCCGTGAGATTTGCAACACGGCTTGTATTTTTGTGGGAGATTTCGGGTTAATGAAGGAGGTACCATCTCTAGTGCTCCAAAAGGGCTAGAACTTTGTGGGTAACTTTAATGTAACCAATAAGGTGGGGAAACACTAAAAAATTGGAATTTAGAGCCTAATACGATAAGCTTACACCGTGAGATTTGCAACACGGCTTGTATTTTTGTGGGAGATTTTGGGTTAATGAAGGAGGTACCATCTCTAGTGCTCCAAAAGGACTGAAACTTTGTTGGTAGCTTTAAAATAACCAATAAGGTGGGGAAACGCTTAAAAATTGGAATTTTGAGGCTAATACGATTAGCTTACCGCGTAAAATTTGCAACACGACTTGTATTTCTATGGGGAGATTTCAGGTTAATGAAGGAGGTACCATCTCTAGTGCTCCAAAAGGGCAAGAACTTTGTGGGTAGCTTTAAAATAACCAATAAGGTGGGGAAACGCTAAAAAATTGGAATTTGGAGGCTAATACGATTAGCTTACCCCGTGAGATTTGCAACACGACTTGTATTTCTATGGGGAGATTTCAGGTTAATGAAGAAGGTACCATCTCTAGTGCTCCAAAAGGGCTAGAACTTTGTGGATAGCTTTAATATAACCAATAAGGTGGGGAAACACTAAAAAATGGGAATTTAGAGGCTAATACGATCAGCTTACCCCGTGAGATTTGCAACACGGCTTGTATTTTTGGGGGAGATTTCGGGTTAATGAAGGAGGTACCATCTCTAGTGCTCCAAAAGGGCTAGAACTTTGTGGGTAGCTTTAATATAACCAATAAGGTGGGGAATCACTAAAAATGGGAATTTAGAGGCTAATACGATCAGCTTACCCCGTGAGATTTGCAACACGACTTGTATTTTTGTGGGAGATTTCGGGTTAATGAAGGAGGTACCATCTCTAGTGCTCCAAAAGAGCTAGAACTTTGTGGGTAGCTTTAATATAACCAATAAGGTGGGAAAACACTAAAAAATTGGAATTTAAAGGCTAATACGATCAGCTTACCGCGTAAGATTTGCAACACGGCTTGTATTTTTGTGGGAGATTTCGGGTTAATGAAGGAGGTACCATCTCTAGTGCTCCAAAAGGGCTAGAACTTTGTGGGTAGCTTTAATATAACCAATAAGGTGGGGAAACACTAAAAAATGGGAATTTAGAGGCTAATACGATCAGCTTACCCCGTGAGATTTGCAACACGGCTTGTATTTTTGTGGGAGATTTTGGGTTAATGAAGTAGGTACCATATCTATTGCCCCAAAATGACTGAAACTTTGTGGGAAGCTTGAAAATAACCAATAAGGTGGGGAAACGCTAAAAAATTGGAATTTGGAGGCTAATACGATTAGCTTACCGCGTGAGATTTGCAACACGACTTGTATTTCTGTAGGGAGATTTCAGGTTAATGAAGGAGGTACCATCTCTAGTACTCCAAAAGGGCTAGAACTTTGTGGGTAGTTTTAATATAAACAATAAGGTGGGGAAACACTAAAAAATGGGAATTTAGAGGCTAATACGATCAGCTTACCCCGTGAGATTTGCAACACGACTTGTATTTCTGTGGGGAGATTTCGGGTTAATGAAGGAGGTACCATCTCTAATGCTCCAAAAGGGCTAGAACTTTGTGGGTAGCTTTAATATAAACAATAAGGTGGGGAAACACTAAAAAATGGGAATTTTGAGGCTAATACGATCAGCTTACCCCGTGAGATTTGCAACACGGCTTGTATTTTTGTGAGAGATTTCGGGTTAATGAAGGAGGTACCATCTCTAGTGCTCCAAAAGGGCTAGAACTTTGTGGGTAACTTTAATGTAACCAATAAGGTGGGGAAACACTAAAAAATTGGAATTTAGAGGCTAATACGATAAGCTTACACCGTGAGATTTGCAACACGGCTTGTATTTTTGTGGGAGATTTTGGGTTAATGAAGGAGGTACCATCTCTAGTGCTCCAAAAGGACTGAAACTTTGTGGGTAGCTTTAAAATAACCAATAAGGTGGGGAAACGCTTAAAAATTGGAATTTGGAGGCTAATACGATTAGCTTACCGCGTGAGATTTGCAACACGACTTGTATTCCTATGGGGAGATTTCAGGTTAATGAAGGAGGTACCATCTCTAGTGCTCCAAAAGGGCTAGAACTTTGTGGGTAGCTTTAAAATAACCAATAAGGTGGGGAAACGCTAAAAAATTGGAATTTGGAGGCTAATACGATTAGCTTACCCCGTGAGATTTGCAACACGACTTGTATTTCTATGGGGAGATTTCAGGTTAATGAAGAAGGTACCATCTCTAGTGCTCCAAAAGGGCTAGAACTTTGTGGGTAGCTATAATATAACCAATAAGGTGGGGAAACACTAAAAAATGGGAATTTAGAGACTAATACGATCAGCTTACCCCGTGAGATTTGCAACACGGCTTGTATTTTTGTGGGAGATTTCGGGTTAATGAAGGAGGTACCATCTCTAGTGCTCCAAAAGGGCTAGAACTTTGTGGGTAGCTTTAATATAACCAATAAGGTGGGGAATCACTAAAAATGGGAATTTAGAGGCTAATATGATCAGCTTACCCCGTGAGATTTGCAACACGACTTGTATTTTTGTGGGAGATTTCGGGTTAATGAAGGAGGTACCATCTCTAGTGCTCCAAAAGGGCTAGAACTTTGTGGGTAGCTTTAATATAACCAATAAGGTGGGAAAACACTAAAAAATGGGAATTTAAAGGCTAATACGATCAGCTTACCGCGTAAGATTTGCAACACGGCTTGTATTTTTGTGGGAGATTTCGGGTTAATGAAGGAGGTACCATCACTAGTGCTCCAAAAGGGCTAGAACTTTGTGGGTAGCTTTAATATAACCAATAAGGTGGGGAAACACTAAAAAATGGGAATTTAGAGGCTAATACGATCAGCTTACCCCGTGAGATTTGCAACACGGCTTGTATTTTTGTGGGAGATTTTGGGTTAATGAAGGAGGTACCATCTCTAGTACTCCAAAAGGGCTAGAACTTTGTGGGTAGTTTTAATATAACCAATAAGGTGGGGAAACACTAAAAAATGGGAATTTAGAGGCTAATACGATCAGCTTACGCCGTGAGATTTGCAACACGGCTTGTATTTTTGTGGGAGATTTCGGGTTAATGAAGGAGGTACCATCTCTAGTGCTCCAAAAGGGCTAGAACTTTGTGGGTAGCTTTAATATAACCAATAAGGTGGGGAATCACTAAAAATGGGAATTTAGAGGCTAATATGATCAGCTTACCCCGTGAAATTTGCAACACGACTTGTATTTTTGTGGGAGATTTCGGGTTAATGAAGGAGGTACCATCTCTAGTGCTCCAAAAGGGCTAGAATTTTGTGGGTAGCTTTAATATAACCAATAAGGTGGGAAAACACTAAAAAATGGGAATTTAGAGGCTAATACGATCAGCTTACCCCGTGAGATTTGCAACACGGCTTGTATTTTTGTGGGAGATTTTGGGTTAATGAAGGAGGTACCATCTCTATTGCTCCAAAATGACTGAAACTTTGTGGGAAGCTTTAAAATAACCAATAAGGTGGGGAAACGCTAAAAAATTGGAATTTGGAGGCTAATACGATCAGCTTACCGCGTAAGATTTGCAACACGGCTTGTATTTTTGTGGGAGATTTCGGGTTAATGAAGGAGGTACCATCTCTAGTGCTCCAAAAGGGCTAGAACTTTGTGGGTAGCTTTAATATAACCAATAAGGTGGGGAAACACTAAAAAATGGGAATTTAGAGGCTAATACGATCAGCTTACCCCGTGAGATTTGCAACACGGCTTGTATTTTTGTGGGAGATTTTGGGTTAATGAAGGAGGTACCATCTCTATTGCTCCAAAATGACTGAAACTTTGTGGGAAGCTTTAAAATAACCAATAAGGTGGGGAAACGCTAAAAAATTGGAATTTGGAGGCTAATACGATTAGCTTACCGCGTGAGATTTGCAACACGACTTGTATTTCTGTAGGGAGATTTCAGGTTAATGAAGGAGGTACCATCTCTAGTACTCCAAAAGGGCTAGAACTTTGTGGGTAGTTTTAAAATAAACAATAATGTGGGGAAACACTAAAAAATGGGAATTTAGAGGCTAATACGATCAGCTTACCCCGTGAGATTTGCAACACGACTTGTATTTCTGTGGGGAGATTTCGGGTTAATGAAGGAGGTACCATCTCTAATGCTCCAAAAGGGCTAGAACTTTGTGGGTAGCTTTAATATAAACAATAAGGTGGGGAAACACTAAAAAATGGGAATTTTGAGGCTAATACGATCAGCTTACCCCGTGAGATTTGCAACACGGCTTGTATTTTTGTGGGAGATTTCGGGTTAATGAAGGAGGTACCATCTCTAGTGCTCCAAAAGGGCTAGAACTTTGTGGGTAACTTTAATGTAACCAATAAGGTGGGGAAACACTAAAAAATTGGAATTTGGAGGCTAATATGATTAGCTTACCGCGTGAGATTTCCAACACGACTTGTATTTCTGTGGGGAGATTTCGGGTTAATGAAGTAGGTACCATCTCTAGTGCTCCAAAAGGGCTAGAACTTTGTGGGTAGCTTTAATATAACCAATAAGGTGGGGAAACACTAAAAAATGGGAATTTAGAGGCTAATACGATAAGCTTACACCGTGAGATTTGCAACACGGCTTGTATTTTTGTGGGAGATTTTGGGTTAATGAAGGAGGTACCATCTCTAGTGCTCCAAAAGGACAGAAACTTTGTGGGTAGCTTTAAAATAACCAATAAGGTAGGGAAACGCTTAAAAATTGGAATTTGGAGGCTAATACGATTAGCTTACCGCGTGAGATTTGCAACACGACTTGTATTTCTATGGGGAGATTTCAGGTTAATGAAGGAGGTACCATCTCTAGTGCTCCAAAAGGGCTAGAACTTTGTGGGTAGCTTTAAAATAACCAATAAGGTGGGGAAACGCTAAAAAATTGGAATTTGGAGGCTAATACGATTAGCTTACCCCGTGAGATTTGCAACACGACTTGTATTTCTGTGGGGATATTTCAAGTTAATGAAGAAGGTACCATCTCTAGTGCTCCAAAAGGGCTAGAACTTTGTGGGTAGCTTTAATATAACCAATAAGGTGGGGAAACACTAAAAAATGGGAATTTAGAGGCTAATACGATCAGCTTACCCCGTGAGATTTGCAACACGGCTTGTATTTTTGTGGGAGATTTCGGGTTAATGAAGGAGGTACCATCTCTAGTGCTCCAAAAGGACTGAAACTTTGTGGGTAGCTTTAAAATAACCAATAAGGTGGGGAAACGCTAAAAAATTGGAATTTAGAGGCTAATACGATCAGCTTACCCATTGAGATTTGCAACACGGCTTGTATTTTTGTGGGAGATTTCGGGTTAATGAAGGAGGTACCATCTCTAGTGCTCCAAAAGAGCTAGAACTTTGTGGGTAGCTTTAATATAACAAATAAGGTGGGGAAACACTAAAAAATGGGAATTTAGAGGCTAATACGATCAGGTTACCGCGTGAGATTTGCAACACGGCTTGTATTTTTGTGGGAGATTTCGGGTTAATGAAGGAGGTACCATCTCCAGTGTTCCAAAAGGGCTAGAACTTTGTGGGTAGCTTTAATATAAACAATAAGGTGGGTAAACACTAAAAAATGGGAATTTAGAGGCTAATACGATCAGCTTACCCCGTGAGATTTGCAACACGGCTTGTATTTTTGTGGGAGATTTCGGGTTAATGAAGGAGGTACCATCTCTAGTGCTCCAAAAGGACTGAAACTTTGTGCGTAGCTTTAATATAACCAATAAGGTGGGGAAACGCTAAAAAATTAGAATTTGGAGGCTAATACGATTAGCTTACCGCGTGAGATTTGCAACACGACTTGTATTTCTATGGGGAGATTTCAGGTTAATGAAAGAGGTACCATCTCTAGTGCTCCAAAAGGGCTAGAACTTTGTGGGTAGTTTTAATATAAACAATAAGGTGGGGAAACACTAAAAAATGGGAATTTAGAGGCTAATACGATCAGCTTACCCCCTGAGATTTGCAACACGACTTGTATTTCTGTGGAGAGATTTCGGGTTAATGAAAGAGGTACCATCTCTAGTGCTCCAAAAGGGCTAGAACTTTGTGGGTAGCTTTCATATAAACAATAAGGTGGGGAAACACTAAAAAATTGGAATTTAGAGGCTAATAAGATCAGCTTACCCCGTGAGATTTGCAACAAAGCTTGTATTTTTGTTGGAGATTTCGGGTTAATGAAGGAGGTACCATCTCTAGTGCTCCAAAAGGGCTAGAACTTTTTGGGTAGCTTTAATATAAACAATAAGGTGGGGAAACACTAAAAAATGGGAATTTAGAGGCTAATACGAACAACTTACCGCGTGAGATTTGCAACACAGCTTGTATTTCTGTGGGAGATTTCGGGTTAATGAAGGAGGCACCATCTCTAGTGCTCCAAAATGGCTAGAACTTTGTGGGTAGCTTTAATATAACCAATAAGGTGGGGAAACACTAAAAAAATCGGAATTTAGAGGCTAACACGATCAGCTTACCCCGTGAGATTTGCAAACTGCTTGTATTTTTGTGGGAGGTTTCGGGTTAATGAAGAAGGTACCATCTCTAGTGCTCCAAAAAGGCTAGAACTTTGTGGCTAGCTTTTATATAACCAATAAGGTGGGGAAACACTAAAAAATGGGAATTTAGAGGCTAATACGATCAGCTTACCCCGTGAGATTTGCAACACGACTTGTATTTTTGTGGGAGATTTCGGGTTAATGAAGGAGGTACCATCTCTAGTGCTCCAAAAGGGCTAGAACTTTTTGGGTAGCTTTAATATAAACTATAAGGTGGGGAAACACTAAAAATTGGGAATTTAGAGGCTAATACGATCAACTTACCGCGTGAGATTTGCAACACGGCTTGTATTTCTGTGAGAGAATTCGGGTTAATGAAGGAGGCACCATCTCTAGTGCTTCAAAAGGGCTAGAACTTTGTGGGTAGCTTTAATATAACCAATAAGGTGGGGAAACACTAAAAAATGGGAATTTAGGGGCTAATACGATCAGCTTACCCTGTGAGATTTTCAATACGGCTTGTATTTCAGTGGGGAGATTTCAGGTTAATGAAGGAGGTACCATCTCTTGTGCTCCAAAAGGGCTAGAACTTTGTGGGTAGTTTTAATATAAACAATAAGGTGGGGAAACACTAAAAAATGGGAATTTAGAGCAAAATACGACCAGCTTACCCCGTGAGATTTGCAACACGACTTGTATTTTTGTGGAAGATTTCGGGTTAATGAAGGAGGTACCATTTCTAGTGCTCCAAAAGGGCTAGAACTTTGTGGGTAGCTTTAATATAAACTATAAGGAGGGGAAACACTAAAAAATGGGAATTTAGAGGCTAATACGATCAACTTACCGCGTGAGATTTGCAACACGGCTTGTATTTCTGTGGGAGATTTCGGGTTAATGAAGGAGGCACCATCTCTAGTGCTCCAAAAGGGCTAAAACTTTGTGGGTAGCTTTAATATAACCAATAAGGTGGGGAAACACTAAAAAATGGGAATTTAGGGGCTAATACGATCAGCTTACCCTGTGAGATTTGCAACACGGCTTGTATTTCTGTGGGGAGATTTTAGGTTAATGAAGGAGGTACCATCTCTAGTGCTCTAAAAGGGCTAGAACTTTGTGGGTAGTTTTAATATAAACAATAAGATGGGGAAACACTAAAAAATGGGAATTTAGAGGCTAATACGATCAGCTTACCCCGTGAGATTTGCAACACGACTTGTATTTCTGTGGAGAGATTTCGGGTTAATGAAGGAGGTACCATCTCTATTGCTCCAAAAGGGCTAGAACTTTGTGGCTAGCTTTAATATAAACAATAAGGTGGGGAAACACCAAAAAATGGGATTTAGAGGCTAATAAGATCAGCTTACCCCGTGAGATTTGCAACACGGCTTGTATTTTTGTGGGAGATTTCGGGTTAATGAAGGAGGTACCATCTCTAGTGCTCCAAAAGGGCTAGAACTTTGTGGGTAGCTTTAATATAACCAATAAGGTCGGGAAACACTAAAAAATGGGAATTTGGAGGCTAATACGATCAGCTTACCCTGTGAGATTTGCAACACGGCTTGTATTTTTGTGGGAGATTTCGGGTTAATGAAGGAGGTACCATCTCTAGTGCTCCAAAAGGGCTAGAACTTTGTGGCTAGCTTTTATATAACCAATAAGGTGGGGAAACACTAAAAAATGGGAATTTAGAGCAAAATACGACCAGCTTACCCCGTGAGATTTGCAACACGACTTGTATTTTTGTGGAAGATTTCGGGTTAATGAAGGAGGTACCATATCTAGTGCTCCAAAAGAGCTAGAACTTTGTGGGTAGCTTTAATATAAACTATAAGGTGGGGAAACACTAAAAAATGGGAATTTAGAGGCTAATACGATCAACTTACCGCGTGAGATTTGCAACACGGCTTGTATTTCTGTGGGAGATTTCGGGTTAATGAAGGAGGCACCATCTCTAGTGCTCCAAAAGGGCTAGAACTTTGTGGGTAGCTTTAATATAACCAATAAGTTGGGGAAACACTAAAAAAATGGGAATTTAGAGGCTAATACGATCAGCTTACCCTGTGAGATTTGCAACACGTCTTGTATTTTTGTGGGAGATTTCGGGTTAATGAAGGAGGTACCATCTCTAGTGCTCCAAAAGGTCTAGAACTTTGTGGCTAGCTTTTATATAACCAATAATTTGGGGAAACACTAAAAAATGGGAATTTAGAGGCTATTACGATCAGCTTACCCCGTGAGATTTGCTACACGTCTTGTATTTTTGTGGGAGATTTCGGGTTAATGAAGAAGGTACCATCTCCAGTGCTACAAAAGAGCTAGATCATTGTGGGTAGCTTTAATATAACATATAAGGTGGGGAAACACTAAAAAATGGGAATTTAGAGGCTAATACGATCAGGTTACCGCGTGAGATTTGCAACACGGCTTGTATTTCTGTGGGGATATTTCGGGTTAATGAAGGAGGTACCATCTCTAGTGGTCCATAAGGGCTAGAACTTTGTCGGTAGCTTTAATATAAGAAATAAGGTGGGGAAACACTAAAAAATGGGAATTTAGAGGCTAATACGATCAGATTACGGCGTGAGATTTGCAACACGGCTTGTATTTTTGTATGAGATTTCGGGTTAATGAAGGAGGTACCATCTCTAGTGCTCCAAAAGGACTGAAACTTTGTGCATAGCATTAATATAACCAAAAAGGTGGGGAAACGCTAAAAAATTGGAATTTGGAGGCTAATACGATCAGCTTACCCCGTGAGATTTGCAACACGGCTTGTATTTTTGTGGGAGATTTCGGGTTAATGAAGGAGGTACCATCTCTAGTGCTCCAAAAGGACTGAAACTTTGTGCATAGCTTTAATATAACCAAAAAGGTGGGGAAACGCTAAAAAATTGGAATTTGGAGGCTAATACGATTAGCTTACCGCGTGAGATTTGCAACACGACTTGTATTTCTATGGGGAGATTTCGGGTTAATGAAGGAGGTACCATCTCTAGTGCTCCAAAAGGGCTAGAACTTTGTGGCTAGCTTTAATATAAACAATAAGGTGGGGAAACACTAAAAAAGGGGATTTAGAGGCTAATAAGATCAGCTTACCCCGTGAGATTTGCAACACGGCTTGTATTTTTGTGGGAGATTTCGGGTTAATGAAGGAGGTACCATCTCTAGTGCTCTAAAAGGGCTAGAACTTTGTGGGTAGCTTTATTATAACCAATAAGGTGAGGAAACACTAAAAAATGGGAATTTAGAGGCTAATACGATCAACTTACCGCGTGAGATTTGCAACACGGCTTGTATTTCTATGGGAGATTTCGGGTTAATGAAGGAGGCACCATCTCTAGTGCTCCAAAAGGGCTAGAACTTTGTGGGTAGCTTTAATATAACCAATAAGGTGGGGAAACACTAAAAAATGGGAATTTAGAGGCTAATACGATCAGCTTACCCTGTGAGATTTGCAAAACGACTTGTATTTTTGTGGGAGATTTCGGGTTAATGAAGGAGGTACCATCTCTAGTGCTCCAAAAGGGCTAGAACTTTGTGGCTAGCTTTTATATAACCAATAAGGTGGGTAAACACTAAAAAATGGGAATTTAGAGCAAAATACGACCAGTTTACCCCGTGAGATTTGCAACACGACTTGTATTTTTGTGGGAGATTTCGGGTTAATGAAGGAGGTACTATCTCTAGTGCTCCAAAAGGGCTAGAACTTTGTGGGTAGCTTTAATATAAACTATAAGGTGGGGAAACACTAAAAAATAGGAATTTAGAGGCAAATACGATCAACTTACCGCGTGAGATTTGCAACACAGCTTGTATTTCTGTGGGAGATTTCGGGTTAATGAAGGAGGCACCATCTCTAGTGCTCCAAAAGGGCTAGAACTTTGTGGGTAGCTTTAATATAACCAAGAAGTTGGGGAAACACTAAAAAAATGGGAATTTAGAGGCTAATACGATCAGCTTACCCCGTGAGATTTGCAACACGGCTTGTATTTTTGTGGGAGATTTAGGGTTAATGAAGGAGGTACCATCTCTAGTGCTCCAAAAGGGCTAGAACTTTGTGGCTAGCTTTTATATAACCAATAAGGTGGGGAAACACTAAAAAATGGGAATTTAGAGGCTAATACGATCAGCTTACCCCGTGAGATTTGCAACACGTCTTGTATTTTTGTGGGAGATTTTGGGTTAATGAAGGAGGTACCATCTCCAGTGCTCTAAAAGAGCTAGAACATTGTGGGTAGCTTTAATATAACAAATAAGGTGGGGAAACACTAAAAAATGGGAATTTAGAGGCTAATACGATCAGGTTACCGCGTGAGATTTGCAACACGGCTTGTATTTCTGTGGGGATATTTCGGGTTAATGAAGGAGGTACCATCTCTAGTTGTCCAAAAGGGCTAGAACTTTGTCGGTAGCTTTCATATAAGAAATAAGGTGGGGAAACACTAAAAAATTGGAATTTAGAGGCTAATACGATCAGGTTACCGCGTGAGATTTGCAACACGGCTTGTATTTCTGTGGGGAGATTTCGGGTTAATGAAGGAGGTACCATCTCTAGTGCTCCAAAAGGGCTAGAATTTGTGGGTAGGTTTAATATAAACAATAAGGTGGGGAAACACTAAAAAATGGGAATTTGGAGGCTAATACGATCAGCTTACCCCGTGAGATTTGCAACAAGGCTTGTATTTTTGTGGGAGATTTCGGGTTAATGAAGGAGGTACCATCTCTAGTGCTCCAAAAGGACTGAAACTTTGTGCGTAGCTTTAATATAACCAAAAAGGTGGGGAAACACTAAAAAATGGGAATTTAGAGGCTAATACGATCAGCTTACCCTGTGAGATTTGCAACACGGCTTGTATTTCTGTGGGGAGATTTCAGGTTAATGAAGGAGGTACCATCTCTAGTGCTCCAAAAGGGCTAGAACTTTGTGGGTAGTTTTAATATAAACAATAAGGTGGGGAAACACTAAAAAATGGGAATTTAGAGGCTAATACGATGAGCTTACCCCGTGAGATTTGCAACACGACTTGTATTTCTGTGGAGAGATTTCGGGTTAATGAAGGAGGCACCATCTCTAGTGCTTCAAAAGGGCTAGAACTTTGTGGGTAGCTTTAATATAACCAATAAGGTGGGGAAACACTAAAAAATGGGAATTTAGGGGCTAATACGATCAGATTACCCTGTGAGATTTTCAACACGACTTGTATTTATGTGGGAGATTTCGGGTTAATGAAGGAGGTACCATCTCTAGTGCTCCAAAAGGGCTAGAACTTTGTGGGTAGCTTTAATATAAACTATAAGGTGGGGAAACACTAAAAATTGGGAATTTAGAGGCTAATACGATCAACTTACCGCGTGAGATTTGCAACACGGCTTGTATTTCTGTGGGAGAATTCGGGTTAATGAAGGAGGCACCATCTCTAGTGCTTCAAAAGGGCTAGAACTTTGTGGGTAGCTTTAATATAACCAATAAGGTGGGGAAACACTAAAAAATGGGAATTTAGGGGCTAATACGATCAGCTTACCCTGTGAGATTTTCAACACGGCTTGTATTTCTGTGGGGAGATTTCAGGTTAATGAAGAAGGTACCATCTCTTGTGCTCCAAAAGGGCTAGATCTTTGTGGGTAGTTTAATATAAACAATAAGGTGGGGAAATACTAAAAAATGGGAATTTAGAGGCTAGTACGATGAGCTTACCCCGTGAGATTTGAAACACGACTTGTATTTCTGTGGAGAGATTTCGGGTTAATGAAGGAGGTACCATCTCTAGTGCTCCAAAAGGGCTAGAACTTTGTGGCTAGCTTTAATATAAACAATAAGGTGGGGAAACACTAAAAAATGGGATTTAGAGGCTAATAAGATCAGCTTACCCCGTGAGATTTGCAACACGGCTTTCATTTTTGTGGGAGATTTCGGGTTAATGAAGGAGGTACCATCTCTAGTGCTCCAAAAGGGCTAGAACTTTGTGGGTAGCTTTAATATAAACAATAAGCTGGGGAAACACTAAAAAATGGGAATTTAGAGGCTAATACGATCAACTTACCGCGTGAGATTTGCAACACGGCTTGTATTTCTATGGGAGATTTCGGGTTAATGAAGGAGGCACCATCTCTAGTGCTCCAAAAGGGCTAGAACTTTGTGGGTAGCTTTAATATAACCAATAAGGTCGGGAAACACTAAAAAATGGGAATTTAGAGGCTAATACGATCAGCTTACCATGTGAGATTTGCAACACGGCTTGTATTTTTGTGGGAGATTTCGGGTTAATGAAGGAGGTACCATCTCTAGTGCTCCAAAAGGGCTAGAACTTTGTGGCTAGCTTTTATATAACCAATAAGGTGGGGAAACACTAAAAAATGGGAATTTAGAGCAAAATACGACCAGCTTACCCCGTGAGATTTGCAACACGACTTGTATTTTTGTGGAAGATTTCGGGTTAATGAAGGAGGTACCATCTCTAGTGCTCCAAAAGGGCTAGAACTTTGTGGGTAGCTTTAATATAAACTATAAGGTGGGGAAACACTAAAAAATGGGAATTTAGAGGCTAATACGATCAACTTACCGCGTGGGATTTGCAACACGGCTTGTATTTCTGTGGGAGATTTCGGGTTAATGAAGGAGGCACCATCTCTAGTGCTCCAAAAGGGCTAGAACTTTGTGGGTAGCTTTAAAATAACCAATAAGGTGGGGAAACGCTAAAAAAATGGAATTTAAAGGCTAATACGATCAGCTTACCCTGTGAGATTTGCAACACGTCTTGTATTTTTGTGGGAGATTTCGGGTTAATGAAGGATGTACCATCTCTAGTGCTCCAAAAGGGCTAGAACTTTGTGGCTAGCTTTTATATAACCAATAAGGTGCGGAAACACTAAAAAATGGGAATTTAGAGCAAAATACGACCAGCTTACCCCGTGAGATTTGCAACACGACTTGTATTTTTGTGGAAGATTTCGGGTTAATGAAGGAGGTACCATCTCTAGTGCTCCAAAAGGGCTAGAACTTTGTGGGTAGCTTTAATATAAACTATAAGGTGGGGAAACACTAAAAAATGGGAATTTAGAGGCTAATACGATCAACTTACCGCGTGGGATTTGCAACACGGCTTGTATTTCTGTGGGAGATTTCGGGTTAATGAAGGAGGCACCATCTCTAGTGCTCCAAAAGGGCTAGAACTTTGTGGGTAGCTTTAAAATAACCAATAAGGTGGGGAAACGCTAAAAAAATGGAATTTAAAGGCTAATACGATCAGCTTACCCTGTGAGATTTGCAACACGTCTTGTATTTTTGTGGGAGATTTCGGGTTAATGAAGGAGGTACCATCTCTAGTGCTCCAAAAGGGCTAGAACTTTGTGGCTAGCTTTTATATAACCAATAAGGTGGGGAAACACTAAAAAATGGGAATTTAGAGCAAAATACGACCAGCTTACCCCGTGAGATTTGCAACACGACTTGTATTTTTGTGGAAGATTTCGGGTTAATGAAGGAGGTACCATCTCTAGTGCTCCAAAAGGGCTAGAACTTTGTGGATAGCTTTAATATAAACTATAAGGTGGGGAAACACTAAAAAATGGGAATTTAGAGGCTAATACGATCAACTTACCGCGTGAGATTTTCAACACGGCTTGTATTTCTGTGGGAGATTTCGGGTTAATGAAGGAGGCACCATCTCTAGTGCTCCAAAAGGGCTAGAACTTTGTGGGTAGCTTTAATATAACCAATAAGGTGGGGAAAAACTAAAAAATGGGAATTTAGGGGCTAATACGATCAGCTTACCCTGTGAGATTTGCAACACGGCTTGTATTTCTGTGGGGAGATTTCAGGTTAATGAAGGAGGTACCATCTCTATTGCTCTAAAAGGGCTAGAACTTTGTGGGTAGTTTTAATATAAACAATAAGGTGGGGAAACACTAAAAAATGGGAATTTAGAGGCTAATACGATCAGCTTACCCCGTGAGATTTGCAACACGACTTGTATTTCTGTGGAGAGATTTCGGGTTAATGAAGGAGGTACCATCTCTAGTGCTCCAAAAGGGCTAGAACTTTGTGGCTAGCTTTAATATAAACAATAAGGTGGGGAAACACCAAAAAATGGGATTTAGAGGATAATAAGATCAGCTTACCCCGTGAGATTTGCAACACGGCTTGTATTTTTGTGGGAGATTTCTGGTTAATGAAGGAGTTACCATCTCTAGTGCTCCAAAAGGGCTAGAACTTTGTGGGTAGCTTTAATATAAACAATAAGGTGGGGAAACACTAAAAAATGGGAATTTAGAGGCTAATTAGATCAACTTACCGCGTGAGATTTGCAACACGGCTTGTATTTCTATGGGAGATTTCGGGTTAATGAAGGAGGCACCATCTCTAGTGCTCCAAAAGGGCTAGAACTTTGTGGGTAGCTTTAATATAACCAATAAGGTCGGGAAACACTAAAAAATGGGAATTTAGAGGCTAATACGATCAGCTTACCCTGTGAGATTTGCAACACGGCTTGTATTTTTGTGGGAGATTTCGGGTTAATGAAGGAGGTACCATCTCTAGTGCTCCAAAAGGGCTAGAACTTTGTGGCTAGCTTTTATATAACCAATAAGGTGGGTAAACACTAAAAAATGGGAATTTAGAGGCTAATACGACCAGCTTACCCCGTGAGATTTGCAACACGGCTTGTATTTCTTTGGGAGATTTCGGGTTAATGAAGGAGGCACCATCTCTAGTGCTCCAAAAGGGCTAGAACTTTGTGGGTAGCTTTAATATAACCAATAAGTTGGGGAAACACTAAATAAAGGGGAATTTAGAGGCTAATACGATCAGCTTACCCCGTGAGATTTGCAACACGGCTTGTATTTTTGTGGGAGATTTCGGGTTAATGAAGGAGGTACCATCTCTAGTGCTCCAAAAGGTCTAGAACTTTGTGGCTAGCTTTTATATAACCAATAAGTGGGGGAAACACTAAAAAATGGGAATTTAGAGGCTAATACGATCAGCTTACCCCGTGAGATTTGCAACACGTCTTGTATTTTTGTGGGAGATTTCGGGTTAATGAAGAAGGTACCATCTCCAGTGCTCCAAAAGAGCTAGAACATTGTGGGTAGCTTTAATTTAACAAATAAGGTGGGGAAACACTAAAAAATGGGAATTTAGAGGCTAATACGATCAGGTTACCGCGTGAGATTTGCAACACGGCTTGTATTTCTGTGGGGAGATTTCGGGTTAATGAAGGAGGTACCATCTCTAGTGCTCCAAAAGGACTGAAACTTTGTGCATAGCTTTAATATAAACAAAAAGGTGGGGAAACGCTAAAAAATTGGAATTTGGAGGCTAATACGATTAGCTTACCGCGTGAGATTTGCAACACGACTTGTATTTCTATGGGGAGATTTCGGGTTAATGAAGGAGGTACCATCTCTAGTGCTCCAAAAGGGCTAGAACTTTGTGGCTAGCTTTAATATAAACAATAAGGTGGGGAAACACTAAAAAAGGGGATTTAGAGGCTAATAAGATCAGCTTACCCCGTGAGATTTGCAACACGGCTTGTATTTTTGTGGGAGATTTCGGGTTAATGAAGGAGGTACCATCTCTAGTGCTCCAAAAGGGCTAGAACTTTGTGGGTAGCTTTAATATAACCAATAAGGTGGGGAAACACTAAAAAATGGGAATTTAGAGGCTAATACGATCAACTTACCGCGTGAGATTTGCAACACGGCTTGTATTTCTATGGGAGATTTCGGGTTAATGAAGGAGGCACCATCTCTAGTGCTCCAAAAGGGCTAGAACTTTGTGGGTAGCTTTAATATAACCAATAAGGTGGGGAAACACTAAAAAATGGGAATTTAGAGGCTAATACGATCAGCTTACCCTGTGAGATTTGCAACACGACTTGTATTTTTGTGGGAGATTTCGGGTTAATGAAGGATGTACCATCTCTAGTGCTCCAAAAGGGCTAGAACTTTGTGGCTAGCTTTTATATAACCAATAAGGTGGGGAAACAGTAAAAAATGGGAATTTAGAGCAAAATACGACCAGCTTACCCCGTGAGATTTGCAACACGACTTGTATTTTTGTGGGAGATTTCGGGTTAATGAAGGAGGTACTATCTCTAGTGCTCCAAAAGGGCTAGAACTTTGTGGGTAGCTTTAATATAAACTATAAGGTGGGGAAACACTAAAAAATGGGAATTTAGAGGCTAATACGATCAACTTACCGCGTGAGATTTGCAACACGGCTTGTATTTCTGTGGGAGATTTCGGGTTAATGAAGGAGGCACCATCTCTAGTGCTCCAAAAGGGCTAGAACTTTGTGGGTAGCTTTAATATAACCAATAAGTTGGGGAAACACTAAAAAAATGGGAATTTAGAGGCTAATACGATCAGCTTACCCCGTGAGATTTGCAACACGTCTTGTATTTTTGTGGGAGATTTCGGGTTAATAAAGAAGGTTCCATCTCCAGTGCTCCAAAAGAGCTAGAACATTGTGGGTAGCTTTAATATAACAAATAAGGTGGGGAAACACTAAAAAATGGGAATTTAGAGGCTAATACGATGAGGTTACCGCGTGAGATTTGCAACACGGCTTGTATTTCTGTGGGGATATTTCGGGTTAATGAAGGAGGTACCATCTCTAGTGGTCCATAAGGGCTAGAACTTTGTCGGTAGCTTTAATATAAGAAATAAGGTGGGGAAACACTAAAAAATGGGAATTTAGAGGCTAATACGATCAGCTTACCGCATGAGATTTGCAACACGGCTTGTATTTCTTTGGGGAGATTTCGGGTTAATGAAGGAGGTACCATCTCTAGTGCTCCAAAAGGGCTAGAACTTTGTGGGTAACTTTAATATAAACAATAAGGTGGGGAAACACTAAAAAATGGGAATTTAGAGGCTAATACGATCAGCTTACCCCGTGAGATTTGCAACACGACTTGTATTTTTGTGGGAGATTTCGGGTTAATGAAGGAGGTACCATCTCTAGTGCTCCAAAAGGACTGAAACTTTGTGCATAGCTTTAATATAACCAAAAAGGTGGGGAAACGCTAAAAAATTGGAATTTGGAGGCTAATACGATTAGCTTACCGCGTGAGATTTGCAACACGACTTGTATTTCTATGGGGAGATTTCGGGTTAATGAAGGAGGTACCATCTCTAGTGCTCTAAAAGGGCTAGAACTTTGTGGCTAGCTTTAATATAAACAATAAGGTGGGGAAACACTAAAAAATAGGATTTAGAGGCTAATAAGATCAGCTTACCCCGTGAGATTTGCAACACGACTTGTATTTTTGTGGGAGATTTCGGGTTAATGAAGGAGGTACCATCTCTAGTGCTCCAAAAGGGCTAGAACTTTGTGGGTAGCTTTAATATAACTAATAAGGTGGGGAAACACTAAAAAATGGGAATTTAGAGGCTAATACGATCAACTTACCGCGTGAGATTTGCAACACGGCTTGTATTTCTATGGGAGATTTCGGGTTGATGAAGGAGGCACCATCTTTAGTGCTCCAAAAGGGATAGAATTTTGTGGGTAGTTTTAATATAACCAATAAGGTGGGGAAACACTAAAAAATTGGAATTTAGAGGCTAATACGATCAGCTTACCCTGTGAGATTTGCAACACGACTTGTATTTTTGTGGGAGATTTCGGGTTAATGAAGGAGGTACCATCTCTAGTGCTCCAAAAGGGCTAGAACTTTGTGGCTAGCTTTTATATAACCAATAAGGTGGGGAAACACTAAAAAATGGGAATTTAGAGCAAAACACGACCAGCTTACCCCGTGAGATTTGCAACACGACTTGTATTTTTGTGGGAGATTTCGGGTTAATGAAGGAGGTACTATCTCTAGTGCTCCAAAAGGGCTAGAACTTTGTGGGTAGCTTTAATATAAACTATAAGGTGGGGAAACACTAAAAAATGGGAATTTAGAGGCTAATACGATCAACTTACCGCGTGAGATTTGCAACACGGCTAGTATTTTTGTGGGAGATTTCGGGTTAATGAAGGAGGCACCATCTCTAGTGCTCCAAAAGGGCTAGAACTTTGTGGGTAGCTTTAATATAACCAATAAGTTGGGGAAACACTAAAAAAATGGGAATTTAGAGGCTAATACGATCAGCTTACCCCGTGAGATTTGCAACACGGCTTGTATTTTTGTGGGAGATTTCGGGTTAATGAAGGAGGTACCATCTCTAGTGCTCCAAAAGGGCTAGAACTTTGTGGCTAGCTTTTATATAACCAATAAGGTGTGGAAACACTAAAAAATGGGAATTTAGAGGCTAATACGATCAGCTTACCCCGTGAGATTTGCAACACGTCTTGTATTTTTGTGGGAGATTTCGGGTTAATGAAGGAGGTACCATCTCCAGTGCTCCAAAAGAGCTAGAACATTGTGGGTAGCTTTAATATAACAAATAAGGTGGGGAAAAACTAAAAAATGGGTATTTAGAGGCTAATACGATCAGGTTACCGCGTGAGATTTGCAACACGGCTTGTATTTCTGTGGGGATATTTCGGGTTAATGAAGGAGGTACCATCTCTAGTTGTCCAAAAGGGATAGAACTTTGTCGGTAGCTTTCATATAAGAAATAAGGTGGGGAAACACTAAAAAATGGGAATTTAGAGGCTAATACGATCAGGTTACCGCGTGAGATTTGCAACACGGCTTGTATTTCTGTGGGGAGATTTCGGGTTAATGAAGGAGGTACCATCTCTAGTGCTCCAAAAGGGCTAGAACTTTGTGGGTAGCTTTAATATAAACAATAAGGTGGGGAAACACTAAAAAATGGGAATTTAGAGGCTAATACGATCAGCTTACCTCGTGAGATTTGCAACAAGGCTTGTATTTTTGTGGGAGATTTCGGGTTAATGAAGGAGGTACCATCTCTAGAGCTCCAAAAGGACTGAAACTTTGTGCGTAGCTTTAATATATTAAAAAAGGTGGGGAAACACTAAAAAATGGGAATTTAGAGGCTAATACGATCAGCTTACCCTATGAGATTTGCAACACGTCTTGTATTTCTGTGGGGAGATTTCAGGTTAATGAAGGAGGTACCATCTCTAGTGCTCCAAAAGGGCTAGAACTTTGTGGGTAGTTTTAATATAAACAATAAGGTGGGGAAACACTAAAAAATGGGAATTTAGAGGCTAATACGATGAGCTTACCCCGTGAGATTTGCAACACGACTTGTATTTCTGTGGAGAGATTTCGGGTTAATGAAGTAGGTACCATCTCTAGTGCTCCAAAAGGGCTAGAACTTTGTGGCTAGCTTTAATATAAACAAGAGGGATATAAACAATATAACCCTTGACCTGAAATGGTTTGCTAGCCTAACCCCCTATCCACAACATTTGCAAAGGTTACACCCCCCCCCCCCACCAAAAAAAGGCAAATTTGCCGGTTGCATAAAACCGGACAGAGGGCATTTAACCGGGACAGAGAGAAGGTAAAAGGAGGAGAGAGAGTGGAAGCGAGGTGGAGAGAGAGGAAAGGGGAAGTTATTGTGGAGAGAGAGAGTGGAAGTGGGGGAAGTTATTGTGGGAGAGAGAGTGGATGAGTGAGAGTGGAAGCGGTTTCAATTGAAAACTGTCGACCCCAACTGCTCTCACGGCTTACAAAAGAGGAAGAGAGAGAGAGGGCAACAGTTCCACATGCAAGGCTGAGGAAAAGAAGAAGAGAAGGAAGAAGAAGAGGAAGGAGACGGCAGAGCGAGAGAGGAAAAGAAGCAGCAAAGGCGAGGAAGAGGACGACAGTGCAGAAGAGGAGACGAGACTTCGAAGTAAGTAAACCCTCACAATGCCGATTAAATACGTTTTGCTTCGATTGGTAGGGGAGGAACAGATTTGAAGAAACAAAACTGGTTTGGATTGTGTGAAAATGGGAAGAAGGGGTCGAATGGGGTTGACAGTACGCTATATCGCCCTGTCATGTCGGAAGTAACCGGCGTCAAGTTAAAAACAATTGGTGGAAAGTTTGGGTACTGGGGTTTGCGCGTCTGGGAGAGAAGGGGATTGTTGGGAACGGGGAAATTGGGCAACTGTGTTGTTGAATCCAACTTATCAGGAGAAGGGGAGTGTAGATCCGTTCAGTTTAGGTGGGAATTGGGCGAAATGGGGCTTATGACTGTAGAGGCGGCGCATTAGGGGGGAATTTGGGGGAAATTGGTTGAAATGCGGCGCATTAGGGTTAGAGAAAATTGTAGAAAGGGTGAAAAGTTTATGTGGAATCGAAATTATCTGGAATAGGATTACTTGTGTGCAAATGGAGATGGACGGATTGAATACGTATGCTGTCATGTTTTCACAACCATGTGTCATGTGTATATGTGTATGTGTCATGTGTAATTGTGTTTCTGTCATGGTGCATTTGATATTGATATGAAGGGAACCGTGGGTTGGGGGAGAAGAATTGATGTGTAGAATACTGAAGTTGGGTCTTCCACTGTGCAGGATATCTGGTGAATATTAAAAATGTCGCAGCGAAGTATGAAGAAGATTGTAGACCGTACAGCGCAAACATCCGGCGCGGTAATATGGCTTTCGTTCGAGTAATGTAAGTTGTGATTGTTGTGCTGCAGTGTGGCTAACATGTTGAAGTCTGTGCAGGCTGTGTACGCCGTAGAGGAAGAAAGACACTTCAAAAGAAAAATTAACCAATACTCCCGGATGGCGCTCCTGGTTAACATTGACAACCGGTTGAGCGAGTCCCATTGGAAGCGCCTGACCGACAGCCCGTTGGGGGGCATTGCAAGATTGGGCACAAGGGTCCAGTTCTCGGGACAGCTTGTACACTATGTTCTCCAACGACAATTGAAGTCGAAGAAGGAGAATGAAACATGGTACAAGATCCATGAAGCGGTCGTCAGGTTCTCAATAGCTGAGTTTGCCATTGTCACCGGTCTCAACTGTGGCTATGGCGAAGAGCCCGAGGACGACGACGGGTTCGAGAATGCAGTGTATGATTTCTTTGGAGTTTCAAAGATGAGGATGTCTCAGTTCGAGGTAGAGTTCCGTGTGGCGATGGCATCTGAGAAATCGTCCACCAGAAAGTTGAAATTTGTCCTGCTGATGTTGGTCGAGGGAGTATTGTTCGGGAAGGAAGCCAAAAACTACATTCATGGGTGGGTGGTCGACCTTGTCGGCGACGTTGACAGGTTCCTGGCGTTTCCGTGGGGTCGGCTTTGCTACGAGCGAACGAACGAGTTCCTACACCGTGCAATGGAGAAGAAGCTCCAACGGGATGAGGGCAGCTCCAATGCACGCCCGGCCTATTGCCTGATGGGTTTCCCTCTCGCCTTCTAGGTTCGTACACAGATATGACTGGACGCCCTATACTGGTTAACTAGGCGGCTAACATTTATTGACTGGACATGAACTGATTATTCACTGGACAATATGTAATTGCAGCTATGGCTGTACGAAGCCCTCACTCCAATGGCCGACCAATTCGCGAATGTCATAGATGAGAAGTTGTACCCCAGGTGTCTACGATACGAGTTTAGAGATCCGAACCTCGAGTATGCCTCAATCGAAACCCGACTGCAGGAGGCGAAGGAGCTGGGGCACTTCAATGACCCTGCAGCCGTGAGGCCTCTTCTGCTCCCCGATGATGTGGAGAGAGCAACCGGTTTATACCGCGATGCCCGAAACACTCACGACAAGCGGGACAACTTCTTCGACGACATAGCCCGGGCGTTCTTATCAGCAAATGTCAAACCCTCAGCAAAGAAACAACCAAAGGGAGCAAGTGGGTCAACACAAGAATCAGGGGAGGGCACGCAAACACAAGCTACCCTATTACAGATAGAGTCACGGTTAGTGGCAAAGATGGACGAGTTGCTGAGGAGTATATCCGCGGAGGTAAATTCGAAGATGGCGACGCTTGAGGAGGCGATTGAAAACATGAGGAGGGAACTGCGGTTGAAGGAGGTAAGGTTCTCCTGGTATTAGATCACAAGCGTCATGTCATCTCCTGTTAATGTCATGTTGTTAGTTATGTATGTCATGTTAGTATCAATACATGTCATGCCAATTCCAGTATATGTCATGTTAATAAGAGGTTATGTGGTTAGGTTCAGGGATCAGTGAAGGACAAGGATACCGGCAAAGAGGAGGAGGGCAAGGACAAGGAAGTTCTGGGAAAGGAGGTAAGGTTCTCCCGGTATCAGGTCATAATCGTCATGCCAATTCATATAGATGCCATGTTTATCATTTTAGATGTCATGTTAATATACGCAGAGGTCATGTGCTGAGGTTCATGGATCAGGGAAGGACAAGGATAAGAGCAAGGACAAGGACGAGGGCAAGGACAAGAGAAAGGAGGACAAGTTGAAGGCCAAGGCCAAGTTGAAGGAGGACAAGTTGAAGGACAAGGACAAGGTTTGCGCATGAGACTGTCATGTGAATATATAAATAATGTCATGTTATTTGTGTTTACTGTCATGTCATGCGCAATGGGCTTCAAGTTGCAGGAGGCGCTGGTGGCATCCGGTTCTGATGTTGAGGCTGGGGCTGAGGTGCCCCTCATACGGCCGAGAAGAAGCACCCGTCAACATCCTGATACGTTGTCCCAGGCGGATGAAACGCAGCCAGCGAAGAAGCCGCGTGTGGGCAAGAAGCCAATGGATGCCGTCGAGCTAGGCATGGCGACCAGGGCAGATGCTGATGCGTTCGCTGCGTGGATGAAGGACGGAAGTGACCCCGTCAGGTCGGTCGAAGGCACCGTACTGGCGAAGCAGTTCTTTGGGACACTTCAATCACCCACCAACTGGGTGTCATCCGAGGTTAGTTACGTTCCCACATTGTGGTTCGAGTCATCACCTTCTTCCTCGTATGGTCTTCCAAAATAAAGATTTTTCCTTGCGTCCAGCATATTGAGCAAGCTTGCGCCCTACTGCGGAAGGACATCAACGCCGGTGACAAGTACGAAGGGGTCGCCGTTCTGGATTTCTTGTGGGGGTATCACCTGCAGAAGAAACTGGCGGACGCGAAGGGGGACCTTAAGGTGGTGAAGGGGGACGACACGATGACCCAATACTTCGACGGCAAGTTGCCGGAGAAGTTTCCGACGGGTTGGGCCGATGTCGACCGCGTGTTGGCACCTTGGAATCTGAAGAACGAGCACTGGGTGGCCCTTGACATCAACTTCGCGGAGTGGACAGTGGACGTGTACGATTGCGACACAAGCCACGTCGCTGAACGCCATATGCCGGGCCTCCTGACTGCGGTTACCCACCTCCTCCCCATTTTGATGAACGGCCACCCTGAACTTCGAGTCAAATGGGTTGGCAAAGTCCCGGAACCTTTGGCGTACAAAAGGGTGAAGGGGATTCCCCAAAACAAACAATCGTAAGTCATTATCAACTTTTCATTTAGAAAACATTCGCACAGGTTGTGTGAGCAATTTTCGTTATTTTGATGTAGGGGCGACTGCGGTCCATATGCCATCCGTTTCCTGCAGCTCCTCCCGACCGGTGACACCAAGTTTCGTGGCCTGGACGATCCATTCATTGCGGCGTACCGCCATGCCCTTTGTGTTGCCATATTTCACGGACGTCTTACAACCCCATCCGATCCTTAAAAAAACGCCCCCATTGGTTTTATAAACATTGTTGGTTTGTGTAGACTTGTTAGTTGGTTTAGACATTTGGTTATGCACTTATGTTTGTTGGTTTTAGACATTTGGATATGTACTTATTGCTGGATTGTTGTATTCGTTGGTTTTTTAATTGTGACATGTCATGGAAATATGGAGCAACTATCATGTCAATATGCAACTATTGTCATGCCAAAATCCGATAGTGTCATGTCAAAAGGGGGTAATGTCATATGGCATCCCGTTAACATAATAGAACAAACTAGAACTAGAACAAACTAGAACCAACCCCCCATACGAAGTTGCAGACAGCCAACAGAATTCTTTGCGAAAGGCATCTAACCAAAATGGGCATACTATCGACTTCATTCCAAAAGGCCCCGCAGATGGAAGTTCCTATGCCCCCGCTACGTGCGGCGGCGCTTCTGCAATTTAAATTTCCCATTAGCGGGACGCGCCCACTCTATTGGTTCAAGTTTCACAGTCGTCGGAAACGCTCCGGTCTTCCCTTCTCCGCGTTGGTATGCTTCCTCTACTTCCCTTACCGCTCTCTCCGCGTCGTGATCCCACGGGCTGACTACATCATCGACGTCACTGCTCACAGAAATGACCTGCTTCCCACGGTCATAAGCAACTGCGTTGTACACCGCATCACTTTGTTCTAACTGGACACGTGGATTATCTAACTGGACAAGTGAGCTCTCTAACTGGACACTTTTAGTTTCTAACTGGACAACTCTTCCTGCTCGATCGACACCTTGTGCTACCACACCTTCCAATTCCTCATCCCCTGCCAAGAGGGTTTTAGTTTGTAACTGTGGGTGATCTTCTAGGGTCAAGTGTGGCCCACCCCCGAGTGGATGGGCCGTTGTGGATCCTTCCGTAGTGGTGAAATCGCCGCCAACCTTGCGTATCAGGGAGACATGGAGGTCGATAGGCCAGAATCGTTCACCGGAAAGACCATTTACGAACTTGTAGGCCTGCAAGTCTTCATCATCCCCAATGGAAAAAGATCTGCACCCTTCCTTCTTCGGCTTTACATATGTGAGCTCAACGTCATGCCTCCTCCCATCGACATTAAACTTGGCCATCAGGTGTTTCTTCAGCGAGACGTAGTCAATACTTTCGTCTACCAGTACGGCCTTCTGACTCCTCGACCACTTCACGACCCAAGTGCCCTCTTCACAAGCCCACCATCCGCCAAACAATACAGTGATACACACGGACGAGTTCTCCCCTGTTCCATTAGTTAGTGGGGGGGGGGGGCATTCAGTTTTACAGGGAGAAGAACACATTGTGAGGAGAGATGTATCGCATAACCTAAATGGAAGGATGACTTACTCATTTCCGCCAAGAAGTCGCTGTCTGTCCAGTTAACCCCTGCATGTGTCAAGCGCGTTAATGGGTTTATGGACTCCCCCTCCTCCCTCCTCTCCCTCTTATTCTCTTAAGGGGTAAATGACATGGCGGGAGATTTAATCTCACTCCCGCCATCTCTCTGTCCCGCCCCTCTCTCTCTCTCTCTCTCTCTCTCTCTCTCTCTCTCTCTCTCTCTCTCTCACACACACACACACTCTCTCTCTCTCTCTCTCTCTCTCTCTCTCTCTCTCTCTCTCTCTCTCTCTCTCTCTCTCTCCTGTCTTATCAAATGTCTTTACCTACCCTCTGCAAGATTCCCCCCCTGGTCTCTCTCAAGTTATTGTTGGGTCAAAATTTTATTCATTTCTTTCAACATAATATATTGTTTGAAAATGTATTTCGTGGTTTTAAATTACTATGGGTGTACTCCTCTCCCTATGGTTTTGCATCTTTTTAGTATTAATGGTGAGTGGCAAACCAAATTTTATACAAAGGTCAAAAATTTACTAAAACCACTGCTAAAGTTGTATAGTGGAAAACTGTTTGTTATCCAGTAGCTGTTAATTAACCGGCTAGTTGTTTTAAACGGGTGTCATGTAGCGTCTACCGACAAGAAGTAAACCCACTTTATCTTTTGTCATGTCATAATTGACACGTGTCATGTGTATATGAGTCCACTGCCATGTTCATTGTAGACAACAACAAAACACGGCCATTCAATCCAATTTGCTTTTTGTTTCTTTTTTCCCTCCCTCAACGGTCACATTGGCACAGTGTTGCTATTTCCCACAAACACCCCACTTATATGATAGCCATTGACCATCCATACTCCCCATAAATCGGTGAAGTTAACTCCCCATTTCCATTTAACAACCTCTCCAACAACCCTTCAACGAAATGGCATCCTCTTACCCCAGCTCCTCATCTGGCCTCCCTCCCCGACCTGTCCCCATCGTTATATCATCCGACGAATCAGACGATGGAGGTTTGTCGATCACTTCATTTGTGTAGATTTCAGTTGTGCTACTTGTATCATTATACTACCTTATTTGTTTCATGTTATGCAGGACCAATGTCGCCGCCGTCATACCGACGAAATCAAAGAGTAGAGATTGTCGGGGGTGAGTCTGGGATGCTCGGGTCGTTCTACGAGGCGACCCTTGTGCGCAAACTGGACCCTAACCACTGGGAGGTCGAATATGTGACCCTCCTACGCAACAACAGAAGAGACCTGCTGAGGGAGGTCCTCCCGGTTCAACGAATTCGTCCACGGCCGCCTCGTATTTCTTACGACGCCTACATGCCCGAAGACCGTGTCGACTGCCACGACAACGATGGGTTTTGGGCCGGGAGGGTCCTTGGTGTGTCCGGTTATGGGAGTGACCGAACTTTCACGGTCTACTTCCCACTCAGCGACGAGACGTCTGACCATCGTGCCCGCAATATGCGTCCACACTTCGATTGGGATGGATACAGATTCACCACACAGCCACAATTTCGCGGCTTGTTACCTTAAGTTTGGTTTTCACTGTCTTCTATGTTCAGGACCTCTCCTACTATCTTTTAAATGTTTGCTCCTGTGTCGTATTTGATTAATGCAAGTGATTCTGTCTCCGCCATGTTGTGTCCGGTATATTTTAATTTCCGTCATGTCGTATTTATTTCGTGTCCAGTAAAAACTATGGGATTACCAGTCGGCCCACGAATTTACCTCCGCCCACTTTATTGTTATTCTATGGTTTTTCTCTTCACCTTACCATGTCATTATAAGTATGTTTATGCCCCCTCACTGTCAATCTTATCCATTCGATTCCAACATGGGTCAAGCATGCTAGTGACGGCCGCAGATAACGAGATCATGGCATCCAAGTATGGGTAAATATTATAATTGGCACACATAAAACAATATGTCATTATAGAGAATATGCTTATCCCATAAGTCTTCTCCATTCGATTATGGTAGTAAATGACCTGTGTTTTTCGTACTTCCAATCGTGTCCAGTTAAAGCGAATATCTGACATGTTAATCGAATAAGGCTGTCCAGTTGCACCTTACTGCTTACACGTAATCCGTAAAATAAACCCCAGACCCTTCCTTCTTCAATTGGTTTTATCTTAAACAATATGTCATTTAGTTGAAACAATATTTTTTCCCCTCACTGACACTCTAACTGATCTATCTGTCCTCTCAGCCTGCACTTTTACCACCACCTCTCTCTCTCTCTCTCTCTCCCTCCCTCTATTTGTCTCTCTCTTCTGTCCTCTGCCACTGCAGCAGCTACTTCTTCCCTCCTCTCTCATTGGTCCTTGCTTTTGCAGGAGTAAAGATGCCCCCCCCTCCCACCGAGACTGTCCAGCTGTACCCCACATGGTGACCGGCCACCGGCTCCCCATGTCAAGCGGATATCCGCTTTCATGCAAATTTTTTCCGGATTGGGTTACTCTTGCAAGCCATCCGGATATGGAGGTCATTTTAGCAAATTGGCCTATAAACAATAAGGTGGGGAAACACTAAAAAATGGGATTTAGAGGCTAATAAGATCAGCTTACCCCGTGAGATTTGCAACACGGCTTGTATTTTTGTGGGAGATTTCGGGTTAATGAAGGAGGTACTATCTCTAGTGCTCCAAAAGGGCTAGAACTTTGTGGGTAGCTTTAATATAAACAATAAGGTGGGGAAACACTAAAAAATGGGAATTTAGAGGCAAATACGATCAACTTACCGCGTGAGATTTGCAACACGGCTTGTATTTCTATGGGAGATTTCGGGTTAATGAAGGAGGCACAATCTCTAGTGCTCCAAAAGGGCTAGAACTTTGTGGGTAGCTTTAATATAACCAATAAGGTCGGGAAACACTAAAAAATGGGAATTTAGAGGCTAATACGATCAGCTTACCCTGTGAGATTTGCAACACGGCTTGTATTTTTGTGGGAGATTTCGGGTTAATGAAGGAGGTACCATCTCTAGTGCTCCAAAAGGGCTAGAACTTTGTGGCTAGCTTATATATAACCAATAAGGTGGGGAAACACTAAAAAATGGGAATTTAGAGCAACATACGATCAGCTTACCCCGTGAGATTTGCATCACGACTTGTATTTTTGTGGAAGATTTCGGGTTAATGAAGGAGGTACCATCTCTAGTGCTCCAAAAGGGCTAGAACTTTGTGGGTAGCTTTAATATAAACTGTAAGGTGGGGAAACATTAAAAAATGGGAATTTAGAGGCTAATACGGTCAACTTACCGCGTGAGATTTGCAACACGGCTTGTATTTCTGTGGGAGATTTCGGGTTAATGAAGGAGGCACCATCTCTAGTGCTCCAAAAGGGCTAGAACTTTGTGGGTAGCTTTAATATAACCAATAAGTTGGGGAAACACTAAAAAAATGGGAATTTAGAGGCTAATACGATCAGCTTACCCCGTGAGATTTGCAACACGGCTTGTATTTTTGTGGGAGATTTCGGGTTAATGAAGGAGGTACCATCTCTAGTGCTCCAAAAGGGCTAGAACTTTGTGGCTAGCTTTTATATAACCAATAAGTTGGGGAAACACTAAAAAATGGGAATTTAGAGGCTAATACGATCAGCTTACCCCGTGAGATTTGCAACACGACTTGTATTTCTGTGGGAGATTTAGGGTTAATGAAGGAGGCACCATCTCTAGTGCTCCAAAAGGGCTAGAACTTTGTGGGTAGCTTTAATATAACCAATAAGTTGGGGAAACACTAAAAAAATGGGAATTTAGAGGCTAATACGATCAACTTACCCCGTGAGATTTGCAACACGGCTTGTATTTTTGTGGGAGATTTCGGGTTAATGAAGGAGGTACCATCTCTAGTGCTCCAAAAGGGCTAGAACTTTGTGGCTAGCTTTTATATAACCAATAAGGTGTGGAAACACTAAAAAATGGGAATTTAGAGGCTAATACGATCAGCTTACCCCGTGAGATTTGCAACACGTCTTGTATTTTTGTGGGAGATTTCGGGTTAATGAAGGAGGTACCAACTCCAGTGCTCCAAAAGAGCTAGAACATTGTGGGTAGCTTTAATATAACAAATAAGGTGGGGAAACACTAAAAAATGGGTATTTAGAGGCTAATACGATCAGGTTACCGCGTGAGATTTGCAACACGGCTTGTATTTCTGTGGGGATATTTCGGGTTAATGAAGGAGGTACCATCTCTAGTTGTCCAAAAGGGCTAGAACTTTGTCGGTAGCTTTCATATAAGAAATAAGGTAGGGAAACACTAAAAAATGGGAATTTAAAGGCTAATACGATCAGGTTACCGCGTGAGATTTGCAACACGGCTTGTATTTCTATGGGGAGATTTCGGGTTAATGAAGGAGGTACCATCTCTAGTGCTCCAAAAGGGCTAGAACTTTGTGGGTAGCTTTAATATAAACAATAAGGTGGGGAAACACTAAAAAATGGGAATTTAGAGGCTAATACGATCAGCTTACCTCGTGAGATTTGCAACAAGGCTTGTATTTTTGTGGGAGATTTCGGGTTAATGAAGGAGGTACCATCTCTAGAGCTCCAAAAGGACTGAAACTTTGTGCGTAGCTTTAATATATTCAAAAAGGTGGGGAAACACTAAAAAATGGGAATTTAGAGGCTAATACGATAAGCTTACCCTGTGAGATTTGCAACACGCCTTGTATTTCTGTGGGGAGATTTCAGTTTAATGAAGGAGGTACCATCTCTAGTGCTCCAAAAGGGCTAGAACTTTGTGGGTAGTTTTAATATAAACAATAAGGTGGGGAAACACTAAAAAATGGGAATTTAGAGGCTAATAAGATGAGCTTACCCCGTGAGATTTGCAACACGACTTGTATTTCTGTGGAGAGATTTCGGGTTAATGAAGTAGGTACCATCTCTAGTGCTCCAAAAGGGCTAGAACTTTGTGGCTAGCTTTAATATAAACAATAAGGTGGGGAAACACTAAAAAATGGGATTTAGAGGCTAATAAGATCAGCTTACCCCGTGAGATTTGCAACACGGCTTGTATTTTTGTGGGAGATTTCGGGTTAATGAAGGAGGTACTACCTCTATTGCTCCAAAAGGGCTAGAACTTTGTGGGTAGCTTTAATATAAAAAATAAGGTGGGGAAACACTAAAAATGGGAATTTAGAGGCTAATACGATCAACTTACCGCGTGAGATTTGCAACACGGCTTGTATTTCTATGGGAGATTTCGGGTTAATGAAGGAGGCACAATCTCTAGTGCTCCAAAAGGGCTAGAACTTTGTGGGTAGCTTTAATATAACCAATAAGGTCGGGAAACACTAAAAAATGGGAATTTAGAGGCTAATACGATCAGCTTACCCTGTGAGATTTGCAACACGGCTTGTATTTTTGTGGGAGATTTCGGGTTAATGAAGGAGGTACCATCTCTAGTGCTCCAAAAGGGCTAGAACTTTGTGGCTAGCTTATATATAACCAATAAGGTGGGGAAACACTAAAAAATGGGAATTTAGAGCAAAATACGACCAGCTTACCCCGTGAGATTTGCAACACGACTTGTATTTTTGTGGAAGATTTCGGGTTAATGAATGAGGTACCATCTCTAATGCTCCAAAAGGGCTAGAACTTTGTGGGTAGCTTTAATATAAACTGTAAGGTGGGGAAACATTAAAAAATGGGAATTTAGAGGCTAATACGATCAACTTACCGCGTGAGATTTGCAACACGGCTTGTATTTCTGGGGGAGATTTCGGGTTAATGAAGGAGGCACCATCTCTAGTGCTCCAAAAGGGCTAGAACTTTGTGGGTAGCTTTAATATAACCAATAAGTTGGGGAAACACTAAAAAAATGGGAATTTAGAGGCTAATACGATCAGCTTACCCCGTGAGATTTGCAACACGGCTTGTATTTTTGTGGGAGATTTCGGGTTAATGAAGGAGGTACCATCTCTAGTGCTCCAAAAGGGCTAGAACTTTGTGGCTAGCTTTTATATAACCAATAAGTTGGGGAAACACTAAAAAATAGGAATTTAGAGGCTAATACGATCAGCTTACCCCGTGAGATTTGCAACACGACTTGTATTTTTGTGGGAGATTTCGGGTTAATGAAGGAGGTACCATCTCTAGTGCTCCAAAAGGGCTAGAACTTTGTGGGTAGCTTTAATATAACAAATAAGGTGGGGAAACACTAAAAAATGGGAATTTAGAGGCTAATACGATCAGGTTACCGCGTGAGATTTGCAACACGACTTGTATTTCTGTGGGGAGATTTCGGGTTAATGAAGGAGACACCATCTCTAGTGCTCCAAAATGGCTAGAACTTTGTGGGTAGCTTTAATATAAGAAATAAGGTGGGGAAACACTAAAAAATGGGAATTTAGAGGCTAATACGATCAGGTTACCGCGTGAGATTTGCAACACGGCTTGTATTTTTGTGGGAGATTTCGGGTTAATGAAGGAGGTACCATCTCTAGTGCTCCAAAAGGACTGAAACTTTGTGGGTAGCTTTAAAATAACCAATAAGGTGGGGAAACGCTAAAAAATTGGAATTTAGAGGCTAATACGATCAGCTTACCCATTGAGATTTGCAGCACGGCTTGTATTTTTGTGGTTGATTTCGGGATAATGAAGGAGGTACCATCTCTAGTGCTCCAAAAGAGCTAGAACTTTGTGGGTAGCTTTAATATAACAAATAAGGTGGGGAAACACTAAAAAATGGGAATTTAGAGGCTAATACGATCAGGTTACCCCGTGAGATTTGCAACACGGCTTGTATTTTTGTGGGAGATTTCGGGTTAATGAAGGAGGTACCATCTCTAGTGCTCCAAAAGGGCTAGAACTTTGTGGCTAGCTTTTATATAACCAATAAGTTGGGGAAACACTAAAAAATAGGAATTTAGAGGCTAATACGATCAGCTTACCCCATGAGATTTGCAACACGACTTGTATTTTTGTGGGAGATTTCGGGTTAATGAAGGAGGTACCATCTCTAGTGCTCCAAAAGGGCTAGAACTTTGTGGGTAGCTTTAATATAACAAATAAGGTGGGGAAACACTAAAAAATGGGAATTTAGAGGCTAATACGATCAGGTTACCGCGTGGGATTTGCAACACGACTTGTATTTCTGTGGGGAGATTTCGGGTTAATGAAGGAGACACCATCTCTAGTGCTCCAAAATGGCTAGAACTTTGTGGGTAGCTTTAATATAAGAAATAAGGTGGGGAAACACTAAAAAATGGGAATTTAGAGGCTAATACGATCAGGTTACCGCGTGAGATTTGCAACACGGCTTGTATTTTTGTGGGAGATTTCGGGTTAATGAAGGAGGTACCATCTCTAGTGCTCCAAAAGGACTGAAACTTTGTGGGTAGCTTTAAAATAACCAATAAGGTGGGGAAACGCTAAAAAATTGGAATTTAGAGGCTAATACGATCAGCTTACCCATTGAGATTTGCAGCACGGCTTGTATTTTTGTGGGAGATTTCGGGATAATGAAGGAGGTACCATCTCTAGTGCTCCAAAAGAGCTAGAACTTTGTGGGTAGCTTTAATATAACAAATAAGGTGGGGAAACACTAAAAAATGGGAATTTAGAGGCTAATACGATCAGGTTACCGCGTGAGATTTGCAACACGGCTTGTATTTTTGTGGGAGATTTCGGGTTAATGAAGGAGGTACCATCTCTAGTGTTCCAAGAGGGCTAGAACTTTGTGGGTAGCTTTAATATAAACAATAAGGTGGGTAAACACTAAAAAATGGGAATTTAGAGGCTAATACGATCAACTTACCGCGTGAGATTTGCAACACGGCTTGTATTTCTATGGGAGATTTCGGGTTAATGAAGGAGGCACAATCTCTAGTGCTCCAAAAGGGCTAGAACTTTGTGGGTAGCTTTAATATAACCAATAAGGTCGGGAAACACTAAAAAATGGGAATTTAGAGGCTAATACGATCAGCTTACCCTGTGAGATTTGCAACACGGCTTGTATTTTTGTGGGAGATTTCGGGTTAATGAAGGAGGTACCATCTCTAGTGCTCCAAAAGGGCTAGAACTTTGTGGCTAGCTTATATATAACCAATAAGGTGGGGAAACACTAAAAAATGGGAATTTAGAGCAAAATACGACCAGCTTATCCCGTGAGATTTGCAACACGACTTGTATTTTTGTGGAAGATTTCGGGTTAATGAATGAGGTACCATCTCTAATGCTCCAAAAGGGCTAGAACTTTGTGGGTAGCTTTAATATAAACTGTAAGGTGGGGAAACATTAAAAAATGGGAATTTAGAGGCTAATACGATCAACTTACCGCGTGAGATTTGCAACACGGCTTGTATTTCTGGGGGAGATTTCGGGTTAATGAAGGAGGCACCATCTCTAGTGCTCCAAAAGGGCTAGAACTTTGTGGGTAGCTTTAATATAACCAATAAGTTGGGGAAACACTAAAAAAATGGGAATTTAGAGGCTAATACGATCAGCTTACCCCGTGAGATTTGCAACACGGCTTGTATTTTTGTGGGAGATTTCGGGTTAATGAAGGAGGTACCATCTCTAGTGCTCCAAAAGGGCTAGAACTTTGTGGCTAGCTTTTATATAACCAATAAGTTGGGGAAACACTAAAAAATAGGAATTTAGAGGCTAATACGATCAGCTTACCCCGTGAGATTTGCAACACGACTTGTATTTTTGTGGGAGATTTCGGGTTAATGAAGGAGGTACCATCTCTAGTGCTCCAAAAGGGCTAGAACTTTGTGGGTAGCTTTAATATAACAAATAAGGCGGGGAAACACTAAAAAATGGGAATTTAGAGGCTAATACGATCAGGTTACCGCGTGAGATTTGCAACACGACTTGTATTTCTGTGGGGAGATTTCGGGTTAATGAAGGAGACACCATCTCTAGTGCTCCAAAATGGCTAGAACTTTGTGGGTAGCTTTAATATAAGAAATAAGGTGGGGAAACACTAAAAAATGGGAATTTAGAGGCTAATACGATCAGGTTACCGCGTGAGATTTGCAACACGGCTTGTATTTTTGTGGGAGATTTCGGGTTAATGAAGGAGGTACCATCTCTAGTGCTCCAAAAGGACTGAAACTTTGTGGGTAGCTTTAAAATAACCAATAAGGTGGGGAAACGCTAAAAAATTGGAATTTAGAGGCTAATACGATCAGCTTACCCATTGAGATTTGCAGCACGGCTTGTATTTTTGTGGGAGATTTCGGGATAATGAAGGAGGTACCATCTCTAGTGCTCCAAAAGAGCTAGAACTTTGTGGGTAGCTTTAATATAACAAATAAGGTGGGGAAACACTAAAAAATGGGAATTTAGAGGCTAATACGATCAGGTTACCCCGTGAGATTTGCAACACGGCTTGTATTTTTGTGGGAGATTTCGGGTTAATGAAGGAGGTACCATCTCTAGTGCTCCAAAAGGGCTAGAACTTTGTGGCTAGCTTTTATATAACCAATAAGTTGGGGAAACACTAAAAAATAGGAATTTAGAGGCTAATACGATCAGCTTACCCCATGAGATTTGCAACACGACTTGTATTTTTGTGGGAGATTTCGGGTTAATGAAGGAGGTACCATCTCTAGTGCTCCAAAAGGGCTAGAACTTTGTGGGTAGCTTTAATATAACAAATAAGGTGGGGAAACACTAAAAAATGGGAATTTAGAGGCTAATACGATCAGGTTACCGCGTGGGATTTGCAACACGACTTGTATTTCTGTGGGGAGATTTCGGGTTAATGAAGGAGACACCATCTCTAGTGCTCCAAAATGGCTAGAACTTTGTGGGTAGCTTTAATATAAGAAATAAGGTGGGGAAACACTAAAAAATGGGAATTTAGAGGCTAATACGATCAGGTTACCGCGTGAGATTTGCAACACGGCTTGTATTTTTGTGGGAGATTTCGGGTTAATGAAGGAGGTACCATCTCTAGTGCTCCAAAAGGACTGAAACTTTGTGGGTAGCTTTAAAATAACCAATAAGGTGGGGAAACGCTAAAAAATTGGAATTTAGAGGCTAATACGATCAGCTTACCCATTGAGATTTGCAGCACGGCTTGTATTTTTGTGGGAGATTTCGGGATAATGAAGGAGGTACCATCTCTAGTGCTCCAAAAGAGCTAGAACTTTGTGGGTAGCTTTAATATAACAAATAAGGTGGGGAAACACTAAAAAATGGGAATTTAGAGGCTAATACGATCAGGTTACCGCGTGAGATTTGCAACACGGCTTGTATTTTTGTGGGAGATTTCGGGTTAATGAAGGAGGTACCATCTCTAGTGTTCCAAGAGGGCTAGAACTTTGTGGGTAGCTTTAATATAAACAATAAGGTGGGTAAACACTAAAAAATGGGAATTTAGAGGCTAATACGATCAACTTACCGCGTGAGATTTGCAACACGGCTTGTATTTCTATGGGAGATTTCGGGTTAATGAAGGAGGCACAATCTCTAGTGCTCCAAAAGGGCTAGAACTTTGTGTGTAGCTTTAATATAACCAATAAGGTCGGGAAACACTAAAAAATGGGAATTTAGAGGCTAATACGATCAGCTTACCCTGTGAGATTTGCAACACGGCTTGTATTTTTGTGGGAGATTTCGGGTTAATGAAGGAGGTACCATCTCTAGTGCTCCAAAAGGGCTAGAACTTTGTGGCTAGCTTATATATAACCAATAAGGTGGGGAAACACTAAAAAATGGGAATTTAGAGCAAAATACGACCAGCTTATCCCGTGAGATTTGCAACACGACTTGTATTTTTGTGGAAGATTTCGGGTTAATGAATGAGGTACCATCTCTAATGCTCCAAAAGGGCTAGAACTTTGTGGGTAGCTTTAATATAAACTGTAAGGTGGGGAAACATTAAAAAATGGGAATTTAGAGGCTAATACGATCAACTTACCGCGTGAGATTTGCAACACGGCTTGTATTTCTGGGGGAGATTTCGGGTTAATGAAGGAGGCACCATCTCTAGTGCTCCAAAAGGGCTAGAACTTTGTGGGTAGCTTTAATATAACCAATAAGTTGGGGAAACACTAAAAAAATGGGAATTTAGAGGCTAATACGATCAGCTTACCCCGTGAGATTTGCAACACGGCTTGTATTTTTGTGGGAGATTTCGGGTTAATGAAGGAGGTACCATCTCTAGTGCTCCAAAAGGGCTAGAACTTTGTGGCTAGCTTTTATATAACCAATAAGTTGGGGAAACACTAAAAAATAGGAATTTAGAGGCTAATACGATCAGCTTACCCCGTGAGATTTGCAACACGACTTGTATTTTTGTGGGAGATTTCGGGTTAATGAAGGAGGTACCATCTCTAGTGCTCCAAAAGGGCTAGAACTTTGTGGGTAGCTTTAATATAACAAATAAGGTGGGGAAACACTAAAAAATGGGAATTTAGAGGCTAATACGATCAGGTTACCGCGTGAGATTTGCAACACGACTTGTATTTCTGTGGGGAGATTTCGGGTTAATGAAGGAGACACCATCTCTAGTGCTCCAAAATGGCTAGAACTTTGTGGGTAGCTTTAATATAAGAAATAAGGTGGGGAAACACTAAAAAATGGGAATTTAGAGGCTAATACGATCAGGTTACCGCGTGAGATTTGCAACACGGCTTGTATTTTTGTGGGAGATTTCGGGTTAATGAAGGAGGTACCATCTCTAGTGCTCCAAAAGGACTGAAACTTTGTGGGTAGCTTTAAAATAACCAATAAGGTGGGGAAACGCTAAAAAATTGGAATTTAGAGGCTAATACGATCAGCTTACCCATTGAGATTTGCAGCACGGCTTGTATTTTTGTGGGAGATTTCGGGATAATGAAGGAGGTACCATCTCTAGTGCTCCAAAAGAGCTAGAACTTTGTGGGTAGCTTTAATATAACAAATAAGGTGGGGAAACACTAAAAAATGGGAATTTAGAGGCTAATACGATCAGGTTACCCCGTGAGATTTGCAACACGGCTTGTATTTTTGTGGGAGATTTCGGGTTAATGAAGGAGGTACCATCTCTAGTGCTCCAAAAGGGCTAGAACTTTGTGGCTAGCTTTTATATAACCAATAAGTTGGGGAAACACTAAAAAATAGGAATTTAGAGGCTAATACGATCAGCTTACCCCATGAGATTTGCAACACGACTTGTATTTTTGTGGGAGATTTCGGGTTAATGAAGGAGGTACCATCTCTAGTGCTCCAAAAGGGCTAGAACTTTGTGGGTAGCTTTAATATAACAAATAAGGTGGGGAAACACTAAAAAATGGGAATTTAGAGGCTAATACGATCAGGTTACCGCGTGGGATTTGCAACACGACTTGTATTTCTGTGGGGAGATTTCGGGTTAATGAAGGAGACACCATCTCTAGTGCTCCAAAATGGCTAGAACTTTGTGGGTAGCTTTAATATAAGAAATAAGGTGGGGAAACACTAAAAAATGGGAATTTAGAGGCTAATACGATCAGGTTACCGCGTGAGATTTGCAACACGGCTTGTATTTTTGTGGGAGATTTCGGGTTAATGAAGGAGGTACCATCTCTAGTGCTCCAAAAGGACTGAAACTTTGTGGGTAGCTTTAAAATAACCAATAAGGTGGGGAAACGCTAAAAAATTGGAATTTAGAGGCTAATACGATCAGCTTACCCATTGAGATTTGCAGCACGGCTTGTATTTTTGTGGGAGATTTCGGGATAATGAAGGAGGTACCATCTCTAGTGCTCCAAAAGAGCTAGAACTTTGTGGGTAGCTTTAATATAACAAATAAGGTGGGGAAACACTAAAAAATGGGAATTTAGAGGCTAATACGATCAGGTTACCGCGTGAGATTTGCAACACGGCTTGTATTTTTGTGGGAGATTTCGGGTTAATGAAGGAGGTACCATCTCTAGTGTTCCAAGAGGGCTAGAACTTTGTGGGTAGCTTTAATATAAACAATAAGGTGGGTAAACACTAAAAAATGGGAATTTAGAGGCTAATACGATCAACTTACCGCGTGAGATTTGCAACACGGCTTGTATTTCTATGGGAGATTTCGGGTTAATGAAGGAGGCACAATCTCTAGTGCTCCAAAAGGGCTAGAACTTTGTGGGTAGCTTTAATATAACCAATAAGGTCGGGAAACACTAAAAAATGGGAATTTAGAGGCTAATACGATCAGCTTACCCTGTGAGATTTGCAACACGGCTTGTATTTTTGTGGGAGATTTCGGGTTAATGAAGGAGGTACCATCTCTAGTGCTCCAAAAGGGCTAGAACTTTGTGGCTAGCTTATATATAACCAATAAGGTGGGGAAACACTAAAAAATGGGAATTTAGAGCAAAATACGACCAGCTTATCCCGTGAGATTTGCAACACGACTTGTATTTTTGTGGAAGATTTCGGGTTAATGAATGAGGTACCATCTCTAATGCTCCAAAAGGGCTAGAACTTTGTGGGTAGCTTTAATATAAACTGTAAGGTGGGGAAACATTAAAAAATGGGAATTTAGAGGCTAATACGATCAACTTACCGCGTGAGATTTGCAACACGGCTTGTATTTCTGGGGGAGATTTCGGGTTAATGAAGGAGGCACCATCTCTAGTGCTCCAAAAGGGCTAGAACTTTGTGGGTAGCTTTAATATAACCAATAAGTTGGGGAAACACTAAAAAAATGGGAATTTAGAGGCTAATACGATCAGCTTACCCCGTGAGATTTGCAACACGGCTTGTATTTTTGTGGGAGATTTCGGGTTAATGAAGGAGGTACCATCTCTAGTGCTCCAAAAGGGCTAGAACTTTGTGGCTAGCTTTTATATAACCAATAAGTTGGGGAAACACTAAAAAATAGGAATTTAGAGGCTAATACGATCAGCTTACCCCGTGAGATTTGCAACACGACTTGTATTTTTGTGGGAGATTTCGGGTTAATGAAGGAGGTACCATCTCTAGTGCTCCAAAAGGGCTAGAACTTTGTGGGTAGCTTTAATATAACAAATAAGGTGGGGAAACACTAAAAAATGGGAATTTAGAGGCTAATACGATCAGGTTACCGCGTGAGATTTGCAACACGACTTGTATTTCTGTGGGGAGATTTCGGGTTAATGAAGGAGGCACCATCTCTAGTGCTCCAAAATGGCTAGAACTTTGTGGGTAGCTTTAATATAAGAAATAAGGTGGGGAAACACTAAAAAATGGGAATTTAGAGGCTAATACGATCAGGTTACCGCGTGAGATTTGCAACACGGCTTGTATTTTTGTGGGAGATTTCGGGTTAATGAAGGAGGTACCATCTCTAGTGCTCCAAAAGGACTGAAACTTTGTGGGTAGCTTTAAAATAACCAATAAGGTGGGGAAACGCTAAAAAATTGGAATTTAGAGGCTAATACGATCAGCTTACCCATTGAGATTTGCAGCACGGCTTGTATTTTTGTGGGAGATTTCGGGATAATGAAGGAGGTACCATCTCTAGTGCTCCAAAAGAGCTAGAACTTTGTGGGTAGCTTTAATATAACAAATAAGGTGGGGAAACACTAAAAAATGGGAATTTAGAGGCTAATACGATCAGGTTACCGCGTGAGATTTGCAACACGGCTTGTATTTTTGTGGGAGATTTCGGGTTAATGAAGAAGGTACCATCTCTAGTGTTCCAAAAGGGCTAGAACTTTGTGGGTAGCTTTAATATAAACAATAAGGTGGGTAAACACTAAAAAATGGGAATTTAGAGGCTAATACGATCAGCTTACCCCGTGAGATTTGCAACACGGCTTGTATTTTTGTGGGAGATTTCGGGTTAATGAAGGAGGTACCATCTCTAGTGCTCCAAAAGGACTGAAACTTTGTGCGTAGCTTTAATATAACAAATAAGGTGGGGAAACGCTAAAAAATTGGAATTTGGAGGCTAATACGATTAGCTTACCGCGTGAGATTTGCAACACGACTTGTATTTCTGTGGGGAGATTTCAGGTTAATGAAGGAGGTACCATCTCTAGTGCTCCAAAAGGGCTAGAACTTTGTGGGTAGTTTTAATATAAACAATAAGGTTGGGAAACACTAAAAACTGGGAATTTAGAGGCTAATACGATCAGCTTACCCCGTGAGATTTGCAACACGACTTTTATTTCTGTGGAGAGATTTCGGGTTAATGAAGGAGGTACCATCTCTAGTGCTCCAAAAGGGCTAGAACTTTGTGGCTAGCTTTAATATAAACAATAAGGTGGGGAAACACTAAAAAATGGGATTTAGAGGCTAATAAGATCAGCTTACACCGTGAGATTTGCAACACGGCTTGTATTTTTGTGGGAGATTTCGGGTTAATGAAGGAGGTACTATCTCTAGTGCTCCAAAAGGGCTAGAACTTTGTGGGTAGCTTTAATATAAACAATAAGGTGGGGAAACACTAAAAATTGGGAATTTAGAGGCTAATACGATCAACTTGCCGCGTGAGATTTGCAACACGGCTTGTATTTCTATGAGAGATTTCGGGTTAATGAAGGAGGCACAATCTCTAGTGCTCCAAAAGGGCTAGAACTTTGTGGGTAGCTTTAATATAACCAATAAGGTCGGGAAACACTAAAAAAATGGGAATTTAGAGGCTAATACGATCAGCTTACCCTGTGAGATTTGCAACACGGTTTGTATTTTTGTGGGAGATTTCGGGTTAATGAAGGAGGTACCATCTCTAGTGCTCCAAAAGGGTTAGAACTTTGTGGCTAGCTTATATATAACCAATAAGGTGGGGAAACACTAAAAAATGGGAATTTAGAGCAAAATACGACCAGCTTACCCCGTGAGATTTGCAACACGACTTGTATTTTTGTGGAAGATTTCGGGTTAATGAAGGAGGTACCATCTCTAGTGCTCCAAAAGGGCTAGAACTTTGTGGGTAGCTTTAATATAAACTGTAAGGTGGGGAAACATTAAAAAATGGGAATTTAGAGGCTAATACGATCAACTTACCGCGTGAGATTTGCAACACGGCTTGTATTTCTGTAGGAGATTTCGGGTTAATGAAGGAGGCACCATCTCTAGTGCTCCAAAAGGGCTAGAACTTTGTGGGTAGCTTTAATATAACCAATAAGTTGGGGAAACACTAAAAAAATGGGAATTTAGAGGCTAATACGATCAGCTTACCCCGTGAGATTTGCAACACGGCTTGTATTTTTGTGGGAGATTTCGGGTTAATGAAGGAGGTACCATCTCTAGTGCTCCAAAAGGGCTAGAACTTTGTGGATAGCTTTTATATAACCAATAAGTTGGGGAAACACTAAAAAATGGGAATTTAGAGGCTAATACGATCAGCTTACCCCGTGAGATTTGCAACACGGCTTGTATTTCTGTGGGAGATTTCGGGTTAATGAAGGAGGTACCATCTCTAGTGCTCCAAAAGGGCTAGAACTTTGTGGCTAGCTTTTATATAACCAATAAGTTGGGGAAACACTAAAAAATGGGAATTTAGAGGCTAATACGATCAGCTTACCCCGTGAGATTTGCAACACGGCTTGTATTTCTGTGGGAGATTTCGGGTTAATGAAGGAGGCACCATCTCTAGTGCTCCAAAAGGGCTAGAACTTTGTGGGTAGCTTTAATATAACCAATAAGTTGGGGAAACACTAAAAAAATGGGAATTTAGAGGCTAATACGATCAGCTTACCCCGTGAGATTTGCAACACGGCTTGTATTTTTGTGGGAGATTTCGGGTTAATGAAGGAGGTACCATCTCTAGTGCTCCAAAAGGGCTAGAACTTTGTGGCTAGCTTTTATATAACCAATAAGGCGTGGAAACACTAAAAAAAGGGAATTTAGAGGCTAATACGATCAGCTTACCCCGTGAGATTTGCAACACGTCTTGTATTTTTGTGGGAGATTTCGGGTTAATGAAGGAGGTACCAACTCCAGTGCTCCAAAAGAGCTAGAACATTGTGGGTAGCTTTAATATAACAAATAAGGTGGGGAAACACTAAAAAATGGGTATTTAGAGGCTAATACGATCAGGTTACCGCGTGAGATTTGCAACACGGCTTGTATTTCTGTGTGGATATTTCGGGTAAATGAAGGAGGTACCATCTCTAGTTGTCCAAAAGGGCTAGAACTTTGTCGGTAGCTTTCATATAAGAAATAAGGTGGGGAAACACTAAAAAATGGGAATTTAGAGGCTAATACGATCAGGTTACCGCGTGAGATTTGCAACACGGCTTGTATTTCTTCTATGGGGAGATTTCGGGTTAATGAAGGAGGTACCATATCTAGTGCTCCAAAAGGGCTAGAACTTTGTGGGTAGCTTTAATATAAACAATAAGGTGGGGAAACACTAAAAAATGGGAATTTAGATGCTAATACGATCAGCTTACCTCGTGAGATTTGCAACAAGGCTTGTATTTTTGTGGGAGATTTCGGGTTAATGAAGGAGGTACCATCTCTAGAGCTCCAAAAGGACTGAAACTTTGTGCGTAGCTTTAATATATTCAAAAAGGTGGGGAAACACTAAAAAATGGGAATTTAGAGGCTAATACGATCAGCTTACCCTGTGAGATTTGCAACACGCCTTGTATTTCTGTGGGGAGATTTCAGGTTAATGAAGGAGGTACCATCTCTAGTGCTCCAAAAGGGCTAGAACTTTGTGGGTAGTTTTAATATAAACAATAAGGTGGGGAAACACTAAAAAATTGGAATTTAGAGGCTAATACGATGAGCTTACCCCGTGAGATTTGCAACACGACTTGTATTTCTGTGGAGAGATTTCGGGTTAATGAAGGAGGTACCATCTCTAGTGCTCTAAAAGGGCTAGAACTTTGTGGCTAGCTTTAATATAAACAATAAGGTTGGGAAACACTAAAAAATGGGATTTAGAGGCTAATAAGATCAGCTTACCCCGTGAGATTTGCAACACGGCTTGTATTTTTGTGGGAGATTTCGGGTTAATGAAGGAGGTACTATCTCTAGTGCTCCAAAAGGGCTAGAACTTTGTGGGTAGCTTTAATATAAACAATAAGGTGGGGAAACACTAAAAAATGGGAATTTAGAGGCTAATACGATCAAATTACCGCCTGAGATTTGCAACACGGCTTGTATTTCTTTGGGAGATTTCGGGTTAATGAAGGAGGCACAATCTCTAGTGCTCCAAAAGGGCTAGAACTTTGTGGGTAGCTTTAATATAACCAATAAGGTCGGGAAACACTAAAAAATGGGAATTTAGAGGCTAATACGATCAGCTTACCCTGTGAGATTTGCAACACGGCTTGTATTTTTGTGGGAGATTTCGGGTTAATGAAGGAGGTACCATCTCTAGTGCTCCAAAAGGGCTAGAACTTTGTGGCTAGCTTATATATAACCAATAAGGTGGGGAAACACTAAAAAATGGGAATTTAGAGCAAAATACGACCAGCTTACCCCGTGAGATTTGCAACACGACTTGTATTTTTGTGGAAGATTTCGGGTTAATGAAGGAGGTACCATCTCTAGTGCTCAAAAAGGGCTAGAACTTTGTGGGTAGCTTTAATATAAACTGTAAGGTGGGGAAACATTAAAAAATGGGAATTTAGAGGCTAATACGATCAACTTATGTGAAATTTGCAACACGGCTTGTATTTGACAGAGGATTTTCAGTCGCCTTAAATCCTATCAAATAAATCCGACTAACCTAACTAATGTAGTTTGGCAAGTACGGGTCGATCCCACAGAGAGTCAGCGATTTGTATGCAAGTCAAGTGTGTCAACAAGAACAAGAAACAAAGAGGGGGGATTTTGATGGTTTAGACTAACTAAGTAAAAGGCAAAAGGAAGCAAACTAAACAAATTACTTGAACAAATATGAGATAAATAGCTTAGGTCAACCAATCTCAGCAATCAAGTTTGTTCATTGATCATCGAAATCGAATAGATAACTTCCTCTTGAATACTTTGTTGTGGAAAGACTAGGTCTTTTGAATCCAATTCCTTATCGAATCTAGTTAACAGGACAACCAGACCCTGAAAACCCTAATTATCAAACAATCTTGAAACTATCAAGATTCAATTCAATAATCGATGAAGTCTAAAGGAAATCAACAAAGACAATCGACGCGCACAACCAGTTATTGCATCAATTGCAAATCAATTCTCTATACAAATCCCTAAATCAACCAGTTTCAGAGATTTATACTTTGCTACTCAAGAGCATAGATAACTCAACCAGTAATTACCTATACCTAGCAATAGATTATCATGAAAAGACATCAGTTGATCAGACTAACGGAAATTCATGAAAACCCTAAATATTCAACGCAGAGAATCAATAACATTCAAAGAGGAGTATTAAGAAATAGAAATCTCACAATAAAATTGCAAACCTGAAGCTTCGATTGATCTCCCTAAGCAAAGGAGTTTAGCGGTTCATGCTTGAAGAGAAAACCTAAACTAATTCAACGTCTGATGAATTCCGTCTCAAAACTCCTTAACCAACCCTAATTATCTCCTCCTAATAATAATAATAGGTCAAAGAAATAACAAATCCAAAATAACCACAAAAGGCCCAAAATGACACATGGAAAATAGGCCCACGTCCAAACCAACAAAAACTTGGTCTCGGCACACAAAAACTCGGGTGAGTTCTTTTGCCCAAACCGAGTTTCATCCAGCAGCCACATTTGAAGTCCCGATTTCGCTGTTTTCGAGGCTGAATTTGGAAAAGTTGTAAACACGAAAGTTGTAGGTCTTCGAATCCTCTTTCCAACAAGTATAAGTACGCCCCGATCCGATAAATATAGCCTTCGAACGACTCGTTTTAGTACAGCGTCGCCAGTTTGGACAGCTCCAATCAATTCTTCATGCTTAGCTCCTCTCCTCGGCTCTCGTGCTCTTCTATTCTCGTCCAATCTTCGAGCTTAGGTTCACCTCCTTACAATCACCTGAAATCATGCACAAATCTCGTAGACTCCGACTCTAATTGAAATATAATGAAAACATGAAAACTACTCTAAACTCATGCACTTTATTATATATAAATCTATCTAAATGCAATATGTTAACACTATCTAAATATGTCTGATCAAACACCCCCACACTTAAACCTTTCTTGTCCTCAAGAAAATAAAACTAATCCAATCAAACATCCCACAAATACACTCTTCGTGCATTCACCTCGTCAAAACACAATCCAAACCAAGTAGGAAGCACAAGACAATAATCAACATCCTCACATGTATTTGAGCAACTCAAAGGATAGACACATTTCAATCCAACCTCACCGGGTATATAAAGTGTTTCACTCATCGCTCTTGTGTTTAGGTTAATTCAATTCCGCTCAAACTCAATCCAATGCAACTAAGCTACATGAAAATTGAAATTCACATCACAATCTCACCGTGAGTGTCATTACAAGCAATAATCATCATGAGGTCTTATAAGGGTTGTAATGGGGCTCGGTAAGAAAACCAAGGTATGGAAATATTTAGGCTTTGTGGTGCTAAAAATCCGGGAAAAAGAGATCTCAACTACAACCGGAAAAACACTCACAACCAACATTTCTTCAACCAAAAGAATTCAAACTTTAACTCCATTCACAATTAAAGACTTAAGCACACTCTTGTTAACCAACTCACTCTTTGTTACTTCTTTCTTTTTCTCTTGATTTTTCAATGATTTGTCTTCTTCTCTTTTCTTGATTTTTTTTTCTTTTTATGATTTTTCCTCGACTTTTACTCCTAAGTGAATTTTATCCTCCTTAGGCCCCGAGTGTTAAGCACAATAATCATCCATATGAAGCTCAAAAAGAATAAACCACCCATACATAACTTTCAAATGCTCAAAACACTCCACTAATACACATTTTCACCAATCTTCTCCCTAATTCCCGGATAGGGTAAGGCTAAAATCGGCTAAAAGACATTTTGTGGAGCTAACAAAAATGGGCTAAAAGGCTCAAATTTGGCTTCAAGCAAAGGATGGTATATACAGGTAGATACAGAGTAAGGTATGGCTAACAATGTATTGCCTCAATCATATGAAAATCACAAGTAATAATCAAAATGTACGGCCTTGACATGGATATCAATCTCAATTCTCAGAGGTAGTCACATTGGAGAGTATCACACACAAGAAGCAAAAAGGACATCAATAAAGCACAGTCCCAATAAGGCCAAAATAACTCACAAAGTAAATTTTTGTTGGATTTCAATGACACCTGAAACTTAAGAGTTATACATGCTCAATCAATCAATTATCTCATGCTCCAATAGATCAAACAAACTCGACGAGGATCAACAATTCAAGCATATCATGGGACTTATAATTAGATTAAGAAGACAAGTGGTACATATGGGTTATCCGAAAGATCCTAACTCTAAAATGTCATGCATGCTGATTTTTTTCTTTTTACATGATTTTTCTGTTGTTTTTTTGTTTTGTTTTTTTGTTTTTATTAAAATGCAAGACTAAGAAAAATAACCATAAAATGCAAAAACAAGAAAGAGATATATACAATGCAACCTAAATGCAAACATGTAAATGTTCCCTCCCCCACACTTAATTCACACATTGTCCTCAATGTGAAAAATAAAATAGAAGGAGAAGAATACTTACGGAGTCATCTACAAGCGGAGGTGATGAATTCAAGCACAAGATCGAGCAAGGTGAGCCAACATTCTTTCTCTTCTCGGCCTTAAACTTCAATGAAGGAGAGGGAGGAAGAGGAAGGCTGACTGGAGGCTGGTGGCCGGACTTGGGATCGGAAGTGGCTGGCAAGGTCGGGGGATGGCGCTGGCTGGACGAAGTCGGCGGCGTGGCCTGGTGGCTGCTCGAAGCTAGAAACGGGAGGGACGGGGGAGCTCGGAACGCTCGCTGCTGCCAGGAGAGAGGCGTGAGGGCTCCGGGACTCGCCGGGAGGGCTGCATCGGAGAGAGATGCTCGGTGCCGGTCGGAGGACTGGTGGTGGCGGCATGATGGGAACTCGGGGAAAGACTCGGGCAACTGGCCAAGACGGACGACGCGCTCGGTGCTTCCTGCTCTTTTTTTTTTTCTTTTTTAATAAGAAGACACTATATAACTCGGGTGGGGTTTAAAAAAATTCGACCGAGTTATATTGCCACTCCCGAGTTCCATTCCAGAAATCTGTTCATCACTCGGGTTTGGCATAAAACTCGACCGAGTTAATCACCCGAGTTTCCTACTGTAATTCTCTTGCTTTGTTGGCCCTTTTTGACGAACTTTTTTTTTTTTTTTTGAAAAAAATACTAGAAAAATAACTTAAAAATAATAACAACTACCTAATAAAATTATGAAAAAAAAATTATGAAAAAGTGATAATATGAAATACTAACCTTGGGTTACCTCCCAAGAAGTGCCATTGGTTAACGTCATAGACTCGACGTTTTGGTTGTCCATTTAAGACTCACTTGGACATCGTCAGTGCCCTCAGCAACAAATCAAACTCTTGTGCACACCATCTAGGTAGACTAGCACTACATACGAATAAGTTGAAGTCAAAGTATGTCCTCAACTTTTCATATGCCCGAGCATGACTCCCCGCCACGGGTATGTAGAACCACCAATTCAGTTCCATTGGTGGTATGTCAAAATAATGAGCCCAAGGATCGACATAATCACCGACCTTCTCACCATTGCAGAGGATATCAATTCTTTTCTTAGGAGCCACAGAAATCAGCTCCGGACTTGGTTCCTTGATAGACGAGCTCGAGACAATCTCATCGAATGAAGGAGACAACAAATCAAATGGAATCTCATGTGTCGACTCATGATACTCCATGTCAAGAAGCACTGTATTCTCCTCTTCATCGCTGAAGAAACTGTCATCATCTGCGAACATTTCATCCTCCGCCAAAACATTATCATGCTCATAGCGCAAGGGTAGGGGAGGTGGCGGAGCATACTCAGATGAACTCAATGATGGAGGAATCGGAATCACGCACTCACCTTCATCGTCATGACTTTCTGAGCTTCCCTTAGGTGTGACAAACAGGTCCTTGCCACTCCCTAGGGTGTTCGTGGTGAGGCTCTCTATCGGGTGAACCAATAGTTGAGTCGGTAGTTCACCCGCTTCACAAGTTAGAATATCATTCCCCACTTGTACCATTCGGTGCACTCGTTCATCTAATTCAATGATCTGCTGACACAATTGCTCATTCTCCTCGTAAGAGGCCTTGGATAGATCCTCCAAAGGTGCGTCGAAGTAATCCATTGGTTGAGGTTCTAGTGTGAAGGACATTTCCTGCAACGCCTGGTGACCCATGTAGCAGATAAGATCCCAAATTCCCACCAAACCTAACCGTGCTAGATTTCCGCCGCTCATGTATATAGCATGCGCCTTTGTCTCAACAGTCATTCCCTCTACAACGCAGACAACCATATCTCGCAAACTATCGTGGAAACCCCGCACATTGCGGATGTCCACACACCTCTGCAACCTAGTGAGATATAGGTGAAAGTTTTCACCTTTGAACTGCAATAATCTCAACATCTTAAACTGTTAGTAGCATATGTACTGTGAACCGTAAGATAGGTTCACAACAAAAGTTAGTAGCTAAATTAACACACAAAAACAAGCACACAAATAACAACTTGACTCCCCGGCAACGGCGCCAAATTTGACAGAGGATTTTCAGTCGCCTTAAATCCTATCAAATAAATCCGACTAACCTAACTAATGTAGTTTGGCAAGTACGGGTCGATCCCACAGAGAGTCAGCGATTTGTATGCAAGTCAAGTGTGTCAACAAGAACAAGAAACAAAGAGGGGGGATTTTGATGGTTTAGACTAACTAAGTAAAAGGCAAAAGGAAGCAAACTAAACAAATTACTTGAACAAATATGAGATAAATAGCTTAGGTCAACCAATCTCAGCAATCAAGTTTGTTCATTGATCATCGAAATCGAATAGATAACTTCCTCTTGAATACTTTGTTGTGGAAAGACTAGGTCTTTTGAATCCAATTCCTTATCGAATCTAGTTAACAGGACAACCAGACCCTGAAAACCCTAATTATCAAACAATCTTGAAACTATCAAGATTCAATTCAATAATCGATGAAGTCTAAAGGAAATCAACAAAGACAATCGACGCGCACAACCAGTTATTGCATCAATTGCAAATCAATTCTCTATACAAATCCCTAAATCAACCAGTTTCAGAGATTTATACTTTGCTACTCAAGAGCATAGATAACTCAACCAGTAATTACCTATACCTAGCAATAGATTATCATGAAAAGACATCAGTTGATCAGACTAACGGAAATTCATGAAAACCCTAAATATTCAACGCAGAGAATCAATAACATTCAAAGAGGAGTATTAAGAAATAGAAATCTCACAATAAAATTGCAAACCTGAAGCTTCGATTGATCTCCCTAAGCAAAGGAGTTTAGCGGTTCATGCTTGAAGAGAAAACCTAAACTAATTCAACGTCTGATGAATTCCGTCTCAAAACTCCTTAACCAACCCTAATTATCTCCTCCTAATAATAATAATAGGTCAAAGAAATAACAAATCCAAAATAACCACAAAAGGCCCAAAATGACACATGGAAAATAGGCCCACGTCCAAACCAACAAAAACTTGGTCTCGGCACACAAAAACTCGGGTGAGTTCTTTTGCCCAAACCGAGTTTCATCCAGCAGCCACATTTGAAGTCCCGATTTCGCTGTTTTCGAGGCTGAATTTGGAAAAGTTGTAAACACGAAAGTTGTAGGTCTTCGAATCCTCTTTCCAACAAGTATAAGTACGCCCCGATCCGATAAATATAGCCTTCGAACGACTCGTTTTAGTACAGCGTCGCCAGTTTGGACAGCTCCAATCAATTCTTCATGCTTAGCTCCTCTCCTCGGCTCTCGTGCTCTTCTATTCTCGTCCAATCTTCGAGCTTAGGTTCACCTCCTTACAATCACCTGAAATCATGCACAAATCTCGTAGACTCCGACTCTAATTGAAATATAATGAAAACATGAAAACTACTCTAAACTCATGCACTTTATTATATATAAATCTATCTAAATGCAATATGTTAACACTATCTAAATATGTCTGATCAGTATTTCTGTGGGAGATTTCGGGTTAATGAAGGAGGCACCATCTCTAGTGCTCCAAAAGGGCTAGAACTTTGTGGGTAGCTTTAATATAACCAATAAGTTGGGGAAACACTAAAAAAATGGGAATTTAGAGGCTAATACGATCAGCTTACCCCGTGAGATTTGCAACACGGCTTGTATTTTTGTGGGAGATTTCGGGTTAATGAAGGAGGTACCATCTCTAGTGCTCCAAAAGGGCTAGAACTTTGTGGCTAGCTTTTATATAACCAATAAGTTGGGGAAACACTAAAAAATGGGAATTTAGAGGCTAATACGATCAGCTTACCCCGTGAGATTTGCAACACGACTTGTATTTTTGTGGGAGATTTCGGGTTAATGAAGGAGGTACCATCTCTAGTGCTCCAAAAGGGGCTAGAACTTTGTGGGTAGCTTTAATATAACAAATAAGGTGGGGAAACACTAAAAAATGGGAATTTAGAGGCTAATACGATCAGGTTACCGCGTGAGATTTGCAACACGACTTGTATTTCTGTGGGGAGATTTCGGGTTAATGAAGGAGGCACCATCTCTAGTGCTCCAAAATGGCTAGAACTTTGTGGGTAGCTTTAATATAAGAAATAAGATGGGGAAACACTAAAAAATGGGAATTTAGAGGCTAATACGATCAGGTTACCGCGTGAGATTTGCAACACGGCTTGTATTTTTGTGGGAGATTTCGGGTTAATGAAGGAGGTACCATCTCTAGTGCTCCAAAAGGACTGAAACTTTGTGGGTAGCTTTAAAATAACCAATAAGGTGGGGAAACGCTAAAAAATTGGAATTTAGAGGCTAATACGATCAGCTTACCATTTGAGATTTGCAGCACGGCTTGTATTTTTGTGGGAGATTTCGGGATAATGAAGGAGGTACCATCTCTAGTGCTCCAAAAGAGCTAGAACTTTGTGGGTAGCTTTAATATAACAAATAAGGTGGGGAAACACTAAAAAATGGGAATTTAGAGGCTAATACGATCAGGTTACCGCGTGAGATTTGCAACACGGCTTGTATTTTTGTGGGAGATTTCGGGTTAATGAAGGAGGTACCATCTCTAGTGTTCCAAAAGGGCTAGAACTTTGTGGGTAGCTTTAATATAAACAATAAGGTGGGGAAACACTAAAAATTGGGAATTTAGAGGCTAATACGATCAACTTGCCGCGTGAGATTTGCAACACGGCTTGTATTTCTATGGGAGATTTCGGGTTAATGAAGGAGGCACAATCTCTAGTGCTCCAAAAGGGCTAGAACTTTGTGGGTAGCTTTAATATAACCAATAAGGTCGGGAAACACTAAAAAAATGGGAATTTAGAGGCTAATACGATCAGCTTACCCTGTGAGATTTGCAACACGGTTTGTATTTTTGTGGGAGATTTCGGGTTAATGAAGGAGGTACCATCTCTAGTGCTCCAAAAGGGCTAGAACTTTGTGGGTAGTTTTAATATAAACAATAAGGTGGGGAAACACTAAAAAATTGGAATTTAGAGGCTAATACGATGAGCTTACCCCGTGAGATTTGCAACACGACTTGTATTTCTGTGGAGAGATTTCGGGTTAATGAAGGAGGTACCATCTCTAGTGCTCCAAAAGGGCTAGAACTTTGTGGCTAGCTTTAATATAAACAATAAGGTGGGGAAACACTAAAAAATGGGATTTAGAGGCTAATAAGATCAGCTTACCCCGTGAGATTTGCAACACAGCTTGTATTTTTGTGGGAGATTTCGGGTTAATGAAGGAGGTACTATCTCTAGTGCTCCAAAAGGGCTAGAACTTTGTGGGTAGCTTTAATATAAACAATAAGGTGGGGAAACACTAAAAAATTGGAATTTAGAGGCTAATACGATCAAATTACCGCGTGAGATTTGCAACACGGCTTGTATTTCTATGGGAGATTTCGGGTTAATGAAGGAGGCACAATCTCTAGTGCTCCAAAAGGGCTAGAACTTTGTGGGTAGCTTTAATATAACCAATAAGGTCGGGAAACACTAAAAAATGGGAATTTAGAGGCTAATACGATCAGCTTACCCTGTGAGATTTGCAACACGGCTTGTATTTTTGTGGGAGATTTCGGGTTAATGAAGGAGGTACCATCTCTAGTGCTCCAAAAGGGCTAGAACTTTGTGGCTAGCTTATATATAACCAATAAGGTGGGGAAACACTAAAAAATGGGAATTTAGAGCAAAATACGACCAGCTTACCCCGTGAGATTTGCAACACGACTTGTATTTTTGTGGAAGATTTCGGGTTAATGAAGGAGGTACCATCTCTAGTGCTCCAAAAGGGCTAGAACTTTGTGGGTAGCTTTAATATAAACTGTAAGGTGGGGAAACATTAAAAAACGGGAATTTAGAGGCTAATACGATTAACTTACCGCGTGAGATTTGCAACACGGCTTGTATTTCTGTGGGAGATTTCGGGTTAATGAAGGAGGCACCATCTCTAGTGCTCCAAAAGGGCTAGAACTTTGTGGGTAGCTTTAATATAACCAATAAGTTGGGGAAACACTAAAAAAATGGGAATTTAGAGGCTAATACGATCAGCTTACCCCGTGAGATTTGCAACACGGCTTGTATTTTTGTGGGAGATTTCGGGTTAATGAAGGAGGTACCATCTCTAGTGCTCCAAAAGGGCTAGAACTTTGTGGCTAGCTTTTATATAACCAATAAGTTGGGGAAACACTAAAAAATGGGAATTTAGAGGCTTATACGATCAGCTTACCCCGTGAGATTTGCAACACGGCTTGTATTTCTGTGGGAGATTTCGGGTTAATGAAGGAGGTACCATCTCTAGTGCTCCAAAAGGGCTAGAACTTTGTGGCTAGCTTTTATATAACCAATAAGTTGGGGAAACACTAAAAAATGGGAATTTAGAGGCTAATACGATCAGCTTACCCCGTGAGATTTGCAACACGGCTTGTATTTCTGTGGGAGATTTCGGGTTAATGAAGGAGGCACCATCTCTAGTGCTCCAAAAGGGCTAGAACTTTGTGGGTAGCTTTAATATAACCAATAAGTTGGGGAAACACTAAAAAAATGGGAATTTAGAGGCTAATACGATCAGCTTACCCCGTGAGATTTGCAACACGGCTTGTATTTTTGTGGGAGATTTCGGGTTAATGAAGGAGGTACCATCTCTAGTGCTCCAAAAGGGCTAGAACTTTGTGGCTAGCTTTTATATAACCAATAAGGTGTGGAAACACTAAAAAATGGGAATTTAGAGGCTAATACGATCAGCTTACCCCGTGAGATTTGCAACACGTCTTGTATTTTTGTGGGAGATTTCGGGTTAATGAAGGAGGTACCAACTCCAGTGCTCCAAAAGAGCTAGAACATTGTGGGTAGCTTTAATATAACAAATAAGGTGGGGAAACACTAAAAAATGGGTATTTAGAGGCTAATACGATCAGGTTACCGCGTGAGATTTGCAACACGGCTTGTATTTCTGTGGGGATATTTCAGGTTAATGAAGGAGGTACCATCTCTAGTTGTCCAAAAGAGCTAGAACTTTGTCGGTAGCTTTCATATAAGAAATAAGGTGGGGAAACACTAAAAAATGGGAATTTAGAGGCTAATACGATCAGGTTACCGCGTGAGATTTGCAACACGGCTTGTATTTCTATGGGGAGATTTCGGGTTAATGAAGGAGGTACCATATCTAGTGCTCCAAAAGGGCTAGAACTTTGCGGGTAGCTTTAATATAAACAATAAGGTGGGGAAACACTAAAAAATGGGAATTTAGATGCTAATACGATCAGCTTACCTCGTGAGATTTGCAACAAGGCTTGTATTTTTGTGGGAGATTTCGGGTTAATGAAGGAGGTACCATCTCTAGAGCTCCAAAAGGACTGAAACTTTGTGCGTAGCTTTAATATATTCAAAAAGGTGGGGAAATACTAATAAATTGGAATTTAGAGGCTAATACGATCAGCTTACCCTGTGAGATTTGCAACACGCCTTGTATTTCTGTGGGGAGATTTCAGGTTAATGAAGGAGGTACCATCTCTAGATCTCCAAAAGGGCTAGAACTTTGTGGCTAGCTTTAATATAAACAATAAGGTGGGGAAACACTAAAAAATGGGATTTAGAGGCTAATAAGATCAGCTTACCCCGTGAGATTTGCAACACGGCTTGTATTTTTGTGGGAGATTTCGGGTTAATGAAGGAGGTACTATCTCTAGTGCTCCAAAAGGGCTAGAACTTTGTGGGTAGCTTTAATATAAACAATAAGGTGGGGAAACACTAAAAAATGGGAATTTAGAGGCTAATACGATCAAATTACCGCGTGAGATTTGCAACACGGCTTGTATTTCTATGGGAGATTTCGGGTTAATGAAGGAGGCACAATCTCTAGTGCTCCAAAAGGGCTAGAACTTTGTGGGTAGCTTTAATATAACCAATAAGGTCGGGAAACACTAAAAAATGGGAATTTAGAGGCTAATACGATCAGCTTACCCTGTGAGATTTGCAACACGGCTTGTATTTTTGTGGGAAATTTCGGGTTAATGAAGGAGGTACCATCTCTAGTGCTCCAAAAGGGCTAGAACTTTGTGGGTAGCTTTAATATAACCAATAAGTTGGGGAAACACTAAAAAATGGGAATTTAGAGGCTAATACGATCAACTTACCGCGTGAGATTTGCAACACGGCTTGTATTTCTGTGGGAGATTTCGGGTTAATGAAGGAGGCACCATCTCTAGTGCTCCAAAAGGGCTAGAACTTTGTGGGTAGCTTTAATATAACCAATAAGTTGGGGAAACACTAAAAAAATGGGAATTTAGAGGCTAATACGATCAGCTTACCCCGTGAGATTTGCAACACGGCTTGTATTTTTGTGGGAGATTTCGGGTTAATGAAGGAGGTACCATCTCTAGTGCTCCAAAAGGGCTAGAACTTTGTGGCTAGCTTTTATATAACCAATAAGTTAGGGAAACACTAAAAAATGGGAATTTAGAGGCTAATACGATCAGCTTACCCCGTGAGATTTGCAACACGACTTGTATTTTTGTGGGAGATTTCGGGTTAATGAAGGAGGTACCATCTCTAGTGCTCCAAAAGGGGCTAGAACTTTGTGGGTAGCTTTAATATAACAAATAAGGTGGGGAAACACTAAAAAATGGGAATTTAGAGGCTAATACGATCAGGTTACCGCGTGAGATTTGCAACACGACTTGTATTTCTGTGGGGAGATTTCGGGTTAATGAAGGAGGCACCATCTCTAGTGCTCCAAAATGGCTAGAACTTTGTGGGTAGCTTTAATATAAGAAATAAGATGGGGAAACACTAAAAAATGGGAATTTAGAGGCTAATACGATCAGGTTACCGCGTGAGATTTGCAACACGGCTTGTATTTTTGTGGGAGATTTCGGGTTAATGAAGGAGGTACCATCTCTAGTGCTCCAAAAGGACTGAAACTTTGTGGGTAGCTTTAAAATAACCAATAAGGTGGGGAAACGCTAAAAAATTGGAATTTAGAGGCTAATACGATCAGCTTACCATTTGAGATTTGCAGCACGGCTTGTATTTTTGTGGGAGATTTCGGGATAATGAAGGAGGTACCATCTCTAGTGCTCCAAAAGAGCTAGAACTTTGTGGGTAGCTTTAATATAACAAATAAGGTGGGGAAACACTAAAAAATGGGAATTTAGAGGCTAATACGATCAGGTTACCGCGTGAGATTTGCAACACGGCTTGTATTTTTGTGGGAGATTTCGGGTTAATGAAGGAGGTACCATCTCTAGTGTTCCAAAAGGGCTAGAACTTTGTGGGTAGCTTTAATATAAACAATAAGGTGGGGAAACACTAAAAATTGGGAATTTAGAGGCTAATACGATCAACTTGCCGCGTGAGATTTGCAACACGGCTTGTATTTCTATGGGAGATTTCGGGTTAATGAAGGAGGCACAATCTCTAGTGCTCCAAAAGGGCTAGAACTTTGTGGGTAGCTTTAATATAACCAATAAGGTCGGGAAACACTAAAAAAATGGGAATTTAGAGGCTAATACGATCAGCTTACCCTGTGAGATTTGCAACACGGTTTGTATTTTTGTGGGAGATTTCGGGTTAATGAAGGAGGTACCATCTCTAGTGCTCCAAAAGGGCTAGAACTTTGTGGGTAGTTTTAATATAAACAATAAGGTGGGGAAACACTAAAAAATTGGAATTTAGAGGCTAATACGATGAGCTTACCCCGTGAGATTTGCAACACGACTTGTATTTCTGTGGAGAGATTTCGGGTTAATGAAGGAGGTACCATCTCTAGTGCTCCAAAAGGGCTAGAACTTTGTGGCTAGCTTTAATATAAACAATAAGGTGGGGAAACACTAAAAAATGGGATTTAGAGGCTAATAAGATCAGCTTACCCCGTGAGATTTGCAACACAGCTTGTATTTTTGTGGGAGATTTCGGGTTAATGAAGGAGGTACTATCTCTAGTGCTCCAAAAGGGCTAGAACTTTGTGGGTAGCTTTAATATAAACAATAAGGTGGGGAAACACTAAAAAATGGGAATTTAGAGGCTAATACGATCAAATTACCGCGTGAGATTTGCAACACGGCTTGTATTTCTATGGGAGATTTCGGGTTAATGAAGGAGGCACAATCTCTAGTGCTCCAAAAGGGCTAGAACTTTGTGGGTAGCTTTAATATAACCAATAAGGTCGGGAAACACTAAAAAATGGGAATTTAGAGGCTAATACGATCAGCTTACCCTGTGAGATTTGCAACACGGCTTGTATTTTTGTGGGAGATTTCGGGTTAATGAAGGAGGTACCATCTCTAGTGCTCCAAAAGGGCTAGAACTTTGTGGCTAGCTTATATATAACCAATAAGGTGGGGAAACACTAAAAAATGGGAATTTAGAGCAAAATACGACCAGCTTACCCCGTGAGATTTGCAACACGACTTGTATTTTTGTGGAAGATTTCGGGTTAATGAAGGAGGTACCATCTCTAGTGCTCCAAAAGGGCTAGAACTTTGTGGGTAGCTTTAATATAAACTGTAAGGTGGGGAAACATTAAAAAACGGGAATTTAGAGGCTAATACGATTAACTTACCGCGTGAGATTTGCAACACGGCTTGTATTTCTGTGGGAGATTTCGGGTTAATGAAGGAGGCACCATCTCTAGTGCTCCAAAAGGGCTAGAACTTTGTGGGTAGCTTTAATATAACCAATAAGTTGGGGAAACACTAAAAAAATGGGAATTTAGAGGCTAATACGATCAGCTTACCCCGTGAGATTTGCAACACGGCTTGTATTTTTGTGGGAGATTTCGGGTTAATGAAGGAGGTACCATCTCTAGTGCTCCAAAAGGGCTAGAACTTTGTGGCTAGCTTTTATATAACCAATAAGTTGGGGAAACACTAAAAAATGGGAATTTAGAGGCTTATACGATCAGCTTACCCCGTGAGATTTGCAACACGGCTTGTATTTCTGTGGGAGATTTCGGGTTAATGAAGGAGGTACCATCTCTAGTGCTCCAAAAGGGCTAGAACTTTGTGGCTAGCTTTTATATAACCAATAAGTTGGGAAAACACTAAAAAATGGGAATTTAGAGGCTAATACGATCAGCTTACCCCGTGAGATTTGCAACACGGCTTGTATTTCTGTGGGAGATTTCGGGTTAATGAAGGAGGCACCATCTCTAGTGCTCCAAAAGGGCTAGAACTTTGTGGGTAGCTTTAATATAACCAATAAGTTGGGGAAACACTAAAAAAATGGGAATTTAGAGGCTAATACGATCAGCTTACCCCGTGAGATTTGCAACACGGCTTGTATTTTTGTGGGAGATTTCGGGTTAATGAAGGAGGTACCATCTCTAGTGCTCCAAAAGGGCTAGAACTTTGTGGCTAGCTTTTATATAACCAATAAGGTGTGGAAACACTAAAAAATGGGAATTTAGAGGCTAATACGATCAGCTTACCCCGTGAGATTTGCAACACGTCTTGTATTTTTGTGGGAGATTTCGGGTTAATGAAGGAGGTACCAACTCCAGTGCTCCAAAAGAGCTAGAACATTGTGGGTAGCTTTAATATAACAAATAAGGTGGGGAAACACTAAAAAATGGGTATTTAGAGGCTAATACGATCAGGTTACCGCGTGAGATTTGCAACACGGCTTGTATTTCTGTGGGGATATTTCAGGTTAATGAAGGAGGTACCATCTCTAGTTGTCCAAAAGGGCTAGAACTTTGTCGGTAGCTTTCATATAAGAAATAAGGTGGGGAAACACTAAAAAATGGGAATTTAGAGGCTAATACGATCAGGTTACCGCGTGAGATTTGCAACACGGCTTGTATTTCTATGGGAGATTTCGGGTTAATGAAGGAGGTACCATATCTAGTGCTCCAAAAGGGCTAGAACTTTGCGGGTAGCTTTAATATAAACAATAAGGTGGGGAAACACTAAAAAATGGGAATTTAGATGCTAATACGATCAGCTTACCTCGTGAGATTTGCAACAAGGCTTGTATTTTTGTGGGAGATTTCGGGTTAATGAAGGAGGTACCATCTCTAGAGCTCCAAAAGGACTGAAACTTTGTGCGTAGCTTTAATATATTCAAAAAGGTGGGGAAACACTAATAAATTGGAATTTAGAGGCTAATACGATCAGCTTACCCTGTGAGATTTGCAACACGCCTTGTATTTCTGTGGGGAGATTTCAGGTTAATGAAGGAGGTACCATCTCTAGTGCTCCAAAAGGGCTAGAACTTTGTGGCTAGCTTTAATATAAACAATAAGGTGGGGAAACACTAAAAAATGGGATTTAGAGGCTAATAAGATCAGCTTACCCCGTGAGATTTGCAACACGGCTTGTATTTTTGTGGGAGATTTCGGGTTAATGAAGGAGGTACTATCTCTAGTGCTCCAAAAGGGCTAGAACTTTGTGGGTAGCTTTAATATAAACAATAAGGTGGGGAAACACTAAAAAATGGGAATTTAGAGGCTAATACGATCAAATTACCGCGTGAGATTTGCAACACGGCTTGTATTTCTATGGGAGATTTCGGGTTAATGAAGGAGGCACAATCTCTAGTGCTCCAAAAGGGCTAGAACTTTGTGGGTAGCTTTAATATAACCAATAAGGTCGGGAAACACTAAAAAATGGGAATTTAGAGGCTAATACGATCAGCTTACCCTGTGAGATTTGCAACACGGCTTGTATTTTTGTGGGAAATTTCGGGTTAATGAAGGAGGTACCATCTCTAGTGCTCCAAAAGGGCTAGAACTTTGTGGGTAGCTTTAATATAACCAATAAGTTGGGGAAACACTAAAAAATGGGAATTTAGAGGCTAATACGATCAACTTACCGCGTGAGATTTGCAACACGGCTTGTATTTCTGTGGGAGATTTCGGGTTAATGAAGGAGGCACCATCTCTAGTGCTCCAAAAGGGCTAGAACTTTGTGGGTAGCTTTAATATAACCAATAAGTTGGGGAAACACTAAAAAAATGGGAATTTAGAGGCTAATACGATCAGCTTACCCCGTGAGATTTGCAACACGGCTTGTATTTTTGTGGGAGATTTCGGGTTAATGAAGGAGGTACCATCTCTAGTGCTCCAAAAGGGCTAGAACTTTGTGGCTAGCTTTTATATAACCAATAAGTTGGGGAAACACTAAAAAATGGGAATTTAGAGGCTAATACGATCAGCTTACCCCGTGAGATTTGCAACACGACTTGTATTTTTGTGGGAGATTTCGGGTTAATGAAGGAGGTACCATCTCTAGTGCTCCAAAAGGGCTAGAACTTTGTGGGTAGCTTTAATATAACAAATAAGGTGGGGAAACACTAAAAAATGGGAATTTAGAGGCTAATACGATCAGGTTACCGCGTGAGATTTGCAACACGTCTTGTATTTCTGTGGGGAGATTTCGGGTTAATGAAGGAGGCACCATCTCTAGTGCTCCAAAATGGCTAGAACTTTGTGGGTAGCTTTAATATAAGAAATAAGGTGGGGAAACACTAAAAAATGGGAATTTAGAGGCTAATAAGATCAGGTTACCGCGTGAGATTTGCAACACGGCTTGTATTTTTGTGGGAGATTTCGGGTTAATGAAGGAGGTACCATCTCTAGTGCTCCAAAAGGACTGAAACTTTGTGGGTAGCTTTAAAATAACCAATAAGGTGGGGAAACGCTAAAAAATTTGAATTTAGAGGCTAATACGATCAGGTTACCGCGTGAGATTTGCAACACGGCTTGTATTTTTGTGGGAGATTTCGGGTTAATGAAGGAGGTATCATCTCTAGTGTTCCAAAAGGGCTAGAACTTTGTGGGTAGCTTTAATATAAACAATAAGGTGGGTAAACACTAAAAAATGGGAATTTAGAGGCTAATACGATCAGCTTACCCCGTGAGATTTGCAACACGGCTTGTATTTTTGTGGGAGATTTCGGGTTAATGAAGGAGGTACCATCTCTAGTGCTCCAAATGGACTGAAACTTTGTGCGTAGCTTTAAAATAACAAATAAGGTGGGGAAACGCTAAAAAATTGGAATTTGGAGGCTAATACGATCAACTTACCGCGTGAGATTTGCAACACGGCTTGTATTTCTGTGGGAGATTTCGGGTTAATGAAGGAGGCACCATCTCTAGTGCTCCAAAAGGGCTAGAACTTTGTGGGTAGCTTTAATATAACCAATAAGTTGGGGAAACACTAAAAAAATGGGAATTTAGAGGCTAATACGATCAGCTTACCCCGTGAGATTTGCAACACGGCTTGTATTTTTGTGGGAGATTTCGGGTTAATGAAGGAGGTACCATCTCTAGTGCTCCAAAAGGGCTAGAACTTTGTGGCTAGCTTTTATATAACCAATAAGTTGGGGAAACACTAAAAAATGGGAATTTAGAGGCTAATACGATCAGCTTACCCCGTGAGATTTGCAACACGACTTGTATTTTTGTGGGAGATTTCGGGTTAATGAAGGAGGTAACATCTCTAGTGCTCCAAAAGGGCTAGAACTTTGTGGGTAGCTTTAATATAACAAATAAGGTGGGGAAACACTAAAAAATGGGAATTTAGAGGCTAATACGATCAGGTTACCGCGTGAGATTTGCAACACGACTTGTATTTCTGTGGGGAGATTTCGGGTTAATGAAGGAGGCACCATCTCTAGTGCTCCAAAATGGCTAGAACTTTGTGGGTAGCTTTAATATAACCAATAATGTGGGGAAACACTAAAAAATGGGAATTTAGAGGCTAACACGATCAGCTTACCCCGTGAGATTTGCAACACGGCTTGTATTTTTGTCGGAGATTTCGGGTTAATGAAGGAGGTACCATCTCTAGTGCTCCAAAAAGGCTAGAACTTTGTGGCGAGCTTTTATATAACCAATAAGGTGGGGAAACACTAAAAAATGGGAATTTATAGGCTAATACGATCAGCTTACCCCGTGAGATTTGCAACACGACTTGTATTTTTGTGGGAGATTTCGGGTTAATGAAGGAGGTACCATATCTAGTGCTCCAAAAGGGCTAGAACTTTGTGGGTAGCTTTAATATAAACTATAAGGTGGGGAAACACTAAAAAATGGGAATTTAGAGGCTAATACGATCAACTTACCGCGTGAGATTTGCAACACGGCTTGTATTTCTGTGGGAGATTTCGGGTTAATGAAGGAGGCACCATCTCTAGTGCTCCAAAAGGTCTAGAACTTTGTGGGTAGCTTTAATATAACCAATAAGGTGGGGAAACACTAAAAAAGGGGAATTTAGAGGCTAATACGATCAGCTTACCCTGTGAGATTTGCAACACGGCTTGTATTTCTGTGGGGAGATTTCAGGTTAATGAAGGAGGTACCATCTCTAGTGCTCCAAAGGGGCTAGAACTTTGTGGGTAGTTTTAATATAAACAATAAGGTGGGGAAACACTAAAAAATGGGAATTTAGAGGCTAATACGATGAACTTACCCCGTGAGATTTGCAACACGACTTGTATTTCTGTGGAGATATTTCGGGTTAATGAAGGAGGTACCATCTCTAGTGCTCCAAAAGGGCTAGAACTTTGTGGCTAGCTTTAATATAAACAATAAGGTCGGGAAACACAAAAAAAATGGATTTAGAGGCTAATAAGATCAGCTTACCCCGTGAGATTTGCAACACGGCTTGTATTTTTGTGGGAGATTTCGGGTTAATGAAGGAGGTACCATCTCTAGTGCTCCAAAAGGGCTAGAACTTTGTGTTTAGCTTTAATATAAACAATAAGGTGGGGAAACACTAAAAAATGGGAATTTAGAGGCTAATACGATCAACTTACCGCGTGAGATTTGCAACACGGCTTGTATTTCTATGGGAGATTTCGGGTTAATGAAGGAGGCACCATCTCTAGTGTTCCAAAAGGGCTAGAACTTTGTGGGTAGCTTTAATATAACCAATAAGGTCGGGAAACACTAAAAAATGGGAATTTAGAGGCTAATACGATCAGCTTACCTTGTGAGATTTGCAACACGGCTTGTATTTTTGTGGGAGATTTCGGGTTAATGAAGGAGGTACCATCTCTAGTGCTCCAAAAGGGCTAGAACTTTGTGGCTAGCTTTTATATAACCAATAAGGTGGGGAAACACTAAAAAATGGGAATTTAGAGCAAAATACGACCAGCTTACCCCGTGAAATTTGCAACACGACTTGTATTTTTGTGGAAGATTTCGGGTTAATGAAGGAGGTACCATCTCTAGTGCTCCAAAAGGGCTAGAACTTTGTGGGTAGCTTTAATATAACAAATAAGCTGGGGAAACACTAAAAAATGGGAATTTAGAGGCTAATACGATCAGGTTACCGCGTGAGATTTGCAACACGGCTTGTATTTCTGTGGGAGATTTCGGGTTAATGAAGGAGGTACCATCTCTAGTGCTCCAAAAGGGCTAGAACTTTGTGTTTAGCTTTAATATAAACAATAAGGTGGGGAAACACTAAAAAATGGGAATTTAGAGGCTAATACGATCAACTTACCGCGTGAGATTTGCAACACGGCTTGTATTTCTATGGGAGATTTCGGGTTAATGAAGGAGGCACCATCTCTAGTGTTCCAAAAGGGCTAGAACTTTGTGGGTAGCTTTAATATAACCAATAAGGTCGGGAAACACTAAAAAATGGGAATTTAGAGGCTAATACGATCAGCTTACCTTGTGAGATTTGCAACACGGCTTGTATTTTTGTGGGAGATTTCGGGTTAATGAAGGAGGTACCATCTCTAGTGCTCCAAAAGGGCTAGAACTTTGTGGCTAGCTTTTATATAACCAATAAGGTGGGAAAACACTAAAAAATGGGAATTTAGAGCAAAATACGACCAGCTTACCCCGTGAAATTTGCAACACGACTTGTATTTTTGTGGAAGATTTCGGGTTAATGAAGGAGGTACCATCTCTAGTGCTCCAAAAGGGCTAGAACTTTGTGGGTAGCTTTAATATAACAAATAAGCTGGGGAAACACTAAAAAATGGGAATTTAGAGGCTAATACGATCAGGTTACCGCGTGAGATTTGCAACACGGCTTGTATTTTTGTGGGAGATTTCGGGTTAATGAAGGAGGTACCATCTCTAGTGTTCCAAAAGGGCTAGAACTTTGTGGGTAGCTTTAATATAAACAATAAGGTGGGTAAACACTAAAAAATGGGAATTTAGAGGCTAATACGATCAGCTTACCCCGTGAGATTTGCAACACGGCTTGTATTTTTGTGGGAGATTTCGGGTTAATGAAGGAGGTACCATCTCTAGTGCTCCAAAAGGACTGAAACTTTGTTCGTAGCTTTAAAATAACAAATAAGGTGGGGAAACGCTAAAAAATTGGAATTTGGAGGCTAATACGATTAGCTTACCGCGTGAGATTTGCAACCCGACTTGTATTTCTGTGGGGAGATTTCAGGTTAATGAAGGAGGTACCATCTCTAGTGCTCCAAAAGGGCTAGAACTTTGTGGGTAGTTTTAATATAAACAATAAGGTGGGGAAACACTAAAAAATGGGAATTTAGAGGCTAATACGATCAGCTTACCCCGTGAGATTTGCAACACGACTTGTATTTCTGTGGAGAGATTTCGGGTTAATGAAGGAGGTATCATCTCTAGTGCTCCAAAAGGGCTAGAACTTTGTGGCTAGCTTTAATATAAACAATAAGGTGGGGAAACACTAAAAAATGGGAATTTAGAGGCTAATAAGATCAGCTTACCCCGTGAGATTTGCAACAAAGCTTGTATTTTTGTGGGAGATTTCGGGTTAATGAAGGAGGTACCATCTCTAGTGCTCCAAAAGGGCTAGAACTTTTTGGGTAGCTTTAATATAAACAATAAGGTCGGGAAACACAAAAAAAATTGGATTTAGAGGCTAATAAGATCAGCTTACCCCGTGAGATTTGCAACACGGCTTGTATTTTTGTGGGAGATTTCGGGTTAATGAAGGAGGTATCATCTCTAGTGCTCCAAAAGGGCTAGAACTTTGTGTTTAGCTTTAATATAAACAATAAGGTGGGGAAACACTAAAAAATGGGAATTTAGAGGCTAATACGATCAACTTACCGCGTGAGATTTGCAACACGGCTTGTATTTCTATGGGAGATTTCGGGTTAATGAAGGAGGCACCATCTCTAGTGTTCCAAAAGGGATAGAACTTTGTGGGTAGCTTTAATATAACCAATAAGGTCGAGAAACACTAAAAAATGGGAATTTAGAGGCTAATACGATCAGCTTACCTTGTGAGATTTGCAACACGGCTTGTATTTTTGTGGGAGATTTCGGGTTAATGAAGGAGGTACCATCTCTAGTGCTCCAAAAGGGCTAGAACTTTGTGGCTAGCTTTTATATAACCAATAAGGTGGGGAAACACTAAAAAATGGGAATTTAGAGCAAAATACGACCAGCTTACCCCGTGAAATTTGCAACACGACTTGTATTTTTGTGGAAGATTTCGGGTTAATGAAGGAGGTACCATCTCTAGTGCTCCAAAAGGGCTAGAACTTTGTGGGTAGCTTTAATATAACAAATAAGCTGGGGAAACACTAAAAAATGGGAATTTAGAGGCTAATACGACCAGGTTACCGCGTGAGATTTGCAACACGGCTTGTATTTCTGTGGGAGATTTCGGGTTAATGAAGGAGGCACCATCTCTAGTGCTCCAAAAGGGCTAGAACTTTGTGGGTAGCTTTAATATAACCAATAAGTTGGGGAAACACTAAAAAAATGGGAATTTAGAGGCTAATACGATCAGCTTACCCCGTGAGATTTGCAACACGGCTTGTATTTTTGTGGGAGATTTCGGGTTAATGAAGGAGGTACCATCTCTAGTGCTCCAAAAGGGCTAGAACTTTGTGGCTAGCTTTTATATAACCAATAAGTTGGGGAAACACTAAAAAATGGGAATTTAGAGGCTAATACGATCAGCTTACCCCGTGAGATTTGCAACACGACTTGTATTTTTGTGGGAGATTTCGGGTTAATGAAGGAGGTACCATCTCTAGTGCTCCAAAAGGGCTAGAACTTTGTGGGTAGCTTTAATATAACAAATAAGGTGGGGAAACACTAAAAAATGGGAATTTAGAGGCTAATACGATCAGGTTACCGCGTGAGATTTGCAACACGACTTGTATTTCTTTGGGGAGATTTCGGGTTAATGAAGGAGGCACCATCTCTAGTGCTCCAAAATGGCTAGAACTTTGTGGGTAGCTTTAATATAAGAAATAAGGTGGGGAAACACTAAAAAATGGGAATTTAGAGGCTAATACGATCAGGTTACCGCGTGAGATTTGCAACACGGCTTGTATTTTTGTGGGAGATTTCGGGTTAATGAAGGAGGTACCATCTCTAGTGCTCCAAAAGGACTGAAACTTTGTGGGTAGCTTTAAAATAACCAATAAGGTGGGGAAACGCTAAAAAATTGGAATTTAGAGGCTAATACGATCAGCATACCATTTGAGATTTGCAGCACGGCTTGTATTTTTGTGGGAGATTTCGGGATAATGAAGGAGGTACCATCTCTAGTGCTCCAAAAGAGCTAGAACTTTGTGGGTAGCTTTAATATAACAAATAAGGTGGGGAAACACTAAAAAATGGGAATTTAGAGGCTAATACGATCAGGTTACCGCGTGAGATTTGCAACACGGCTTGTATTTTTGTGGGAGATTTCGGGTTAATGAAGGAGGTACCATCTCTAGTGTTCCAAAAGGGCTAGAACTTTGTGGGTAGCTTTAATATAAACAATAAGGTGGGTAAACACTAAAAAATGGGAATTTAGAGGCTAATACGATCAGCTTACCCCGTGAGATTTGCAACACGGCTTGTATTTTTGTGGGAGATTTCGGGTTAATGAAGGAGGTACCATCTCTAATGCTCCAAAAGGACTGAAACTTTGTGCGTAGCTTTAAAATAACAAATAAGGTGGGGAAACGCTAAAAAATTGGAATTTGGAGGCTAATACGATTAGCTTACCGCGTGAGATTTGCAACACGACTTGTATTTCTGTGGGGAGATTTCAGGTTAATGAAGGAGGTACCATCTCTAGTGCTCCAAAAGGGCTAGAACTTTGTGGGTAGTTTTAATATAAACAATAAGGTGGGGAAACACTAAAAAATGGGAATTTAGAGGCTAATACGATCAGCTTACCCCGTGAGATTTGCAACACGACTTGTATTTCTGTGGAGATATTTCGGGTTAATGAAGGAGGTACCATCTCTAGTGCTCCAAAAGGGCTAGAACTTTGTGGCTAGCTTTAATATAAACAATAAGGTGGGGAAACACTAAAAAATGGGAATTTAGAGGCTAATAAGATCAGCTTACCCCGTGAGATTTGCAACACGGCGTTTATTTTTGTGGGAGATTTCGGGTTAATGAAGGAGGTACCATCTCTAGTGCTCCAAAAGGGCTAGAACTTTGTCGGTAGCTTTCATATAAGAAATAAGGTGGGGAAACACTAAAAAATGGGAATTTAGAGGCTAATACGATCAGGTTACCGCGTGAGATTTGCAACACGGCTTGTATTTCTATGGGGAGATTTCGGGTTAATGAAGGAGATACCATATCTAGTGCTCCAAAAGGGCTAGAACTTTGCGGGTAGCTTTAATATAAACAATAAGGTGGGGAAACACTAAAAAATGGGAATTTAGATGCTAATACGATCAGCTTACCTCGTGAGATTTGCAACAAGGCTTGTATTTTTGTGGGAGATTTCGGGTTAATGAAGGAGGTACCATCTCTAGAGCTCCAAAAGGACTGAAACTTTGTGCGTAGCTTTAATATATTCAAAAAGATGGGGAAACACTAAAAAATTGGAATTTAGAGGCTAATACGATCAGCTTACCCTGTGAGATTTGCAACACGCCTTGTATTTCTGTGGGGAGATTTCAGGTTAATGAAGGAGGTACCATCTCTAGTGCTCCAAAAGGGCTAGAACTTTGTGGGTAGTTTTAATATAAACAATAAGGTGGGGAAACACTAAAAAATTGGAATTTAGAGGCTAATACGATGAGCTTACCCCGTGAGATTTGCAACACGACTTGTATTTCTGTGGAGAGATTTCGGGTTAATGAAGGAGGTACCATCTCTAGTGCTCCAAAAGGGCTAGAACTTTGTGGCTAGCTTTAATATAAACAATAAGGTGGGGAAACACTAAAAAATGGGATTTAGAGGCTAATAAGATCAGCTTACCCCGTGAGATTTGCAACACGGCTTGTATTTTTGTGGGAGATTTCGGGTTAATGAAGGAGGTACTATCTCTAGTGCTCCAAAAGGGCTAGAACTTTGTGGGTAGCTTTAATATAAACAATAAGGTGGGGAAACACTAAAAAATGGGAATTTAGAGGCTAATACGATCAAATTACCGCGTGAGATTTGCAACACGGCTTGTATTTCTATGAGAGATTTCGGGTTAATGAAGGAGGCACAATCTCTAGTGCTCCAAAAGGGCTAGAACTTTGTGGGTAGCTTTAATATAACCAATAAGGTCGGGAAACACTAAAAAATGGGAATTTAGAGGCTAATACGATCAGCTTACCCTGTGAGATTTGCAACACGGCTTGTATTTTTGTGGGAAATTTCGGGTTAATGAAGGAGGTACCATCTCTAGTGCTCCAAAAGGGCTAGAACTTTGTGGGTAGCTTTAATATAACCAATAAGTTGGGGAAACACTAAAAAATGGGAATTTAGAGGCTAATACGATCAACTTACCGCGTGAGATTTGCAACACGGCTTGTATTTCTGTGGGAGATTTCGGGTTAATGAAGGAGGCACCATCTCTAGTGCTCCAAAAGGGCTAGAACTTTGTGGGTAGCTTTAATATAACCAATAAGTTGGGGAAACACTAAAAAAATGGGAATTTAGAGGCTAATACGATCAGCTTACCCCGTGAGATTTGCAACACGGCTTGTATTTTTGTGGGAGATTTCGGGTTAATGAAGGAGGTACCATCTCTAGTGCTCCAAAAGGGCTAGAACTTTGTGGCTAGCTTTTATATAACCAATAAGTTGGGGAAACACTAAAAAATGGGAATTTAGAGGCTAATACGATCAGCTTACCCCGTGAGATTTGCAACACGACTTGTATTTTTGTGGGAGATTTCGGGTTAATGAAGGAGGTACCATCTCTAGTGCTCCAAAAGGGCTAGAACTTTGTGGGTAGCTTTAATATAACAAATAAGGTGGGGAAACACTAAAAAATGGGAATTTAGAGGCTAATACGATCAGGTTACCGCGTGAGATTTGCAACACGACTTGTATTTCTGTGGGGAGATTTCGGGTTAATGAAGGAGGCACCATCTCTAGTGCTCCAAAATGGCTAGAACTTTGTGGGTAGCTTTAATATAAGAAATAAGGTGGGGAAACACTAAAAAATGGGAATTTAGAGGCTAATAAGATCAGGTTACCGCGTGAGATTTGCAACACGGCTTGTATTTTTGTGGGAGATTTCGGGTTAATGAAGGAGGTACCATCTCTAGTGCTCCAAAAGGACTGAAACTTTGTGGGTAGCTTTAAAATAACCAATAAGGTGGGGAAACGCTAAAAAATTGGAATTTAGAGGCTAATACGATCAGGTTACCGCGTGAGATTTGCAACACGGCTTGTATTTTTGTGGGAGATTTCGGGTTAATGAAGGAGGTACCATCTCTAGTGTTCCAAAAGGGCTAGAACTTTGTGGGTAGCTATAATATAAACAATAAGGTGGGTAAACACTAAAAAATGGGAATTTAGAGGCTAATACGATCAGCTTACCCCGTGAGATTTGCAACACGGCTTGTATTTTTGTGGGAGATTTCGGGTTAATGAAGGAGGTACCATCTCTAGTGCTCCAAAAGGACTGAAACTTTGTGCGTAGCTTTAAAATAACAAATAAGGTGGGGAAACGCTAAAAAATTGGAATTTGGAGGCTAATACGATCAACTTACCGCGTGAGATTTGCAACACGGCTTGTATTTCTGTGGGAGATTTCGGGTTAATGAAGGAGGCACCATCTCTAGTGCTCCAAAAGGGCTAGAACTTTGTGGGTAGCTTTAATATAACCAATAAGTTGGGGAAACACTAAAAAAATGGGAATTTAGAGGCTAATACGATCAGCTTACCCCGTGAGATTTGCAACACGGCTTGTATTTTTGTGGGAGATTTCGGGTTAATGAAGGAGGTACCATCTCTAGTGTTCCAAAAGGGCTAGAACTTTGTGGCTAGCTTTTATATAACCAATAAGTTGGGGAAACACTAAAAAATGGGAATTTAGAGGCTAATACGATCAGCTTACCCCGTGAGATTTGCAACACGACTTGTATTTTTGTGGGAGATTTCGGGTTAATGAAGGAGGTACCATCTCTAGTGCTCCAAAAGGGCTAGAACTTTGTGGGTAGCTTTAATATAACAAATAAGGTGGGGAAACACTAAAAAATGGGAATTTAGAGGCTAATACGATCAGGTTACCGCGTGAGATTTGCAACACGACTTGTATTTCTGTGGGGAGATTTCGGGTTAATGAAGGAGGCACCATCTCTAGTGCTCCAAAATGGCTAGAACTTTGTGGATAGCTTTAATATAACCAATAATGTGGGGAAACACTAAAAAATGGGAATTTAGAGGCTAACACGATCAGCTTACCCCGTGAGATTTGCAACACGGCTTGTATTTTTGTCGGAGATTTCGGGTTAATGAAGGAGGTACCATCTCTAGTGCTCCAAAAAGGCTAGAACTTTGTGGCGAGCTTTTATATAACCAATAAGGTGGGGAAACACTAAAAAATGGGAATTTAGAGGCTAATACGATCAGCTTACCCCGTGAGATTTGCAACACGACTTGTATTTTTGTGGGAGATTTCGGGTTAATGAAGGAGGTACCATATCTAGTGCTCCAAAAGGGCTAGAACTTTGTGGGTAGCTTTAATATAAACTATAAGGTGGGGAAACACTAAAAAATGGGAATTTAGAGGCTAATACGATCAACTTACCGCGTGAGATTTGCAACACGGCTTGTATTTCTGTGGGAGATTTCGGGTTAATGAAGGAGGCACCATCTCTAGTGCTCCAAAAGGTCTAGAACTTTGTGGGTAGCTTTAATATAACCAATAAGGTGGGGAAACACTAAAAAAGGGGAATTTAGAGGCTAATACGATCAGCTTACCCTGTGAGATTTGCAACACGGCTTGTATTTCTGTGGGGAGATTTCAGGTTAATGAAGGAGGTACCATCTCTAGTGCTCCAAAGGGGCTAGAACTTTGTGGGTAGTTTTAATATAAACAATAAGGTGGGGAAACACTAAAAAATGGGAATTTAGAGGCTAATACGATGAACTTACCCCGTGAGATTTGCAACACGACTTGTATTTCTGTGGAGATATTTCGGGTTAATGAAGGAGGTACCATCTCTAGTGCTCCAAAAGGGCTAGAACTTTGTGGCTAGCTTTAATATAAACAATAAGGTCGGGAAACACAAAAAAAATGGATTTAGAGGCTAATAAGATCAGCTTACCCCGTGAGATTTGCAACACGGCTTGTATTTTTGTGGGAGATTTCGGGTTAATGAAGGAGGTACCATCTCTAGTGCTCCAAAAGGGCTAGAACTTTGTGTTTAGCTTTAATATAAACAATAAGGTGGGGAAACACTAAAAAATGGGAATTTAGAGGCTAATACGATCAACTTACCGCGTGAGATTTGCAACACGGCTTGTATTTCTATGGGAGATTTCGGGTTAATGAAGGAGGCACCATCTCTAGTGTTCCAAAAGGGCTAGAACTTTGTGGGTAGCTTTAATATAACCAATAAGGTCGGGAAACACTAAAAAATGGGAATTTAGAGGCTAATACGATCAGCTTACCTTGTGAGATTTGCAACACGGCTTGTATTTTGGTGGGAGATTTCGGGTTAATGAAGGAGGTACCATCTCTAGTGCTCCAAAAGGGCTAGAACTTTGTGGCTAGCTTTTATATAACCAATAAGGTGGGGAAACACTAAAAAACGGGAATTTAGAGCAAAATACTACCAGCTTACCCCGTGAAATTTGCAACACGACTTGTATTTTTGTGGAAGATTTCGGGTTAATGAAGGAGGTACCATCTCTAGTGCTCCAAAAGGGCTAGAACTTTGTGGGTAGCTTTAATATAACAAATAAGCTGGGGAAACACTAAAAAATGGGAATTTAGAGGCTAATACGATCAGGTTACCGCGTGAGATTTGCAACACGGCTTGTATTTCTGTGGGAGATTTCGGGTTAATGAAGGAGGCACCATCTCTAGTGCTCCAAAAGGGCTAGAACTTTGTGGGTAGCTTTAATATAACCAATAAGTTGGGGAAACACTAAAAAAATGGGAATTTAGAGGCTAATACGATCAGCTTACCCCGTGAGATTTGCAACACGGCTTGTATTTTTGTGGGAGATTTCGGGTTAATGAAGGAGGTACTATCTCTAGTGCTCCAAAAGGGCTAGAACTTTGTGGCTAGCTTTTATATAACCAATAAGTTGGGGAAACACTAAAAAATGGGAATTTAGAGGCTAATACGATCAGCTTACCCCGTGAGATTTGCAACACGACTTGTATTTTTGTGGGAGATTTCGGGTTAATGAAGGAGGTACCATCTCTAGTGCTCCAAAAGGGCTAGAACTTTGTGGGTAGCTTTAATATAACAAATAAGGTGGGGAAACACTAAAAAATGGGAATTTAGAGGCTAATACGATCAGGTTACCGCGTGAGATTTGCAACACGACTTGTATTTCTTTGGGGAGATTTCGGGTTAATGAAGGAGGCACCATCTCTAGTGCTCCAAAATGGCTAGAACTTTGTGGGTAGCTTTAATATAAGAAATAAGGTGGGGAAACACTAAAAAATGGGAATTTAGAGGCTAATACGATCAGGTTACCGCGTGAGATTTGCAACAGGGCTTGTATTTTTGTGGGAGATTTCGGGTTAATGAAGGAGGTACCATCTCTAGTGCTCCAAAAGGACTGAAACTTTGTGGGTAGCTTTAAAATAACCAATAAGGTGGGGAAACGCTAAAAAATTGGAATTTAGAGGCTAATACGATCAGCTTACCATTTGAGATTTGCAGCACGGCTTGTATTTTTGTGGGAGATTTCGGGATAATGAAGGAGGTACCATCTCTAGTGCTCCAAAAGAGCTAGAACTTTGTGGGTAGCTTTAATATAACAAATAAGGTGGGGAAACACTAAAAAATGGGAATTTAGAGGCTAATACGATCAGGTTACCGCGTGAGATTTGCAACACGGCTTGTATTTTTGTGGGAGATTTCGGGTTAATGAAGGAGGTACCATCTCTAGTGTTCCAAAAGGGCTAGAACTTTGTGGGTAGCTTTAATATAAACAATAAGGTGGGTAAACACTAAAAAATGGGAATTTAGAGGCTAATACGATCAGCTTACCCCGTGAGATTTGCAACACGGCTTGTATTTTTGTGGGAGATTTCGGGTTAATGAAGGAGGTACCATCTCTAGTGCTCCAAAAGGACTGAAACTTTGTGCGTAGCTTTAAAATAACAAATAAGGTGGGGAAACGCTAAAAAATTGGAATTTGGAGGCTAATACGATTAGCTTACCGCGTGAGATTTGCAACCCGACTTGTATTTCTGTGGGGAGATTTCGGGTTAATGAAGGAGGTACTATCTCTAGTGCTCCAAAAGGGCTAGAACTTTGTGGCTAGCTTTAATATAAACAATAAGGTGGGGAAACACTAAAAAATGGGAATTTAGAGGCTAATAAGATCAGCTTACCCCGTGAGATTTGCAACAAAGCTTGTATTTTTGTGGGAGATTTCGGGTTAATGAAGGAGGTACCATCTCTAGTGCTCCAAAAGGGCTAGAACTTTTTGGATAGCTTTAATATAAACAATAAGGTCGGGAAACACAAAACAATTGGATTTAGAGGCTAATAAGATCAGCTTACCCCGTGAGATTTGCAACACGGCTTGTATTTTTGTGGGAGATTTCGGGTTAATGAAGGAGGTATCATCTCTAGTGCTCCAAAAGGGCTAGAACTTTGTGTTTAGCTTTAATATAAACAATAAGGTGGGGAAACACTAAAAAATGGGAATTTAGAGGCTAATACGATCAACTTACCGCGTGAGATTTGCAACACGGCTTGTATTTCTATGGGAGATTTCGGGTTAATGAAGGAGGCACCATCTCTAGTGTTCCAAAAGGGATAGAACTTTGTGGGTAGCTTTAATATAACCAATAAGGTCGGGAAACACTAAAAAATGGGAATTTAGAGGCTAATACGATCAGCTTACCTTGTGAGATTTGCAACACGGCTTGTATTTTTGTGGGAGATTTCGGGTTAATGAAGGAGGTACCATCTCTAGTGCTCCAAAAGGGCTAGAACTTTGTGGCTAGCTTTTATATAACCAATAAGGTGGGGAAACACTAAAAAATGGGAATTTAGAGCAAAATACGACCAGCTTACCCCGTGAAATTTGCAACACGACTTGTATTTTTGTGGAAGATTTCGGGTTAATGAAGGAGGTACCATCTCTAGTGCTCCAAAAGGGCTAGAACTTTGTGGGTAGCTTTAATATAACAAATAAGCTGGGGAAACACTAAAAAATGGGAATTTAGAGGCTAATACGATCAGGTTACCGCGTGAGATTTGCAACACGGCTTGTATTTCTGTGGGAGATTTCGGGTTAATGAAGGAGGTACCATCTCTAGTGCTCTAAAAGGGCTAGAACTTTGTGGGTAGCTTTAATATAACCAATAAGTTGGGGAAACACTAAAAAAATGGGAATTTAGAGGCTAATACGATCAGCTTACCCCGTGAGATTTGCAACACGGCTTGTATTTTTGTGGGAGATTTCGGGTTAATGAAGGAGGTACCATCTCTAGTGCTCCAAAAGGGCTAGAACTTTGTGGCTAGCTTTTATATCACCAATAAGTTGGCGAAACACTAAAAAATGGGAATTTAGAGGCTAATACGATCAGCTTACCCCGTGAGATTTGCAACACGACTTGTATTTTTGTGGGAGATTTCGGGTTAATGAAGGAGGTACCATCTCCAGTGCTCCAAAAGGGCTAGAACTTTGTGGGTAGCTTTAATATAACAAATAAGGTGGGGAAACACTAAAAAATGGGAATTTAGAGGCTAATACGATCAGGTTACCGCGTGAGATTTGCAACACGACTTGTATTTCTTTGGGGAGATTTCGGGTTAATGAAGGAGGCACCATCTCTAGTGCTCCAAAATGGCTAGAACTTTGTGGGTAGCTTTAATATAAGAAATAAGGTGGGGAAACACTAAAAAATGGGAATTTAGAGGCTAATACGATCAGGTTACCGCGTGAGATTTGCAACACGGCTTGTATTTTTGTGGGAGATTTCGGGTTAATGAAGGAGGTACCATCTCTAGTGCTCCAAAAGGACTGAAACTTTGTGGGTAGCTTTAAAATAACCAATAAGGTGGGGAAACGCTAAAAAATTGGAATTTAGAGGCTAATACGATCAGCTTACCATTTGAGATTTGCAGCACGGCTTGTATTTTTGTGGGAGATTTCGGGATAATGAAGGAGGTACCATCTCTAGTGCTCCAAAAGAGCTAGAACTTTGTGGGTAGCTTTAATATAACAAATAAGGTGGGGAAACACTAAAAAATGGGAATTTAGAGGCTAATACGATCAGGTTACCGCGTGAGATTTGCAACACGGCTTGTATTTTTGTGGGAGATTTCGGGTTAATGAAGGAGGTACCATCTCTAGTGTTCCAAAAGGGCTAGAACTTTGTGGGTAGCTTTAATATAAACAATAAGGTGGGTAAACACTAAAAAATGGGAATTTAGAGGCTAATACGATCAGCTTACCCCGTGAGATTTGCAACACGGCTTGTATTTTTGTGGGAGATTTCGGGTTAATGAAGGAGGTACCATCTCTAGTGCTCCAAAAGGACTGAAACTTTGTGCGTAGCTTTAAAATAACAAATAAGGTGGGGAAACGCTAAAAAATTGGAATTTGGAGGCTAATACGATTAGCTTACCGCGTGAGATTTGCAACACGACTTGTATTTCTGTGGAGAGATTTCGGGTTAATGAAGGAGGTACCATCTCTAGTGCTCCAAAAGGGCTAGAACTTTGTGGCTAGCTTTAATATAAACAATAAGGTGGGGAAACACTAAAAAATGGGAATTTAGAGGCTAATAAGATCAGCTTACCCCGTGAGATTTGCAACAAAGCTTGTATTTTTGTGGGAGATTTCGGGTTAATGAAGGAGGTACCATCTCTAGTGCTCCAAAAGGGCTAGAACTTTTTGGGTTGCTTTAATATAAACAATAAGGTGGGGAAACACTAAAAAATGGGAATTTAGAGGCTAATACGATCAACTTACCGCGTGAGATTTGCAACACGGCTTGTATTTCTGTGGGAGATTTCGGGATAATGAAGGAGGCACCATCTCTAGTGCTCCAAAATGGCTAGAACTTTGTGGGTAGCTTTAATATAACCAATAAGGTGGGGAAACACTAAAAAATGGGAATTTAGAGGCTAACACGATCAGCTTACCCCGTGAGATTTGCAACACGGCTTGTATTTTTATGGGAGATTTCGGGTTAATGAAGGAGGTACCATCTCTAGTGTTCCAAAAGGGCTAGAACTTTGTGGCGAGCTTTTATATAACCAATAAGGTGGGGAAACACTAAAAAATGGGAATTTAGAGGCTAATACGATCAGCTTACCCCGTGAGATTTGCAACACGGCTTGTATTTTTGTGGGAGATTTCGGGTTAATGAAGGAGGTACCATCTCTAGTGCTCCAAAAGGACTGAAACTTTGTGCGTAGCTTTAAAATAACAAATAAGGTGGGGAAACGCTAAAAAATTGGAATTTGGAGGCTAATACGATTAGCTTACCGCGTGAGATTTGCAACACGACTTGTATTTCTGTGGGGAGATTTCAGGTTAATGAAGGAGGTACCATCTCTAGTGCTCCAAAAGGGCTAGAACTTTGTGGGTAGTTTTAATATAAACAATAAGGTGGGGAAACACTAAAAAATGGGAATTTAGAGGCTAATACGATCAGCTTACCCCGTGAGATTTGCAACACGACTTGTATTTCTGTGGAGAGATTTCGGGTTAATGAAGGAGGTACCATCTCTAGTGCTCCAAAAGGGCTAGAACTTTGTGGCTAGCTTTAATATAAACAATAAGGTGGGGAAACACTAAAAAATGGGAATTTAGAGGCAAATAAGATCAGCTTACCCCGTGAGATTTGCAACAAAGCTTGTATTTTTGTGGGAGATTTCGGGTTAATGAAGGAGGTACCATCTCTAGTGCTCCAAAAGGGCTAGAACTTTTTGGGTAGCTTTAATATAAACAATAAGGTGGGGAAACACTAAAAAATGGGAATTTAGAGGCTAATACGATCAACTTACCGCGTGAGATTTGCAACACGGCTTGTATTTCTGTGGGAGATTTCGGGTTAATGAAGGAGGTACCATCTCTAGTGCTCCAAAAAGGCTAGAACTTTGTGGCGAGCTTTTATATAACCAATAAGGTGGGGAAACACTAAAAAATGGGAATTTAGAGGCTAATACGATCAGCTTACCCCGTGAGATTTGCAACACGGCTTGTATTTCTGTGGGGAGATTTCAGGTTAATGAAGGAGGTACCGTCTCTAGTGCTCCAAAAGGGCTAGAACTTTGTGGGTAGCTTTAATATAACAAATAAGGTGGGGAAACACTAAAAAATGGGAATTTAGAGGCTAATACGATCAGGTTACCGCGTGAGATTTGCAACACGACTTGTATTTCTGTGGGGAGATTTCGGGTTAATGAAGGAGGCACCATCTCTAGTGCTCCAAAATGGGTAGAACTTTGTGGGTAGCTTTAATATAAGAAATAAGGTGGGGAAACACTAAAAAATGGGAATTTAGAGGCTAATACGATCAGGTTACCGCGTGAGATTTGCAACACGGCTTGTATTTTTGTGGGAGATTTCGGGTTAATGAAGGAGGTACCATCTCTAGTGCTCCAAAAGGACTGAAACTTTGTGGGCAGCTTTAAAATAACCAATAAGGTGGGAAAACGCTAAAAAATTGGAATTTAGAGGCTAATACGATCAGCTTACCATTTGAGATTTGCAGCACGGCTTGTATTTTTGTGGGAGATTTCGGGATAATGAAGGAGGTACCATCTCTAGTGCTCCAAAAGAGCTAGAACTTTGTGGGTAGCTTTAATATAACAAATAAGGTGGGGAAACACTAAAAAATGGGAATTTAGAGGCTAATACGATCAGGTTACCGCGTGAGATTTGCAACACGGCTTGTATTTCTGTGGGAGATTTCGGGTTAATGAAGGAGGTACCATCTCTAGTGTTCCAAAAGGGCTAGAACTTTGTGGGTAGCTTTAATATAAACAACAAGGTGGGTAAACACTAAAAAATGGGAATTTAGAGGTTAATACGATCAGCTTACCCCGTGAGATTTGCAACACGACTTGTATTTTTGTGGGAGATTTCGGGTTAATGAAGGAGGTACCATCTCTAGTGCTCCAAAAGGACTGAAACTTTGTGCGTAGCTTTAAAATAACAAATAAGGTGGGGAAACGCTAAAAAATTGGAATTTGGAGGCTAATACGATTAGCTTACCGCGTGAGATTTGCAACACGACTTGTATTTCTGTGGGGAGATTTCAGGTTAATGAAGGAGGTACCATCTCTAGTGTTCCAAAAGGGCTAGAACTTTGTGGGTAGCTTTAATATAACCAATAAGGTCGGGAAACACTAAAAAATGGGAATTTAGAGGCTAATATGATCAGCTTACCTTGTGAGATTTGCAACACGGCTTGTATTTTTGTGGGAGATTTCGGGTTAATGAAGGAGGTACCATCTCTAGTGCTCCAAAAGGGCTAGAACTTTGTGGCTAGCTTTTATATAACCAATAAGGTGGGGAAACACTAAAAAATGGGAATTTAGAGGCTAATAAGATCAGCTTACCCCGTGAGATTTGCAACACGGCTTGTATTTTTGTGGGAGATTTCGGGTTAATGAAGGAGGTATCATCTCTAGTGCTCCAAAAGGGCTAGAACTTTGTGTTTAGCTTTAATATAAACAATAAGGTGGGGAAACACTAAAAAATGGGAATTTAGAGGCTAATACGATCAACTTACCGCGTGAGATTTGCAACACGGCTTGTATTTCTATGGGAGATTTCGGGTTAATGAAGGAGGCACCATCTCTAGTGTTCCAAAAGGGATAGAACTTTGTGGGTAGCTTTAATATAACCAATAAGGTCGGGAAACACTAAAAAATGGGAATTTAGAGGCTAATACGATCAGCTTACCTTGTGAGATTTGCAACACGGCTTGTATTTTTGTGGGAGATTTCGGGTTAATGAAGGAGGTACCATCTCTAGTGCTCCAAAAGGGCTAGAACTTTGTGGCTAGCTTTTATATAACCAATAAGGTGGGGAAACACTAAAAAATGGGAATTTAGAGCAAAATAAGACCAGCTTACCCCGTGAAATTTGCAACACGACTTGTATTTTTGTGGAAGATTTCGGGTTAATGAAGGAGGTACCATCTCTAGTGCTCCAAAAGGGCTAGAACTTTGTGGGTAGCTTTAATATAACAAATAAGCTGGGGAAACACTAAAAAATGGGAATTTAGAGGCTAATACGATCAGGTTACCGCGTGAGATTTGCAACACGGCTTGTATTTCTGTGGGAGATTTCGGGTTAATGAAGGAGGCACCATCTCTAGTGCTCCAAAAGGGCTAGAACTTTGTGGGTAGCTTTAATATAACCAATAAGTTGGGGAAACACTAAAAAAATGGGAATTTAGAGGCTAATACGATCAGCTTACCCCGTGAGATTTGCAACACGGCTTGTATTTTTGTGGGAGATTTCGGGTTAATGAAGGAGGTACCATCTCTAGTGCTCCAAAAGGGCTAGAACTTTGTGGCTAGCTTTTATATAACCAATAAGTTGGGGAAACACTAAAAAATGGGAATTTAGAGGCTAATACGATCAGCTTACCCCGTGAGATTTGCAACACGACTTGTATTTTTGTGGGAGATTTCGGGTTAATGAAGGAGGTACCATCTCTAGTGCTCCAAAAGGGCTAGAACTTTGTGGGTAGCTTTAATATAACAAATAAGGTGGGGAAACACTAAAAAATGGGAATTTAGAGGCTAATACGATCAGGTTACCGCGTGAGATTTGCAACACGACTTGTATTTCTTTGGGGAGATTTCGGGTTAATGAAGGAGGCACCATCTCTAGTGCTCCAAAATGGCTAGAACTTTGTGGGTAGCTTTAATATAAGAAATAAGGTGGGGAAACACTAAAAAATGGGAATTTAGAGGCTAATACGATCAGGTTACCGCGTGATATTTGCAACACGGCTTGTATTTTTGTGGGAGATTTCGGGTTAATGAAGGAGGTACCATCTCTAGTGCTCCAAAAGGACTGAAACTTTGTGGGTAGCTTTAAAATAACCAATAAGGTGGGGAAACGCTAAAAAATTGGAATTTAGAGGCTAATACGATCAGCTTACCATTTGAGATTTGCAGCACGGCTTGTATTTTTGTGGGAGATTTCGGGATAATGAAGGAGGTACCATCTCTAGTGCTCCAAAAGAGCTAGAACTTTGTGGGTAGCTTTAATATAACAAATAAGGTGGGGAAACACTAAAAAATGGGAATTTAGAGGCTAATACGATCAGGTTACCGCGTGAGATTTGCAACACGGCTTGTATTTTTGTGGGAGATTTCGGGTTAATGAAGGAGGTACCATCTCTAGTGTTCCAAAAGGGCTAGAACTTTGTGGGTAGCTTTAATATAAACAATAAGGTGGGTAAACACTAAAAAATGGGAATTTAGAGGCTAATACGATCAGCTTACCCCGTGAGATTTGCAACACGGCTTGTATTTTTGTGGGAGATTTCGGGTTAATGAAGGAGGTACCATCTCTAGTGCTCCAAAAGGACTGAAACTTTGTGCGTAGCTTTAAAATAACAAATAAGGTGGGGAAACGCTAAAAAATTGGAATTTGGAGGCTAATACGATTAGCTTACCGCGTGAGATTTGCAACACGACTTGTATTTCTGTGGGGAGATTTCAGGTTAATGAAGGAGGTACCATCTCTAGTGCTCCAAAAGGGCTAGAACTTTGTGGGTAGTTTTAATATAAACAATAAGGTGGGGAAACACTAAAAAATGGGAATTTAGAGGCTAATACGATCAGCTTACCCCGTGAGATTTGCAACACGACTTGTATTTCTGTGGAGAGATTTCGGGTTAATGAAGGAGGTACCATCTCTAGTGCTCCAAAAGGGCTAGAACTTTGTGGCTAGCTTTAATATAAACAATAAGGTGGGGAAACACTAAAAAATGGGAATTTAGAGGCTAATAAGATCAGCTTACCCCGTGAGATTTGCAACAAAGCTTGTATTTTTGTGGGAGATTTCGGGTTAATGAAGGAGGTACCATCTCTAGTGCTCCAAAAGGGCTAGAACTTTTTGGGTAGCTTTAATATAAACAATAAGGTGGGGAAACACTAAAAAATGAAAATTTAGAGGCTAATACGATCAACTTACCGCGTGAGATTTGCAACACGGCTTGTATTTCTGTGGGAGATTTCGGGATAATGAAGGAGGCACCATCTCTAGTGCTCCAAAATGGCTAAAACTTTGTGGGTAGCTTTAATATAACCAATAAGGTGGGGAAACACTAAAAAATGGGAATTTAGAGGCTAACACGATCAGCTTACCCCGTGAGATTTGCAACACGGCTTGTATTTTTGTGGGAGATTTCGGGTTAATGAAGGAGGTACCATCTCTAGTGTTCCAAAAGGGCTAGAACTTTGTGGCGAGCTTTTATATAACCAATAAGGTGGGGAAACACTAAAAAATGGGAATTTAGAGGCTAATACGATCAGCTTACCCCGTGAGATTTGCAACACGGCTTGTATTTTTGTGGGAGATTTCGGGTTAATGAAGGAGGTACCATCTCTAGTGCTCCAAAAGGACTGAAACTTTGTGCGTAGCTTTAAAATAACAAATAAGGTGGGGAAACGCTAAAAAATTGGAATTTGGAGGCTAATACGATTAGCTTACCGCGTGAGATTTGCAACACGACTTGTATTTCTGTGGGGAGATTTCAGGTTAATGAAGGAGGTACCATCTCTAGTGCTCCAAAAGGGCTAGAACTTTGTGGGTAGTTTTAATATAAACAATAAGGTGGGGAAACACTAAAAAATTGGAATTTAGAGGCTAATACGATCAGCTTACCCCGTGAGATTTGCAACACGACTTGTATTTCTGTGGAGAGATTTCGGGTTAATGAAGGAGGTACCATCTCTAGTGCTCCAAAAGGGCTAGAACTTTGTGGCTAGCTTTAATATAAACAATAAGGTGGGGAAACACTAAAAAATGGGAATTTAGAGGCTAATAAGATCAGCTTACCCCGTGAGATTTGCAACAAAGCTTGTATTTTTGTGGGAGATTTCGGGTTAATGAAGGAGGTACCATCTCTAGTGCTCCAAAAGGGCTAGAACTTTTTGGGTAGCTTTAATATAAACAATAAGGTGGGGAAACACTAAAAAATGGGAATTTAGAGGCTAATACGATCAACTTACCGCGTTAGATTTGCAACACGGCTTGTATTTCTGTGGGAGATTTCGGGTTAATGAAGGAGGTACCATCTCTAGTGCTCCAAAAAGGCTAGAACTTTGTGGAGAGCTTTTATATAACCAATAAGGTGGGGAAACACTAAAAAATGGGAATTTAGAGGCTAATACGATCAGCTTACCCCGTGAGATTTGCAACACGGCTTGTATTTCTGTGGGGAGATTTCAGGTTAATGAATGAGGTACCATCTCTAGTGCTCCAAAAGGGCTAGAACTTTGTGGGTAGCTTTAATATAACAAATAAGGTGGGGAAACACTAAAAAATGGGAATTTAGAGGCTAATACGATCAGGTTACCGCGTGAGATTTGCAACACGACTTGTATTTCTGTGGGGAGATTTCGGGGTAATGAAGGAGGCACCATCTCTAGTGCTCCAAAATGGCTAGAACTTTGTGGGTAGCTTTAATATAAGAAATAAGGTGGGGAAACACTAAAAAATGGGAATTTAGAGGCTAATACGATCAGGTTACCGCGTGAGATTTGCAACACGGCTTGTATTTTTGTGGGAGATTTCGGGTTAATGAAGGAGGTACCATCTCTAGTGCTCCAAAAGGACTGAAACTTTGTGGGCAGCTTTAAAATAACCAATAAGGTGGGGAAACGCTAAAAAATTGGAATTTAGAGGCTAATACGATCAGCTTACCATTTGAGATTTGCAGCACGGCTTGTATTTTTGTGGGAGATTTCGGGATAATGAAGGAGGTACCATCTCTAGTGCTCCAAAAGAGCTAGAACTTTGTGGGTAGCTTTAATATAAAAAATAAGGTGGGGAAACACTAAAAAATGGGAATTTAGAGGCTAATACGATCAGGTTACCGCGTGAGATTTGCAACACGGCTTGTATTTCTGTGGGAGATTTCGGGTTAATGAAGGAGGTACCATCTCTAGTGTTCCAAAAGGGCTAGAACTTTGTGGGTAGCTTTAATATAAACAATAAGGTGGGTAAACACTAAAAAATGGGAATTTAGAGGCTAATACGATCAGCTTACCCCGTGAGATTTGCAACACGACTTGTATTTTTGTGGGAGATTTCGGGTTAATGAAGGAGGTACCATCTCTAGTGCTCCAAAAGGACTGAAACTTTGTGCGTAGCTTTAAAATAACAAATAAGGTGGGGAAACGCTAAAAAATTGGAATTTGGAGGCTAATATGATTAGCTTACCGCGTGAGATTTGCAACACGACTTGTATTTCTGTGGGGAGATTTCAGGTTAATGAAGGAGGTACCATCTCTAGTGCTCCAAAAGGGCTAGAACTTTGTGGGTAGTTTTAATATAAACAATAAGGTGGGAAAACACTAAAAAATGGGAATTTAGAGGCTAATACGATCAGCTTACCCCGTGAGATTTGCAACACGACTTGTATTTCTGTGGAGAGATTTCGGGTTAATGAAGGAGGTACCATCTCTAGTGCTCCAAAAGGGCTAGAACTTTGTGGCTAGCTTTAATATAAACAATAAGGTGGGGAAACACTAAAAAATGGGAATTTAGAGGCTAATAAGATCAGCTTACCCCGTGAGATTTGCAACAAAGCTTGTATTTTTGTGGGAGATTTCGGGTTAATGAAGGAGGTACCATCTCTAGTGCTCCAAAAGGGCTAGAACTTTTTGGGTAGCTTTAATATAAACAATAAGGTGGGGAAACACTAAAAAATGGGAATTTAGAGGCTAATACGATCAACTTACCGCGTGAGATTTGCAACACGACTTGTATTTCTGTGGGAGATTTCGGGTTAATGAAGGAGGTACCATCTCTAGTGCTCCAAAAAGGCTAGAACTTTGTGGCGAGCTTTTATATAACCAATAAGGTGGGGAAAAACTAAAAAATGGGAATTTAGAGGCTAATACGATCATCTTACCCCGTGAGATTTGCAACACGACTTTTATTTTTGTGGGAGATTTCGGGTTAATGAAGGAGGTACAATCTCTAGTGCTCCAAAAGGGCTAGAACTTTGTGGGTAGCTTTAATATAAACTATAAGGTGGGGAAACACTAAAAAATGGGAATTTAGAGGCTAATACGATCAACTTACCGCGTGAGATTTGCAACACGGCTTGTATTTCTGTGGGAGATTTCGGGTTAATGAAGGAGGCACCATCTCTAGTGCTCCAAAAGGGCTAGAACTTTGTGGGTAGCTTTAATATAAACAATAAGGTGGGGAAACACTAAAAAAGGGGAATTTAGAGGCTAATACGATCAGCTTACCCTGTGAGATTTGCAACACGGCTTGTATTTCTGTGGGGAGATTTCAGGTTAATGAAGGAGGTACCATCTCTAGTGCTCCAAAGGGGCTAGAACTTTGTGGGTAGTTTTAATATAAACAATAAGGTGGGGAAACACAAAAAAATGGGAATTTAGAGGCTAATACGATGAACTTACCCCGTGAGATTTGCAACACGACTTGTATTTCTGTGGAGAGATTTCGGGTTAATGAAGGAGGTACCATCTCTAGTTCTCCAAAAGGGCTAGAACTTTGTGGCTAGCTTTAATATAAACAATAAGGTCGGGAAACACAAAAAAATTGGATTAAGAGGCTAATAAGATCAGCTTACCCCGTGAGATTTGCAACACGGCTTGTATTTTTGTGGGAGATTTCGGGTTAATGAAGGAGGTACCATCTCTAGTGCTCCAAAAGGGCTAGAACTTTGTGTTTAGCTTTAATATAAACAATAAGGTGCGGAAACACTAAAAAATGGGAATTTAGAGGCTAATACGATCAACTTACCGCGTGAGATTTGCAACACGGCTTGTATTTCTATGGGAGATTTCGGGTTAATGAAGGAGGCACCATCTCTAGTGTTCCAAAAGGGCTAGAACTTTGTGGGTAGCTTTAATATAACCAATAAGGTCGGGAAACACTAAAAAATGGGAATTTAGAGGCTAATACGATCAGCTTACCTTGTGAGATTTGCAACACGGCTTGTATTTTTGTGGGAGATTTCGGGTTAATGAAGGAGGTACCATCTCTAGTGCTCCAAAAGGGCTAGAACTTTGTGGCTAGCTTTTATATAACCAATAAGGTGGGGAAACACTAAAAAATTGGAATTTAGAGCAAAATACGACCAGCTTACCCCGTGAAATTTGCAACACGACTTGTATTTTTGTGGAAGATTTCGGGTTAATGAAGGAGGTACCATCTCTAGTGCTCCAAAAGGGCTAGAACTTTGTGGGTAGCTTTAATATAACAAATAAGCTGGGGAAACACTAAAAAATGGGAATTTAGAGGCTAATACGATCAGGTTACCGCGTGAGATTTGCAACACGGCTTGTATTTTTTTGGGAGATTTCGGGTTAATGAAGGAGGTACCATCTCTAGTGCTCCAAAAGGGCTAGAACTTTGCGGGTAGCTTTAATATAACCAAAAAGGTGGGGAAACACTAAAAAATGGGAATTTAGAGGCTAATAAGATCAGCTTACCCCGTGAGATTTGCAACACGGCTTGTATTTTTGTTGGAGATTTCGGGTTAATGAAGGAGGTAAAATCTCTAGTGCTCCAAAAGGACTGAAACTTTGTGGGTAGCTTTAAAATAACCAATAAGGTGGGGAAACGCTAAAAAATTGGAATTTAGAGGCTAATACGATCAGCTTACCCCGTGAGATTTGCAACCACGGCTTGTATTTTTGTGGGAGATTTCGGGTTAATGAAGGAGGTACCATCTCTAGTGCTCCAAAAGAGCTAGATCTTTTTGGGTAGCTTTAATATAACAAATAAGGTGGGGAAACACTAAAAAATGGGAATTTAGAGGTTAATAAGATCAGGTTATCGCGTGAGATTTGCAACACGGCTTGTATATTTGTGGGGAGATTTCAGGTTAATGAAGGAGGTACCATCTCTAGTGCTCCAAAAGGGCTTGAACTTTGTGGGTAGCTTTAATATAACCAATAAGGTTGGGAAACGCTAAAAAATTAGAATTTGGAGGCTAATACGATTAGCTTACCGCGTGAGATTTGCAACACGACTTGTATTTCTGTGGGGAGATTTCAGGTTAATGGAGGAGGTACCATCTCTAGTGCTCCAAAAGGGCTAGAACTTTGTGGGTAGTTTTAATATAAACAATAAGGTGGGGAAACACTAAAAAATGGGAATTTAGAGGCTAATACGATCAGCTTACCCCGTGAGATTTGCAACACGACTTGTATTTCTGTGGAGAGATTTCGGGTTAATGAAGGAGGTACCATCTCTAGTGCTCCAAAAGGGCTAGAACTTTGTGGGTAGCTTTAATATAAACAATAAGGTGGGGAACCACTAAAAAATGGGAATTTAGAGGCTAATAAGATCAGCTTACCCCGTGAGATTTGCAACAAAGCTTGTATTTTTGTGGGAGATTTCGGGTTAATGAAGGAGGTACCATCTCTAGTGCTCCAAAAGGGCTAGAACTTTTTGGGTAGCTTTAATATAAACAATAAGGTGGGGAAACACTAAAAAATTGGCTGAAACTTTGTGGGTAGCTCAAATATAACCAAAAAGGTTGAGAAACGCCAAAAAAAATGGGAATTTGGAGGTTAATACAATCAGCTTACCACGTGAGATTTGCAAGACGACTTGTATTTTTGTGGGAGATTTCGGGTTAATGAAGGAAGTGTCATTTCTAGTGCTCCAAGAGGGCTGAAACTTTGTGGGTAGCTCTAATGTAACCAATAAGGTGGGGAAACGTAAAAAAAATGGGAATTTGAAGGCTAATAAGATCAGCTTACCGCGTGAGATTTGCAACACGGCTTGTATTTTTGGGGGATATTTCGGGTTAATGAAGGAAGTGTCATTTTTATTGCATCAAGAGGGCTAAAACTTTGTGGGTAGATCTAATATAACCAATAAGGTGGGGAAACGCAAAAAAATGGGAATTCTGAAGCTATTACGATCAGCTCACCGTGTGAGATTTTCAACACGGCTTATATTTTTGTGAGAGATTTCGTGTTAATGAAGGAAGTGCCATTTCTAGTGCTCCAAGAAGGATGAAACTTTGTGGGTAGTTTTAATATAACCAATAAGGTGGGGAAACGCTAAAAAATTGGAATTTGGAGGCTAATACGATAAGCTTACCGCGTGAGATTTGCAACACGACTTGTATTTTTGTGGGAGATTTCGGGTTAATGAAGGAAGTGCCATTTCTATTGCTCCAAAAGGACTGAATCTTTGTGGGTAGCTCTAATATAACCAATAAGGTGGGGAAACGCAAAGAAATTGGAATTTGGAGGCTAATACGATAAGTTTACCGCGTGAGATTTGCAACACGGCTTGTATTTTTTTAGGAGATTTCGGGTTAATGAAGAAAGTGTCATTTCTAGTGCTCCAAAAGGACTGAAACTTTGTGGGTAGCTCTAATATAACCAATAAGGTGGGGAAACGTGAAAAAATGGAATTTGAAGGCTAATACGAGCATCTTACCGCGTGAGATTTGCATCACGGCTTGTATTTTTTGAGGAGATTTCGGGTTAATGAAGGAAGTATCATTTCTAGTTCTTCAAGAGGGCTGATACTTTGTGGGTAGCTCTAATATAAACAATAATGTGGGGAAACGCAAAAAAATGGGAATTTGGAGGTTAATACGACCAACTTACCGCTTTAGATTTGCAACAAGGCTTGTATTTTTGGGGGAGATTTCGGGTTAATGAAGGAAGTGTCATTTCTAGTGCTCCAAGAGGGCTGAAACTTTGGGGGTAGCTCTAATATAACCAATAAGGTGGGGAAACGCAAAAAAATGGGAATTTGGAAGTTATTACGATCAGCTTACCGTGTGAGATTTGCAACACGGCTTGTATTTTTGTAAGAGATTTCGGGTTAATGAAGGAAGTGTCATTTCTAGTGCTCCAAAAAGGATGAAACTTTGTGGGTAACTATAATATAACCAATAAGGTGGGGAAACGCTAAAAATTTGGAATTTGGAGGCTAATACGATAAGCTTACCGCGTGAGATTTGCAACACGGCTTGTATTTTTGTGGGAGATTTCGGGTTAATGAAGGAAGTGCCATTTCTAGTGCTCCAAAAGGACTGAATCTTTGTGGGTAGCTCTAATATAACCAATAAGGTGGGGAAACGCAAAAAAAATGGGAATTTGGAAGCTATTACGATCAGCTTACCGTGTGAGATTTGCAACACGCCTTGTATTTTTGTGAGAGATTTCAGGTTAATGAAGGAAGTGCCATTTCTAGTGCTCCAAAAAGGCTGAAAGTTTGTGGATAGCTCTAATATAACCAATAAGGTGGGGAAACGCATTAAAATGGGAATTTGGTGGCTAATACGATAAGCTTACCTTGAGAGATTTGCAACACGGCTTGTATTTTTGTAAGAGATTTCGGGTTAATGAAGGAAGTGCCATTTCTAGTGCTCCAAAAAGGGTGAAACTTTGTGGGTAGCTCTAATATAACCAATAAGGAGGGGAAACGCTAAAAAATTTGAATTTAGAGGCTAATACGATAAGCTTACCGCGTGAGATTTGGAACACGGCTTGTATTTTTGTGGGAGATTTCGGGTTAATGAAGGAAGTGCCATTTCTAGTGCTCCAAAAGGACTGAATCTTTGTGGGTAGCTCTAATATAACCAATAAGGTGGGGAAACGCAAAAAAAATGGGAATTTGGAAGCTATTACGATCAGCTTACCGTGTGAGATTTGCAACACGCCTTGTATTTTTGTGAGAGATTTCAGGTTAATGAAGGAAGTGTCATTTCTAGTGCTCAAAAAGGCTGAAACTTTGTGGATAGCTCTAATATAACCAATAAGGTGGGGAAACGCATTAAAATGGGAATTTGGTGGCTAATACGATCAGCTTACCTTGAGAGATTCGCAACACGGTTTGTATTTTTGTAAGAGATTTCGGATTAATGAAGGAAGTGCCATTTCTAGTGCTCCAAAAAGGGTGAAACTTTGTGGGTAGCTCTAATATAACCAATAAGGAGGGGAAACGCTAAAAAATTTGATGTTAGAGGCTAATACGATAAGCTTACCGCGTTAGATTTGCAACACGGCTTGTATTTTGGTGGGAGATTTCGGGTTAATGAAAGAAGTGTCATTTCTAGTGCTCCAAAAGAACTGAAACTTTGTGGTTAGCTCTAATATAACCAATAAGGTGGGGAAACGCTAAAAAATGGTAATTTGGAGGCTAATACGATAAGCTTACCTTGTGAGATTTGCAACACGGCTTGTATTTTTGTAAGAGATTTCGGGTTAATGAAGGAAATGCCATTTCTAGTGCTCCAAAAAGGGTGAAACTTTGTGGGTAGCTCTAATATAACCAATAAGGTGGGGAAACGCTAAAAAATTGGAATTTGGAGGCTAATACGATAAGCTTACCGCGTGAGATTTGCATCACGACTTGTATTTTTGTGGGAGATTTCGGGTTAATGAAAGAAGTGTCATTTCTAGTGCTCCAAAAGGACTGAAACTTTGTGGTTAGCTCTAATATAATCAATAAGGTAGGGAAACGCTAAAAAATGGGAATTTGGAGGCTAATACGATAAGCTTACCGTGTGAGATTTGCAACACGACTTGTATTTTTGTGAGAGATTTCGGGTTAATGAAGGAAGTGCCATTTCTAATGCTCCGAAAAGGCTGAAACTTTGTGGGTAGCTCTAATATAACCAATATGGTGGGGAAACGCAAAAAAATTAGAATTTGGAGGCTAATACAATAAGCTTACCGCGTGAGATTTGCAACACGGCTTGTATTTTTGTAACAGATTTCAGGTTAATGAAGGAAATGCCATTTCTAGTGCTCCAAAAAGGGTGAAACTTTGTGGGTAGCTCTAATATAACCAATAAGGTGGGGAAACGCCAAAAAATGGGAATTTGAAGGCTAATACGATCAGCTTACCGCGTGAGATTTGCAACACGGCTTGTATTTTTTGAGGAGATTTCGGGTTAATGAAGGAAGTGTCATTTCTAGTGCTCCAAGAGGGCTGAAACTTTGTGGGTAGCTCTAATATAACCAATAATGTGGGGAAACGCAGAAAAATTGGAATTTGGAGGTTAATACGACCAGCTTACCGCTTTAGATTTGCAACACGGCTTGTATTTTTGGGGGAGATTTCGGGTTAATGAAGGAAGTGTCATTTCTAGTGCTCCAAGAGGGCTGAAACTTTGGGGGTAGCTCTAATATAACCAATAAGGTGGGGAAACGCAAAAAAATAGAAATTTGGAAGCTATTACAATCAGCTTACCGTGTGAGATTTGCAACACGACTTGTATTTTTGTAAGAGATTTCGGGTTAATGAAGGAAGTGTCATTTCTAGTGCTTCAAAAAGGATGAAACTTTGTGGGTAGCTCAAATATAACCAATAAGGTGGGGAAACGCTAAAAAAATTGGAATTTGGAGGCTAATACGATAAGCTTACCGCGTGAGATTTGCAACACGGCTTGTATTTTTGTGGGAGATTTCGGGTTAATGAAGGAAGTGCCATTTCTAGTGTTCCAAAAGGACTGAATCTTTGTGGGTAGCTCTAATATAACCAATAAGGTGGGGAAACGCCAAAAAATGGGAATTTGAAGGATAATACGATCAGTTTACCGCGTGAGATTTGCAACACGGCCTGTATTTTTGTAGGAGATTTCGGGTTAATGAAGGAAGTGCAATTTCTATTGCTCCAAAAGGACTGAAACTTTGTGGGTAGCTCTAATATAACCAATAAGGTGGGAAAACGCTAAAAAAATTGGAATTTGGAGGCTAATACGATAAGCATACCGCGTGAGATTTGCAACACGGCTTGTATTTTTGTGGGAGATTTCGGGTTAATGAAGGAAGTGCCATTTCTAGTGTTCCAAAAGGACTGAATCTTTGTGGGTAGCTCTAATATAACCAATAAGGTGGGGAAACGCCAAAAAATGGGAATTTGAAGGATAATACGATCAATTTACCGCGTGATATTTGCAACACGGCTTGTATTTTTGGAAGAGATTTCGGGTTAATGAAGGAAGTGTCATTTCTAGTGTTCCAAGAGGGCTGAAACTTTGTGGGTAGCTCTGATATAACCAATAAGGTTGAGAAACGCCAAAAATAATGGGAATTTGGAGGTTAATACAATCAGGTTACCACGTGAGATTTGCAAGACGACTTGTATTTTTTTGGTAGATTTCGGGTTAATGAAAGAAGTGTCATTTCTAGTGCTCCAAGAGGGCTGAAACTTTGTGGGTAGCTCTAATGTAACCAATAAGGTGGGGAAACGTAAAAAAAATGGGAATTTGAAGGCTAATACGATCAGCTTACCGCGTGAGATTTGCAACACGGCTTGTATTTTTGGGGGAGATTTCGGGTTAATGAAGGAAGTGTCATTTCTAGTGCTCCAAGAGGGCTGAAACTTTGTGGGTAGCTCTAATATAACCAATAAGGTGGGGAAACGCAAAAAAATGGGAATTCTGAAGCTATTACGATCAGCTCACCGTGTGAGATTTTCAACACGGCTTATATTTTTGTGAGAGATTTCGTGTTAATGAAGGAAGTGCCATTTCTAGTGCTCCAAGAAGGATGAAACTTTGTGGGTAGTTTTAATATAACCAATAAGGTGGGGAAACGCTAAAAAATTGGAATTTGGAGGCTAATACGATAAGCTTACCGCGTGAGATTTGCAACACGGCCTGTATTTTTGTAGGAGATTTCGGGTTAATGAAGGAAGTGCCATTTCTATTGCTCCAAAAGGACTGAAACTTTGTGGGTAGATCTAATATAACCAATAAGGTGGGGAAACGCAAAAAAAAGTGAATTTGAGGGCTAATACGATCAGCTTACCTCGTGAGATTTGCAACACGGCTTGTATTTTTGGAGGAGATTTGGGATTAATGAAGGAAGTGTCATTTCTAGTGCTCCAAGAGGGCTGAAACTTTGTGGGTAGCTCTAATATAACCAATAAGGTGGAGAAACGTAAAAAAAATGGGAATTTGGAGGCTAATACAATCAGCTTACCACGTGAGATTTGCAACACGGCTTTTATTTTTGGGGGAGATTTCGGGATAATGAAGGAAGTGCCATTTCTAGTGCCCCAAGAGGGCTGAAACTTTGTGGGTAGCTCTAATATAACCAATAAGGTGGGGAAACGCAAAAAAATGGGAATTTGGAAGCTATTACGATCAGCTTACCGTGTGAGATTTTCAACACGGCTTGTATTTTTGTGAGAGATTTCGGGTTAATGAAGGAAGTGCCATTTCTAATTCTCCAAAAAGGCTGAAACTTTGTGGGTAGCTTTAATATAACCAATAAGGTGGGGAAACGCAAAAAAATTGGAGACTAATATGATAAGCTTACCGCGTGAGATTTGCAACACGGCTTGTATTTTTGTAGGAGATTTCGGGTTAATGAAGGAAGTGCCATTTCTATTGCTCCAAAAGGACTGAAACTTTGTGGGTAGCTCTAATATAACCAATAAGGTGGGGAAACGCAAAAAAATGTTAATTTGAAGGCTAATACGATCAGCTTACCGCGTGAGATTTGCAACACGGCTTGTATTTTTGGAGGAGATTTCGGGTTAATGAAGGAAGTGTCATTTCTAGTGCTCCAAGAGGGCTGAAACTTTGTGGGTAGCTCTAATATAACCAATAATGTTGGGAAACGCAAAAAAATGGGAATTTGGAGGTTAATACGATCAGCTTACCGCTTTACATTTGCAAAACAGCTTGTATTTTTGGGGGAGATTTCGGGTTATTGAAGGAAGTGTCATTTCTAGTGCTCCAAGAGGGCTGAAACTTTGTGGGTAGCTCTAATATAACTAATAAGGTGGAGAAACGCAAAAAAATGGGAATTTGGAAGCTATTACGATCAGCTTACCGTGTGAGATTTGCAACACGGCTTGTATTTTTGTGAGAGATTTCGGGTTAATGAAGGAAGTGTCATTTCTAGTGCTCCAAAAAGGCTGAAACTTTGTGGATAACTCTAATATAACCAATAAGGTGGGGAAACGTAAAAAAAATGGGAATTTGGAGGCTAATACGATAAGCTTACCGTGTGAGATTTGCAACACGGCTTGTATTTTTGGAGGAGATTTCGGGTTAATGAAGGAAGTGCCATTTCTAGTGGTCCAAAAGGACTGAATCTTTGTGGGTAGCTCTAATATAACCAATAAAGTGGGGAAAAGCCAAAAAATGGGAATTTGAAGGCTAATACGATCAGCTTACCGCGTGAGATTTGCAACACGGCTTGTATTTTTTGAGGAGATTTCGGGTTAATGAAGGAAGTGTCATTTCTATTGCTCCAAGAGGGCTGAAACTTTGTGGGTAGCTCTAATATAACCAATAAGGTGGGGAAATGCCAAAAAATGGGAATTTGAAGGCTAATACGATCAGCTTACCGCGTGAGATTTGCAACACGGCTTGTATTTTTGGAGGAGATTTCGGGTTAATGAAGGAAGTGTCATTTCTAGTGTTCCAAGAGGGCTGAAACTTTGTGGGTAGCTCTAATATAACTAATAAGGTGGAGAAACGCAAAAAAATGGGAATTTGGAGGGTAATACAATCAGCTTACCACGTGAGATTTACAACACGGCTTGTATTTTTGTGGGAGATTTCGGGTTAATGAAGAAAGTGTCATTTCTAGTGTTCCAAGAGGGCTGAAAATTTGTGGGTAGCTCTAATATAACTAATAAGGTGGAGAAACGCAAAAAAATGGGAATTTGGAGGCTAATACAATCAGCTTACCACGTGAGATTTGCAACACGGTTTGTATTTTTGGGGGAGATTTCGGGTTAATGAAGGAAGTGCCATTTCTAGTGCTCCAAAAGGACTGAAACTTTGTGGGTAGATCTAATATAACCAATAAGGCGGGGAAACGCAAAAAAATGTGAATTTGAAGGCTAATACGATCAGCTTACCGCGTGAGATTTGCAACACGACTTGTATTTTTGGAGGAGATTTCGGGTTAATGAAGGAAGTGTCATTTCTAGTGCTCCAAGAGGGCTGGAACTTTGTGGGTAACTCTAATATAACCAATAAGGTGGGGAAACGCCAAAAAATGGGAATTTGATGGCTAATACGATCAGCTTACCGCGTGAGATTTGCAACCCGGCTTGTATTTTTTGATGAGATTTTTAGGTAGTCATTTCTCACTTTTCTCTTGAGTGAATTCGCATGTGTATGCGCCGTTTTGGTATCCCACCTGAGTTTGACGCCTTAGACGAACTGGAACGCCTCCTACACATCAGAGCTAGACTGCAAAGAGCCATGGCAGCCGCTGAAACACAGGAATAGCTGATCGCTAGGCTTACCAGGGAATTGGCCGCTAAAGATGCTGCTATCGCCGCTGAGAAAGCAGCAAGGGAACAAGCACAGGCTGAGCTTGCCCAGTACCCGACCACGGCAGAGGACTATATGCACCCAACTCTCGTCATGCCTGAATCGACGATTCTAATCCCTGAAAACTCTTTTGAAATTCGCACTCAATTTCTTAGAGATTTCGGGTTAATGAAGGAAATGCCATTTCTAGTGCTCCAAAAAGGGTGAAACTTTGTGGGTAGCTCTAATATAACCAATAAGGTGGGGAAACGCTAAAAAATTGGAATTTGGAGGCTAATACGATAAGCTTACCGCGTGAGATTTGCATCACGACTTGTATTTTTGTGGGAGATTTCGGGTTAATGAAAGAAGTGTCATTTCTAGTGCTCCAAAAGGACTGAAACTTTGTGGTTAGCTCTAATATAATCAATAAGGTAGGGAAACGCTAAAAAATGGGAATTTGGAGGCTAATACGATAAGCTTACCGTGTGAGATTTGCAACACGACTTGTATTTTTGTGAGAGATTTCGGGTTAATGAAGGAAGTGCCATTTCTAATGCTCCGAAAAGGCTGAAACTTTGTGGGTAGCTCTAATATAACCAATATGGTGGGGAAACGCAAAAAAATTAGAATTTGGAGGCTAATACAATAAGCTTACCGCGTGAGATTTGCAACACGGCTTGTATTTTTGTAACAGATTTCAGGTTAATGAAGGAAATGCCATTTCTAGTGCTCCAAAAAGGGTGAAACTTTGTGGGTAGCTCTAATATAACCAATAAGGTGGGGAAACGCCAAAAAATGGGAATTTGAAGGCTAATACGATCAGCTTACCGCGTGAGATTTGCAACACGGCTTGTATTTTTTGAGGAGATTTCGGGTTAATGAAGGAAGTGTCATTTCTAGTGCTCCAAGAGGGCTGAAACTTTGTGGGTAGCTCTAATATAACCAATAATGTGGGGAAACGCAGAAAAATTGGAATTTGGAGGTTAATACGACCAGCTTACCGCTTTAGATTTGCAACACGGCTTGTATTTTTGGGGGAGATTTCGGGTTAATGAAGGAAGTGTCATTTCTAGTGCTCCAAGAGGGCTGAAACTTTGGGGGTAGCTCTAATATAACCAATAAGGTGGGGAAACGCAAAAAAATAGAAATTTGGAAGCTATTACAATCAGCTTACCGTGTGAGATTTGCAACACGACTTGTATTTTTGTAAGAGATTTCGGGTTAATGAAGGAAGTGTCATTTCTAGTGCTTCAAAAAGGATGAAACTTTGTGGGTAGCTCAAATATAACCAATAAGGTGGGGAAACGCTAAAAAAATTGGAATTTGGAGGCTAATACGATAAGCTTACCGCGTGAGATTTGCAACACGGCTTGTATTTTTGTGGGAGATTTCGGGTTAATGAAGGAAGTGCCATTTCTAGTGTTCCAAAAGGACTGAATCTTTGTGGGTAGCTCTAATATAACCAATAAGGTGGGGAAACGCCAAAAAATGGGAATTTGAAGGATAATACGATCAGTTTACCGCGTGAGATTTGCAACACGGCCTGTATTTTTGTAGGAGATTTCGGGTTAATGAAGGAAGTGCAATTTCTATTGCTCCAAAAGGACTGAAACTTTGTGGGTAGCTCTAATATAACCAATAAGGTGGGAAAACGCTAAAAAAATTGGAATTTGGAGGCTAATACGATAAGCTTACCGCGTGAGATTTGCAACACGGCTTGTATTTTTGTGGGAGATTTCGGGTTAATGAAGGAAGTGCCATTTCTAGTGTTCCAAAAGGACTGAATCTTTGTGGGTAGCTCTAATATAACCAATAAGGTGGGGAAACGCCAAAAAATGGGAATTTGAAGGATAATACGATCAGTTTACCGCGTGATATTTGCAACACGGCTTGTATTTTTGGAAGAGATTTCGGGTTAATGAAGGAAGTGTCATTTCTAGTGTTCCAAGAGGGCTGAAACTTTGTGGGTAGCTCTGATATAACCAATAAGGTTGAGAAACGCCAAAAATAATGGGAATTTGGAGGTTAATACAATCAGGTTACCACGTGAGATTTGCAAGACGACTTGTATTTTTTTGGTAGATTTCGGGTTAATGAAAGAAGTGTCATTTCTAGTGCTCCAAGAGGGCTGAAACTTTGTGGGTAGCTCTAATGTAACCAATAAGGTGGGGAAACGTAAAAAAAATGGGAATTTGAAGGCTAATACGATCAGCTTACCGCGTGAGATTTGCAACACGGCTTGTATTTTTGGGGGAGATTTCGGGTTAATGAAGGAAGTGTCATTTCTAGTGCTCCAAGAGGGCTGAAACTTTGTGGGTAGCTCTAATATAACCAATAAGGTGGGGAAACGCAAAAAAATGGGAATTCTGAAGCTATTACGATCAGCTCACCGTGTGAGATTTTCAACACGGCTTATATTTTTGTGAGAGATTTCGTGTTAATGAAGGAAGTGCCATTTCTAGTGCTCCAAGAAGGATGAAACTTTGTGGGTAGTTTTAATATAACCAATAAGGTGGGGAAACGCTAAAAAATTGGAATTTGGAGGCTAATACGATAAGCTTACCGCGTGAGATTTGCAACACGGCCTGTATTTTTGTAGGAGATTTCGGGTTAATGAAGGAAGTGCCATTTCTATTGCTCCAAAAGGACTGAAACTTTGTGGGTAGATCTAATATAACCAATAAGGTGGGGAAACGCAAAAAAAAGTGAATTTGAGGGCTAATACGATCAGCTTACCTCGTGAGATTTGCAACACGGCTTGTATTTTTGGAGGAGATTTGGGATTAATGAAGGAAGTGTCATTTCTAGTGCTCCAAGAGGGCTGAAACTTTGTGGGTAGCTCTAATATAACCAATAAGGTGGGGAAACGCAAAAAAAATGGGAATTTGGAGGCTAATACAATCAGCTTACCGCGTGAGATTTGCAACACGACTTGTATTTTTGTGGGAGATTTCGGTTTAATGAAAGAAGTGCCATTTCTAGTGATCCAAAAGGACTGAATCTTTGTGGGTGGCTCTAATATAACCAATAAGGTGGGGAAACGCCAAAAAATGAGAATTTGAAGGCTAATACGATCAGCTTACCGCGTGAAATTTGCAACACGGCTTGTGTTCTTGGATGAGATTTCGGGTTAATGAAGGAACTGCCATTTCTAGTGCTCCAAAAAGGATGAAACTTTGTGGGTAGCTCTAATATAACCAATAAGGTGGGGAAACGCTAAATATTTGGAATTTGGAGGCTAATACGATAAGCTTACTGCGTGAGATTTGCAACAGGGCTTGTATTTTTGTGGGAGATTTCGGGTTAATGAAGGAAGTGCCATTTCTAGTGCTCCAAAAGGACTGAATCTTTGTGGGTAGCTCTAATATAACCAATAAGGTGGGGAAACGCCAAAAAATGGGAATTTGAAGGCTAATACGATCAGCTTACCGCGTGAGATTTGCAACACGGCTTTTATTTTTGGAGGAGATTTCGGGTTAATCAAGGAAGTGTCATTTCTAGTGTTCAAAGAGGGCAGAAACTTTGTGGGTAGCTCTAATATAACCAATAAGGTGGAGAAACGTAAAAAAAATGGGAATTTGGAGGCTAATACAATCAGCTTACCACGTGAGATTTGCAACACGGCTTTTATTTTTGGGGGAGATTTCGGGATAATGAAGGAAGTGCCATTTCTAGTGCCCCAAGAGGGCTGAAACTTTGTGGGTAGCTCTAATATAACCAATAAGGTGGGGAAACGCAAAAAAATGGGAATTTGGAAGCTATTACGATCAGCTTACCGTGTGAGATTTTCAACACGGCTTGTATTTTTGTGAGAGATTTCGGGTTAATGAAGGAAGTGCCATTTCTAATTCTCCAAAAAGGCTGAAACTTTGTGGGTAGCTTTAATATAACCAATAAGGTGGGGAAACGCAAAAAAATTGGAGACTAATATGATAAGCTTACCGCGTGAGATTTGCAACACGGCTTGTATTTTTGTAGGAGATTTCGGGTTAATGAAGGAAGTGCCATTTCTATTGCTCCAAAAGGACTGAAACTTTGTGGGTAGCTCTAATATAACCAATAAGGTGGGGAAACGCAAAAAAATGTTAATTTGAAGGCTAATACGATCAGCTTACCGCGTGAGATTTGCAACACGGCTTGTATTTTTGGAGGAGATTTCGGGTTAATGAAGGAAGTGTCATTTCTAGTGCTCCAAGAGGGCTGAAACTTTGTGGGTAGCTCTAATATAACCAATAATGTTGGGAAACGCAAAAAAATGGGAATTTGGAGGTTAATACGATCAGCTTACCGCTTTACATTTGCAAAACAGCTTGTATTTTTGGGGGAGATTTCGGGTTATTGAAGGAAGTGTCATTTCTAGTGCTCCAAGAGGGCTGAAACTTTGTGGGTAGCTCTAATATAACTAATAAGGTGGAGAAACGCAAAAAAATGGGAATTTGGAAGCTATTACGATCAGCTTACCGTGTGAGATTTGCAACACGGCTTGTATTTTTGTGAGAGATTTCGGGTTAATGAAGGAAGTGTCATTTCTAGTGCTCCAAAAAGGCTGAAACTTTGTGGATAACTCTAATATAACCAATAAGGTGGGGAAACGTAAAAAAAATGGGAATTTGGAGGCTAATACGATAAGCTTACCGTGTGAGATTTGCAACACGGCTTGTATTTTTGGAGGAGATTTCGGGTTAATGAAGGAAGTGCCATTTCTAGTGGTCCAAAAGGACTGAATCTTTGTGGGTAGCTCTAATATAACCAATAAAGTGGGGAAAAGCCAAAAAATGGGAATTTGAAGGCTAATACGATCAGCTTACCGCGTGAGATTTGCAACACGGCTTGTATTTTTTGAGGAGATTTCGGGTTAATGAAGGAAGTGTCATTTCTATTGCTCCAAGAGGGCTGAAACTTTGTGGGTAGCTCTAATATAACCAATAAGGTGGGGAAATGCCAAAAAATGGGAATTTGAAGGCTAATACGATCAGCTTACCGCGTGAGATTTGCAACACGGCTTGTATTTTTGGAGGAGATTTCGGGTTAATGAAGGAAGTGTCATTTCTAGTGTTCCAAGAGGGCTGAAACTTTGTGGGTAGCTCTAATATAACTAATAAGGTGGAGAAACGCAAAAAAATGGGAATTTGGAGGGTAATACAATCAGCTTACCACGTGAGATTTACAACACGGCTTGTATTTTTGTGGGAGATTTCGGGTTAATGAAGAAAGTGTCATTTCTAGTGTTCCAAGAGGGCTGAAAATTTGTGGGTAGCTCTAATATAACTAATAAGGTGGAGAAACGCAAAAAAATGGGAATTTGGAGGCTAATACAATCAGCTTACCACGTGAGATTTGCAACACGGTTTGTATTTTTGGGGGAGATTTCGGGTTAATGAAGGAAGTGCCATTTCTAGTGCTCCAAAAGGACTGAAACTTTGTGGGTAGATCTAATATAACCAATAAGGCGGGGAAACGCAAAAAAATGTGAATTTGAAGGCTAATACGATCAGCTTACCGCGTGAGATTTGCAACACGACTTGTATTTTTGGAGGAGATTTCGGGTTAATGAAGGAAGTGTCATTTCTAGTGCTCCAAGAGGGCTGGAACTTTGTGGGTAACTCTAATATAACCAATAAGGTGGGGAAACGCCAAAAAATGGGAATTTGATGGCTAATACGATCAGCTTACCGCGTGAGATTTGCAACCCGGCTTGTATTTTTTGATGAGATTTTTAGGTAGTCATTTCTCACTTTTCTCTTGAGTGAATTCGCATGTGTATGCGCCGTTTTGGTATCCCACCTGAGTTTGACGCCTTAGACGAACTGGAACGCCTCCTACACATCAGAGCTAGACTGCAAAGAGCCATGGCAGCCGCTGAAACACAGGAATAGCTGATCGCTAGGCTTACCAGGGAATTGGCCGCTAAAGATGCTGCTATCGCCGCTGAGAAAGCAGCAAGGGAACAAGCACAGGCTGAGCTTGCCCAGTACCCGACCACGGCAGAGGACTATATGCACCCAACTCTCGTCATGCCTGAATCGACGATTCTAATCCCTGAAAACTCTTTTGAAATTCGCACTCAATTTCTTATAGAGCTTAAAACTAATGCCTTCTTTGGTAGATTTAATGAGTGTCCTTTTTAACATATTACAAATTTTTCTGACATGTGTCGTATTCTTGCTGAAGGTACAACTTTGGAATATGTCAAGATGAAAGCTTTTCGCTGGTCTCTCGCTGGGCCTGCACTGAAATGGCTGGAAGGGCTGAAAGCAAGATCACTCACAACTTGGGCCCAAGTAGAGCAAGAGTTTCTGAACAAATTCTTCCCACCCGCCAAAACAGCACATCTCCGCCAGAAAATCACTGCCTTCAAACAGAAGCAAGGAGAACCGCTGGCAAAGGCATGGGAGCGCTACAAAGAACTTCTGCGATCTTGCCCTACTCATGGACATCCACCCTACATCATTCAGGAGATCTTCTTCAACTCTCTTGATCAAGTCACTAAGGACAGAATCAACAATTATACTCGCTATGAGTATCTGACAATGCCGCCAAGTGACGCATGGGGTGTGCTAGAAAAGCTCACTACCTACGACAACAAGTATGGGTCTACTACAACCTATGAAGAGAACCCATACGCCAGGCCAGCACCATCCATGCCCCTATATGATCCCCCTAAGGAGATCGATCCAGACGTTAGGGAGCAATACTACAGAGATCAAAATAAGAAGCTCCTCAAGCAAGTCAAGTATCTCTCTGTCAACCAGCCTTGTATTGAATGCGGATCGCAAAGGCACACCACTCCTGAGTGTCCACACACAGAACAAGTCAAATTGGCAGAGCACCATGAGGATGCAGCTTACGCAGGGGGTCCCAATCGCTACATGGGGGACCAAAGGTTTCAGCAACCACAATGGAACCAAGGTGTCCCTAGGAACCCCCCGCCCTACAGAGCTCCAGGACATCCAGAAAGGGACCAGAAAAAGGATGATATACAGACAATCCTAGATGAAATACGGAGGAACCACTCAGAAACTAGGCAATCTTTCAACTCCGTCTATACTCAAATGCAAGGTGTCAACTCTAGGCTTGGGAAAATTGATATCTGGCGGAAATCAGTTGATACACAGATTGGTCAGCTGGCAGCTGGAATTCCCAGACAGTCAGGTGCGCTCCCTGGATCTTCAGAACCAAATCCTAAGGGAAAGACTGGACACATCGCTGCTGTAAAACTCAGAAGCGGCCATCAATTGCAAGAGCCAGAGGTCGGAAAGCAGCAGAACAACGGAGAACAGCTGGTCGACCAGAGCCTAGTCGATCTCGAGGAGGGCCTACTCGATGTCGAGGAGAAACTTCCAGAGTCCTCGTCTGCACCACACAACCACTCGACATCGCCAAATCTAGTCGAGATCGACAAGGGTGTAGTCGATGTCGAGGAGCCCCGAATCAGAAAAAGAAGCTGCCTTTCCCCACAAAATCTCTAAAGGACCCGGCAGAAAAGAAGTTTCAGCGCTTCATCAAGATGCTTCAGAAACTCAACGTCACCATCCCCTTTACAGAAGCTCTCAATGAAATGCCATCTTATGTCAAGTTCCTGAAGGAGATCCTAAGCAAAAAACGATCGATGGCAGAAATCACAGAGGAGTGCAGCCATCTGGACATATTGGAGAAGAGGCCGGATCCAGGTAAGTTCGCTATAACTATTGGATTTGGTCCATACAAAATTAATGCCTTATGTGATCTTGGAGCTAGTGTGAGTATAATGCCTTTAACAATTTGGTTCAAGATTAAGATAGGTGTCCTTGAGCCTGTGGATGCTAGACTTTACATGGCCAACAACACGGTGGCCATTCCAACAGGCATGGTGGATAATGTGCCAGTACAAGTAGGTAAATTCTTTGTCCCTGCTGATTTCTTAGTTGTTGATATGCAAGAAGATCCTGCTTGTCCAATTATCTTAGGAAGACCATTCTTGGCGACGGTGGATGCCAACATAAGCGTAAGAAAAGGAGTGCTCACCTTCAACATCAGCGATGAGGTAATTGAGTATTCCTTTAATAAAACTGAAAGGCATACAGGTCCAATGGAAGAGGTCAAATCTATCTCAGCTGGCTACATCACCTGCGGGGAACCCAAGGTCAGAAACATGACCCCTGAGGAGATGGAAAAAAGGGACATGGAGGCCCAGGTGGAGGAGATCATGGCAATCCTCAAGGAGAACACAGAGAATCCAATCGACACGGACCAAGGTAAGTCGTTGTGGATTAATTATTTTTCGGATGCCTTGACAGGAGCTAAGTATGGGTTCAAGATCGACCGGACCCTAGTCGATCTCGACCAGACCAAGGAGACTCCACCAGCACCAACATCATCGAGCAGCGAACCAGACAAACCAGGCTCCTCGATATCGACAAGGCTTGTCGATGTCGACCACCAATCGGGGAGCCCAGATCCTTCTTCCTCGATGCTGAGACCACCAGACGGACCATCCTCGTCGATCTCGACTAAGCTTGTCGAGATCGACCACAATCAGGCTCCACCAGATCCGCCTTCCTCGATGAGCAAGCCACCAGGAGGAGAGCCCTACTCGAGGTCGACCAGCCTTGTCGAGATCGACAAGCCCTATCCTTCGTCGACTTCTGAATCTCCGAGCAGACCACCACCAGAACCTGTAGTCTCGTCGAGATCGACTAGCCCTAGTCGAGATCGACCAAACACAGTGGTTCCCGATTCCGTCTCTGCGAAGGTAAGCCAAGGTATGGATCTTTCTTCTCCTATTTCCATTAAAGATTTATCTATACATGGGAGAGGTCTGCCTTGGTATGTGCAATTGTGCAGGATTTCCAATGATGAGCCCAAGGAATATGAAGTTGGAGACAAGCTCTATGTCTCTAAATCAAAGGATCATTGGTTTCCTAACAAATTCAACAAGAAGCGGATGGGACCTTTCGTGGTGAACAAGATCCATTCTGGAGGATTGCAGCTGATGGACAAGAATGGAGTCTTATTTGAGGCCCAAGCTACATGGGCCCTACAAATGCCACCTTGAGCTAAAGGGAAAAGTCGGCCTAGCGACTATAAAATGTAGAGCATGTACATAGACTTTTTAGGACATTTTGAAACTTTGTTGCTTTTGCTTTTGTTTTGAAACACTTTTAGTTTGCTATTGTGGGTATATGTCTTCTACACTTTTCAGGTCAATGGATAGAACCAAGTCATACTCGGCCAGGAGGTGCTCCACTCGAAATTTAGAGGCCTTGCACACCTGTCTTGTGAGTTTCTTTCTTTACCCTTACCTTGTTTTTATACAGTGAGGACACTGTAATGTTTAAGTATGGGGTGGGGGAAGGACTTACTTTGTGCATATTTGATCATATTTGACATTATTTGTGCATATTTAAAATTTAGTTCTTTGAATTGCTACATGGCTATTTTGGAATGCATTATTGATTTATGTGCTTATATGCATGTTTTCCAAAGTTTGAGAAAAATGACCCCCATTGAAAAATTTTGATTAATGTCATGGAAGCTTTAATTGAACTCGACGATGCAAAATTGGATTCATTAGAGATATAGTATGAAATTGCCTAGTAAAGGGAAGTCACAATGAAGTGCATTATTTTAGATGAAAACCATGAAAGGAGGTAAAATTTGAAGTTGCTTTTGACATGTTGCATGATAAGATGATGGAGGACTTTATATTTCCATATAATGCTCATATTGTTTATAATCCTAGCCTTACCTATGCTTATGCATCACAAAAAGCCGTATTATGTCTTATTTCAAATATTGCTCCACATGTTCTAAATATTGCCATTCTTTACCTTATCCGGGGATTATGTTGAGAATGATGTTACATTATGGAGATACATTATATGGTGTTTGTGATTATTATCATTATTGGAGTATGGAAGGAAATTGTTTGAAATATATGGAAAATTTAATGAGTGAAAGAAAATCCAATCACCTCAGGAGATAAAGGTAGATTGACCCTGCTCTCTGAGATAATAGTTTGGAGAGATGGGACACATTGTGAGGAGTCCAAGGCACTAAGTATCCGGGACCATTCATGACACCCATGTTTGCGACTCTCGAGAAGGCAGTGCTGAGGTCAGAGAGGTAAAAGCATTATTATTGAGAAAAGCAATATGAAAGGTGATGAATTATATGGAGAAAGAATGTGGAATGAAACTCAAGTTTGGAAATGATCCATTTCCCCGGATCAAAAGCACCACATTGCCAAAAATTGCCCACCTTTTGCCTTTTACCAATCTACTCCTTCATGAGCTTAAATTAAAGTCTTCTTGATTATCAATGCTTTGTCACATGAATTGTTTTTGCATAACCCTTCTTTTGTGAGTAGATGTTGCTCTTACATATTTGCACATGCATGAATCTGTGACACTAGTACCTTTTCGAGGATGGTAATTGATTGCAGGGTTATATAAGAATGAATCTAAGATGTTGAGAGTTTTGATTTCTTCCTCTGAATGTCAAATAAAAGTATTGCTTGAGGACAAGCAAGCTTAAGTATGGGGTGTTTGTTGTGAGCTGAATCTGCCATGTTTTACAGTAACTTTTATATCGATTTCTGCATACATTGCATTCATTTGGGCTTAGATAGTACAGAATCTATGTAGTTTATGTTTATTTGCCAAATTATGGAATCTACACCAGTTTCTGTTTAATTCGCAGAAATCGAGGCATTTTACAGCAATTCTACAGAAGGTCGGAAAAACTCGGAAAACAACTACAGAAGTCCAAGGTCAAAGCAGCAACGGAACCAGTTGAATCAGTATGAGAGTCAAGGTTACTCGATCTCAAGTAGACCTTACTCGACCTCGACGAGCATGTCCGAGCAACCTTGGTCGAGCAAGCCTGATCGAGAGAGCTGAGTCAACCCGACTTCCGGAGCTAACTCGATCTCGACAAACCCTAGTCGAGATCGACTACGCCTCAGCGCCACACTCGGAGTCGACGAGGAGAAGCTGCCCGAGAAGCCGAGGACGAGAAGCCGAGCAACCCTACTCGATCTCGACAAGCCCTGGTCGAGATCGACAAGCCACCCAGTGCCAGTCCGAGTCCTTGCCGAGGAGGAGTTGCTCGACTAAGAAGACCACCACTCTACTCGATCTCGACAAGCCCTGGTCGAGATTGACGAAGGGCTGAGCCCAGATCCGAGCTTGTCGAGCACACTTACCCGAGGAGACCTAGTCGGCAAGACTTTCCTACTCGAGTTCGACTAGGAGTGGTTGAGGTCGACGAGCGCCAGGAGTCAAGTCCGAGCCACATCGAGCAGATCTAGCCGAAGAGTCCAGTCGACGATGAATCCTACTCGAGGTCGACGAAGCCTTGTCGAGGTCGAGTAGACCCAGTTTCCAGAAACGCGTCGTCGTGATGAGTCCTACTCGACTTGGGATTCCTTGGGGCCGAAGGAGGAAGATTCTATCCAAAATTTGATCAAGTCTATCTATGGAATAAAGATCTATCAAGACATGAAGACTTACCTACTTTAGATTTATCTTTTCCTTATAGATTTATTTCCATTATGACATTTATTTATCTTTTAAAGTTTTAGATATAATTTTAGATAGAGATAGAAGATTCTATCCTTGATTAGCGAGGGTTAGAAGCCTATAAATAAAGCCCATGGGGCTCAGTTTTATTCATTCCATTTCAGTGAGAGAGACACAATTACACATAGAGTTTAGGAAGTTCTAAGGTTTTTAAGGTTTTGGCTTTCTGCGAAAGTTGATTGCCGGGATTGTAAAGGCTTTTGAATATAGTGCAAGTTATTTCTTTTCATCAATCAATGTCTGTTATTGCGATGAGGCGTGAGTAGTCCACCCACTTCTGGGGCTGGGGTGAGCCCAACGGTGGCCATGTGAGGCGATGCAATAAAGGTCAGATCTTTTTGCGCAATTCATCTTCTATCCCTATGAGCATGATTCTTTTGCGAGAGTTGAAGGTGATCCTTGTTTGTGTTATTGAAGCGAAAGTGATCTTAATGCAACTTGGATTAATTATGTGAAAAGGGTTAGTAACAATTAGGGTTTATGCGAAAGCCGCTATTTGCCTATTTGTTAATGACGAAAGTTATTTGATGGAAAGCATGATCTTTTATGCCTTTATGTGTTACTTTGCATGGTTATCGTTGTGGTGTTGTAACCCTGGCTTTGGGAGTCTTTTAGCATATTGAGTTTATTTCTGTCAAAATTCTGAGTTTTGTTCGAAATCTGCAAATTTAAGTTTTCTGCATTCTTGTCGACATAGAGGAGAGCTTTGTCGAGATCGAGTAAGCTGTGGTCGATCTCGAGTAGGGACTGGTCTAGGTCGAGTTCAAGTTTTCTCTGCTGTCGTCGATTTCCACTTTCTGAAGTTTCTGTCGATTTGCCTTGTCGATCTCGAGTAGCTGTGGTCGAGATCGACTAGCCCTTTGCTTTGCTTTTAGTTTCTGCTTTGCTTTGTCATTTCTGTTTTGTTTGGTTCATTGCTTTTGTTTGTTATTTTCTGCTTTTTATTTCTGTGTCTTTCCTTTCTGTGTTTCTGTCTTTTCTGCTGCTTTGCCTGTGAGATCTACAGCTACCTAAGAACTGCTGACGTGCTTCCTCGTGGATTCGATCCTGACTATTCTCTTACTACAACGGGAGGAAGTGTTGTATTTATTTGCTGAGACAGGGAAGTCAGTCTGAACTTTATTCTATATCTATTTCATACTTGACCATCCTCCTGCAAACAACAAGTGTTCTTACTGAGACTGGGGTTACAGTGCAACTTGCTGATCGATCACAAATCAGGCCAAGAGGCGTCGTTGAAGATGTTCTGGTTATGGTAGATGATTTGTTTTTCCCTGTTGATTTCTTTGTTTTAGATATGGAGCAGGGAGCCCCAGAAACACCCATTATACTAGGAAGACCATTCCTGAAAACTGCGAAGACGAAAATTGATTGTTGTGAAGGTTTATTGACTATAAAGTTTGATGGAAGAAGGATAGAATTCTCTCTCTTTAATCATGCTAAGCTTTCTCCTGAAAATTCTTTAGATATGCCTAATGCTAACTATATTGATCACAACAATAATTTTCGCGATTTGTTAGAGACACTTAAGGAAAATAGTTTATGGAAATTTGAACCCCCTTACAAATTGACACCTTTTGTGATTCCAGGACAACCCCCAGGACTAGCTCAAGGAGAGAAGCTAAGGGTAATGGATGAGTGCTTGGACAGAAAGCTACACCTTCCAAAGGTGCACGCACTTGTCAATAAGATGACAGGTGTAGGTGACCCTGGTGGAGGAACCTAGGCCAATCAAGAGCCATTTCGTCAAGCCAACGACTGGAAACAAAGGCGCTTCTCGGGAGGCAACCCGAGGTAAGTTTTTTTCCTTTTCCCTTTTCCTTTTCCTTCACCCTGATTATATTTGATTCACTTTTGTTGTCTTTACCGTTTCATTGAGGACAATGAAAACTATAAGTGTGGGGGAGAGGAATTATGTATATAGATGCATATAGGAGATCATATTTAAATTTTTTCCCCTTTTTGCATTGCATACATATGTGTTATTCAAATACCCATCTGGCTTAGTTTGTCCTCTAATTTAAATTTCAAGCATGATCATATAAATCCCATGGAGTTTTGATTGTTTTGGCCTTGTGTGTATTTGATTTTTGTGGAACATGAGTTAGCAAATATAATTGAGCATGTAAGATTAAGCTAAAGTATGATTGAAGTCCTAAAAACATGATCCTGTGAGAATGTGTAGCCTTATTTGAAATCTTTTACTCAATTGTGAGAATTCCTCGCCTTGTGTTGCTATCCCTTGGCATTGACTGCAATATCTATTTTTCAAGACCGACTCACATGTTTGTTGCTTGCGGAGTTTATGTTTATATTTTGAGTCTTTTGTTTTGAATTTGTGCATACTTAGTGAATAAGGTGGCAATGGTTGATGCACTTAGTAACCGGATCTATGCATGACACCCATGGGTATGATTCGCGCAAAAAGTTGTTGAAAACTGTCCACTAGGAAAGAAAGCTTGATAATTGAGTAACCAGGTTCATTCATGACACCCATGTTTGCAACTTGCGTCAAAAGATGTTCAAGTGGACTTCATATTAGTAGGTTGAGGTGTTGATAGACCGGGGCCATTCATGACACCCATGTTTGCGCCTCGCATAAGGAAAGCACCAAGACAAGGAAAAAAAACAAAATAAAAAGAAAAAAAAGTGTCACATTTTATTTAGTTCTCTTTATTGTGTCCCGCTAGTAATTACATTTCGGTAGATATTTGGTGATATGGTGGTCAATGTCTATGAGCTTAGTGCATTTTGGATTGAGTTGAGAGTTGTAGCTTAAAGCCTAAACACATGAGTGAAACACATATTTCTGGTGAGGTTGGATAATGTCTACTTCTAAGCTTTGATTACTAGAATACATGTTATGGCGTTTGTTTGCTTGGTTTATGTTTTCACCTGCTATGATGTTGCTTTTTGATGAGGTTGAAACTTGACGGGATTTCTTGTGGGATGCATTGATTCATGTTCATTCTATCATTGCTTGGGGACAAGCAAAGGTTAAGTGTGGGGGAGTTTGATAGCATGCATTTAGGTAGGCATAATAGGTTGCATTTAGCTTAGTTAAGATGCATTTTATGCATGGATTAAGTACAATTTGCATATTTGCTCTCTATGTTAGTGGAGTCGGAATCTACACACTTTTATTGATTATTTCAGGTAATCGTGGATCCGATGATGAGACATGGGTTGATAATGCATTGGATGAGAATGTCTAGTTGATCGAAGAAGCTTACATGAAGATCTCAAGAGGTCCTAAGAAGAAGAAGCGAACATAAACGAAAAACAAGTCTGCAGAAGTTGTCGCCAGACATGCTGAACTTGTTTTGCACTTTCTAGAGGCCTCGGTTGTCCGATTGACTATTATGACCATGCGTTGGAAAGATCTTATAGAGAGATACAACTTTATTGTTGACAAGAAGAGCAAATTCGAGACAGAATTTCCGTGAAAAACAAATGCAGCGGCCGCAACATGTATGCCGCGGCCACGGCCAATCAATTTGCAGCGGGTTTGGAAGAAGTCGCGGCCGCAGCATTTGACGTATGTGCATCGTTTTGTTTACGAAAACCCTAGTTTTCTTTGTTTGGTTTTTATGGCCGACTAGACTCTTTTATAAGGTCGATTATTATGTTAGTTTAGACAACTTCTATTCTATTCTACGTTCATCAGACACTTTAGAGAATTGAGCGATGTCTTCCATGAGGAACTAAACTCATCTATTCTGCCTACAATTTGAAGCTTTATTTGGATTGATTGTGAGTTTCTAATTCTCGTTCCTTGTTTCCTATATTTAAATGCTTCAACTTCTTTGTGCCTGATTGTTTATTGTTTTGTTCTATCTTGTCTGGCCAACTTGTTAGATCAATTCAATTGCTAAGGTTTTGTAGATTCCTGATTGTGAACCTTAACCTAAGTAGCAAACTTGTTCCTTTAGGGCTGATTGAACTAATTGAACAAGTAGGAAGTTGGATGTGTTGTTAAATCCCTCTTTAGGGACTGCAAATACCTTGGTTAATCTATGAACTTAAATCTATCAATTGGGCTAAGTTCTTCTTTAGGGATTGTTCGATTGATAAGGGTATTTATAGGAAACTTAATAGAATGAGAAGAAGTTACAAGGATCACTTCAATCAAATAAAGTGGAAAATTGTAGGTAGAATTGCTTCTCCTAATTGTCTGAATTGCAATTATTTACTTTTGTTTGCTTCAATCCGCTTTGATAAAAGGCGGAACTTTCACACATAAAAACCCCCCAATTTGGTTACATTGGTTGAAACTTGAATCAAACTTGAATTATAACTTTCCCTGTGAATCGACCTCTTGCTTATTGCTATACTAGTTATAGGTCTGAGTTTTCTTTGGCGGATCAACGACAAGTTTTCCCTCCGTCGCACAGCTTTTATTTTAAGGGAGATTTCAGGTCAATGAAGCAAGTGTCATCTCTAGTGCTCAAAAAGGGCTGAAACTTTGTGGGTCGCTTTGGTATCAATAATAAGGCGGGGAAATACTAAAAAATGGGAATTTGGAGGCTAATACAAATAGCTTACCGCGTGAGATTTGCAACACGGCTTGTATTTTATGGGAGATATCGGGTTAATGAAAGAAGTGTAATCTGTAGTGCTCCAAAAGGGTTGAAAATTTATGGGTAGCTTTAATATCATCAATAAGGTGGGAAATTCTAAAAAAAATGGGAATTTGGAGGCCAATACGATCAGCTTACCGCGTGAGATTTGCAACACGGCTTGTATTTTAAGGGAGTTTTCGGGTCAATGAAGTAAGTGTCATCTCTTGTGCTCCAAATGAGCTGAGACTTTTTGGGTGGCTTTGGTATCAAAAATAAGGTGGGGAAATGCTAAAAAATGGGAATTTGGAGGCTAATACGATCAGATTACCGCGGGAGATTTGCAACACGGCTCGTTTTACCGAAGATTCTTCGTTTCTCGGCTTGAAGTCGCGACGGCGAGGAAGAAGACCGCGGACGCGAGGAAGAACTATCATTTCTGGGTTCGTGGTCGCTGTGGCGAGTGGAATTAGTCGCAGCCGTGAGTTGGTGCAGAGGCGAGCTTTTTGCTTGGATGTGGCCGTCCGATCTTGATGTTTGGGTTCTTTTTGTGGGAAGGGAACTTATTAGAGGATATTTGAGGGGTTTTATGGCTGGAGAAACACAAATGAGATGGGAGAAAGGAGGGTTTATGGATTCAAGAGGGTGAAAGGTGAAACTTTTAGTTTTTGGGTTTTGGAGGAGGTGATGGATTTTTCAAGGAGGAGGGTTTTTGGAATCATATTTTTGGTGTGGAATCCTTTTAGGGATTGATGCTTCTTTTATATAGGTGGGACAAAATGGCTCCCTAGGGTTTCATGAGCTACAAGATAAAGTACTTAAGGAGGAGAGAGAGAGAGAGAGAGAGAGAGAGAGAGAGAGAGAGAGAGAGAGAGAGAGAGAGAGAGAGAGACGTGTGAGGGAGAGTGAGAGTGAAAGTGAAAGTGATTCCGTCCTCCCGACTTTAAATCTCGATATCCCATCCCGAGACTCGACATTTGAAATCCGACCGAAACCAAATTCATTTCAAACGACTCTCGAATTCTCAAAATGAATTTCTGCTAATTCGGGTTTAAAATCCGCCAATTTCGGAAATTCAAAATGCGTCGGGATATTTATTTTCCAAGGACTTATTGAATTTAGAAATCGCTCGAGGACGGATTTTCCGAAAACTTTCCTTTTTTAGATACCCTAAAATTCGGTCTTTACATCCATCTTGTTGGATTTCAGCAAAAACTATGGACTTCAAGCACTTTGTGATAGGGTTGACGAAGTCTACGAACGAATCTACACTTATGAAATTGGAGACACAAAGAAGGATTTAAAAATTGGAATTGGAATAAATAGAATTGACTTGTTTAATTCGACTGAAAATCGAATTAATTTAGAAAGTCAGAAATAATACCAATACAATATTCTTTAGTTTCTTGATCCATTGAGGATGGTTAAGGATCTAATGATTACACTGTGGATTAAGGAGATTACGCGAGTTAGAACAACATCTAAAATTGCGAGATAATTTTTTAAATTTTAAAAAAATTAAACAGGGGCATATTTTACAAAAACTAAAAGTGTGGGAGGTTTTTTGTAAATACCCACAAATAGACAGCCCAACAGTCACCTTCTCGCAACTTCAACAGTGATTTTCGGTGATCTTCTGGCAGCTCGTTTTCCTTGCACAGAGCTATGTTTGAGGCGTATGACCTATCATACTGACAAGTGAAATATCTGCTTGAGCGTGATTGTATTGGTTTGTCGGAAGATAAACAACGATGTCAAAATAGCTGCTTGATCAGTGGATGTGGTCTGAACAAAATAGCACACGCACACACATGCTTGGTTAGGTAAGTTCGACTGCAATTTGACGTCAATAAAAGACACCAAAAATGGGTCTTCAATACTTACCACTGCTCATTGATATGCAAGGTTTTTGTGGAATTGATCTGGGGTCGAAGGCGTTGAGCTACGGCTGCGGATATGTAGACCAACGTACGCACGTGAATAGATTAGTTTAGAATCCTGGTCACTTTGAACACGCTTTCTTAACTCCATCGTATGAAATTGGAATTAAAAAAAATTGAAAGTTTTGGAAACTAGACTTATCGGGTTGCATTTCGATTTAAAGAACGTGGGGTTTAAGCAAAAAATGAGAAGGAGGTCTCGCAAACCATCTCAATTTTCGCTCAATCTGGGATTTTCCTAGGCACATGCATCTGCCTGCCACTCGACATCGGTGGGCTCCATTAGTTTTCAATTGGCAGACCTCCTGGTGGCCGTGGCGGCATCGGGGTGGGAGCTGGTGGAGTCGGCGGCGACTTCGTTTGGAGGATGAGATGGGGTGAGTTAGGAATGTAGGAAAACAAAAAGATGTTGAAGGAGCGGCGCCTTTAGCATAGATTTTGACGGGGAAATTGGTTAGGAATTAGGATCGATCCCATAAATAATATGAGACTAGTATACTAAAGGTCGAATCATAGATATGGCAAGGTTTGGGCGAGATTTGAGGGGGTAAATTTTTACCTTGTTAAACAGCCGAACGAAAAGAAAGGAGACGGTTCACCACCCGGTTTGGTCTGATTTAGAAGTGTTAGTTTGAATGGTCCGGTTCACCTAAACCAGAAAAATAGAAAATCACCGGTTCAAGCCTTATTCCTATTTATAACTATATGTATTTATATCCGAAATTTTATTTAGTAAAACTTCACACAACTCAAATACTAAAAATAACAAAACACTTAATTTAAATACATTTTATTTTGCATAGCACAATTTTTGTAAAACATTATATTAAATACTTTATAATTATAAATCTCTCTTTATCTTAAAAATATAAAACTTTACCTTTACATAACATAACATAAAAAAAAACTTTATTTATTTAAATTAGAAGACAAATACCAAAAATAATTTAGAGATATAATATGAAGAAAATATATTTATTTGAATTATAAAAAAATTTCCAAAAATACTTTGGGGTATTCCAGGGGTCTCCAAATGGGCTACTGTTTATTGTGTATGTTTTATATGGTATTTAAGTTTGATTTGGCTAAAAAATTTCGGGTAACGAAATATTTCATTTTTTGACCATTTGGCTTGTGTTTGTATTTAGAGCGATTTCGGTTAATGAATAAAGTGTCATCTCTAATACTCCAAAAGGTCTGAAACTTTGTGGGTAGCTTTGCTATAACATCTAAGGTAGGGAAATGCCAAAAAAAAAAATTGGAGGCCACGACGCCCCACTTTTCTCGGGAGATTTACATTAGGTCCTAACGTACCCTCCCCCTAAAACATGACCCAAAGAGTGAAATACCCCACAGTATTTCATGTTATTTAAATTGGTTAAATTTAAATAAAAGTATATTGTAGTAATTTGGGGTTGTATGAGTATCGAGAATTATTTATTCTCTAGCCTGAACAGTTATATTTAAATAAAAGCGTTTCTTGATATTTTGAGAATCTTGAAACCAAGGGATATATTTTATCTTACCTTATAATATTTTTATAAAGTTAAATAAATAGTTATTTAATTTTATAGTATTATTTAAGGGTATAAAATATCACCTGTAAGTTTAGGTATATAAATATATATACTATAACGGAAGTCCGTACATATAATATAATAGATATACTATAACGGAGTATTATATATACGAATGTATGTGTATGCGTGGTATATTGTATATATTATATACATAGTATAAATATATGTACATATATTATAATACTCCTATATACGTATGTTATGTGTGTATACATATATGATACATATACCCTACGTTTTTTTTTCCTTATGTAGAAGAATCAGGGGTTGCTTATATTTATATAGTATAATATAATTATACGATCCATATTACATACCATTACGGAAGTGATGTACCAACTGTACATATATACAATTTAGATGAAGTCAAGTATGGGCTAGGGCCCAATCCCCTTCGCAGCCCAGCCCACTCTGAGATTCCTGGAGCTGATTGAGCCAGCCGAGTTGACTCGGTCGAGTCAACTCCGTCTTCTACCTCCAACCGAGTAAATTCAAGCTTGCAATTAAGCGACGGTTACGTCCCAATAATGGAAGAAATCAGTGCCAAGTAAATGCTATAGATAAGGACGTCGTGTTGGAGGGTCCAATCGATAGAATCTCATTGATTTCGTCGTTGAATCATTAACGTAATCCTCCCCCGTTTCACGAGGTTTTCGGGCATAACGGTCGAGTTAATGGACGAATTACACCGCGGTGATGAATGGAAATGATTTGGGGAGTGAATTCAGAGATAACTACGTCGTTAATTTGTGGTTATCCACTCCGAAGGAGCTCACTATAAAAAGGGAGCACCCTCTACCTTTCCGGGTGCAATTCATCCGTATCACTCACAATTGGAGCTCTTCTTCTATTCCATTGTGTTCCTTACATCCCTAGAAGCAATTCTATGTCAACAATTTGTTAAACTACATTCGAAATTCAAAAGCCCCAAATTTGCTCCGCCCCCTTCACCGTCGTCGGACCACCGGTGCGCCGCCTTGCCGCCGCCGAGTCGACCGGAGCTGCACCGTCTGACGTCGGAGCCGCCACCCACGGTAGTCAGAGCCACCGAGCCACACCGAGCCCTCCGCGTCGAGCCCTCGTTGTCACCTTCCAGTAGCCGTGACGTCTCACTGTGTACGTGTGTGTTGCAGCTTGGATTTGTGAAGAAGAAGGGTAAATTGCTCAATCAGCCCCACACTTTCTATTCTCACAATAATTGCCCTTTTCTAAATTATAAAAATTACAGATTGGGTCCGTAATTTTTATTGGGGTTAAATCAGTTGATTAATATCTTTATTCCTTTGAATCGCAGCCTTTCACCAACCTCCTTACGCGCACACTCCAACGCAAGTCTTTCAAGAGGTGGGTAGTGGTCTTATTTAACGACCTTTTCCTATTCGATTTACGCTACAAATTGAATAAAAGTCGTATGTGACCAAAATACCATCTAATAAATTCATTTCGTTGTGTGATGTGATTTTGGTGTAGATTCGTTCGACGCCACCAAATTCAACCGTATAACTTCCCCGACTCAAGAACAACAAGAAGGCAAGTGACAATCCGAGCATTTCCGCTCACTTGGTACCTTCGTGTCTTGTTGTTTTCTTTCCTTGCAAATGCATGCCAACTCGATTAAAAATAAATTACAATCACTTGCTTTGTGTAATTTATTTATCCGTTCTTTTGGAATTGGCATGTAACCGGGTAATGTTATTATTCGACCTTATTATAAAAAAATAACGTAGATACCCGCTTTATAAAAATGCATGATTTATTCTTCATCCTTTCATGCAATTTATTAGGTATGTAATATGCCTTTATTTATGTTCCATGCATTTTATTTATGGTCTTGGCATCCATTTTACTTTTATTAAAATGGATAAATTTTCATGCGTGATCACCTAGGTTGGCCTTAATCACTAGTTAACAATGTGTTGGAATAGTAGTACGTGGAACTCAATTGCATCAAGAGTAAATACAAATAAAAACTATGTAGTATAATGCGAGGTCGGGGCCGTTATTCCCCGGTCTAAAAGTTTCATGAAACTAACACATTCCGAATGCGCACATATACATATCATTTAATCGGAATGTTACACTACCAAATAAAAAGGTTTTAGGTCGTGTCCACTTTAGTAAGTGGGGCCAGTATCATTATAAAAAAAATGTGTTTCTTTATAAAGAAATAATGTTAAGCTATGCAATGTGAGATAGTGAGTGAATAATATTTATTCATTTGGCCAAAGTTTTTGTTTAGACTCGATATCGGGGGACACTAAGTCAACCCTTTTCCCACTCCTAATAGTAGGCTCTCCCTAACGTCTGGGTAACTACTAGCGGGACGGATTTGGGCCACACGGAGTACCTCATAATCCGATATCGAGTCCGAACTTAATAAGAAAAATGTTTTCATGGTGATCATAAAACGCATTTCTAAAAGCTATATCATATCCCATCCGTAATCAGGATATGGTTCCTATGGTGCCCGTCGCCTACTTCACTTTCTCATTCAACCCTTCGGGGTTATCCGTGCCCTAGAAGTCGTGTCATTAATTCACCAACCCACTAAAATACTCTAATAATCACATTTGGGTTTAAATTCACACCATTAAAGGTCAATGGATTTAAATCCGAAGAAGTCCCAGTTTTGAGCCGTCATTTGCTAGTTCTCACGAACTAACCGTCCTTTCTTTTGGATGGCTGGTATCCCTCGGATATCAGGCCATGACCCGCAGGTCTAAGGTAAGCGTTGTCATCGAAGGTTGGGCACTTGGATCCGGAATCATCTTCTTTTATGGCTTTACTTTCTTAGTCGTTTGTATAGGATGTTTTAATAATGTAAAAGATATGAATTCCGCTGGTTTGATTTATGAACTTTTATTTGCTAAGACTTGGTTTAATATTTTGATGTAATAACTTGAATCTTTTTATAAAGACTTCCGCTATCATATATTATATTTGTATCATCTTGTTTATGGGAGCATGATAACATGTCCCTATAAGCCTCAGGTGAATTCAAAGACATTAAAGTCTGCGGATTCACTGGCGCTGCAACATTCCCTTGGGATCTAAAAAGGGGGTGTTACAAAGAGCTCCAAATGGGCTTCTATTCGTTGCGTATGATTTATATGGTATTTGAGGTTGATTTGGCCCAAAAAAATCGGGTTTCGGAACATTTCATTTTTTTTACCATTTGGTCTCGCCTTGTATTTATGGCGATTTCATTTAATAAAGAAAGCGTCATCTCTAGTGTTTCAAAAGGGTTGAAACATTGTGGATAGTTTTGTTGTCACAAATAAGGTGGGAAAATGCCAAAAAAACATGAATTTGGAATCAATGACGCCTCACTTTGCTCAGGAGATTTACATTAGGTTCTAACGTACCCTCATCCGACGTATTGCAGACCACATTTTTCAGCCTAAATTAACTAATTCTACTCCTAACTGTCAGATTGCATTCATCAAGGAAAAATAAAATAACACAACACTTCATATTTACACATCAAATCACCCAATGCTTATCAAAGAAGCACCAACACCCGATTCCATTTCTCAGTTCAGCACCAGCAATGGACAATCCCTAAGGGAAAAACTTAGTTTTGAGAGTTCAGGCGAATCACCCCCAATTAGGCCATACATTCACACGAGATGGCGTATACTTTGAAGATGATCGTCTTAGTATAGGACGACTCAGTCCGGGCAACGGTGTCTTCTCCCGTATAACTGATGTACTTATCCGGGCGGATACAATAGCAGCGATGCCTGGACCCTCCCCTTGCTCCTCCTCATCTTGATAGTCACCTCGACGATGTGGGTCGTCGTCAGGCCCGTGCATAAGCCTCACCTCTCTCTCATTTCACTCATACCTCAACAAGACAACAACCATCTCCTCTAATTTCTAATCTCATCTCGATCTCTATAACTGCTCTGTATTAAGGCCAATGACGTGATGAGCAAGAGAAGCGAATCCAGTGTCCAAGGCCCACGACGCGATGAGGAGGAGGGTGAATCCAGTGTCCAAGGCTCGCGACATGAGGAGGAAGAAAAGCACACGCTATTGAGTGTGACCCAATTTTGGGCCGTTATATTCACATGCTGGTTCACAAAGCACCCGAGGGATGAAAACACTTGCGATGCCAGTTGTAATTTCTGCGGGACGGTCTTCAGGCACCCAAAGGGGGGAGGATATGGGAACTTCAAACGTCATATCCAATTAAAGCATCTAGAGAAACTAGCATTGGCCAAAGATTTATAAATTTATTATTTAGTGTTGTTTCTCACTTAAAATATCGACATTAGTAAGTTAACACTTGATTTTGATGTTTTTTCTGCGTTTATTTACGTTTCATGAAAATAATATGTCAACGGGTAACAGGAAACGGTATTTTCAAAACGCCAAACCACCGCAAAAGCGCAAACCGATTCAATTCAACCCGAAACTTAACCAGCAGATCGACATGCCGAGTAACCGAAGGGGTTCGAACCGCACGCGTTCACGATGCCCCCAACTTTTCCCCAATCTGAAAAGGCAACTGACCTCCCGCGTTTTCCCAATGTGCCCCACTAATCGAAGTGCGCGTGGACTATCCCCCGATCACGTATCTAGAGACGGTCTCCGGATAATGGATAATTTCTACTTTATTAGTGGCTTTTATTGATTATTAAATGAAATTTTGGTGGAAAAAATATAATCAAATTAATGGGTTACAAAGAGAATTGAATCATTGACTAATGGGAAAGAATAAGATTTTTTACCAATACACTATAACTGCTTTAGTTAAACTTACTAATAAAAAAATCCATATAGTTAAAAAAAAAAATTGGGCCCCCTTTTAGTTTTGGGCCCGATCGAGGCGGAGGCCTCTTGTGCCACCCCGTCCGGCCTTGCGAAGACCGGAGTCCATGTACCTTGTCTACACTCGACGAATTGCTTTCACAAACTCCGACTTTGCATTCACACCATTTCACCGTGTAATTGGTGAAAACTAGTGAGCATGCCCGTGCTACGCACGGGACTTATTTTAATATATATTTATTTATTAATATATTATTATTATAATTTTATTACTAATAATTTTTTTCTCTAAAAGTTTTAATATCTTTAGTTATCTTTGAAATTCGACAAATATATATATTAGCTTGACTCTATTTATCTTCTTACTCACTTCTATATGTGATTTAACTATATAAGTTAAAAAAACGACACTTGCTTTAGAAATGCATGTTGTAGCTATAGATGACTTATTTTAAATATATATTTTTAATTAATATATTATTATTGTAATTTTATTACTAATAATTTTTATCTCTAACAGTTTTAATATGTTTATATATATATATCATTGAAATTTGATAAATATATTAACGTGGCTCTATTTATCTTCTTACTCACTTCTACATGCAATTCCACTATATAAGCAAAAAAAATGATAATTGCTAAATATTGCATGTGTTTAGGTTTAAAATAAATAAAAAACAATATACTTGAAAAATGTTGCAGGTGTAGAGATTTGATCCTACACCTCATGGAATTGAACTATACCTATAACCAATAAGCTACAACAACCTTCTAATTTCTTAAGTAAATATTAAATATATATTAGATTTATTTGTATGTATTTAATTAGGTGAGCTTTCATCCAAATTTACATATAGTATAGATTCCATCATGTAGTTATCAATCACGGAAAAGAAAAGACAAAAACAAGGGCGTTTAAATCCATCGTCCAAGTATTCCGAAGAGATAGCAAATTGAATTTAGAGCGCGAAATTCGGTCCCCGGTGAAGAGTGAGGGTGAAACTGAGACTTTCCGGCGGTCCAAATTATGATAATCCTCTCCCGCTCTCCATTTGTAAAAATGTCAAAAAGACAAAATTCGTCCTTGAAATCTAAAATTTGGAATATACAGAAAATAGGCAAGGGGTTGCTCTAATAAATATTAATGGAGTCGTAGAGCAAAATGGGTTGAGAAATCGCATGGCTCCTACAATAAACACGCGTAAGAGTCTCCCTTTGCTTGCTAATTGCTAATGATGAATTCCCCACCACCAAAAGGATTTCCCATTCAACCCCGTCGTTCATACCCTATCCCCCGCCGACAGCGAAATCCAAATCCCCCATGACATCCCCTGAAATCGTGGTCAAAATCGACGAAGCCGATGCCGATGACGACCGTCCCACCCACGGTCACCTCCGTGAATCTAGCTTCGATTTCGATGCCGGCGGCACCAAATCCTCCTCCTCCTCCTTCGCCCGCAGCAGCCGCACCGCCAGCGACGAGTTCTCTTTCGGGGCTCCCACCGCTTCCACGGGCTCTGCCTCCCCTCGTAACCTTCCCTCCTACTCCTCCGACGATCCTCCTTCCCGCTTGATCTCCCAGTTCCTGGAGAAACAGAGGGCCTCCGGGGGTGAATTGGCCCTCGACATGGATATGGAGATGGAGGAACTGCGCAGGGACACCCGCCGCACCGCCGGCCTCCCTCCCCTCCATCCGGACTGCCTCCACTCCAAACAAAGCCAGAACCCGAACCCAAACCGAGGCCTCAGTCCTCTCCCCTCCCCAGGCCGAGCCAGCGGCGAGATGCTCCGCGTCTCCTTCAAGGACCAGCGGGTGGACATGTCCCACCGCCGCACCACCGACTATAACGACCTCGGAGAGCTGACCTCCTCCGACGATTCGGACGGGTACGAAGACAACATGGACGACGATGCAACGGCCGCGTCGGGGCTCCTTGGGGAGGAGAGGCGGGCCAGCTGCCTGCCCAGCCGAAGGTTCCAGAGCCACAGGGATAATCCGGAGGTGGTTAGGTGCACCTCGAACGCGGCGTACGACAGGGTTCCTACACTGTCGAGGAACAAAACGACGCGTTCCAGGTTGATGGACCCCCCAATCTCGGAATCCAAGTCCGGGCGGTACAGCGGCAGATCGGGTCCCATGCGTTCGGGCCTCCTGGGGAAGGGGAGTGGGGACGGGGACCCTGAAGAAGAGGACGATCCCTTCCTGGACGAGGATTTGCCAGATTCGTACAGGAAGGAGTCGGTTGGTTGCTGTGCGGTGATGGAATGGATCAGCCTTGTTTTGATAATCGGCGCTCTCTTTTGCAGCCTTTTGGCCCCTGGTCTAAGGAACAGGGATCTGTGGAGGCTCAAGCTCTGGAAGTGGGATGTCATGGTCCTTGTTCTCATCTGTGGAAGGCTTGTCTCCAGCTGGGGGATACGCTTCATGGTCTTCTTCATCGAGAGGAACTTCATGCTCCGAAAGCGCATTTTGTATTTCGTCTTCGGCTTGAGGAAAGCTGTCAAGAATTGCATCTGGCTCGGATTGGTCCTCCTTACCTGGCATTCCCTTTTTGACCAGAGGGGTGAGGACGAGAGCAACGTCGAGTTTATCAACACGGTCACCAAAGTCCTTGTTTGCTTCCTGGTGGCTTCTGTGGTCTGGCTTTTCAAGGCTTTGATAATCAAGGTCTTGGCCTCTTCTTTCCATGTGAATGCCTACTTTGATCGGATACAGGAGACCTTGTTCAACCAGTTTGTGATCGAGACCTTATCCGGCCCTCCCTTGTTTGAGCTTCATAGGGCCAAGGACGACGAGGACATGTCCCCCTCCGAGATTCAGAGGTTTCAGAACGCTGGAGTAGTGTTTCCCTCGGGGGACCTCAAAGCAACTGCAGCAGCTTCTCCTCGAGCAAAGAGTGAAAGGAGCATCTTCGCGAGTGGAAACCTTATAAAAAAGAACTCCATTGGGCATAGCATCACGAATTCGGGACCTCTCAATAAGAAGCAGGACAAGTATAGCCAGGGAATCACCATTGATCAGTTGCACAAGCTGAACCAGAAGAATATATCAGCTTGGAATATGAAGAGACTGATGAACATTGTTCGTCGTGGAGGCCTAACCACTTTGGATGAGGATATGGTGGCTACCGCTAATGAAGATGACTCGGCAAGGCAGATTAGGAGCGAGGTTGAGGCCAAGGCTGCTGCCAGGAAGATTTTCCGGAATGTCGCCAGGGCAGGAGCTAGGTAGGTTACTGGATTGTGAAACAAAGCTCCTCCTTAATTTTAATTGATTCACTCGATTGTGAAATATATATAAATATACATAGTGTCATGTTAATTTATATGTAACTCACTAGCTTGCTGTGTATTGTTGTCAGGTTTATGTACTTGGAAGATTTGCTGAGGTTCATGGACGAGGACGACGCCCTAAAGACTTTGGGACTCTTCGAAGGAGCTCTAGAAAGTGAGAGAATCAGCAAATCATCTCTGAAGAACTGGGTGGTAATTAATAATATTATTATTCCTTTAGTTAATATTCTTCTTCTTTCCATATATACCACATATTTCTTTAATTTTGATTGCCAACGGCCCAACACACACTAGCTACTATAGCTAGATATACTCCGTATTATTAATGTTACTGCCTTAGCTCTCGTGATCATATTTTATAACATATATATATATATGTGTAATGTAATGAAGGTGAATGCATTCAGAGGAAGAAGGGCACTTGCTTTAACCATTAATGATACAAAATCTGCCGTAAACAAACTCCACAAGATAGTGAATGTGCTTGTGAGTGTCATCATAGGCCTAATCTGGCTTATCATACTCAACATCGCCACCTCCAAGTTCCTCGTTTTTGCGAGCTCTCAGGTTCTTCTGGTGGCATTCATCTTTGGCAATTTCTGCAAGAATGTGTTTGAATCCATAATCTTCCTCTTCGTTATTCACCCTTATGATGTTGGTGATCGTTGTGAAATTGATGCAGTTCAGGTGAAGATTAATTAATATGAGAAATCAATATAATATAAATATATATATATATATATATATATATATATATATATATATATATATATATATATATATATATATATATATATATATATATATAGTACGTACGTTGTTAATGTATGCATGCCTTAGGTTTTGTCTAACTTATGCATATCTTCGTATATATATATGCAAATGCACTGCCCATGCCAGATGATAGTTGAAGAGATGAACATCTTAACCACCGTGTTCTTGAGATTCGACAACCAGAAAATCATATTCCCCAACTACGTCCTCTTGAATAAACCGATAGGCAACTTTTACAGGAGTCCGGATATGGGAGACGCGGTTGAATTCTGTTTCCATATACTGACTCCACCAGAGAAAGTGTCTCTTGCAAGGCAAAGGATACTGAGGTAATTTTGCATATATATTTATTTAATTTATCTGCTTACCAATTAATATATATATATATATATATATATATATGTTGCATGTCAATTAATGCTGGCTTTTTGAATTCTCGATCGATCGATCGATCAGTTATATTGAGAACAAGAAAGAGCACTGGCATCCGAACCCAATGATCATACTAAAGGACATGGAGAGCTTCTACACATTGAAGATCGCTATATGGTTGCAGCATAAGATGAACCACCAGGACATGGGGGAGAGGTGGGGAAGACGAGCCCTCCTGGTGGAAGAATGTGTCAAGGTCTTCAGAGAGCTTGACATTGAGTATCGGGTGCTGCCTTGGAATGTCAATGTTCGCGCTATGCCCCCCTTGTTGTTCGAAAACACCTCTCCTAACCCAAACATGAGCATCGGCTCACCTCAAGGGGGCGTCCACCGGTGAAAATATAGATGGTAGTTTGTCAATCGGACAAATATTTGCGCCGCAGTTATGGTGTAGCCTGTAGGAATTAAGTATTGCTTTCTTTTAGCTAGCAAAGGTGGTGTGTCCATAACGTAACTGTACATGGAATGTTTAGTGTTAAGACTTGGTAAGATTTAACTTGCGGATCCGCATCTGGTTTTGCTGAACCTTGCATTTTAATACTACCTATTTTCAGTGGCGGATCCGGAATTTATTTTGGTGGGGGGCTAAAAAAAAATTTTAAGAATTTTTTTTTTCCATGTGTATGAAAAAAACAATTTTGTTTAAATAATTAGAAAAGCTTTAAATTTGTTATTTAAATATATATTTTTATGGAAAAAATTAAAGAAAAACTAGAAAATTAAAAAAAAATGAGAATTATTTTTATATCTATATATAGAAAATAATGTTTTTGTTAAAATATATTCAAGAGGGCCTTAAATTTGTTAAAATATATTCGAGAGGGTGGGCATGGAGGTGTCCTCAGTGGCGGCGGAAGCATCAAACTTCCCACAACGCCACTGGAGAAGCAACAGGCCATGAGCGGCAACAGGAATCCGAGAGCTATAGGAGGATAGAAGGATGGGTTGAAAAGACGGATGAGGAGATGGAGCATGTAGAAGGAACTTGAAGAGGAGAAGAAGCCATGGAAGGCAAAAGGGGCGGGGGCAGCGGCGGCAGACCGAGTACTGATCGACCCATACAAAGCAGCACCAGCCCACATTGCAAGCCCAAGGCTACTGATGCAGAGAAGCCCAGTTGTTCATCATCACCCAATATCACTTTAGAACATTCGTGAATAGTACTGAAATTGTATATAAATACTCTCTCATGTATTCTGTTATGAATGAGACAAAGAGAAATCAATTCCTGCAGATTTGCTCTCCACTATCCTCTACCCACGATTATATATTCAGATTGGTATCCGAGCAGGTTTAACGACCTTCGTCGTCCCTTTTTTTTCCGTTCAAACAAAACCCTAAAAATCCTACCTTTCAATGGACGATCCTTCACTAAACTCGGTGCTATCACAACTTCAAGCTGCCATGGCTCAAGCCTCTCTTACTTCTCCTAATCCTCCCTTACCAAACTTCAATTCCCTCAATACAGTCAAGCTTTCTCCCACCAATTTCCCTACCTGGATCCGACAGATCACACCTTATTTAAGGTCTCAAAGGCTCATGGGTTTTGTCGATGGAACCAAGCCCTGTCCAGAAGCTACTGCTGAAAACCCGGCTGTTGTGGACGACTGGATCGCCCGAGACCAACTCATCGTTGCCATCTTAACGGCGTCTCTCACCGAGCAGGTCATAGTCCAAGTTCTGGACTGTGACTCTGCCAAACGCATATGGGAACGGCTTCACAGCCTTTACTCTGCTCGCACAAGTGGCCCCAGGTGGTTCAAACACGTCTTCAACTCTCCACCATAAAGAAAGGGGACGAGTCTGGTGCTGAATACTTCAACAAGGTTCAAGGTCTTGTTCTTCAAATTCAAGCGGCTGGTCACATTGTGTCTGATGATGAGTTCATTGCATACCTCCTCTCTGGCTTGGGGACTGAATATGATGCTATGGTGAATGTTGTCACTTCCAACTCCATTCTCCCACCTCCTCATGAGGTTCTTACGCACATACTCCGTCAAGAGGCCCGAATTGCTCGACAGCAGGAACTCCTTCGTTCCACAACCCAGGTATCACTTAATAATACCTCTACTGATTCATCTCCTGAGGCAAATTTCACTGCCAACAGAGGTCGTGGAGATTTCTCCGGTGGCCGGGGAGGAAGGGGCAATTGGGGAGGCCGAAGCTCCTCTCGTGGTGGTCGTTCGTACCAAACCTTTTCTGGAGCCCCCAATAATCGTCCGGCGTGCCAGCTCTATGAAAAGAAAGGCCATGCCGCGGCTCGTTGTTGGAGTCGCTTTGATCATACTTTCCTTCCTCCTCCTCCGAGATCATTTCAAGCCAACAAGACAACAACCAATTGGTTTCCAGACACGGCCGCGACACACCATTACACTCCTGACATCACCAATCTGAGATTTGATCATTTACCTTATGAAGGAACAGAGACAGTAACCTTGGGCGACGGCTCCTCTCTTCCGATTCAGAACTACGGTTCCACTACTCTTTCTCATCCTTCTTGAATTTTTCATTTGTCTAAAATTATTCATGCTCCTGCTCTCAAACGAAACTTAATCTCTGTCAATCGTTTCTGTAAAGAAAATCGAGTCTATTTTGTTTTTGACACTGATTCCTTTTGTGTTAAGGACTCCGTGACGGGGGCGCTTCTTCTCAAGGGAGCCGTTGATGGCGGTCTGTATGTTTGGCCATCGAGTGAACCATCGCCACCATCGCTGCAAACTACCACCACCACCTCCCCATTGTCGTCTTCTTCACCTCCCCTCTAGCACTGCAGATTAGGTCATCCGTCAAAAGAAATCACCCAGTTTGTTTGCTCTTGTTTTTCCCTAAATGGGCCTGTTGGTCATGTTGGATCAGCCCACAACTATCCCTGTGAGTCTTGTTCTCAGGCAAAGGCACATGCCTTACCTCACAAACCCAGTGTCTCCAGATCGACTATGGTCTTGGATTTGTTATTTATAGATGTTTGGGGTCCGTCTCATGTTATTTCTCGCAATGGAAACAAATACTTCTTATCAATTGTGGATGATTTCTCAAATTTTATTTGGGTTTTTCCGTTTCAATCCAAAGATGAAGTCTCGTCTATTGTCCGGATTTTTATTCCACTAGTCACAAATTATTTTGGCCGATCCATCTTTTCAATTCAAACGGATAACGGGACTAAATTTTCCAAATTGAAGCCATTGTTTGCCCAATTGGGGATTCATCACCGCTTAACTTGTCCCTATTCTCATCCTCAAAATGGAACCGTTGAGTCAAGGCATCGTCGCATTGTGGACATGGGGCTCACCATCCTTAGCCATGCCTCTCTACCACTAAACTTTTGGGATTATTCTTTCCAAACAGCCTCTTACCTTTTAAATCGGCTTCCCTCTCAAGTCCTTCACAAAAACTCTCCCTATTTCACTCTATTTGGCTCCATACCGGACTACAAGTTTGTACGGGTCTTCGGGTGCTTATGTTTTCTGAATCTCCGACCTTACAACCGGTATAAATTTTGGCTTCGTTCAAAACCAATGCTTTTTCTAGGCTATTCCTCAAACCACAAAGGCTATATTTGCCTTGATTGGACCACAAATAAAATTTACATATATCAAGGGATGTTTTATTTCATGAAAATTCATTCCCCTTTTCACAAAAGGCCTCCACTTTCCCTGTTTTACCAACCGAGCCTCCCATGGCCCAATTGCCTTTGTTTAGTCCAATTAATTATCAAGCCCAACAATCCCCTCAGCCTCGAAATGCTTTGGCTCCAAGCCCTTATTCATCTGGGAAACACACAGTGCTTCATCGTCATCCTCGACCACGCCTCCACAAACCCCAAACACATCAACTCATCCCATGATAACACGGGCTCAATCCCATATCTTTCGGCCTCTCATTAGAACAGACGGTACAATCCCTTGGCCTAGCTGCTCGATCACCACTATCATCCCGGAAGAACCGACTTGTTACACAGAGGCCTCTAAATATCCGGAATGGCGCCTCGCCATGGCTCAAGAATTCAAAGCCCTCCTTGAAACAAACACTTGGACCTTAGTTCCTCCTAATCCTACATTCAATGTCCTCGGAGTGAAATGGGTCTTCAAAACGAAGCGGAAATCCGATGGTTCTCTTGAACGACGGAAAGCCAGACTTATGGCTAAGGGGTATCACCAACTCACGGGCCTTGATTACTCAGAGACCTTTAGCCCCGTTGCCAAACCATCGACAATTCGCCTTCTTTTGTCCCTCGCAGCGATGAATGGCTGGTGCACTCGGCAACTTGATAGACAGAATGCGTTTTTACATGGCACTCTTGAGGAGGACGTTTACGTCACACAACCATCGGGTTTCGTTATCTCTTCTCATCCTCTTCATGTATGTAAGCTGAATCGCTCACTTTATGGTCTTAAACAGGCGTCTGGTTTTCTCGTCTCAGTGACTACCTTCTTTCCATTGGTTTTTCTTCTTGTCCGTCTGATGCTTCTTTGTTTGCCTATCGCCAAGGTTGCCAATCTGTCTCCGTATTGGTATACGTCGATGATCTGTTGGTGTTGTCCTCTAACACATCTTTATGTACAAAGTTTGTTAATACTATCTCCAGGGCATTTCCAGTGAGAGATTTGGGTCAAGCCAACTACTTCCTCGGCATTCAAATCACACGAGATGCAACGGGGTTTTCATTATCCAAGTCCAAACACATCTCGGAGGTCCTGTTGAAAGCCGGCATGAGCAACTGTCGACCGATCTCTACACCCATTTCCACCACCAATGATACAGCCGAGTCGTCTCCCCTGTTTCATAATCCGCAGTTGTACCGCAGCATCGTTGGTAGTCTCCAATACCTCAACTTTACGCGCCCAGATGTTGCCTTTGCTCTGAACAAGGTGTCGCAATTCATGCATCAGCCCAAAGAGATTCATTGGCAGGCAGTCAAACGCCTCTTGCGCTATTTGAATCACACAAAAGATCTTTCCTTCCACATTTCGTCTGTCTCCCATCATGCTTTGTTTGCCTTCTCCGATGCAGATTGGGGTGCGGATCGATCAGACAGACGATCAGTGGGTGCTTATTGCATATATCATGGCTCAAATCTTGTCTCTTGGTCATTGAAAAAGCAACCAACTGTGTCGAGATCCTCGACCGAGGCAGAGTATAGAGCTCTAGCTGCTGCTACGTGTGAATTGATATGGCTTCAAAATTTGTTGGGATCGATCGGACTTGGCATTCGTCAAGCACCCACCCTATGGTGTGACAACCTGGGGGGCAACGTACCTTGCGGTGAATCCGGTACTCCATCATCGGATTGAACACCTATCTTTAGATTATCATTTTGTTCGCGAAAGAGTGACGAACAGGTCTCTCAAAGTCGCCTTTGTTTCATCCAAAGATCAAGTTGTTGATCTCCTTACCAAGGCTCAATCATCATCTTTGTTCTATCGCAACCAATCCCATCTATGCCTTCGTCAGCTGGGATCGCCGGGGAGTACTGATCGACCCATACAAAGCAGCACCAGCCCACATTGCAAGCCCAAGGCTACTGATGCAGAGAAGCCCAGTTGTTCATCATCACCCAATATCACTTTAGAACATTCGTGAATAGTACTAAAATTGTATATAAATACTCTCTCATGTATTCTGTTATGAATGAGACAAAGAGAAATCAATTCCTGCAGATTTGCTCTCCACTCTCCTCTACCCACGATTATCTATTCAGAACCGAGGCTCTGTTGAGAGCGTTTTAGGTTTATGATTTCAGAAGATGATGAATTGTCATGAGCAAGGGTGTCAAAAATGGGAGGTGGAGGAGACATTCGTGAATAGTACTAAAATTGTATATAAATACTCTCTCATGTATTCTGTTATGAATGAGACAAAGAGAAATCAATTCCTGCAGATTTGCTCTCCACTCTCCTCTACCCACGATTATCTATTCAGAACCGAGGCTCTGTTGAGAGCGTTTTAGGTTTATGATTTCAGAAGATGATGAATTGTCATGAGCAAGGGTGTCAAAAATGGGAGGTGGAGGAGAGGGGGTAGAGTGGTAGTAATTGGTGTGAATTGTACTGAAGTCCGTTGGGTGCGCCCTTGCGCTCATAGCCTAGCACATAAGCCGAGCGGGGTTCCATCCTAAAACCAATTGGCATTAGGAGGAGTAACCCACTAGCTTATATATTATGGCTTCTTTGTTTGTATAATCAATGTGGGACACTTTGTCTCTTCACATTCTCAACAAATTGCTGAGGGGTTGCAAATGAAACGCGGGTTTCATTCATTCATTTTTTTTTAAAAAAAATTAACTTAAAAATACAAATTAAAATAAACGTGGTTTGAAACAGCGTTTTACCCAAAATTAATTATAAAACGCGGTTTGAAACCGCGTTTTAGTTTTTTTCGTTTGTTTTTTTCCCATCCCTAGATTTCACTTCTTATGAATGGAGACCGCGTTTCTCTGCCATTCCTGGAAATTTTTAATATTTTTGTAAATTTTTTCAAAGTTTGATTTTTTTTGTAATTTTTTATTTTTTTTTTAATATTTTGGAAAAAAAATCGTCAAAATATCCGATTTGGGTACCATATGATAATTTTGCTCTTGTCAATAATCCCATACAACACAAAATATGGAGTCGCAATTGCACTAATTAACAGATGTCATGTTGGTCTTTCATTCAGATATCGATGCTCAAAAGTCAAAACTCATGAAGATGAAATATACAGACATATTTACATGAAATGAAAGAATGCTTATTGTGTTTTTGGAATTTCTTTTAATTAGGCACCAAGGATGTTAAGAAGAATGGCTCTAGTCTTGACCAGGCGCCTAAACAGGCACTCAAGCACTTCATCGAGCTCTTTAATTTCAGCCTCGAGCTTCAGCATCTTGCTCCTCAGCTTGTCTGCTTCCACAATATTAAGGCCGCCCTTCCTCCCAAATAAAGGAATTGCAACATCAAGTTTGTCAAATTCACTTGTTGATGCCGATTCATCCTTGCTGTGGAGCAAAAGCTTCGAAACCACAGACCATCTGCTCTTCTTTAGTTGAGCCTTTGGGCTTGCTATATAGGACAGCAAGGACCCAAATATCTTGGCTGTCACAACCTCCACTTGTCTCAAGATTCCTACCCTGGCGTCATTCTTTATTACATGATCCCCAGATGAACATCTCTCAAGCACCGTCTTGGTGTCTTTCAAGGACCCTTTGACCACCTGCTTTATCTTCTTTCTAGAACTCATGTATCGAGAAACTTGATTAGCGAGATTCAATTCACCTCTCCCTCTTCTTCGTAGCAACGATTGAATGCCTTGAATGCAATCCTTCATCTGCAAAAGTGCATCCTTTGCACTGCCACACACATCCAAGAGCCTAAGAGATGCATCTAACTGGTCATCAACCCTGCAGGATAGGACAATGGATTGCTGATTCAGCCCCAAAAAGAGCAACTGGTCAAGGCAATCATACAAGTCTTTTAGACCAACGAGGCTATGAATCAAGGATGACAATGAAGCTGAAGTAGAAGCAGCCTCGGAAGATGTCAATCTGCACAAGTGCTCCTCCAAGTGAAGCAGTCGTAGACGTCGGGGAGGTCTGGATGGCAAGCTGAATGAGCGAGCAGGGCAAGGGCTTTCAGTGTTTTGGGGAAGGGTCATATTACAAAGAAAAAGGCACAACCTGGGTTTAATTTGGTAGTAGGTGAGATGAGTACGTAGTTCAGCTCATTCAATTCAATTCAACTACATATAGACAGACAAGTAAGAGGTGTGACAGGAACCATCTTCATATGTTTACCAATGTGATGTGGTGTGACAGCATCCAGAAATGTTGCAAGATGTCACCCTCCTGCCCACCTCACCAGCTAATATCAGTTCCTATCAAATCCATACATACTTCAACCAACTTAGGCGTTGACATAAAACCATGGTCGAGGATCATATCATGATCCGAAGAAGGCTTTTGTCTCGATGTGTGTTCATGTTTCTCGGCAGTTTCTGGTCAAGGATGACGCACACGGTTAATTTTTAATCATGTTTCAGAGGCCGGCTATTTGGTATTTTGACCCAAGAATAATATAATGGTCAATGCAATCCAAACGCCCTCTGCTCGACCATTACAACTTGTTTAGCCTAAAAGGCTACAAATGAAAAAACTAGCCAGTGGTAAAATCAGGCAATTGCCATGACAGGCAAGTAGTGCAAGTGGTGGTTCTGGTTCCAACAATGACTGCCCAGGCTGCAAACATTCATGCACTAACCTCAGCAATAACAACAACTCGCAAGCCATGATCATGAACATGAAATAGGGAGCTTTGAGCAATAAAGAATATATTAACAGGCTGACCACTTTCAAGTTTCAAGGATATACTACTCATTTCTTTCCCGTTTCTAATGTCTGCTCCCAGTCCCAATTCCCGACTTCCCGTACTAGTAGTAAATAGTACTAATAAGCAGCCAGCACTCCCAGCAGTGGTTCTCATCTGTACAGTAAACAGCCCTAAAATTCACTTATTCTACCCCTCTGCTCAATGTTTCCCTAGCTATTAGGGAGTATAATGATACATAATGGAGTACTGTAGTGTATATAATACACTAATCTAAAAAGACTCATCCTTCAGCGGCATCCCACACGACTTGCATCCAACCACCCTTCATGATCCTAAACTCGTTACTGATACTAAACTTCAACTGATTTTCATCATCACCATATGTTACCTGACATCCCCTGCCCTTGTTTCGCTCAGCCGCTTCAAGACTTGTCCACTGATTAAGTTCTACAGATTTTCAGCTGCTCTAGAGGAACCGGCCAGGGGTTCATCTCACACCCCAGATGTATGGGATGATTACAAAAAGGCAAGAAACAGCAAAATGCAGTCATCAAACTCTAGCATGTTCCCTAACAACCTCTTCACTTCGAGATAGCAGCTCCTCATATACTTTTAGGGACTCAGATGTGTATCTGTCCATGGCCTCAAAGATGTGTTGTAGACCCGCCTGTAGACTAGCCTTATTGCTAGTGTCACTCTGATAAACAATGTTCCCAGACAACAACAGGCTACTCGAGTCAGTAGATGCAAGAACCATCTTATCCAATGCTTGTATCTGTTTCTGTAACTTCATATCCTCTCTATCAAGATTCTTCACCTTCCTTTCAATGTCCTTGTCAGTGACCAACCTCTGTCGCATCTCAACCTTGTCTTTTTCCCAGAACTGGAGAACCATGGCTGCAAATACCCTCATGGAATCAACCACTTCCTTCTCAGATAGTCTGTCCAAAGCTTGGGCCCACTGGTAGCATATTACAAAAACTGGGGGTGCCCCAGCCCTCCCGGGTGAGAAGGGAGCTATTCCATCTGCGGTTTCCTCGGGTACATAGGATATGCAATGGAGTAACCAATCATTTAGGGCCTTCACGTATCCCTTTTGTGAGTCAATCCAATTGGAGAATCTTGAGGTCCATGTGATGAGCTCATGCTCCAACTGCAAAACGGCTTCGAGATGGGCATCACTGGAATTTTTGGATAATGCAATTGCATCCAATCCTCTAGCTCCCTCTACTGCTTGACATTGGCTATGGTGGCATTCAAGCATTCCTCTCCACATTCTGGCCAACCTGAACGAAATACATTCATCCAAGTAAGCGACGACATAGTGACCATATGCACTGGGAAGTGACAAGGAAAATCCAGTTACAACATGACACTTGCATGTTAAGAAACAACACAAGTTCAAACTTACAAGTTAAGTAGTAATTACCACGGGTAAATGACTGTGGTGAAATGTGGGCATATTAACGGGGACATCACTCAAATCAATCAATAAATATATTTAAGACGTCAAACTTGGATTATCATGGAATGTGAGAGAAATAATCAAGACAAATATCGAACCGTTTCGGCTATATACACCGCAATCCGCACGTCGGAAGTAACGTGCATGCACGTCCAAAGAAACGTGCAATAGGGACGTGCATTATTGCACGTCCATTCCGACGTGCATGCTCGTCATCTTAAATCGAAAGAGACGTGCCCCTTCGTCTCCCCCATTCCGTCCCAGATAGATAGAGAGAGAGAGAGAGAGAGAGAGAGAGAGAGAGAGAGAGAGAGAGATGGAGGCGGAGGCGGTGACAGTGGAGGCGGAGGTGGTGGCGCAAATAGAGGCTGGTGGTGGACTGGTGGTGCGCAGGCGGAGACGGCGGAGGGTGGTGGTGGTGGTGGAGGAGTTTTCCGTTCTCATAGATCTGCTTGCGTCCTAACGCTCCTATTCCGCCACCTGCGCCAGAATAGGTCGCACATCATCAACCGAGCGTCGAAGGATGGGATGCTCCTTTTCAAGCTCGGTTTATCAGATTTCGAGCCTTACGTGTCGAGTCCGGTCACCCTTTACACTTTTCCTATATTTTATTCCACCAGTTTATTAAAATTATGCATGTAAACTTTATTTTACGTTCCTTGTAACATTATTCGCATATTATCCGAATGAAAATCTTAACAATTATTGCTTGCCATTTAATTAGACCCTAAATCCTTCAACTCCACTAGCTAAACCCTTCAATTTTTTCAATTAACGTTAAAAAACCCTCGGAAATCCTAAACCCTAAACGCGAAACCCTAACTAGGGTTTGCACGTCGAAAGTAGCGTGCAATAGTTTGCTAGTCGACGTGCACAGTTCCACACTTGCACGTTGTTAACGATGTGCATGCACATCAATAAGGACGTGTAAATCCTTAACCACCATTTGCGGTGTATCTAACAACACCCATATCGAACTAACAAGGAATCTAAATGAAAAAAAGATGCTCTTTGCAGACAATACATCAGTTTGCCGATAAATGACCATGCAGTAATACATACTCCTTAAATAAAAAGCTCCCGACATACTACTGTAATACATACTACCTCTGATCAGGAATGCATGATTTTTTAGCAAATGACGCATGCTTTAAGAAAATATGTTACTCATTTACTCCTCCAAAATCATTCCACAACTTTTTCCTAAATTTTACTATTTTTTAATTCTCACAACCCTTTATAACCAATCAAAAGAGTTTAAAAGGTCAACAAACACACAAAGCAATACAAATTATTACAATCCCACTACCTAGAAATCTAAAAGATCATATATCGTTTATCAAAATTTAACTCCTAAAAAACCACCTATTCATGATCAGAGGTAGTATGTAAAATAGTTTTAAGGAGGTTTATTTGAATAAGATGAAAGCAAACATGACACAAACTAATAAACTATGCCAACTAAAGTCATAATTGGAAATGCCATAAAACCACTGAAAAAACACCCATGAAAGATATAATAAGCAGCTGGTGGTAAGAAGACAAATAAGGGGGAAATGCAGTGTACCCTTGAATTAATTCGTTCAGTTGCAGCCACAATTCTTCATCTCTTAGCTTGCTTATTTTCACAGAGATCTTGTCAATGATCTGGATTGAGATCCTAAGCTTTGTAGATAAATCCCTTATAGCAGCTCGAGTTGCATCAATCTTATGGGCCTCAGCACCTTTATCATCTAGACGCTGCAGTCTCACCATCTTCCTGTCATGTGCAACCCTCATTTTTTCTTCAACCTGGAAAAGCAAATGATGAAGCTCTAGTTGCCTGTACAAACATAGTTGCTCTTCTACAAAGCATGAGAATTAAAGCTACATGAGTATGAATGTGTGATGATTTATGATGATCAATCCCTATAATTAAACTAAAATAAAGAATAAGCAGCAAAAGCTTCCACGATTATTATCCCAGACTGGCTCCCTTACAAAGGTAAGGTCCGTGCAAGCAATAGGAGAGTTGAAGAAAGAAAGGTTAGCAGATTATAAATATGCAATAACAAGTAAAAGACTCATTCCAATCACAAGGCTTATATTTTTTAAATTATCATAACTTGAATTTACACAACTAGTGTGTGTCCCATCCCGTGCACGGGAATGTGGGAACACAATATTCTAAAATTATATCTATTATCTATAAAAGAAAACTATTAAAAATATAACAAAAATAATAAATATGAATTACAATGTGAGAATTAAACTAATAACGATTAAAGCATGTGGGAATATAAAATAAAAATTAATCTAGATATAAATAATTCAAACATAATATAGATATAAATAAAATAATAGCTATCAAATAATTAATTTCAATATAAATAATTCTTCCAACTGAAAAATAATCTAGATATAAATAAAATAAAACCTATCATATATTTATCTATTAATAGTTTTTGTTAAGTATAACTATGAAATAATTTTGATTTATTTTTATCAATTAACTAAAATATACATAGATAGATTGTGGCTTCTTTTTTTGTTACGAGGAAACACAGCTTTGGTGGCAAACCCCGCCCAAAGAGCAAGGAAAACCTTGGATTAGGGGCGGAGGCACATAGATTGTGGCTCATGATAACTTTCTCTAACAAAAATTTTGGAGGGGTTTTTTCCTAGAATAAACTAGTACACATCACATAGGACGCTATGCATCGGTTTTAGTATATGTCTATAGATTTTTTTATTGAGGCATGATGTGATATGAGAATTTACAATTGGTGAGTATTTCAACATTTAGCAAATGCTGTGAGGACATGGCTTTCAGTCCAACAAAAGCATAGACATGAACTGAACTCATGGCAAAGTCCTTATCTTTCAATTTCAAGGTCTTCCCCTAGTCAAGAATCAAGACATAGTGATGCACTATACAAACAACCTTCAATAGGGCGAAAGTGGAAAGGAAAGGGCCCATAACCAAAAACAACGTGTAATTGTCGTCAATAAACAATAGGTAACAACAAATCGAGTATTCCTCTTATCCGTTTCTATTGAAGGGGTTACTACACATCATTGAAGAATGAATATAACACAACTATGTCTGTACCTTAACTTCCTCAAAGAGTTTTTTCTCCCAAAGATAGAGCTTGTGTAAGGTAGCAGAAAGACTCCCTGGGTTCAATCCCATGTCCTCACCAGCATCTGTAACAGATGACGATGCCTCCGAGTCCCTGGAGGTGGAAGGTAAAGAAGGAGCAATAGCACCCAACATCTTGGATGGAACTGTCAAAGGCATTCATCAGCTTAGAGACGTCAAATGGAATCCAACTAAATCAATCTGAAACTTATTTATAGTCTTAAAGGATCCATCATAGTATTCCTACTATCCATTTCTATGGAGGGGAAGAGTAATAAGAACAAAGTTCACAGTTAGATATGATCCAAAACAAAAGCAATGAAACCAACTCTCAGTCACTAACCTGGGTAAGACGAGGTCCTCCGGTTATTGGGCAGCTTCCCAGCCTCGAGCATATTGGCAAGCTCACCACCGGAAGCTGACGCTCTCTCGAACTGAACCTGAATCTCCTTCACAACCTCGGAGAAATTCCTGAAACCACCACTCCGGGCGTTAAAAGCGCGCACATTGCTCTGCTCCTCTGATCCACGTGCTCCTTGACCAACAACCTTCTTATCCACCATGTGGACCTCGTACTCCACCGGATCCGGTTCTAGAGAAACACTAGGCCTAGCCCGGTAAATTGCGTCAGACTCACTAACCCCAAGCTGGTCGGTCTCCACCGCCTTTGAATAGTTCTTCCCAGCACCACCACCACCGGAGCTAGTTCCAGAGTCACCGGTGTCAACGAACTTCTGATCCCCGTGAACTTCCTTGACAACCTCATGCTGGAAATCCTCATCCTCCAAATCAGGAATGCCCTCTTCCTCCCTCACCTCCCTTGAATCCCGGCTAGCCCTGCTGGGAGTATAAGGCGGGTAGTTAGCCTCAATACTGTCAAAGAAATTAAGCAGGTCCCAAGGGGATGTGTTGGATGGGGGTGGAGGAGGCGGGGGAGGCGGCTGCTGCTGCTTGTTGGAAGACGAAGGAGACCCACCCCCAGGATGCCGAGCCTGTGGGGGACCACTGAAGAATCCACCCATTACACCACCACCTCCACCTCCACCTCCATAATAACCCATATAGCCACCAACATCATAAGAAGGATCGCCGCCATAGTAGTAGGAATTAGGGTTCTGATTAGGGTTATAATAGGGCGGATTTGACATCCCCATCTGGATACTTTCAGGGGGCAAGGGTTTCTGCTGGTAGGAAACAGAAGGAGTGGGCTGCTTTTTCATGAAATTCATGTGCATACTGGTGGTGTATCCTCCTCCTCCTCCAAGAGGAGGATTGAAATTCAAACCCGAACCAAAACCCTCGTGATTCTCATACTGATACATACCCATACCCTGCTGCTGGCGGTGGGGAGGAGGGGAAGAGTACCGCAACTGGTGATGTGGCTCCTCCGACCCGCTGAGCTCCTCATCCGAGTGGAAATGGATATGAGATCCCGAACTGGAATGGGAGAGATGATGACCCGACCCAATATGTGAAGGTGAACCCGAGGACTGGAGATGGTGTTCTTGCTCCTCCTCATCTGCTTCTTCTTCAGGGTCGCCTTTCCGGTGAGAGGGGAGGTTGAGGACGGGAGAGGGAGGGACGATGGTATAGGCGGAGGAAGCAAGGTCGGAGGAGGAGTTGAAGAAGTGGAGAAGGGAGTCGCCGACGGACTTGAGGGAGTGAAGGTAGGCGAGGTGGGCCTCGGCAAAGGCGGAGCGATGGCTCAGAGCTTCGTCGAGGAAGGTGAGGCGCTTGCGGCAGAGGACCACCGCCTCCGTGTCATCAGTCTTTGAGCTTGCGCAGCCCATAGACCGTCAAAGGGTTGGGATTCAATCGGCAAAAAGATGAAAATAATTTCTTGATTTGCAATTGGACACTGGGAATTAGGGGGTTGATTTTAGAGGTAGAAACTAGAAAGGGATCCAGGAGGGATGGAGAGGCGTATAGTGGGTAGTGGGTGCATGTGGGGGAGGACACCACACCACACAACACAAGTACACAACACTCCGAGAAGAGAGAGAAATTGTTCTCTTTTATTGCAGGGATTTTTAGAGAGACAAAAGATAAGGGAGAGAGAGAAAGGAGCATCTTGACAGCAGGGAGACGAGAAGACCAGAGAAAAGAGAGAATTGTCTACTACAGTATGGTCGGTGGAGATTGTACTCGCGGTAGTCGATAGTGGATTCTAGATCGCCTCAGAGGTTCAGGCGCTCTAAAGGGACTGGGGTTGCGGGAGCCGGGAGGTACTTGGCTATTTTGAAAGCGAGCGTTAGTTGTGTTACACAGTTACACCGCTTGTACGCCACCCGCAAATCCACAACACATTACTACGGAGTATTGACTATTGAAATTCACCGGTTAAGAGGAGTTCCCTGGTTCTCTGAGATTTATGCATCACCACAGCCGGTCGGCTTCAACTGTGGCGATCCTTGAACAATTTGTTTGACAAACCAACCTTTCAATGTGACTATAAATCTGGGGGAACGATCTCACCTATTCTCTGTCGGCTTGAATTGGGCTATGAAGCCTTTGTGAATGGGTAAATGGTGTGCAATTGGTAGACTTGAGTTATACAGATATTTTCTTCATGAGATGGTATGTGAATTTTGCTCACAATCGTAAAATTGTAAGTCTGAACTGAGTTTTATGTTGTTCGGATTGAAGAAGCTCCTGCGAGGGGAGATACAAGAGTCTCAAACTCAATGCTGCAACAAATTCTTAGAAAAGACAACAACAAAAATATTTCTGGGTCATTAATTGGATTTTGACAACATTGATGAAAAAAAGAAACAGAGAAAGAGGAGAATGTATGTGCACTGTACTGTACAGTTACCAAGCAGAAACCCTGTTAATTCATCATGTTGATCCTCACTTATCACATAGATAAAGCCGGATTCTAAAAGAAAATATCACTTTGCTTGGACTGTGCTTTAAGATCTTTCAGTTTTTTCAGGATGTTGCTGAAATAATCCTGCAGGTACTTCTCCAGGGAGGTAACTTCTTTCTGATCAACACCCAGAAGTTGGTATGTCTCACTCATTGGCACTGAGAAGACGGTATCACTTGTAAGGACCTATATAGAATACCAAGTTCAGGAATTACTACATAATGCCCAAGACCTAAGAAATACTAAAGGAAGATATATATATATATATATATATATATATATATATATATATATATATATATATATATATATATATAGCAAAGAATTGTGAAACAAGAAAAATGTTCTAACCAAACAAAAGAAAGCAATCACAAAGTAGCAGTACGCTTAAATCAATATAGCGAATGCCCAAGCATTATAATTTCCAACTCCATATCAATGAAAAATAAGTTTTATATATAATCCAGCATGTAAGAATAGGAGGCCACATACCTCAGAAAATGCCAATCTATCAGCAACATCATTTGTCCACTCAAACAGCCTAGTCAGCTGGCGAGTTAATCTCAACACCGAGACAGGGACAGTGGTGACATTTGCATCTTGACCCGCCAGCCTCTCACACAATGCTATTACCTGAAGGCATTTAAGTGACATGTAAGCTCTCGCTCTACTATCAAATCTTGCCATTTAAGCGCTAACAAAATGATGGAACAATAGGATGATTATTGAAGAAATCTCCAAGTACAAAACGTTAAAGCTAGAATTGAGTCTGCATTATGTTGGATTTCAAGTCGGAGCTTTACAAACTCAGCTTGAGAGGGAGTGTTGAATAAATTGGTTTTACTATTATGTCATAAGTTAGTTGGTTGTTGCATTTAATGTGTTGCTTTAGTTTTAACTTTCTAATTGTAGGTTTATATTTCCCAAGTCTTTACTTTATTATTAAGCTGTTTAGCATTTGTTGTCTGTCTTAATAGCTTCTCTTGTCTGCTACTAGCTGCCATCTTCCTCTCTATTTATACCTGGCTCTACCATTGTAACAATCATCAAGTATTATTAAGTTTTATCACAATGAAGAGCCTTCCTCATATTTCTCTTTTCTACTTGAAAGTCCTCTCTTCTTTCTCCTTCTCAAATTTGTTGTCAGTTTAGAAATCTAACAGAAGTCATAATACCAAAGTAAACAATTGTAGAGCATAAATAGAATGTGAAAGACTCCGATACCTCTTGTGTTGTCCAAGCTCGAGGTCCAGCAAAAGTAAGAAGCTTTCCGTTGAGTTTCTCATTGCGTAAAGCTATGAAAGTCAATCGAGCAATATCCTGCATGGTCGAAGGTAGGGAGTGGAGAGGAGGGCATGAAGGAAAGTGTGTAAACTTGAATGCAAACTATGCCATCTTATTCCCTTGAGATCATCATCAAAGAAATCACCTGAGTATCCATATATGCTATCCTTGTAGGAGCATCTGTTCCCCAGACGGATTTCTCTTCCAATATTGGAACTGCATATTGCCCAATAAGGCCCTGGAGCAGTGCACTCTCAAGTCACATTGTTGGCTCATTATGATCAATGTATATCAAACTGGATTCTATACCGCATCTTTATATTCAAGCACACAATTCCACCATAGGCAGCCATAGAAGCTTTAACAATTGTACCATTAGAGTTCCTAACTTCTAACTAAATCATCTGGAGCATTCCCCAGTTTATATGTATATCTCCTTCTACACAAAAGATGATGAGCAAAAAAGGTTTTGCTTTCTCAACCTAACAACCCCCCCCCCCCCCCCGAACCACAAAAAAAAAATCCTCTCTCTCTAGGTGGTATCAAACCACAGTGACCTGGACGAATTATTCATGGTCAGTATAGTAGCCTCATCGTTGGCAGTTCACAGTACGATTTTCTAACTGTGTCATGTTTATTTTGGCAATAAGCTCAGAAAACGGGCATTTTTAAGTACATAGGATGGTTCCTTTCCTTTTTCTGTTTTTGAATGAATTTCTTATCTTGCCCTCTATTCCAAATCATCAACTGAACACTGCTAACCAGCTAATTTTACTAGCAAGGAGTGAAATAAAGCAAACATTTTTAAAAAAAATAATACACATAATAAGTTATTACCTGCATAAAACCACATAATCGAATTGTAATATGTGATAGGCCAGAGTCCTGAAGAAACTTTTCAGTGCAATATTTAATCTCCATCAGTGGCACTTCTGGATGCTTGTCACAATTGTGAATGGAAAAGAACACAAATTTCTGGATTCCCATTGCTTTTGCGCATTGTATAAGAGCAACTTTCCCTTCCCAATCTACCTAGATAGAATAAGAGGATCAATTAATGATGCAAAGCTTGTGCTAATAATATGTAAATGAGCAAAATAAAAGATATTCTATAGCTCAATCAAAATAAAATACTCTCTCCGTCTCAAAATACATGTATTTTTAGCCCATAAAATTTTGTCAAAAATACATGTCTTTTAGATTTAATAATTACACTTAACCTACTTTTACATCTAATCATTACTCTAATTTTTACATCCCCTACTCTCCTCCTCACAAATTTAAAAAAACAAAAAACAAATACTCTAATATCAAAGTCTAATCATTACACTTAACCTACTTTTTACATATAATCATTACACTTAATATACTTCTTAATTCACGTTATACAACAGTAGATGGAATGTTATACAACAGAACACAGGAGGATATTTCCGAAAGCTTGAAGTGGCAGCAAACAGTAGATGGAATGTTTATTGGGAATCATGTATTTTAAGACGGAGGGAGTATATGTTATACAACAGAACACAGGAGATATAATTCTCCAGGCATCCAGCCACTAAAGCTTGAAGTGGCAGCAAACAGTAGATGGAATGTTTATTGGAGTACCCAAATATGAGACAACAAAACAACGACCCAGTTATCACACCGGGGCCGAGGTCTGGGGTTCAAAGTGTGCGTATCCATTCCCCAAACAAGCCAAGAGGATATTTCTGAAAGACTCAAAGCTAGGGGAAACAAAGAGAAACTGCAGATGGATGTAAAGATAAAAAGATGAGTATAACTAAAACAAGAACTATGATGCAACACAATACTCACTTTTTTTATTGGTTCTTCAGGCCGTCCAGTAGCACAATCAATTACAGTGTGAATGCCAACCAGGGTCGCAGGAATAGTCTCTGGTTTGCTAAGGTCAGCATTTACAACAGTTGCACCCCAGTCACGGAGGAAATCAGCAGGGGCTGGTCTAGGTCTCACAAGGCAACGAACATCATAGCCCTCATCTAATGCACGCCTCACAACCTGCCTTCCAAGAGTCCCAGTCGCGCCAACAACCAGGACGCTTGTCGGCCTGACAGGAGTTCCTGGAGCATAGTTAGTTGCCATAGCTGCACGAGGAATGAATTTAACCAATGGTTGCCCATGTGATCGTCCTGCGCAGACATATGTGACAGCTACCATTAGGAGGGTTGTAGAAATTAAATGGGGGAACTCGAGGAAATAATTAACTGAATCTTCTCTCTTCCATTTTGGAAGATCTAGAACATACTCGTCAGCCTACACCTGTCCAATGTTTATTAAACTAACGGGCCAACCTATTTACACCCGATGATTTTCATCTTATTGATCATACATGAGATATGGATAAGATTAAGTAAAAGATACATATCATATATGAGCAATGTCTAATGCAACTTGATTAGCCAACAAATACATGTTATCAACTTCCAGCTATGGTCATATTAGACCCATTACTGTTAGCCAAAAGGCATATTATTGAAACCACATCCATTGAGCGAAAATGGGAGTATTAAAGACAGTGTGCCTATTAGGAGCACCCAAATTTAGTATTCAATTGGAACTTTTCTCCAGAACGGCATCACCTGCCCCTAAGCATGCAATGTGCACCGAATCCAGATTAATTTTATTTTCAATATGCGAAGTTGCAAATCCACTATACCAAGCCACAGTGAGAACCGAGAAGATGCCTTATCTTTTATCCTATTGAGAGAACAAATTTAAATTTATTAGGCAATTGAACTCCCTTAGAAGTCAGAATCAATAACCTTTGTTATCTGCTAAGCAATAAGCAGCAGCTGGTTTGCACATTTGAACTGTTTATTCCCTCTCTGTTTTTTTGGTGGATGGGGGGTGTAAAATCCTTAATTCCTAATGTACACCTTGATCTTCAGGATAATAATAAGAATAAATAAATAAATCTGTTTGAATTAGGCCATCTTGAGCCGACAGAAACGCCAATAGTACTAAATTAACAATCAAAATAAAAAAGAATCGAGCACCTGAAGAGGAGAAAGAAGAAGAAGAGGGGCAGGAGATTATGAGATCTGGTGCTATGCTGCTCTTCCATGAAAGCAAACTGTAGCGGCTGCAGGCTCCGCTGCGACGGCCGTGGTAGTGCTGGAGATTTTGCGGTGTCGCTAACTGCGCAGGGAGCTTCGACGACATCGTTAAAACACTTCAAGGTGTCTCTCTGCGAGGGAGGAAGAGAAACAAGTAGAACGAAAAAAAAGAGGGGTGGGTGGGAGACGAGTGATTGGAATAACAGATCCCAGACCCGCCACGTCCTCCTCTCCTTTTGGATTACATTCCCGTCTGCACGTCATCACCATTCTTGGCTTTTCCCACCAGCTATTGGCATTAATCCTCAAGGTCTGATGTAGGGATGGCACCGGGCCGGGTTCGGGGTGGGGAGTAATTTCCCCGTCCCCGTTTGTAAAAAGTCTCCCGTCCCCGTCTTCGTCCCCGTTCGGAGATCAAAAATGTCCTTCGTCTCCATCCATACCGGGTCCCCGTCCCCTTGCATTCCTCGCGGGTTTCCCCGTTGGGTTTCCCATTTCAAACTCATGGTTCCCCTCATTTAATAGAAAATTATAAGATATTATTAAAGTTATGTAAAAAAATATGACATAAATATTATATATAATATCTCATAAATATAAATTATAAGGTAAAATTTTAAAAATAAAAGCAAAATTATTTAAAATTAGGTAATTACTATCCCCTTCCACATCCCCGTCCCCGTGCGGGGAATTACTTTGCCCCCATCCTCGTCCCTGTCTCTATTTAATTTCCCCATCCATGTCCCCGCAACGGGATTCTCCACAAGGATCGGGAGTCACCACCCCATTGCCATCCCTAGTCTAATGAGATGGAGTAGCACGCAAAAAAAAATCGAGGTGTGCCATATTGAACCTCGAAGGCCGTTGGCAGACCGATAACTATCAAAATTAACATAAAATACATAGACGGTGTAAAATACAACAATTGAGATGGAGTAGCACAATAATAAAAACTAGTAGTATCATCAATCAATTTTTTAAAAGTAAAATAAAATGATATTGTATAATTAAATAAACGGAAATTTCGCGAGGTAACCTGAGGTTTCGCGTAATTCGCGTGGTAAACAAGGGTTTCAGATATTTCGCCTGGTAACCTTGAGGTTTCAAAAAAAATTGTCTCGCGCTCAAAACTTTTGTTTTGGCACAAAGTCATCATTTGAAATTGTAAACGGGTAAATAATGTAATATTAATAAAAAATTGTATAGCCTTTTCACAAATATAAACCAAACCTTTGCGGAAGAAAGACGATCGATGGCAGAGGGAGAACGATAGCAGAGGAAGAAGAAGTGTAGAGGGAGCCTTGGTGGCAACTGGTGGCTCCAGCGGCGGCCAATGGAGAGAGAGGGACGGTGGGTGGTTGCATTGGTGCCGGCGGTGGCTAGTAGTGGTGTGGCATCGTCGGTGGCGGGCGGTGGACTACGAATTGAAGATGAGTTGAGAGCTCGAAAAATTCGAGAAGGTATGACCGAAATTTCAGTATAGTTTCTCAATTGAGTTCTTATTGATTGGAATTAGTAAACCTAGTATGCGAAATTGAGCTCAAATCATGGTTTGAACCTTGAAATTTTGGATTATGAATTTTAGGGTTTAAGGGGTCCAAAATTTGGGGCTTTTTTTATTATGGTTTGCAAGGGATCCGAAACGTATGATATCATCAGAGCAAATCTTTTTGAGCTCTCATTAAAAATCAAACAAAGATTCATATCATACGTTTGCTCTGATTAGCTAGATTTTTTGTATTGAATAACAAGTTAGGAATGTTAAGACAATTGGGATTGCTTTGAAACTGACACTATCAGGGATGAATCTGAGACATGGGCCTTTAGTTTGATCGTAGTTGCTTGTTGGTTACTTAGATGAATTATTTGAACAAGGTACTTAGCATTGTATTTTCATGGGTAAACCCAATCTCTGCACTTGTACGAGCAGAAATGGATTGTTCCAAGGCTTCAAGAGCTCTTGCAGCACGGACTCTAACATCGTCCATGTTTGTAGCACTGATGATTTCTTTGACAAAAAGGTCCCCCCATTGTGCACCATCATTAGACAAGTTTGTATCAAGTAGTAAATGAGAAAGAGTGCCTCCTCATTTTTGTATAAAGCCCTATGACTTTGTTTAATTTAGTTTAGTGTAAATAATTCTTAATGTTGGTATTTGGATGATAGCAAAGATGTTGGTTAAATTTTAGTTTATTTATTGAATATTTTGGCCTATTAGCTCAATAGGTAGAGCAACGTGCATATGCACGAATATGTGGGTTCAAATCCCACGTAGGCTATCTAGACATTGCATTGTTACTTACTATCTTAGTTGAAAACCCTTAATTAATTATGCATTACAGGGTCCAATTCAGTCTCACAACAAAAATCTAAGAATATAATCGAGTCGAATGGCTAATTTGATCGCACACATGATACATTTACAAACGAGTTTTGGTAATCTTTAAATCTTCCAATATTAATCAGAATAGGGGTAGTCTTAAATGTAATTGGAAATTAGCCTATGCAGGATTCGAACCCACATCTTGTGCATAGGCTTACAATTTGCTAGAAACATATTAATGATAGGTGATCACAAACCACACCTAGACCAAAATGGTGAAGCTTTTCAGTGTTTTTTTCTCTTTCAGATTGATGCCTCCCTAACCACCTATCGACTAGAGCGAAGCTTGGTTATTATCACTAATGCAAACTTAATGAAACTTCCCGATTGATTCTGATTTATTAAGCCAACAACTTGACATTCACCACATTGATCACATAAATTGAATAGCCAAAAGAATTTGACTAGGCACTATAAAAATCAAATTAATGTTCTTCTGCATTCACCATGAAAATTTACAAAATTGTAAACATTCAAAGCTCTAGATCTGAGCCTCTCACTTGTTCATTGCAGTAATATAAGATTGGAAACAACAGAGACAATGAAATGTAAAGAAGAATCATAACTGCTCTTATATTACCTTATGTAGCAATTCCAGGCTTTCTAGCCACTTGTCTGCATCAAACTTCGAAATGGAACGGTTTTTTAAGAAATCTACACCAATCTATGCTACCATTTGATTAGCCACCAACGAATAAATAAAGCATACAATAAAATTGAGAATGATAGAAAATCTTTTACTAGGGAGACTGAAAACACGTCTAGGACCCTCTTTGATGAAGAGAATTCGGATCCCTTGGAAGTTGCAAACCATAATTAAAAAAAGCCCCAAATTTCAGGCCCCTTAAACCCTAAAATTCATAATCCAAAACTTCAAGGTTCAAACCATGATTTGGACTCAATTTCGTATACTAGGTTTACTAATTCCAATCAATAAGAACTAAATTGAGAAACTATACTGAAATTTTGGTCGTAACTTCTCGAATTTTTCGAGCTCTCGACTCATCTTCAATTCGCAGCCCACCGCCCACCACCGACGATGCCACACCACTACCAGCCACCGCCAGCACCAATGCAACCGCCCACCACTCCTCTCTCTCCATTGGTCGCCGCTGGAGCCACCAGTTGCCACCAAGGCTCCCTCTGCACTTCTTCTTCCTCTGCTATCGTTCTTCCTCTGCCATATATAGTTCGTCTTTCTTCCACTTGAAAGAGGTTTTGTTTATATTTGTGAAAAGGCTATACAATTTTTATTAATATTACATTATTTACCCGTTTACAATTTCAAATGATGACTTTTTGCCAAAACAAAAGTTTTGGGCGCGAGACAAAAAATTTCGAAACCTCAGGATTACCAGGCAAAATATCTGAAATCCTTATTTACCGCGCGAAATACGCGAAACCTTACGGTTACCTCGCGAAATTTCCGTTAAATAAAATATTTGTTTAATACTCAGAATATATATCTATATACGCATAATTAGCGAATCCATGGTTACAGACAAAGTGCATTAAAGAAAAAAGTTATCTCCTCTCTCTAGAATTCTAGAGATAGGGAAATTTGCTAACCCCTCTTCGGAGGCAAATAACTCCTCTTCGGAGGCAAATAATCCCTCGTCAGAGGTCGGATTCTCTTCTTGACTAAGGTTCTCCTCGTCGAAGGTTCTCAATCTCACCTTTGGTGATCCTTTTCTTGCCCCATCGGTCCTTGGCTTGATGGTTGGCCCTCTCGTTGTCATCCTTCCCACTTTAGGTTTGGCCTGGCTCACCCCTTCGATGCCGATTTGGAACGCATCCCCGCTAATCCTTGGCCCTGATTTTGTTTCTCTTGTTGGGGGTTTTGTGGGCTGTTGTGGATCTTCGTCCCCCAGTCCGTCTGTGCCCCCTCTCGGTCGAATTTGGGGCTTCTGAACCATCTTCCTCATCCTTTAGACTCGGCGGCACGGATGGTCCTCGTCCTCTCCGCGGTCGCTCCCTATGTTGTCGTGGTTGGAGCTGTGGATTTCGTCTTTCCTCGCCTTCCCCATGGCTGAGTTGGGTGGCGGCGCACCTTATTTCTTGTTGTTCTGGCCCGGGCCTAGTGCTGCCACCCCCTATTGTCTCCCCGCCGTCGACTTGTGCTCGGTCACCGGTTGGCCTCGATTTGTGGCGTCTTCGTGCCTCCTATTCACCCGGGCTTTTCCACGGCGCATCCGTATGGTGCCTCCCTACCCCGATCCTTGGCAGCGGCGGTCGGCTTTGCTCGTCTCCGGGCGGCGGCGCTATCCTTGGATGTCTTTGTCGGTAGTGATGCAATTGTTGTAAGCTACGTTCATGAAGGCTCTCGTTGCTTTCCTCATTTGGGCCACTATCCTCCTTTGGCCCGTTTGTTTTCCCTTTGGGCCCAAGGCAAACCCATCAAAATAAAATATTAAAAATGAAATTATAATATTAAATAAACATATATTTCTATAAATAAATTTTCCCAGTTGGGTTATCTTTTCCCAATTGGGTTTTTAGTGCGTTCGATCCAGGCGGTGTTCTACTTGTGGCATGACTGAACTTTCTTTCCCATGAGTTGGGGTTCTGGTTGTTCAGAGCCGGGACAGACTGGGGCCGTGGTAGTGTGTATCAAGGCGTCTCCTTTTCCCGGAAGATTGATTCATTGGAGGTCCGTCTTCACCTTCCTACTCATTCAATTAGTTCAACCAGCCCTAAAGGAACAAGTTTGCTACTTAGGTTAAGGTTCAACACCAGGAATCTACAAAACCTTAGCAATTGAATTGATCTAACTAGTTGGCCAGACAAGAAAGAACAAAACAATAAACAATCAAGCACAAAGAAGTTGAAGCATTCAAATATAGGAAACAAGGAACGAGAATTAGAAACTCACAATCAATCCAAATAAAGTGTCAAATTGTAGGCAGAAAAAATGAGTTTAGTTCCTCATGGAAGACATCGCTCAATCTCTAAATTGTCCGATGAATGTAGGAATAGAATAGAAGTCCCTAAAATTAAACAACATTCGGCCTTTTAAACAATCCAAGTCGGTCATTGGAACAAAACAACAAACTAGGGTTTCATTAAATGAAACGACGCGCACTGACGACAAATGCTGCGGTCGCGGCATCAGCAACTTTTTTCCATCCCGCGGCATTTGCTCTGCTGCGGCCGCGCTTCTTCTTCTCAGGACCTCTTGAGATCTTCATGTAAGCTTCTTCGATCAACTAGACATTCTAATATAATGCATTATCAATTCCTGTCTCATCATCGGATCCACGATTACCTGAAATAATCAATACGAGTGTGTAGATTCCGACTCCTTCCAGAATACTCACAAGATGCAAATTAACTACAGATTGTGAACGAAGTGCAACCTAACTAGCCTAAAAATGCCTATAATGTTTATCTAAGATATGCATTATCAAATTCCCCCACACTTAACCTTTGATTGTCCTCAAGCAATGATAAAATGAACACGAATCAATGCATCCCACAGGAAATCCCTTCAAGTTTCAACCTCATCAAAAAGCAACATCATAGCATGTGGAAACATAAACCAAGCAAACAAACGTCATAGCATGTATTCCAGTGATCAAATCTTAGAAGTAGACATCATCCAACCTCACAGAAATATGTGTTTCACTCATGTATTTAAGCTTTAAGGTACAACTCTCAACTCAAACCAACATGCACTAAACTCATAGACATTGACCACCATATCACCAAATATCTGCCGAAATGTCATTACTTGCGGGACAGAATAAAGAAAAATAAATAAAATGTGACCACTGCCTTAGGGAAGAGTAAGGAGCTGGATGCGATGGACATTACTCATAAAGTTAAACAATTAGGTGACACAGGTATATGTTCAGGTGACAGGGTACAGGTTCTGGATGTAATTGAATTAAGTGACACAGGTACCTCTTCAGGTGATATGAGTGACATGGGTCAGGGGTTGGAGGTGATATTCATTAGTAACGGAGGAGGATGACGATGGGTCAACCCCTACGATCGACTTTGGGGTCTCGGACGAGGACGAAGGTTTTGAAGTGAAGCTCGAAGAAGACTGCAGGGATGATTTGGAGTTATACGGTGTCAAGGAGGACACGGGTGAGTTTACCCATGTGAAGTGTCGTCTTTCATAGTTGTGTTCCTCTATTGGTGGTCCAACGGCTTACACTAGAAGTTGTGTTTTATTTTGTATTTTCAGTTTATGGCCAGGGGTTAGACCATTTTGATAGGTAAGTGATTAAGAATATCGTAATACTTTTGGGAACGGGGTAAGTACTTGGGAGTAATTTTGGGTCAATGCACATATAAAAAACTTTAGGTATGGTGGGTTGTATTTTGCCCTGATAACTTTTTGTGGATGCACGGTTCCTTTGTTTGAATCTAATGACTTTGAGTTCTGAGTGTCTGCCATTTCCGTAAGGAATTCACCCTTGTCACGTATTTGTATGCTCGTGTCGCCTATTAGATCTCACTTGTCATTTGTTTGATTTTGATGATTTACAGTTTTGAGGGTCTGCCGTTTTCGTAAGGAATTCGCCCCTATCACTTATTTGTATACTCGGGTCACCTGTTAGATTTCACGTGTCACAGTTTTGGGTTTCACTTTAAATTTGTTTTTGAAATGAATCATGTCACCTGTTTGTATGGTCGTGTCACTTGAAAGATTTAACGTGTCTGTTTTTCCACCCAAACATTTCAAATCCAAGTATGTTCGTAAAGAAAACCCTCAAGTGCATAAGATGTTCATAAAAGACTAATATGTACTAACCAACCAATGTCATAAAATACTACACCTACTGACTAACGGAAATCATAACATCCTACGAGTTTTGAGCAACAAAGTTTAGAAAATACAACCCCAACAAAGTTCATGACAACCTAGGGGTATGAAAAGTACGCTCTGATAAAAAAATTGTCGGTGGTTTATTACAGTCTGTCATCCACTTCTCATAAGCTCCGTGTCGTAGTCTGTCATCCACTTCTCCCCATCCCCGCCACACACCCACGATGACAATGTTAAGTGAATGACGTCGTTTGTATAATAAGTTGGAGACAAAAATACAGATGTGGGGTACCTTGCCATCCACTAGGCTAAGCCATCGTTGTCGTACATGGATACAAGTCTCATCTGAATTGCGTCCGCACTGGCGACACCATCCTTGACAAGCACCTCCACATCCTCTTCCTTGCTAACATCTTCGACACCATCCTTTCGACGGTCCACAAGAGCTTACCTTATAACCTTTTCCTTGTAGGGGCTTCTCCCCGGCTTCAGGTGCAATCGTTGTAACCACATCGACATGAACGACCTGAAAAACAAATTCAAACTTTTAGTGGATCCCCGATTTCTCGTGTCACTAAACATAAAACATCATGTCACCCAAAAACAAACTTACCTCCTCATCCTTTCGTGCCCCCCATCCCCTTTCTTTTCATCGACAAGTTTGGCATCAACTCCATCTTTCCCAACATCACCCTCCTTCTCTGCATCAATGTCAAAAGAAGCGCTAGCATCCCTTTCTCTTTCTTCCCCGACTCTTACCATCCCTTTAGCAACCAGCAGTCCACGGACAGCCTCCTCAACACTTTCATCTACAGGGATTAGATTTTTAGCATCACTCATACGGACTAAGGTGAACAAAAGAGTTCAAAAAACAACATCAGCTGACCTGGGTATGTCAAAAACTCGTTTATAATTCAGAAACAAGCACAATTAAAACAAAAAACGGCATTGTTGTCCAACAACCAATGAAATTGACATAAAAACAAGAGAATGACATCAAAGGGAATATATGTGGTATTCGTAGGACTATTCAAATTCATATCATATTCTAATCGTCGCTTAATTTCATATCAAAATTATTAGGACATGAAGGAGGGAAAACTTATCGTTGATCCGTCAAAGAAAACTCAAACCTATAACTAGTATAGTAATAAGTAAGAGGTCGATTCACATGGAAATTTGTTATTCAAGTATGATTTAGGTGTCAATTAAGTAACCAAAGAGGGGGGTTTTGAGTGTGAAAGTTCCGCCTTTTATCAAAGTGGATTGATGATAGCAAAGTAAATGAATTTGGTTCAAACAATTATGAGAAGCAATTCTACCTACAATTTTCCACTTTATTTGGTTTGAAGCGATCCTTGTAACTTATTCTCGTCCGTTTAATGTTTCCTATGAATGCTCTTGTCCCGACCTAATATAGTTACTAGTCCAACCAGTCCTAGCAACCGTTATCAATCGAACAATCTCTAAATAAGGATTTAACCCAATTGATAGCTTTAAGTTCAGATATTAGTCAAGGTATTTGCAGTTCCTAAAAAGGGATTTAACAACGCATTCAACTTCCTACTCATTCAATTAGTTCAATCAGCCCTAAAGGAACAAGTTTGCCACTTAGGTTAAGGTTCACAACCAGGAATCTACAAAACCTTAGCAATTGAATTGATCTAACTAGTTGGCCATACAAGAAAGAACAAAACAATAAACAATCAAGCATAAAGAAGTTGAAGTATTCAAATATAGGAAAAAAAGAATGAGAATTAGAAACTCACAATCAATCCAAATAAAGCTTCAAATTGCAGGCAGAATAGATGAGTTTAGTTTCTCGTGGAAGACATCGCTCAATCTCTAAATTGTGTGATGAACGTAGAATATAATAGAAGTGAAATAGAAATAACAATAATCGGCCTTTTAATAAGTCTAGTCGGCCATGAAACAAACCAAACAACTAGGGTTTTAATTAAGCAAAACGCGTCGTCGCTGACGTCCAATGCTGCGGCATATGCTGCACTTCCAACCCGCGGCGTCTCCCCATTGCAGCGGCCGCGGCACGCATGATGCGGTCGTGGCATGTCTCGCTGTCGTGTCCTCATGTCAAAACCGAGAGCAACTCCAATTACTCCTTTCTTCTCTTCTTCTTTCCAATGTCTTCTGTATTTCCCTTCCAGATGTTGCATCTCCCAAATGTGTTCAGATTCAATCTGCAAAGTAACAACAAATTTGTGCAGAATCCGACTTCTTCCAGAATAATCACAAGATGCAAATTAGCTACAGATTATAAACGAAATGCAATCTAACTAGCCTAAAAATGCCTATCTAAGATATGCATTATCAGTACAGTATCCTTAAAATATCAACATTTACGTATCACCTTGAAAATGTCACATGACAGGAGTCCATTTTCCCTTGTCACCTAAGTTATGCAGATTCTGCAGAAAACGAAGATATGCGAATGAATAACATACTTTCCCATCCAATTCGAAACTCATGTGACACAATTTCTCTTTCAATCAAAAAAATTCCAAATCAAACATGGCGCAATCATCAATCGTTCTTCTTCAATCGCCCACCAAAACATCCACATATTCCAATTTCAACTCCCACCATTGCCACCCTCTTTGACCTTCCTAAACCTTAACCGCATATTTTCCATAACCATACCTGAAAGGCTGAAACCACTCTCCTCATCCTTCAATCTCACCCACCATCCTCCACAACCCATCACTCAACCCACCATTGCCCTTCAATCTCTAAACCTCATTGCAACTCCTTCACCCACACACCCGAAACCCCACGTTCAGACAAAACGGAGAAGAGAAAAACTGATTTTGGGTTGATGGAGAGGGGGGTATACCTCTATAGTCCGGTGGAAGCGTTCTTTGCATCTCCTCCACACTCCGACATCGGTGGATCTTCTCCAGCCTCCTCCCTTTCGCAATCGTCGTTCATTCCCCCTTTCCTTTTCTTTAGTTTGAAATGGAGAGAGAGAAACTGAAATAGAGATAGTATGATTCTAATTTTTTTTTTTGCCACATTTTCCTTCTTTCCTTTTGTTTTTTGTTTTTTTTTTGTTTCATGACCTTCTATCCCAGGTTGAGAGACCGGGACATTTGTGCAAAATTTTGAACTTTGGGTTACTTTTGCCAATTTTCGAGGGGTGCTATTTGTGCAAAGTTTTCAAAAAATGGTGCTATCTACCCTTATTCTCTCTATTAATAAAAATGATTAGAGTGTTGTAATTGTAACGGCCCAGAATTATGATTTCCGGGTTACGTTTCAAGGGATAAAACCCCTTGTTCGGATCTTGCAATCCAGGTACGGGTTGAGTTTTAAAACAAAATATTTGTACTAAAAGAAGGGATTTCGAACCCTTAAAGATCGCGGATCCATTGGGGATCAAATACCTGCCTTAGTCTAATCGTGAAATCGAGCGAAAGCAAAAATAAGGTTGAGTTTAAATACAATCCGAAAAGGAGTATAAAAGAGAGGAAGTGTGGTGGTCTCTCAACCTCTCGATCTAACGCCAAAAGTCTGAACCCGCCAAGCATCCACCTAAGCAACGATAGCGGCTAACGGTTACCTGAATCTAAAAAAAATGAGGGGGATCTGGGTCAATCATCAGGTCACTCATGCGCGTATGTAAACACACTCTGAGAGGCATATAATAAGCATCTTATTCTTAAGATGAAATGCGTAATGTCATGCGTAAATTAAATCACATATATATACTGACAGTTTAATATAATGCAGAAAGCGATAAATGGATCCACACAGAATGCCAAGTGGCATGTCCCTCTCGTACCTCCACCCCCTTTCAATAGGGCGGAGACTGGCCAGTTCGGTGCTATAGCATATCAATTTCCTCGTGGTGGTGCACAAACCACGGCATCATCATATCATATCATCTCATCGCTTGCCCGATGGTGCTGGGCTATCATATCATGCTCATATAGACTCGATTGACTCAGGGTACCCAATGAGGCTGGGCTACCCTATGACCCTAGCAAGGACTCTAGAACTATCACAGATAACGGCCGTTCTCTTGCAAGGACATATAGCAATCATATGATTTTCATTTTAGCTCCTAAGCATGATTCTAAGTCGTATGGTGCATGGACACTAGCCTACTATATAACACCCAGTGCATAGAGCGCCCATCATGAGTAAGTTCAAAGAACTTACCTGGAGTAGCAGATCAGCAAGATGAAAAGCAGCAAGATATAAGCAAGCAGGTTACAGATCACCTAGCAATTATGAATAAATATGCATAAGTAAACTGCACAAAACGGGATCCATTTACCACTACATAACATGCCCACCAATCCATTAATCATAGCATCATCAACATTCTTTATCTCAACTTATGGCAACATCTTATATCATCTTATTCCATTGTCATTTCCATAACTGACTCAATCATACTTCAATCCATAAAATCTCACTCGCTAGTCCAGTTGTTAGCCAAAACAATTACTTCAAGTTTATACTTAGCCATTTCTAATTTATAAAATATTTAATCTTTAAAAATACTTTCAAAAAAATCCATTTAAATAATCCCGACATACTTTACTTTAATTAAAATCACCATTCTAGGGATTTAAGTAACTTTCAACCGTTACAAAATAATTCAATTTATATACTTTAAAACCGACCCCTTTTTAAATACCGACACACAAATCAATTTCTGAATAATCAATTATCGGAAATCGGTTAAACAATTAATTAATAAATTAAATAAATAAATATATAACGAATAACCCGAACCGAACCAACGCTTTTAACCCAAACCGAACCGAACCCAACCAAACCCGCTAACTAATCCCAATCCGGTTAAATAAACCCACCCAAATAAATTAAAAGGTTGGAGGGCCCCACATAGCCATGCTGGTCTCCTTCCTCCTCCGGATTCAAGCGACGATGTCCCGCACCCGCACCCTGCTCGAGCCTTCGATGCCGCTGGCGCCGCCTTTTCCGTGCCCAGACTCACCCGGACTCGGACTCGGACTCGGACTCGGAATCCCGCCTCCCACGCTCCTGCTCGCTGCTCGCTCGCGGTCGCTCGCCTATACTCAGCCTCGCCTCGCTTGCTCCTGCTCGCCGGAGTTCTTACCGGAGCTCCGCCTGAGTTCACACGCGCCACCCGACACCCCGCACTCAGCTCACGCACACTCGACACTAGCCCTTAGCCCAAACCCAGTCAGAAATCGGATTAAAACAGAGGAGGAAAGATGGAACTCACCGAGGGATTTCGCGACTTCGGAGCTCTCGATCGGAGGTCTGGGCATCGTCGGAGGCTCGCGATGGCTCGTCGGATCTGTGTGGGATATTGGTGAGCGTGATGGTGAAGCTCGAGGGTGGTTTCAATCGAAGACGGAAGAGAAACGCTTACCGGAACGTGGCTCGTGCTCAAACAGGGGAAACGATGATTCGGTGGCTCGGCAGCGGCGCTGGTGGCTCCTGGGCGGACACTGGGCTTCGATGGTGGTGGAGTATAGCCGCTGCTGCTGGTGTCTCGCAGAAGGAGGAGAAGGATTGGAGGTGATGGTGCTCGGTTACTTGTGGTTGCGAAACAGGGGAGAAATGGAGGCGATGGCGGCTCTGAGCTCTCCTGGGCGGATCCTGGATGGACGACGACGACGAGGTGCTGGGATGGTGGTGCAGAAATGGTGATGCTCAGCTGAGAAGGGGGAGATGGTGATGGAGGAGAGATGCAGTGATTGTGGCGTGAGGTGATGGAGATTGTGACGATGGGGATGGTGAAGGGAAATGGGGATGGTGAATTGATCATCAGATCGGGGATGTCGACGGGTGATGGGGAGCAGGTGAAGGGGATGGTGAGATTGTGTGTGGGATTGGTTAAAACATTACCCGAAAATAAATTTCGAATACGTGAATCTTGAACCCCAAAATTAGTTCTCGAATGTTAGTCTCTCTGAATCTCGCTTTCTCGGTCAATTAGATTTTAAAAATTGAGAAGGATATCGTAATCCGATAATTATTTTGAATTTTCGAGGTAAAAGAACGGAAATTGTTCGTTAAATTTATACTCCGGTCGGAATCCGCTAAACAAGTTTTAAAACCGACTTAATTTCATTTTTAATTCTCTTATTCCAGAAAATTAGGATTTGAACATCCGAGCCTTTACATCATCCACCTCTAAAAACAAGTCTCGTCCTCGAGACTAAAAAAAATCTTAAAACAGGGGATGAAGTTTGAAATTGGTGAGTCCAAGGATCATGTCATTGATCCCGTGAACACCTCATAAGTGCCCCTATGAGGTCCTCACAGTACCGTTGTCGTGATCATAATATCCCCAATAGACCGTAGTAAGAATGTAATATGGGCCCCTATCACATCCTTACTTCGACTTCTCGGTCATACCATAACTCAAAAAGCATTACAGCATCTCCACTAGGTCTTAGCAAGAAGTCTATAAGGGCCCCTATAAAATGTTTGTATCCACTTCGTGGGACATCATAATGCAATCTCGGTTAATTTCCAAGAGCGTCCTTTGTTTGAAAAGGTTTGGTCTCAAAATCATTGAAGTTATCAATCGCGTTTGATTTCTCTACATCCAACTCCGTCCTTTTTTAAACACCATTCAAAATTCCCTAACCCGACATTAATCAAGCAATTTCACATCACGAGAGGTGGAATCATCCACCTCTAAAGACTAATCTCATATTCTCTTCCTAGTTTCCGAATCAAATCAATCATCATTCTCAATTCAGCATGAACAAAAGTAAACCAACTCATCAACTCATAACATCATCAGCCACCTCTCGTGTGGCAAATCTCAACATCAATCATGATAATCTCAACCACATAACATTTTTACCCATAACATAAATCATACCATCCATTCAGAACATGTCAAAAGCAATAACAAAATCTCAACATCATACCACGAGCCATAAGGCATATCTACATCATACTGAAGGAATCACAAGTCCATGATCGAATTCTCATAAGTTATCATGCAAGCACACATGTCAAGAGATCAATGGGCTAGGTATCACAGGGTTAGTATGTTAGTACACATCAATTCTCACAATCGCATAACATTGCACTACAAGTAGAACCAGTCATAGCAGATTTACCATGTCAACATATCAACACATCAAGGTCATGCTATTAAGATTCAGAAAAGAAAGATCAAGTAGTATATAATTCACCAACATGTCAGCATGCTCTGAAAGACATCACCTCAACTCATCACAATATCGAATGACGATCATTTAGTAACCAGGCACCATTAGGTCATGTTCATCATTTAACATATCAATAATCATGCTTAACTATATAATACAACATCATGCTTTCGTATAATAACACATCATTATCTCATATATCTTATCGTAACACATCCTAACATTCCTTTATAACAACATAACAGGATAGCAAATCGTCAATATCTCATGATAGCATTTGTCACTTTCACTAGATTTCAATATTGCATATCAACATGTAGTATTGTTCCATACCAAGTTCCTCATGGTCGCTATCTAACATCATGCCAGTACATATTAACAAGTCATGTAAGCAAGAAAATTCCCAAATTATCATAAGTCAACAAGTCTCAATTTGCTATTATGCTTAAAATTATTGCAAAACACCACATATGAACATAGTCAATTCAAGCTAGCAAGTTTCAACATAACCTTATCAGATAACAATTCAGGTTCCTCAGCATTCGCAGTTCATACTTTTATAGGCACAAGAGTTCAGATCATGCTTAGCAATATAGAGTAGCAACACATCAAGACATCATATTATGTAAGAACTGCAAGGCATTGAATCATATAATCATAATCACTAGACCCTCAGGCCACATTTATTACCAAGTAAGCACATCAACACGTAAACTTCATCGTCAGGTCAGTGCAATATCGCCATCAACTAATTTCGAAGGATTAAGAGTTAGAACGGAGGACACTCCCGCTCGCAAGTCATAGCGTACTCAGTAATCGTCATCATCAAAACGTGCTTGTCCTGCCGAAATCGTTGATCCTGAGGCCCGTGGGTTATGGGCCCACGCCTTCGCGGCGTTGCTCTATTGCTATCCGACTTCCCATTTCCTCTTTCATGCGGTCGCTCGTCCAACGTGTCGCGTAGGAGTTCAAGTTAGCGAAGATAGGGGAGGGACAAGAGCGGACAACCCAGTGTTCCTTTCGGAACAAACACAGACCAACCCTAAGATGACAACTAGAGACGAAACTCCGACCTGAGAATAGAAACGATGCCCTTATGGAAGTCCATTAAGTTATAATCGCGACAAGAAAACACGAATTCACCATGGAGCATATCAATCACACTAATTCACGCTAACATGTACCTATATCAAGGGAGCAACATTCGTATTCATTTCCAACGACACGATCGATTCCTATACTCATGCATGCGAGACAAGATAGTAGTCTATTATTCCATGAAAGCAGATATGCCTAGCAACTTAAGCAAGTTATGCGGAATCAAGAATGATCATGCAGGATTCGAGGTCATGTGGGATTTAACGACGATGACGAGTATGGTGTATATGAAAGAATGCACAAGCATGGTGTACGCATCAATAGGTGAGGTCAAATATGGCATGGTGAGGTGTAACATAACAACTAGATTAAGTGTCATATAGTAGGTCAAGCATGGCACGTAATCATATGATGAGGTACATTTAGAAAGTGCATGTCCTACATGATACTAGCGACACATAATGTGATACAAGCATAGTCAAGAGTCATTAAAATGGGTTCAATAGGATGTTCACGAAACACGAGGCATCATCAAAAGTAACAAGAAGGATATCATGGCAATAGATTATAATCATGCTAGGAACGAATCATCATGGGACACATATAAAGGTACAGTGGTTATCACATCATAGAATAGGTACAACATGTAATCATTTAGTGAGTCATATTGGAAACCATAAGCCCTACAGGATACTACTAGCACATATCGAATCATGACCACAATCAAGGTAACTCGCCTAAATTCATTGTAACATTTATGCGTCATACATATGCGAAATGATATAACGTGGTGTGTAATCATGCGAGGTGCCAAGTCATACATCTATGCCAACACTACAGGAATTCATAAGGTAATAGGGGAAACACTACCGAGTGATAACATGTAAGCATGCCAGGATAAACCACCACATAAAGCAATTGATCATCGAATTCAACATCAATCTAATTTACATGAGTAAGATATTTCAAGGTGATGGGAAGAGGAAAGGATCACACTATGAGGGACCTAGCTCGAGAGAGAATCAGTAATAATGCAAGCAAGGTATAAATCCGCACAAGTCACAAACAAGGACTCTACATAATGCTAAAGGCTCAACATGACATTCGATACATACATGCGCTTGAATGACCAACACATCCATGTGCAAGAAATCATATTAACATAGCCCGTCGATATAGAAGCATGGGAGGAATATAGCAATGCATAATGCAAACCTACGCAACTGGCAATATGACAAGCATACAAGGTATGTATTCCAACTCAACAACCATTTTAATAAGGCATGCATTTACCAAGACATCACGTCAAATAGCATTATCGCAATTGAACTACTAATTTAGTTAACAAACCACGGGTAACATCGACTAATCATGCAGGGAAAATCATCTTACGACATTCATACAAGGGAAGTGTAGCACACTATCATGGGCCTAATCTAGGGGAAGACAATAACTATATACAGACACTTATCATGCAATTCATGCTTCAAATCAGTCGTTAGTACGACCAATACAACAGGTCAATTAGACATACAAAGGCGACATATAATCAGGACAAGAAGCAAGATGCAACACGGGACCTAAGCAATGGGGCAAGCATGGGTACAGAATGTCATACAACCACAAATTTACATTAAGGATCATCATCTTAACATGTACTGGGAATTACGTATCATATAAGGCATGTTGACATCAAGTTATAACACATATTCATCAAGTATGTAACTCACTCTATCATGACACTAGAACTGAACGATCACACTATTATGAACCTATTTACAGGGAGAACATTAATTATGCGACTTCCTACACATGACATTTACATTCATGCATTGGTATGACGATGCAACATACTGAGTAGGGCATGATGGGATGATAGAGACATAACACGTGTAACTTGGACTCACACAATGGCCATCATGAACATTATAGCATGCATTCATCAAGACTCAATTATACCACATATTCCCCATCCAACGCAACTAATCACACAACAATATCAAGTGAAAACAACCAACAATCATTAATCTGATGAATACAAAATAGATGGGCATGTTGTAGATTCTTGTCATAAAACGAGTAATAAGCATCAAGGCTTCATCCACTAGTATGCTAAAGATATCATTTACAGGCATTCATACGAAGAAGAGTTTATCACACTATCATGGACCTAACCCAGGAGAAAACAATTATCATGTAGGTTTATATCATGTGGTTTATATGCTTCCAATCAATCATTAGTACAATTAATATAATAAGTCAAGTAGGCATGCTATGACAACGTAATCACGATAGAGAGTGAGACATAACACGAGACTTGATCAATGTAACTAATCACAGATGTAATAACATGAGCAACATTTTACAATTAAGCATTTTGCAAGATACATGCAGGAGGTTACAAAATCATGTCATGCAGTTCAGAGAGAGTCACCATTACAACCGGACAGAGATCCCTAAGGGCAACCATTGACCTTCCCCAACTTACTCATCACCCCTATTTCTTGTGGGACCTGGGTACGTACGACTCTTTGTGGCAAGAAAACCTCGGTTGATCATCATAAGAATCAAGGAAGACAACCCCGGAAACACCTTACTTTTGACTCAAAATGACATCAAGGACTATCTTCCAATACTCACTCAGACAACCTCCATATACATACATGAGTTTCTGACGCAATGTGTTTACCAACCCGATTCCGATGAAAGATACTGACATCCGGGAGAAAGACTCGATAGAACCGTCAAAGGGTTAACAAACATAGTGGAAGGGGCTATTTCACACAAGCTGGGTTGACCACATAGAATTAAGGGTACTCCCACTATCCCGTTTGTACAGATCAGTCGAAACACATTTAATTGTTAGGCATACCAATCAGACTTTAGCAGATCAAGCACTCAGCATAGAATTAGTCAATGACAATTATAATGAACTCCTTCGAGGGAGGTCATACTCAGTCTCAATATATAAAGCACATCAAGCTATCTAATGTCGCTCTTCAAGGAGCGACTGACCGGAGGGGCAAAAACCTCGCGATCCTACCTAACTCGCCACTCCAACCACCTTGGTGCAATCTCCTTGGAGTCTTCCGGACCCTCTGTAAAGAGCAAGCTAGTATTTTGCCTACCGTTCCCAACTACACCCAATAGGGGGGGTCTAGCGCCTTTACTACCCAATCGTGTCCCCGTTTTGTCGATTCTCCTTTTTTATTACAACTCGAGTTCATTACTTAGTCCAATTTTAGTTAAGCACATTAAATTCATTTTGCCCCTCTAAATCCTTTTCAAAAAGTCCTTGAAACTCGTGGGCGGTTTTCAAAACACACACTCGACCCTTGTGTACCCGAATTGCACAACCTGGCTCTGATACCATCTTTGTAACGGCCCAGAATTATGATTTCCGGGTTACGTTTCAAGGGATAAAACCCCTTGTTCGGATCTTGCAATCCAGGTACGGGTTGAGTTTTAAAACAAAATATTTGTACTAAAAGAAGGGATTTCGAACCCTTAAAGATCGCGGATCCATTGGGGATCAAATACCTGCCTTAGTCTAATCGTGAAATCGAGCGAAAGCAAAAATAAGGTTGAGTTTAAATACAATCCGAAAAGGAGTATAAAAGAGAGGAAGTGTGGTGGTCTCTCAACCTCTCGATCTAACGCCAAAAGTCTGAACCCGCCAAGCATCCACCTAAGCAACGATAGCGGCTAACGGTTACCTGAATCTAAAAAAAATGAGGGGGATCTGGGTCAATCATCAGGTCACTCATGCGCGTATGTAAACACACTCTGAGAGGCATATAATAAGCATCTTATTCTTAAGATGAAATGCGTAATGTCATGCGTAAATTAAATCACATATATATACTGACAGTTTAATATAATGCAGAAAGCGATAAATGGATCCACACAGAATGCCAAGTGGCATGTCCCTCTCGTACCTCCACCCCCTTTCAATAGGGCGGAGACTGGCCAGTTCGGTGCTATAGCATATCAATTTCCTCGTGGTGGTGCACAAACCACGGCATCATCATATCATATCATCTCATCGCTTGCCCGATGGTGCTGGGCTATCATATCATGCTCATATAGACTCGATTGACTCAGGGTACCCAATGAGGCTGGGCTACCCTATGACCCTAGCAAGGACTCTAGAACTATCACAGATAACGGCCGTTCTCTTGCAAGGACATATAGCAATCATATGATTTTCATTTTAGCTCCTAAGCATGATTCTAAGTCGTATGGTGCATGGACACTAGCCTACTATATAACACCCAGTGCATAGAGCGCCCATCATGAGTAAGTTCAAAGAACTTACCTGGAGTAGCAGATCAGCAAGATGAAAAGCAGCAAGATATAAGCAAGCAGGTTACAGATCACCTAGCAATTATGAATAAATATGCATAAGTAAACTGCACAAAACGGGATCCATTTACCACTACATAACATGCCCACCAATCCATTAATCATAGCATCATCAACATTCTTTATCTCAACTTATGGCAACATCTTATATCATCTTATTCCATTGTCATTTCCATAACTGACTCAATCATACTTCAATCCATAAAATCTCACTCGCTAGTCCAGTTGTTAGCCAAAACAATTACTTCAAGTTTATACTTAGCCATTTCTAATTTATAAAATATTTAATCTTTAAAAATACTTTCAAAAAAATCCATTTAAATAATCCCGACATACTTTACTTTAATTAAAATCACCATTCTAGGGATTTAAGTAACTTTCAACCGTTACAAAATAATTCAATTTATATACTTTAAAACCGACCCCTTTTTAAATACCGACACACAAATCAATTTCTGAATAATCAATTATCGGAAATCGGTTAAACAATTAATTAATAAATTAAATAAATAAATATATAACGAATAACCCGAACCGAACCAACGCTTTTAACCCAAACCGAACCGAACCCAACCAAACCCGCTAACTAATCCCAATCCGGTTAAATAAACCCACCCAAATAAATTAAAAGGTTGGAGGGCCCCACATAGCCATGCTGGTCTCCTTCCTCCTCCGGATTCAAGCGACGATGTCCCGCACCCGCACCCTGCTCGAGCCTTCGATGCCGCTGGCGCCGCCTTTTCCGTGCCCAGACTCACCCGGACTCGGACTCGGACTCGGACTCGGAATCCCGCCTCCCACGCTCCTGCTCGCTGCTCGCTCGCGGTCGCTCGCCTATACTCAGCCTCGCCTCGCTTGCTCCTGCTCGCCGGAGTTCTTACCGGAGCTCCGCCTGAGTTCACACGCGCCACCCGACACCCCGCACTCAGCTCACGCACACTCGACACTAGCCCTTAGCCCAAACCCAGTCAGAAATCGGATTAAAACAGAGGAGGAAAGATGGAACTCACCGAGGGATTTCGCGACTTCGGAGCTCTCGATCGGAGGTCTGGGCATCGTCGGAGGCTCGCGATGGCTCGTCGGATCTGTGTGGGATATTGGTGAGCGTGATGGTGAAGCTCGAGGGTGGTTTCAATCGAAGACGGAAGAGAAACGCTTACCGGAACGTGGCTCGTGCTCAAACAGGGGAAACGATGATTCGGTGGCTCGGCAGCGGCGCTGGTGGCTCCTGGGCGGACACTGGGCTTCGATGGTGGTGGAGTATAGCCGCTGCTGCTGGTGTCTCGCAGAAGGAGGAGAAGGATTGGAGGTGATGGTGCTCGGTTACTTGTGGTTGCGAAACAGGGGAGAAATGGAGGCGATGGCGGCTCTGAGCTCTCCTGGGCGGATCCTGGATGGACGACGACGACGAGGTGCTGGGATGGTGGTGCAGAAATGGTGATGCTCAGCTGAGAAGGGGGAGATGGTGATGGAGGAGAGATGCAGTGATTGTGGCGTGAGGTGATGGAGATTGTGACGATGGGGATGGTGAAGGGAAATGGGGATGGTGAATTGATCATCAGATCGGGGATGTCGACGGGTGATGGGGAGCAGGTGAAGGGGATGGTGAGATTGTGTGTGGGATTGGTTAAAACATTACCCGAAAATAAATTTCGAATACGTGAATCTTGAACCCCAAAATTAGTTCTCGAATGTTAGTCTCTCTGAATCTCGCTTTCTCGGTCAATTAGATTTTAAAAATTGAGAAGGATATCGTAATCCGATAATTATTTTGAATTTTCGAGGTAAAAGAACGGAAATTGTTCGTTAAATTTATACTCCGGTCGGAATCCGCTAAACAAGTTTTAAAACCGACTTAATTTCATTTTTAATTCTCTTATTCCAGAAAATTAGGATTTGAACATCCGAGCCTTTACAGTAATCTACTAGTTAAAAAGATTAAATAAATCAAATAATATCTGTTTTATTTTTCATATCATAAGGGCTACTAGCAAGATCAAAAAAAGGTTATTGACTAGATATGTTTAACTAAATTATTCATTAGTCCTTTTTATTTTAGGAGTGCATTTAGAGAATCCAAAACAAGTTTGGAGAGTTTCAAAAAAATTCTTGTACACGGTCACTCACAAACTCTAAAATTAATTAAACACTTGCCCCAAAATTAATCAAAACATCGACTTGGTCGATCATGAACCCTAGCCTTGCCATTGATTAAGGCCGTGTTTGACAGTAGATTGTGTTTTTGTAGATTAATGGGATTTGTCAGGAGATGAAAATTATTTTTTGCAGATAAATGAGATTTTGTGAATTGAGAATATTTTTTACGGAAACCTCTGGAAGGTGTTTGGTGGATATAAGATTATGATGTATTTTGAATAATGAAAATGACCCTTTTGCCCCTAACTTTATTACCCCTCTTTTCCAAATCCAACTCGTCATCCTCCTCCTTCACATCCGACATTGTTGGTGTTGTTCACGTCCTCCTCCTTCCCAGATCCCATTCGTCGTCCACCGCCCCTCACCGGTCCTCCTCCGAGTTCTCCCCTCCGCCTCCCTCCTTCCAGCCCATCCGCTACCCCGTCTCCCAAGCTGAGTCGGTCCTCACCGTCTCCCCTCCCTTCTACTTCCAAACCCCCCTCCAAGGGAATTGGATCCGGTGAAGTTGTATATTAACTCCACCTATGAAGTTGGGCAAATCTCAACCGTCAAAAAAATAACTGACGGTTAGATTTGGTCCCCTCTTTCACCCCCCGCCCCCACCCCACCCATTTTCTTTTTTCCTTTTTCTTTTAATTCTTTTTTTCTGAGTGTAAAACCCAACTCTACCCATGAATTTGATAGCCAAATTCATGGGATCCAAACTCCCCTCCAAGTGCATCTCCTCTCCCTCCGATGCCCTTAGCTTCGTCAACTCCACCTCTGGCCTTCACTTCCTCGACTTCGTTGTCGCCCACTCCGATTCCGTCCGCAGCCGCAAGACCTGGAGTACCTCGTCATGTGGAAGGACGACCACCCCCGACCTGCCCCCCCCCCCCCTCCTCCTTCGTAGCCGCCGACATCCTCTCCGAGTATGAATCCCCTTGGTGGACCGCCGCCAAAAAGGCCGATGAGTCCGCCCTCCGCCTCTTTATCGACCAATCCTCCTCCGAATCCCACTCCGAGTCGTCGGAGGAACATCGACGTCGTCGAAGATGGTGCAGAAGGGCAAGAGTAAATGAAACCCTAATGTAGATCTAAGACCCTTAGAATAGGATCCAAGATCTCCAATCAATAACTTGTACAAAAACTAAAACCACAAAAGAACACAAAGGCTTGTTTACACGGTTCGAGTTAAACCCTACATCCGCGGAGTCTCAGGTTCGGGGAGACTCAGGCCCAAGTTCACTATGTTCGTTTTATCGATTACAAGAGATAGGGTTGCAGTTTCTACACAAATATACAGATCCAACCAGGAAACAACCAAGAAAACAAATACAAGAAAAGACTAGAAGTAGGAAAGAAGAACTCCCTCAGATCTGGTCTCGGAAGAACAGATCTTCGCCGGAGAAGCTTGTACGAGCCAAAAACTCGCCGCCAAGGAAGCTATGGAGCTTCTTCTTCTTCACAAACCTCATATCTAGGGTCCAGTAGATGGATACGCCCTAGATCCGAGCACTTCGTCGTCGATCGGAGTCGGGAAGGGCACCGGAGAGGAAACCCTACCTCTCACTCTTTTCTCTCTCTCTTTCTCTGGAGCGGCTTACCTGAAGTGTCGAATGAGGAACCCTAGCAGATAGGAGGTTCCTTTTATAGAGCTCCCAAGTTGCCAACCCTAGAAGCGAACGGACCCAACAGCTTCTGGAGCTACCGGGCTCGGAGCTTCTTATGGGCTTACAGCATATGGGTCGGTAAGTAATAAAAACACCAATAGACAATATAACATAACACATATAAAATCTAAAGTCTAATGTATAGTTGGGATATAAGTGTAACACTTTAGCTTATATTTATATATAGTGTGAGTTTATGACCCGGAACCCTATGTTTCCGAATTAATACTTCGAACACTTAATATAAATATTACCATAAGTGCTTCCTTAATATCAAACATATAATTGTATGGTATCTGCCTTCCGACTATATCTTATGCGGGATTATACATAAATTAAGATAGGCTTTACACCTAATTTATCTCTTCACGAATTCAATAATGGGTTTTTTCCCCTATTTCCTTATTCGATTTCGTTTCTTCGTCGTAGAGAGTAAGAGCAAGCGAGTTTCTCTGAAGCAGACGCACAAGATTGCAAGAATGGTGAAGGAGCACCACAAGAAGAAGGCCAAGGAAGGCAAAAATCTCGACCATCACATGAATAAGAAGGTTGAGAAGGATCCTGGCGTCCCCAATGACAATCACGTTTCATAGCATTGCTGCAAAAAATCAGCAAATAGTTAGATTTTGTTATTGCAATGTTGTTGTTTTTGCTTAAGGGAGAGTTTTGCATTCAATTATACTAAGCTATATTTTGTTTTTGTTAATTTGAAGACAGTTAACCCAATCAATTTCATAAGGGTTTTAGACAAGATGGGAAAAGAGCTATTGACAAGACCATTTTCATAAAATTGCACACAAGTCCTTCCCATTCTAAAAATACAATTACAAATCTGCTCGAGAGAAGAATTGAAAACTAACGCTATTCTCTCGTTTCACTTGACGCCTGACGGGCCACAAACGATAGAGAGAAATCACTCATACCTTGTTCATTACGATAGATTTGTGAGGACTTTCAACAAATCTATTAAATTTAAGGCAAGAAGCTTTATTTACAATTGATTTTATTGGTTTTTATTTCAAGAAATTGTGTGTTTTAGGGTTTGAAATTAGAATTGAAATTGATTATATAAATTGGTTGTTGTTTGTGTGTTCTGTTTGATTGTTGTTGATTTGGGTGTTGTTTGAGTTGAACTATGAGTAGCAATTGTAACGAAAACGAAAGAAATTGCTCGTTTTGTTGCGATTGGAGTTGTTTTTTTTGACGTTTTTTCATGGCTTACTGTCGGGCAAAAGGCTCATGTAGATCTCACGAGGTGATGATATATGCTTGGCTACTGTCACCGAGCCTCTTGTGTACCCTTACCACTTTTTGTCGAGGTTCCTTCATACTTTCAACAACTTTTGTCGAGCCTCCTTTGTACCCTCAATATCATTTGCCGAGGTCCCTTATTTACCTCGTCCTCTCCGAGTTCGACAGATTTATCAAACGACTACAAATAACCCTTGAATGTCATTCGATAATCATCTAAATTGACCGACATACGAAAGTGAGTGTCGGTCAATTCGCTCCTTGATAAATTTCACCGATTTTGGCCAGTTTTCGAGCAAACAATTCATTCGACGGATTTAGGTTTTTTTCATTCGCTTTGATTCGTAAATGAGAGCTTTGGACCTTTTTGTAATTTGTTTGAAAAAAGTGAAAAGGACCTGCGTTAAATTACTTAAAATTGTCTTGACAATAGTCGTTTTGGGATCTTGTCTAAAGGGTTGAAGGTGATTGTTGGGGAGAGGTGTACGAGGCTGCTGATTGAAATTTGGAGCATATGTTTCAAAATGAAAAAGGACTCGTTGGACAATTTAGTAAATTTCATCTTTGGAGCATATGTTTCAAAATGAAAAAGGACTTGTTGGACAATTTAGTAAATTTCATCTTGTCAACAGTCGTTTCTTCGCCTCGCCTATAGCCTCACTCTAGATATTATTAGCTTAATTAGTGTCAAGTATTTGGACAATTACCTTTTTCCCTGTTCGAAATCCAACCCACCGTCCGAAGCACACAAAATTCACACAAATCAAGCAATAAAAAAAAAACGAATTGGTGGGAGTGAAGACAAATTTTAGGGTCTAGCTAGTTGATTTTTTAGACCCATTTAATTACATGCTAGATTTGAGAAAAGAAAATACAATGAATTCAAGGTTTAAGTTTCGCTCCTTTGAAAAATTCTTTAAACCTCAATTCTCAAATATATCATGTTATAAAAGAGATCGAAGATCAATCAACACATAATTGAAACATCAATAGGAAGAATTAACATTATCAAGACCACAATCAATCAATCTAAACATTGCAAAAGAGATTAATTTGAGATCTCTTACAGCGTACTTCATTTAGAATTATTTGTCTAATCCATTAAAATATAGCAAGAAATCAAGCTCTTCAAATCTTATACTAAGCTATTTTCTAATTAATTTCCAAACAGAATTCATGCAATTCAATAAATGTCTAGGGAAGGATTGTAACTTGTAAGTCATGGGAGGAAGGAAACTAAAGCCTATGTAGGACTTGAACCTACATCTTTGCACGTTAGTACAATGCTCTAACCATTTGAGCTAATAGACTATACAAAATGTGGACCCATTTGAGCTAATAGACTATATAAAATGTGGATTAAAAACAAACATATAAGTTATTTGGGGAGCCAAATCAAAGAAGGCAAAGGGTACCCCAATGTGAGCCATAAACACAAACTCACATTGCAAATTTGCAGTGGTATTTTTAGCAAAGAGCAAATTGTGAGAGATTGAGATCAATCCCCAGGAGTATGGACAACTTTTCGATGTTATATTTCCATTAGTGTGATAAATGATGAAATCTCTGTACACGTATTTGCTTGGAATTCAGGAGAGAACCTCCTTATATGTGCATTATTGATTCCCAATGCACATAACTGAAACATAGAAACCCAAAGAGGGGGGAAAACCCTAGTTTCAGTGCATTAAACCCGAAAAAAAAAACAAATACAATCTTCTAAAGGAATTTTTTTTAAATGTGTCTGTATATATATTAGAAAATTGGTATAAATAAAATCAACCTTAATAGTGCGACAAAACCTTACATTCACTCAAGCAAATGAAAGTTAAAACAAGTGAAACCCGAGATATACCCAAAGGTCTTCCCACAAGCGCCAGACATTATCTTAATTACTCGTTAGCATTGCATTTCTCCTACATCCTTTTTGCCATTGAGACATGGAACCAAAAACCTTAACATCATCTTTTCAATATTTTTTTGTTTATAAGCTAAAAAAAATTGTTTATAACCTGGACATCATCTTTTCAATAAAAAGGTCATTCGGACGGGAGGAAATGTGCGCCAGAAACCATTTTAGTTTACACTTTACTTTTTTTTTTGGTGGACAGTTTACACTTTACTCATCCCTCATTGAGCTGACATTAAGATGAGTTACAGTATTTTGGATTCGGGGGGTGATAGACGTGCCTTTGTATATAGGTGACAACATTAATGATTTAGTGGAACAATGATGTCCTATTTGGTCACTTGATTGCTGGAATTTATCTCTACTCCATTGAGAAGCTTTGGGACCAAAATGCAGAAAATTAGAGAGCTAAAGAAGTAACATACCGCAATGGAAATTTTAGAACATCCTCAGCTACTGAAAGGTTCAAATTCATGCATTCCTGCAATCAATATGTGTAAATTATAATAAGGATTTGCTAGAGTTGAACTTGAATTAACTAGCCAATAAAAGAAAACTTGGAAGTTCAGGTTATGATACGCTAAAATTGACAAAAACTAGTTTCATCAGCATAAAGTTATGACTTGTCTGATGACATAATTGAGCAATATTTTCAAGTTTTTCGAGGTAAAAACTAGCTTATATAACCAAAGTAACACCCTGATTCCCCCTGTTGAGGGATCAATTGTATCTCCATTCTCATTCCTCCAAAGCAACCAGACGAACCAAGTACGGGCCCAATATTTTCATTCATTAGACAAGGAACCAAAACAGATTTTAAAAAGAACTAGAAAGATACACCTGTGGAGAGATCACTACCAACAAAGATCACAGTTGACCTGGAAACAACCAGCCATTTGGCAGCCTCCATTAAAAAACGCAGAGAAAACTGCTGCAAGAATACGATTATCCCAAACACAAAATTGTAAAGATTGATACAACTGCTTACTCAAACTTCTTTTCCTTTTTAAATTGAAGGATACTAAAATGGAACCTTGAAAATCCATAATCTCTCCTTGACTTGGTACAACCAAGTGCTCACCGTTTAGAATTTAACAAGATACTTCAAGATACTGGCACAAGTCTCACTACACAAATAACACGAATTTCATTCACATTGGAGCCCCACTGATTACATAAAAGCAAGTTATATGTTAAACATGATTCATCATTCAGATATGCAACTCTGGCTTTCATATTAATCCACTTGTGACAAAAACATCATAATGTGCCTATAAATGACACAATACAAAAAAGAAGATGAAGGTCATCATCAAGACTGAAAGCTGCTGCTGCAAGAGTTCTAGATGGATAATGATTTTACCCTTAGCCATGCAAAACGACCAGACAACTTACTTGTGAGAAGCAACTAGTAAAAAGTTAATAACTTTGATACGCTACTCTTAGGAATCTTCTTTCTTTCTATAAGCTATTAGTCAAAAGTCATAACAGTGAGTTAGAAATCACTTATCCGACATAGCTATTATGGATTGGCCAAGGATAAAGAATTTCAAAAGAAGAAACACCGTCCATAAAGGTGGTTGAATTGTGAATTTCTTTTACATATTGTGTAATATTTAAAGAATAAGGCATGTCATTTTGTACAAAAAAAATGATAATGACAACAAAAACTTATATACTCTGAATCTGTAGGTGTCAGGATAGTCAAAACTTAGTGTTTCCAGGGGCAGGAACTCATCTGCAAAAAGTAGCCAAAGTACAAAAATTAACATGAGAGTTCTACCATCTTTCACTTCAAAGACACCATCATAATCATCAATAAGCTAATGCCTAGCTCTCCTTGTATCCTGAAAATAGCATAAAATTAATCGTTCAGACATAAAGAAGGCATAGCATCCGTCACAAGTTCATAACAAATAGAACAAACAAGAAAACAGTTTAGGAAACAAGAAAGAGAGCCACCCTGTTCTTACACAAAACAATGATAATAATAAAATCCCACGAGCTGCTTACCATCATGATAAGCATTCACAACCACCCTAGTATTCCTCCTAGGAAGTCAGACCCAAGGAGCTAGCCATCCATGTATTTGGGACACTAAGCGACGCAAGAGTACATGAGTAATAATGAACGAACAGCATATTCGTCATCACAGAGCAACTATGCCTGCCACATATCCAATCCCTTTTTATAAAAATTAATGCATCAAAGTACTGAAAGAAGCCAAGGAATGAACCATCTCATCCCAAAAGCATAGCATATAACTTTATCAATTCAATAAATGAACAAAACAATAAATTTTATGAAACCTAGATAAGTAGATAGGGCTGTCATTCATATATTTAAAAAAAAAAATGATAAAGAAACATGTGGATAGAGCATACCTCCACGATTGAAATTGTATAGGCTCTAATTCAAAGAACCACGACACCTAAAATAAGAATGAAATATAAGGCAAATGAAATCGTAGAACTCGACTACATTTGGAATCAAATTTTAAGAAATTCTGCAAATTTACTCAGCCTGTTACTACAATTACAAATAGGAAAACAGTACCAAAATCCTAAAGTAGCCAAACAGTTCAGAGGTAAAAAGCAAAGAAAACTGGAGAAGTGAAGAGTTTAACAAGACAACTTCATAATTTATTGGTGATACATGTAGCCATACAAATATTCAGGGGGTGGCTAACTGCTGATAAACTAAAGCAACTACCTTTATTAAGTTTGTTATTATGATGATTCAGACAGTAAACAATGTTGCAGTTCCTTCAAATTCCCTAATTCGAAAGAACATGAAAAATGCAATTGCCAAAAATACTTAAATTTGATTAAATGAAACCAAGAACATATAAATTTAGGTATTTCATGTAGCCCTTTACCACTTCAATACAGAAGTCATGACATGAAAGGTAAAGTACGCAGTGCTCAGTGTGTGTTTGGATTCTCATTGCAGTAAGTTCATAATCACATTATATACATAAAAATGGAAAAGCGCATTGTAGATTTTATAATAATTAATAATTATATTACTATATTACCGTGGAAAAGTAGAGTTGGATGGAAAAAAGAAGTTAATTATAAACTACTAATCTATGTCCACAACTGCAGCACCACCCAATTACCCAGAACCCACCTCACTCTCCGAAACAAGAGCTTCATCCTGATGAAATGAGCGAATCCCAACCTCCACCACATCTCACATCTGCCTTTGCTGCCCTGCCGGAGTTTCTCACGGGCTTTGATGCCACACAGGATCCAAACCTCCACCACTAAGTTCCTAACCCGTAATGGTGAATCACTGAAATAGACATGCTCTCTGAGACTTTGTCTAGACCTTTAAACATGACAAAAACAAATCAGACTCCCATTACAACAAAAACTTCAAAACTGATGAACTAGGCTTACATTCTTCACATCCAAGAAAGCTGATCCAAGGCCCAATTGGGTGATTGAAAATACCCACTTGGATGTGAAGAATCCTAGTTCATCATTTTTGAAGTTTTGTCGAAACTGGAGTCTGGTTTGTTTATGTAAATTGCACCTTTTAGATGCATGACGGCTTTATTGCTTGCGTGAATTTTGTATTAATTTGGATTGATGTGTGCAGGAGAGTTTTGATTGAAAAAAGAGAAGCCCTTTTGTATGAACTTGGTGATGGGGAGAAGGAGAGATATGAAGGTCCGTGAGTTGACGGATTAAACGATGGAAATAAATGATTTTATGAAAAGTTAATTATAAGTACTCTTTAAGGTCCATACGTTGACGGATTAAACAACGGAAATAAATGCTTCTGTGAAAAGTGAAGTATAAGCAATATTCAAAAGTGACATCCAAACTCTTAATTATTTTTTAAATGTATCATAAACTTAAAAAATGCATTATAAAGTTAAACTAATGGAATTCAATGCTTCCAAACAGACAACAATGTCTCATAAAAGTTGACATGAATGACTCTCAGTCTCCTCATTGGGGTAGAATGTCAGAGAATGAAAGACACTGTCACAGTGATTAAGACAGATCTCCAAAAAGACAAAATCACATCAATTTATACAAAAAAATAAAGTTTTTATCAGAACTTTGAATGACTCAAATCACCAAAATAGTGAGACGGATAATGAGTAATGTAAACTCAATCACAACAATCAAGTCAACCAGAGAACTAGAAAGGTAAGGGATAAAAAAAGAAAAGCAGCTATTCAAACTACATTGAAAGAAAAACTAAACAATGCTATGAACAACATGATCTTAACTGAATCAAGAAGACAGCTTTCAGAACAACAATTTCCGGATATTTTCTTATCCTCAAGTTACCCTAAACAACATAATCATAAGTGAATCAAGATGATACCTTTTAGAACCACAATTGCAGGGTATTTTCTTTTCCTCGAGGGGAAACTTGTAATTGTAAGTAATTTCTTCTCCTGATGCAATATATCGCTTTGCGTAGATAAATATCTTCTTCTGTCCATCAACACTTATAACCTTCGTATAGCAATTAGGCTGCATGGAAAACAGATTGGGGATATCAGTGTGTGTGTATTAAGAAATTTATTGTGCCATAATCACGCCTCTCTCCCCACCCCACCCAAAATCTAGAAACAGGCAAGTTTGAATAAAATACCTCACAAGAATGGTTGATGAATCTGGCAATACCACCACGCTTGGTTGCATCAACCTGCAAATTTTCCAAATACGGTTTAAAAGATAGCTAGTTCCTCTTTGTACCAATGCAAAGCCCAACATGATGGAGGTGACAAACTATTATTATCAAGAACAGCCCAATATAACGGGTGCAAACCAAGGCTGCTTCATTGAAAATAACAAATTGCAGAGTTCCTTCTGAAATTTGACAAAGGGAAAGGAGATTTCATGCAAAGAATCTATTTGGTCCGCTTTCAAACATGTTGTCAAACATGCAGCAAATAAAGGAAAGAAAAAGCTAATCTCTTTTCATAAACATTTAAAATATTTAGCAAAATAACATGCTAGAAACATTCACTGGAATAATAAATAAATAAATAAAGCAATATTCACTAGGATAAAAACAAGAGCAACTAGTTAAGAATAACAGCATAACCCCTGCCAATTTTTTTCATGAAATCACTCACCACATAACCATCATCCAATCTGAAAAGATAACTGCTGCCAATTCCCATCTTCTCATATTGCAGTTCCCTTATATCAGAGATCTGCATGATAAAAAAAGAACCTACCCTCAGCATTAAGAACTTTTACCACTTAAGCCTCATCTTTTGGGTAAGGAATTGGGGGTTGAATTAAAATGAGCTTTCATGTCAACAGATGAAAACAAGAGAAAATAGAATAATAAGTACCCGAGGACGAATCAATTCTCCCACATATTCAATGACAAAATCCTCAGCCTCAATTGATTCTAGTGCAACAAGCCCCCAATCATGAATCTTACTCCGTTGGAAGCAAAGTCGCTTCTTCCGGGCCTGAACATGTAAATAAACCTGAGACTAAATTGTTAAATAAACAGGGACGCTAGAACCAATGTTTGGCGATTTACATACCTTTAACTGCGTAGCTTTTAGAAGATCAGCCCCATCAGCAGCAGCAAGAAGACTTCGCACCTTAACCCTGTTAGTTCTAGCAGATTTTCCCTTAACTTGTGACAATTTAGTTGAATTAGTCTCAACACTCCGTCTTCGAACATTAACTACACGACAGCCCCTAACACGAGCTCTTTCAGCAGCACTTGCATTTACAGACCATTTATGCCACTCCCAACCATTAACAGACGCTCGAGCACATCCATCAGATATTGGGCAGGACTTCCCCAGTTTGGACTTGCTTGACTTCATTTGTCTCAAAACAACCTGCTTGGCTGCTTGCTCATCATTAGTGGTCAGACGTTTACGAACCTTCAAGGGCTTTCCAGACAAGTCACTGGTCCCTTGCTTCCTCTTCATTTTAGAAACCTTATTGTCTGTACATGAGACACGTGATAAAATAAGCATAGAGTAACATGAGAGTCCAACTGTACCAGAAAAGAAAGGAGGGGTTGTTATAGGGTAGAGGTTTAAAAGGAAATACGGGGTTTATGCAACAGCATCCCCAAAACAATTTTCTCTCCAGCCCAAAAGGATTTGTATTTGCTCATGTTTCCCCTCCATCAATTAATCTATAACTACAAATCTACAGCCGTCATCCTAGAGAAGATGCTTAATTAACAGCTTCATAAAGCAAACAAGAATATTATCAGCACACAGATCAAATGAATAAGAGCAGTTAAAGTAATAAAACGCTATGGTGTGAAACATAACATACATTTTTTCATCTTCTGAGATTCGTGAGTTGCAATATCTGTATTTTCAAAATCAACATTAACTTTATAATCATCATGGTAACTGCCAGCACCAATCCCAATACAATCAGAGTCTGATTTGATGGCTGGCACCGTCTTCCCAACATGTTTCAAATCAAAAGAATTTACCTTGCCTGAAAAATTGTCACAAAGGAAAAAAAAAATGTGATACACATGCACAATCTATATGCTTTAGAGTTTTGGCTAGGCAATCAACCATAAAGTAGCTACCTTGAGATGAATATCCCAAAGAAAGAGATTCAGCAGTTGATTCAAGAAGCCTCTTACGTGACTTTTTCTTAGATTTCGAAATTGCAGACTCAACAGATGTACTAGTCACACCCTTACTGCTGTTTTGTTCAAAAACTTTGTTTGTTGATGGAATACTCACAGCATTGTTTTTGTCAGCACCAATCCCCACAGAAAAAGAATCTACTCTGATGGTTGGCACCATCTTGCCAACATGTGCTGGATCAAGAGAACGCACCTTACCTGCAGAATTGCAAGGAAAGAAAACAAATAACCATCAACATGCACAATCTCTAAATGTTTGGGATTTGGCAACTCAAGCAAACATAGAGTGACTACCTTGAGATGAATCTCCCAAAGAACGATGTTTAGAAGTTGATTCAAGCAGCCTCTCTTTTAACTTCTTTTTCTTGGAATTCAAAGCATTCCCAACTGAGACACTAGTCAAATCCTTGCTGACATTTTGTTCACAAAGCTTGTCTGACAACTGAATACTAACCTGAATGTCCTCAGAAGTTGGATTCTCGGAAAAGATGACCTTTCTCTTTCCTGACTTCTTCCTACTAAAGTAGGTATGTTTGCTAATTTCAGAGGATAGTTCTGAAGGACCTGATCTTTGATTGCCTCTCAATATTTCAACCAAATCAGGCGAAAATGCTTGAGGTCCTTCATTCGAGACATCTCCCTGAGGCATTAGAGCAAAAAAAAAAAAACTCAGGAAAGGGCGGCAATGAAATTTGAAGTAATAACTCCAGGAGAGAGAGAGAGAGAGAGTACCATATTACTACATGGTTTCCGTAAATTATACGATGATAAAAGGAATGGGTCAAGAATATGATTCTCATAAAATGACTTCCATTCACCAATTACAAGATTGTGCAGCTTTTGCCGACACATTGCAAAAGCCACATACTTCCCTAACTTAGGAATGCTTACACCAGCTGGACTAGGTCGAAACTTACGAAGATGTGATAGTACATGCCCATCAAAACTGCTATCATATCTAGGAGGAGGTGGCTTCAGAGACCTCTGCTTATCCACTCCACCAGGAGGGGATGCACGCAATTTCTCAAAGGCAATTCCCAAGAAATTATGGTGAGAATTCTCAGATTTGGACAAATAAGAATGATGTGGATGCATCACTGCAGGCTGAGAATCATGAACTTTGTCAACACTTGAAGGTGTAGTAATTGCAGCAATATCTAAACCGGTAGGAAATTCAGAACTTTCCCCACCAAGGGGATGGGGACTTGGTATCACAGAATCAATAGCAACCTGTTTCAAAATAGATAACTTGTATTGGATTATTATATAACAAGAAACGCACTGCAGTATTTTGAAGAGGTTTAATATTTCATCAAAACCCAGTGTTTTTACCTCTCTGTTGGCACTTCCAAACCTACCCACTAACTTCAGTACCTCCTTTTCAATATATGTCTGAAAGTGGTCAGTGACTGAAACCCTTGTCACCGTAAAAAGTTCCTCCTCTACAAATTTAGTGACAGAATCCTTGTCTATGTAATTCTGATCTGCCCACACAGGATGTGTTTGATTGGCAAACTCCTCATCTCTCAAAGGAGATAAAGACGATGAAGATAACTGTTGTTGAAGCTTTTCCACCAATATATGCTGGAATCCTGGGGGACAATCAATCTCCTGATCAGATGAATCTTCTTCCATCTACAAAATGCAAAATCATCAGGGTTCAACAATATACAAAGCACCAACGACACAGCTAGTGACAAGAACTAGAGCAGCAAACACTTACAGGATTCGGCTCAAAATTTACATCCTTCTGCAACGCCTGACTCATATCCGTGGGAAAGGATATCTGTGAATCACCTCCAGACCAGAGCTTACTCCTCCTCCAAAAAGAAGTGAAATCTCGTACATGATCATAGAATGCAACACTCCATAAATTTTCAATGCAATGATGGAAAAGTTTTTGGCAAACTATTAATTTGACATCTGTGAAATTCCCAATTCCTCCAACGGATTTCAAGTTTATACAAGGGTGTTTGTTGCTCGGATTTGGCGCGTCCAAGATATTGCAGCTTGAAGTTGACACATTTCTCGGAGAAGCATTAGCATCTATCCCAAAAAAATTGGGCTAACAGAAGTACAATAAAAATAAGAAGCCATGGTTAGAGCCCTACTAAATGCCAAAAAAAAAAAAGACTCAACGATTTCTCAAAAACTTTACCTCTTTCCATCTAAAATCCACTGAAGAACTCCTGAAAGCTCCCTCCACAGAATCAATCTTCCTCTGTTTATGAGATTTCTTAGCAAAACTATAATCAGAGATAACATTACTAATAATTTCATCCAACACAAAACGACGAGCTCCCTTAATTATCCCATTGTGTAGTTGAGAACATATTTCCTCTGAGATTTCTGAAATAAAGTTTGTAGACAGAGCAGTTTTACTGCCCTTCAACTCCGCCATATCACTCATAGAAGGTGCATCTCTTCTCCAAGAATTGATCCAAGAAAGGAGAGTGAATGGACTAAATTTATTTTCAGCATGATGTATCTGTATGAGATGAAGAAAAAACATAGTAACTGTTAGTAAAACTGAGAACATTACAGCGGCGGACACATATCCTGGGAGGATCTTGAGGAAGAACAAAGAGAAGTTTAAGATCTTCTTCATATTGTCTTATCATATTATTCAAAGAAAAAACAACTATTTAAAGACAAGAGATGACCATAAAGCTTACAAGAGAAGCTATAAAGTCTGGAAAATAAAGCTACAAAAGACATAATAACTACTAGAAAAAACCCCTAGGAAATATAAACCTCCAACTAGAAAATTTAAACTAAAGAACACATTAAATGCAACAACCAACTAACTTGTGACATAAAAGTAAAACCAATTTATCTAACATTCCCCCTCAAACTCAGCTTGGAAATAGCTGTTCAAATTGGTTGAACCTTGTAAATAACCATATTGATTCCAACTAACTTGTGCCACTCCTTGGAGAATGTTGTTGTAGCACCAGAATTTCATCAGCCTTGGAATTGCAATGCATCATCAAACACCAAATCAAAATGACCAGAGTCCAAGACTATTCCACCAGCTCTTCTAACATCAGCACCTAATCAGACTCAAGGAACTTTTAGGAACAAGTCTGAAAGAGAGAACCCTCAGCAGTAATGAACAGCAAATTCCAGGAAGTGAGTACATTCAGGAGATTCAAGAAGTGAACCGGCGAAGAACCAAATCAAACTAGGGAAAAGATTAAACCCTAGATCTGGATAAGAGCCATTAGCATCATTAACTCTTCTGCAGAATGAAAAATCTGGCTTTGATGATGACATGATGTCACACACATAATAAAGGACAGATTCAGTAATGATGGCTGAAACTTCGAAAATTCTTCGGCAATAAAAGCTGAAGAACCAGAAAACATTCCCAGCAATGAAGGCTTGAGAAATAAGAAAGCCATTATGCTGAAAACAGGAGAAGTTTCCCAGTGATGAAGGCTGGAACCATAAACAAATTTTTCAGCAATGAAAGCTGGAAAAAAAAAAAAGGAAAGATTCTCATCAATGAAGGCATGAGAAACCAGAAAGTTTCAGCGATGAAAGTTGAAAACAGAAAGTGTTCTCAGCAATGAAGGCTTGAGAAACAACAAATTAATTTCAGCAATGCTGAGAAGTGAAGACAGTAATTTCAGCAATGAAGGCCGAAAACAGAAGAAATTTTTCAGCAACGAAGGGTGAGAAAACAGGAAAAGGATCTCAGCAATGAAGGCTTGAGAAACCAGAAAGTTTCAGCAATGAAGGTTGAAAAAGATGGGTGGGTGGATCAGAACCAATTCTTTAGATTTGAGGAGAATGTTTCAGCAATGAAGGCTGAAATAAATAAGAAAAAATAAGCTTAGGAGAACAGCTTAAGCTCTGATACCATGTTAGTAAAACTGAGATCATTATAGTGGAAACGTATCTTGGGAGGATCTTGAGGAAAAACAAAGAGAAGTTTCGGTTCTTCTTCATATTGTCTTATCATATTATTCAAAGAGAAAACAAATATTTAAAGACAAGAGATGACCTTTAAGCTTACAAGAGAAGCTATAAAGTCTGGAAAATAAAGCTACAAAAGACATAATAACTATAGAAAAACACCCCAGGAAATATAAACCTCCAGCTAGAAAATTTAAACTAAAGCAACACATTAAATGCAACAACAACTAACGTGTGACATAAAAGTAAAACCAATTTATCCAACAGTAACTCCAGTGAGTTAAGAAAAAGAATTAAAAAAAAAAGTGAAAGAAAGGGAGTGGTCATCCTATAAAGGTACATTGCAGAAGTTGTCTAAACAATGAGATTGTAATTTTCTATCCATCAACACTGGGAAAAAAAAAGGGGAAAAAATGCCACATATGGACAAATGGGCAATAAAACTAATCAAAGCATAAGTGAAGTAAATAAATGAAGCAAAACCTCACCATTACTGAACCTTGTAAATAACCATATTGATTCCAACCATAAAGTTCAGCAAGAGAATGTGGTCCCTGTTTACCACCATAGCCATCATCAAACAACCAACATTTTTCCTCCCATGAAAGGATCTGTCGGGTAGAGAATTAGAAATAATAAGGCCTTCATTCGACAAATACCACATTCATTCGCCACAAATGAAAGAACATACCTGCTTCTGGTTCATTGCATGCTTTGCAGCACTAACAGTGTCATTGGTGTTTTCCACTGGGATATAGGAACATCCATTTCTGTAGTGGTGATTTGCCTGCGAATCAGATTGAGAAATAACAGACACATCATGTTCATCATGCTTAGCCTCGGAAGGAGTGAGACTATTTCCAGGCAAAGATACATTGTAATCACCAAGACCCAAGTATGTGAATCCTGTTGCAACATGGTCAGGATACTGCTTAAAAAAAATTAGAGGGGCGGCATTCAAAAATGAGCCATTCATGATGGGGTAGACAGGAAGCTCCTCTGGTAGGAAACCAGTGGACAAGCCTTCATACAACTGCTCTTGAAGATATGGGCCACACATATTGCCCTGCTCATTAACATACATCCACCCAGTCACATGACATGAAGAGACATTTCTAGCAAAAGTATTGTCTGCATATGAAGCTCCCCCACTGGTAGAGGTATGAGAAGCAAAAGGATCATCATTTCCATTTGACTGGCAAGCCATATCCAGTCTCAATTCCGGTCCCATATTTGTTTCAAGATCACTAAAAGATGAACTGTGCATGATATCCAACAACAAGAGTAAGTTAATTATGTTGCCATAAACTAGAGTACTAGATACCTCCAAAACCAGAATGTCAAAAACAGATCAAAACATGACAACCGCAAAGGATAAAAAAGGTACCCAATGGAGCATTGTTCATTTGTTGACCCAAAACGTGAGATATCACACCAACTGTCAGTACACTCAGTACCACCATAAGAACAAACATTTTCACCTTTAGGTTCTAATATCCACTGCCTTTCACATGACAAGGAATAAAAACTGCATCCATCATATGCATTGTTCGTGGCAACCTTGTCTGCTCCAAAGCAGCAATAAGAGGAAGAGACCATAGCTCTGGAAAAGCATCAAAGATACCTACACATCCCATCAAGAGTAACAATATTGAAGTGTAGGGCAGGAGATCAATAATAGAATTCTGCAGTTGACAATTGAAGGCACTCAGGTCTGATCAATATGTGAATAAAGAGCTTTCTCTCTCTTTTAAGTCCCATGTCTCAGCAAAGATCCAAAATGACAAGAGAGTCCATTTATCGGTATTAAAGAAGCTAAGAGAATAAAGTTGTGTGAAATTAAATGGAAGTATTCAAAAACTTGGAAGTTGGAACACAGCATGCTCAGCAAAATGACAAAATCAACTTATCTCTACTGTGTACAAAGATTACTCAAAACAGACAGAACTTCCCTGGATATTTTCAAGTTCCTTTGGGTTTGACAAGCAATCTACAAAGAGAACCAAGACCTAAAAATTTTACAAGTCACAACATCGTGATTGTAACGTAGCGACTAGCAAGATTACCCATCATCTACAAAGAAAATGGGGATAACAAGTAAATCAAGACAGACAATTTCTGAATTGTATTGCAATGGAAGAAACCGACATAAATAAAGGAGAGGAAAGAAGTGTAAGGGTTACAATCAGGAAGTACTAGGAGTAATTGCATCTAATACCCAGGAAAAAAAATTAATTATGTCTAAAATTAGAATAGGGAAAATAAGTCTTGCCTAAAAAAACTTGCAAGAAAAAGTACAATTAACGGACGTCCAATAGATGCAAAATGAATTATGAGATTGTTATACGTTTAACACTAACAGTGGCAGGCCTCTTTCTAAAACCTCGAATTTCAGATGTGTCCACATATTTTATTAGAGAAACTATTCTAAACCTGCTTGCCTCATTCTTTCATGTTAAATGCCTTTTTGGTCCAATGTCATATAGTTATATTCATTGCCTTATAGGGAGAAAACTTGTGCTCTCTCTCCAATCCAGATTTCAACTGTCACTATCTCTTCTAACGCTGTTAGGGTAAATTGCAAAATCACAAAATGAGGGAATTATGTCTTTTCTCACGACTTTTAGCATCAATAAGTTTTGGGGTTAGGGTAAACTGCACAAAACACCCTAAAATTAGGTGCTTTTCACCAAACCACCCACAAAAATTGAAACTATACAAAACTAGGGATATTCATGTCTCTGTTAACAATAAACCACCCAGAAGGCCAGAACTAGTTCCATTAAACCACCCAGCCCTAGTTCGATTAAAAGCCAAAGGAAGGTGCTTACAGTTTGAAGAAAGCCTGAATTCAATGTCTGACGGACTCATTACCCCAAATCAAATCAAAAAGAAACTGGGGAGCACAAAAACCCGAATTCCCTATATACCTTCAATTTGCAGCATTTTGTGGAAATTGAAAAACAATGCACCAAGATTTTGCCAAAGCAAGGAAAAACACGGTTCAATTAAGCTTATTAGCGTACATATAATGTATATTTATATTTGTAAATATGAAATTAGAACCTTAATCCAGGAGAAGATGACAGAGAATTGAAAGAGCAAACAAGAAGCGAAGGTAACGTAATTGTTCAGATCTGTTCCTCGCCAACAGCAGTGGCGTTGCAGGTGAGGCCACCAAGGGGCTAGGCAATCGCGTTGACCGGCGGGATGAGAGACCGACGGAGTGAAAGACATAAGGCAGGGCAGAGAAGACTGAGAGGAAGGAACATCGAGGGACCTTCCAGTGGTTTCGATGGATTTTAAACGGGAATAGGGGTGGGTGGGTTAATAGAACTTGAAGCACTCAAAATTTCAACCCAAACGCCTAAATTGATGAAGAGCAAGAAGATACCGAATCTTAAAGCGAGTATTGAAATCAACAGAAATCTCAAAACCTAAATTAAAACAACAATGGAGGACGAGGCTAACCGAAAAATCCTAGCAAGGAGGCCGATGCCTATGTTTACTTTCCGAGGAGCAATGCGAGAGGGAAACGAAAAATTATCGCTGGGAAGGGAAAAAATAGGGTTTATATCCAACCCACCCGGTGGCCGGTCATACTTCCAGTTCCCGCACCGAAGTAAGATGCTGGACGCTTTGACCAAAATACCCATTCTGGTGGCTAAAAGTAAAAATGGCTGGAGTACGGACAAATCTACACATACACTCTGAGTGTATGTGTAGAAATTATACACCTCCAATCAATAATTGACATGTGTAGGTTAAAAAAAATCTAAAAAAACAAAAATAAAACCACTTTCAACAAAAAAAAACGTGATTTTCAGGTTAAACAAAATTTAAATTTGAATTTTGGAAAAATTTAAATTTGAATTTTGGAAAAATTCAAATTATTAATTTTAGTAACTATATAATTTAAAAATAAATGTCTTTTATTTCTATATTATCAATAACATTTAAGGAGTAGTTTTTTTTAACACTTTTATGGAGTACGTCACAAATTGTTAATATTTTACAAATATAAATATAAAATTTAATTCAATATTTATATAATTAAGATTCCACGAAATATATAATATATGTTATGAATATATAGTGTTACAAAAAATATACATGAGTGCATATATATATATATATATATAATACAGTAAATATGAAATTAATCAAAACCAAATTATTCAATTTTATGTATGCACTAATATTTTTTTAAAACACTGTGTATTTATATGATACCTTATATAATATTTATATAATATGAATACTTACTTACAACAAATTTATTCATATTTTTATAATATTAACAATTTAAAATGTTAAATGAAAGTGCGTAATTACATGTTATTGTTGGATATTATATGAAACTAAATTAAATGTATTTTACAAATATGTTTATCAAAAAAAAAATTATGTGGATTTAGTTATTGTTAAAATTAAAAAATAAAAAAAAACGGTTACAAAACAGTTACGAATTTGCAAACGCAATTGAGATTTAATTAATTTTTTCAAATAGATAATTTTATCTTTTAAAAAAAATTTCCTTTAAATCCACATGGCAATTTTTTTATTAGAGGTGTAGAATTTTAAGCATACACCCAGTGTATGTGTATCACCTTCCCTGGAGTACCCGCAGTCGGCACTCGTAGCATTTTTTTTATTTTTTTTTTTTGATAAGGAAAAAATTCGGGAGGTGGTTAGCCAACCCGAGAGCATTCCGAAGGATGAGATCACGAAGATCTAAACGAAATACAAATACATAATACATCAAAAGCAACACCCAAAATAAACCCGGAAAAACCCCAAACCCTAAGCAAACAAGCGGACACAACATCGAGAGGAAGGAAGCCCGGCGTGGTGAAGTGGATAGCGAGCGCATGGGACAGCACCTGCTGACACGATGTCTCGCCGCCGGAAAGACGGAAAGCAGAAATCCTCGTAAGGCAAAGACGACACCTGGGGAAGTGTGGATCACACGACGTTCCCCCCACCTAGATGAGGGATCTTCGGAGACCACAAACACCACCAACACGATCACTACGATCAACCAGGGCCGCAGAACTGCTCCTCAACCGAAACTAACCACGAACCAACAAACGGACACCCAAACAACATGAAGAAATGAAGCACGGCCGCGAGTAGGGCAAAGAGCGAGAGAAGAATCCGGAATTTTTTTAAAGCAATTAGTGCAATATACGAATATGACCCGAAAATTTTTAATTAGATTTTTTAATATTATTTTTTGTTAATTATATATATTTTCCTTCTAACCGGACCAGCTTCGAGCCCAAGGCCAAGCCTTGGGCTCAAAGAACGGAGCCGGGCCCAAGAACAAGACAGGAGGGCAACCCTAGCGGAAGGAGACGAAAGCAGAGTGCAGATGCCGCCGCCACTCCACTACGCCCTTGGACAAGTTGAAGGAGAACACCACCGTGCCGAGTTGACCAAGCTTTCCCACTGCAAACACAGAGATTTGGGTTTTTATATAATTGTTTTTAATATTTCTTTCCCCAAAGACAAATCCTTGCACAGCAAGAATAGTCAGATTGAAGAAAGAGTGAGGCCGGCCAGATAAGCGAGCCAAGGCCAGCGCCATGACTAACGGACCAGAACCGGGGGATTATAAGCCCGATCGAGGCCAAGATGAGACCGAGGGTGAAACCAACGTAGTTCCGAGGACGGCAGACGGTGAAGAGAGGACCACCACTCACACACCGCCATCGAAGAAGCCACCGGATGTAGGTTCGAAATCTTGAGCCACAGAAAAGAGGGGTAGTCTATTGCAGCTCAGATTGGGTAAGAGGGTTGATGAAAAAGGAAGATGAACCCTTAAGCACCAAAAGCCCCAAAACGATTTGAGTTTATTGTTGAAACAAAAGATGGGTTTTCAGATTAGGGATTTTACAAGCCTTGTACACCAGGAAACCTCCCCGACACACAAGTCTCGACGAAGGCACTGCGGTGCGGACGGAAGACCAATCTGCGGTGCGGAGGAGGTTGGGTAGAGGCGGCCGAAGCCGAAATAGGGCTCCCGAAGGAGATGTAAACTCCCGAAGGAGAGGTTTTGGAACTCTCCAAAAGAGAGTCTTTTTTCTCACCTTTTGGATTTTTTTTCTTCCTTAGTCGTTGATTAGCATGTCATATCTTCAGATGAGGAGTTGTTGATTAGCATATTAGATCTTCAGAGAAGGAAGAACAGAGATATTGTTATTCTTTAATTGACCTATAGAAGAGTTTTTGGTAGATGGTTTTTGGGTTTTTCCGTAGCATTTTTTTTTATTTTTCACAAGGGCGATTGAGTATTTTTTTTTTTTTTTTATTAGGAAATGATTCGAGAGTCAGGCATACCTGACAACTCGAGAGGCCGACGAAGTCGGCAGACGGTGAAACCGTCTATACATATATAAAAAGGTGCAACAACTACAAAGAGGGAGGCATAATCCCGGACGAGCAAGCGAGCCAAACCCGTACACGCTGGAGACAACGTAGACTAAGATCCAATGCCAAGCATCCCCAGGCGGAGACACCGTTGGCCAGCGGTAAATCAGGAGCCAGTCCTGTGGGCAGTGAAGACGATCCTCCAAGGAAATAGCCTATCGCGGAGTCGCCTCGATACACACCACCACGACCCCAGCCAATCCCGACACCGGTTGCCAGAGCTCCAGCACAGAAGAGGAACGCCAAGCAGCAGGAATGTCAACCAAGAACCAACCTTGAAGCCCCGCACCTCTATTCCCTTTCATACGAAAGAGAATTTATTCAACCCTAACGGGATTTTCAGGCCCTTTCGGGAGGTTTCGACCCTTTCGGAGTTTTTATTTTATTTTATTTTATTTTATTTATTTATCCCGAAGCCTTGGGCCCGAAGGACCCGAAGCTTGGGCCCGGAGGAACCAAACTTGGGCCCAAAGGACCCGAAACTTGGGCCCCAAGGACCCGAAACTTGGGCCCCAAGGACCCGAAGCTTGGGCCCCAAGGACCAAGGAGGAGCGGGGGGATCTCGTCATGGCCGGAGGAGGGGCGGCTGCGTCGACACCGGAGAGGACAGCCGGACCAACGCCGACATCCAAGCACCGGCCGACACCCACCACGGCCCAACAACCGGAGGTCGAAGAAGAGGCGACGCCGGGCGAAAAAAGCCAGCGGCGGCCTCGATTCGCCGAGGGGAAAAACACCCCAGCCGGCCGAAACGGAGGAAGGGTGGCCCGAAACGCCCGAGGATCTAGCCGATTGGGTTAAGAAAGGGAGGTGGCGTGGTTGACGGTGGTGGCCTGAGAAGTGGCGGCGGTGGTGTTGGGTAGGCGGGGTGGAGGGATTAAGGGATTTTTAGGTTAGGGTTTTTTAGGGCGAGGGTGAGGGGTGGTGCGGTGGTGTTGTGGTGGGGTGGCGGCGGCGGTGGTGCAGTGGTGCGGTGGCGGTGGTGCGATGGGTTTGGCGATGGGGGTTTGGGGCCGGATTCTAGAGAGAGGGCAGAGCCCCTCTCTCTAGAATAAGGGCGATTGAGTATTGACAAAACACTGAAATATTGACAAGATAATTTAGTTTTAATAAAAATGCAACTTCGAGTCTTTTTTCATTTAACTCCAAACAATTCAGAAGAGTTATAAGTTCAACTTGACCACTTCAGCTCTACCACCCGCCACTACCACCATTGACATATCGACACCAACTACTAGTATTACCACATCGGCCAAATCATTATTCTGAAAAGTCATATTCATAATTGTTACGAAAATCTCAAACCCTAATTTTCGAAATTGCAAAACAACCACCACTAGCCACAACTCTCCACCCTGGACTTGAACTCCTCCGAAACCGCCACATCATTCAACCGCTTCACCTACCCCGGAATCCCGTGCCGCTTTGTACGTCGTACCGTAGGTCTTCTTTCCAAAAACTTCCGCCGACGCCCTCAATAGATCCTCCAAGTCGTAAACCCTAGGCGCGTTTCCGAAGAACACCAGCCTCCTGTTGTTGACCCCCTCACCTTTCGCCTTTCGCCGAAGGTGGAGGGGGCGTTGGCGTTGCCACCACGGCGTTCGAGCCGAATCTATCCTTTTCCTGCTTCACGACGAACTTCTTCCCTGTCGCCGCTCTCACGGCTACCATTTCCATTGCAATTGTCGTTGGTGTAGGAGAGCAACGGAGCGCTAATCTGGATGGCTACTAACTGCACTGATTCAATTAGTGTTAATTAATTTATAATGAACACATTGCATATGGGGGATTCTCCATGATTGTGGCCACAGTGACGACACTAGTAGTGTTTTGATCTATTTTTTTTATTCAATCTTATATTGCAAATAAAAGTGAACATCGTAAAATCTAAATGGATTTTTTCAGGATTAAAGTTTGAATAAATTTAGTATTTAGATGAACGAAATTATGTTTTTCTTTTTGCTCGCGATTTGGTTCTAAAATATTTTCTAAAATATAAAAGGACTTATTATGCAATTTTATATAAATTATCTTATCAATAATTGTTCCGACGTCTTGACTATAGCCTCACTCAAAAAGTAATTGTCCAAATACTTAACACTAATTAAGTTAATATCTATCATCCTAAACTAATCTATCTATTACTACTATAAAACCAAAAGCATATTTCGCCTACGTGACTTCACCATAATATTATATTCCACATGTCATCCTCTCAATAAATCCACACCCCCCCCCCCAAACTCCCTTTTACATATGCACGTGGACCACTAATATACATTCACGTCATTAGTTTTTGCCACCTTTTAGTAACCACCACCTCCACTAACCACCCCACTAACTCCACCAAAATATTTTAAAATTTTAAAATTATTTGTCTAAATTAACCAATGGAATTCAACCAATTCCATACTAACGTACCATTTATTCAATTAATACAAATAAAATGAATGGTATACTTAATGAATAAAACTTTATGATATCTTTTTTCTACAATTCATTTCCAGGTTATCAAAATAAAAATAAAAAATATTTTTGAAAATAGGAAAAATTGGTGTTTTTAGTATTCAAAATCTTATGACAATAATATAATTTTTTTGAATATTTTCAATGCATTAGCCTATGATATTTATGCATATAATCCTATGATTTTCCTTCCTTCTTAGTTCTTATGTTGTTTTTTTAATCAACCCATTCAAATATATATGTAAGAAACATATGCTATAATAAAGGCTTGTACATGATACGACAATAGTTTTTATCTTCTAATCCTATGTTTATAGGAACACATAAAAGCAATCAATTGTCATCTTAATTACATTGGGTTAGCACTTATCTATACTACGTAGTATTAATTATAAAGAAACTATTCGAATAAAGAATTATAAATAAAACTTCTAACAAACCATTATTTTTATTATTAATATTCCATTATTTTTATACATTATTTAATTTAGGGATGGCAATTTCATCGGCACTCGACGGATATCCGTCTCACCCGACCCGAAAAAGTGGGTGAAAATCTGAAACATAGCGGATATTAAATGGGTGATGGGTGAACGGGTGATGGGTCGGGTCGGATTCGAGTGAAGACATTCCCCACCCGTCACCCGATCCGTCACCCGACTTATATTATATAATTATATTTTATATGTGAAATTACTAATATACCCCCATAAACCCTAATTCAAGATACCAATAAATGATTTCGAGCTTGAAGGCTTTGGTCGTTGAAAATTATGTTTTCTCTTCTTTTTATTCATAATTGTTGTGATATTTTCTCTAGCTTGAAGTGTTGGAAGTTGTGGATGTTTACACGTATTTGACCGAATTTGATTATATTTGGTACTTTTTTATTCATCGATGTGTTCAACGTATATTTTTCAATAATTTTTCTCGATGAATTTAATGTCTTGTATTTCACCCAAATTATCACCCGATCCACCCGATCACCCGGTGGGTGATGGGTAGCTGGGGCGGGTGAAATATTTGGTGGGTGATGAGTCGGGTAGGGTGAAGAATTTTGGATGGTGGGTTAGGTGACGGAAGTAGATCATCCACCCATCACCCGACCCATTGACATCCCTAATTTAATTCTTTTGTGCATTTTGTACATAATACTTCCACTTGAGTTTCAAAATTAATTACATTAGAACGTAAACTATACTCGTGTCTTAGACACGGGACTCACACTAGTTAAATAATTATATCCATCAATTTTTATAAATACCAAAATACCCCTCTAAATAAATAAAAAATACACACGCATTTCCTACTCTCCTTGGTCACTGTTCTTCGCCACATGGACTCCGCCATCACTAGCCAAGAAGTTGTTGTCCAATGCACCCAATGCCAGGCCTTGTATTATTCCACTGCCATCGGCCGCCTTGTCAAACTCCTCCTCATTGTATGTGCGAATTGGGGTGCTCGAACTGAGGCACTCAAAATTGTCTTCTGCATCCTCCCACATTGAATCATCTGTCGCCTGCGGGTTCGCCCAGCCGATGAAATCTTTGTTGTAAACCCTGACCTTGTTCTCATCCGTAGCTTCACACCAGTAAGTGTTCTCAAACAAGCGATCCTGAAACCTCTCACAAACACAGTGTAATAAAATAATATGTTTCACACTGGTAAGTGTTCTCAAACAAGCAACCTGAAACCTTATGATATGGAGGAAAATATATATAATAAAATAGTATGTTTATTATAGATTAATATACTAAAATATAAAAATTTGAAAAACCTTTTTTTTTTTTTTGAACCGGAAATAATTTGGCATTAAGAGGGCCTTAAATGCCAAGGGTGTCCAGATGGACGAAATTACGAAGCACCGAGTCGTCAGGTAAAGAATTGCCAGAGAAGGTGAAATTGAGGTGTGAAAGCCGGTCAGCAACTCGATTTGCCTCTCTAAATACATGACGAATCTCAACTGAGTGAAAGAAACCTAGGGAGACTATACTGTATGAGACAATCATTTTGGAGTCCCTAGAGGGGTAATGGTCAGGTTGTCCCCTTCTATTGTCAAGTTGAAAAACCTTCTATTTAAAATATGCCTATAACTATTATCTATTATTATTATATTATATATTATATATAATAAACCTTCTTTTAAATTGTAGCAATATTAACTCATCAGATTTTTTTCCAAAAATATAAAATTTCCCAATTTTTTAGATATTGATATATTTTTAGAAGATTATATAAAAAGAAATGTTTAAGATGAGATAGTTTTAGTTAAAAATACAAAATTTTCTTATAATATATATAATTTTCTTGATAACCTTTATACATCTACTCTTAGATTCATATAATATTTTTAAAACTTCAAAAATATTATTAAAAAATGAAATATGAAAGATAATTATGAAAAAAAAAGAAACTCTGTTCAAACTATTTAAAGTCAAATTTAACTTATTGAACTAGATTTTGATATAAAAAAAAGACTTATTTGAATGGTTCAAGAGTTTTTAATACTCATTTTATAAAGAGGAAGTCTATCGGCAACACGTGTTTTGTTTAGTGGCAAGATGAACTTTACATAATTACACTCAGGTCTTTTTTATTTTTTATAAGATAATTACGGATTAGCCCGAGGGAAGACGAGGAACCGAAATACAGAAGCCTCGGAAATATCGTCAATCTCATTGAATGTGATGAAAAGCAATATTTTGGATATGTTTTGGATTTTTTTCCTTTGAGATTGGTGGATTTCGAGAATTTTATTTGTGTTTTCGGCGTGAGGATACAATCGTTTTGAAATTGTTGAGGCTATAATATTCCCTCAACACAGTTCTTCGAACATTTGGTTTGAGCGGTTGCTTTGAGCTCCTTGCTTAGACGCAGGCCCCCGGCGCTTAGTGTGCTACTAGCTTGCATTTCCTACACGCTACAAGAACGAGTATGCCTACTTTACGCGGTGCCTACAAATTGATCTCCTAATATACATTAACATAATACATTGAAATTAATGATAAGCCCTCGGTGGTGGAGTTATGGTCGCGGAGGGCATTCGATCATAACGTGAGCCTCTCGGAGCAACATCTCATAAGTCCCTCGACGCTGAAGCTATCATTCTCGGAGGGCCTCCGATCGTACCTTGAGCCTCTTAGAGCACACTTGATAAGTCCCTTGACGCTGGAGCTATCGCTCGCGGAGGGCCTCCGATCGTAGCTTGAGCCTCTCGGAGCACACTAGATAAGTCCCTTGACGCTGAAGCTATACTCGCGGAGGGCCTCCTGCTCGTAGCTGGCAAGCTCGCGGAGATAAACTCTTAATGAGTATAAACTATGTCCCTCGACGTTGGAGCTATCGCTCACGGAGTGCCTCCGGTCGTAGCCTGAGCCACTCGGAGCACACTTGATAAGTCCCTCAACGCCGGAGCTATGCTCGCAGAGGGCCTCCTTCTCATAGCTGGTAAGCTTGCGGAGATAAACTCTTAATGAGTATAAACAAAGTCCCTCAACGCTGGAGCTATGCTCGCAGAGGGCCTCCTGCTCGTAGCTGGTAAGCTCGCATAGATAAACTCTTTACGAGTATAAACTAAGTCCCTAGACGCTGGAGCTATGCTCGTTGAGGGCCTCCGATTGTAGTACGAGCCTCTCAGAGCAACATCTCAAAAGCCCCTCGATGCTGGAACTATGCTCGCAGAGGGTCTCCGATCATAGCCTGAGCCACTCATAGCATAAAAATAAACTAAATCCCTCGACGACGTAGCTATGCTCGCGGAGGGCCTCTGATTGTAGTCTGAGCCTCTTGGAGCCACATCTCATAAGCCCCTCGACGCTGGAGCTATGCTCGTGAAGGGCCTCCGATCGTAGCCTGAGCCTCTCAGAGCATAAAAATAAACTAAATCCCTCGACGTTGGAGCTATGCTCGCAGAGGGCCTCCTGCCCGTAGCCGGTAAACTCGCAGAGATAAACTCTAAATGAGGAAAATCCCAAATTACCCCCACTTACCCACGTGAAAAGACAAAATTGCTCCCATCTTCATACCTCTATTGTCTTGTGCTTGATCTATTGTTCTCATTATTTTCTTGTTCAAAAATCAAAATTTCTTCAATTCCTTGACATCCCTGTGATATAGCTGTAAATATTTCTTCAGTTCCTTCAAATTGCACGAGAATGACGTTGACGGTGAGAAGAACAACCCTGGAACCAACGATGACTCCGAGAACAACGCTGGTCGTCCCTAACACCTTTCGGAAATCCGGCCACTCGATCTCCCGAATCTCCTCCGCGACGCTGCTCAAGAAATCTCCTCCTTACTCTCTCGTTCTTTGAGCATTTTCTTAATCGAAGCAGACGACCCATCTGACAGGTCCACCGCACCGGATTTCTGCTGGAGCTTCTTGGTCGGTGGTGTTCGTGGTGGCCTCCGGTTCGCTGGCAGTCTCTGAGCCATTTTCAGTGGCTCTTACTAAGACCCTGTGCGGCGTGATAGAGCGGTGTGAGAAACTGAGGGGAAGAGGATTCTTCCGTTTGAGGTGGGGAAGGGAGAGAGCGTTGCTGGCGGCACGGGCGGAGAGTGGGGATTTGGGGGAAGGTGGGTAGGCGTTGGCGGGGGGTGAGAATGGGAGGGCGGGAGAGTTGCCAGTTGCCGGTTGATGAAACCGTTTTTAAGAATCCCGTGTCGGCGGGTTCCGGGATCAAGTGGAGCGCGGGCGAGCTCAGACGATCGGGCTTACCTGAGACGCGCGACGAGGCTACCGTCGGCGTACCCAAACCTGTGCCGATCCGAGCTCAAGCCATCCGCGGATCACTGTCCTCCCAAGGCTCCATCGAATGTCGGCTCCCGCTCGCGAGACGAATCCCGCTCAGGAAGGCCCTTTGAGCCATCCTCCAAAAAACCGACCCTTTCTTTTGAGGCTATCAAGCCTTATTTATAATGCAAGATCTATGTGCTATGCCCGACACGTGGCGAAAATGATGACAAATGTCGAACGGCTCGGGACAAGTGTCCACTATGTGGCACTTAATGTGTATATCCACACTTGGTGGATTTAGGTGGGAAATAGTGGAAAATCCACCACTTAATAGATGCGGGTTAATAAATGCGGGTTTATTTATATAGCGGGAACCCGATTATGCATATGATATTATTTATTTTTTCTGGTGTTTCGTCACGATTAAATATTATTTATAATTTGATGTTTCGTCACAGCTCCTCGGACCTTAGTTAAGATGAGTCTTAGCTAGGGTTCGATTCAAACGAGACAACATATGCATTTGTACTTTGTCTTACATATATCAGACTTTTGGTGTAATGTTTTAACTTTTAAGTTAGACTGTTTGGTCTGGGCTGTACTCAACTTATTAGTGGGTTGCCTACGTATCTCTTGGGAAGAGAATCAAGCCTTTCGTAGTTCAATCAGGAAGCCCTCCGCGGATGAGAGCTCCGTCGTTGAGGGATTTTAATTTATACTCGTTTAAAGTTTATCTCCGCGAGCATATGAGCTACGATCGGAGGCCCTCCGCGAGCAATAGCTCCAGCGTCGAAGGGCTTAGTTTATACTCATTAAGAGTTTATCTCCGCGAGCATATGAGCTACGATCGGAGGCCCTCCGCGAGCAATAGCTCCAGCGTCGAAGGGCTTAGTTTATACTCATTAAGAGTTTATCTCCGCGAGCATATGAGCTACGATCGGAGGCCCTCCGCGAGCAATAGCTCCAGCGTCGAAGGGCTTAGTTTATACTCATTAAGAGTTTATCTCCGCGAGCATATGAGCTACGATCGGAGGCCCTCCGCGAGCAATAGCTCCAGCGTCGAAGGGCTTAGTTTATACTCATTAAGAGTTTATCTCCGCGAGCATATGAGCTACGATCGGAGGCCCTCCGCGAGCAATAGCTCCAGCGTCGAAGGGCTTAGTTTATACTCATTAAGAGTTTATCTCCGCGAGCATATGAGCTACGATCGGAGGCCCTCCGCGAGCAATAGCTCCAGCGTCGAAGGGCTTAGTTTATACTCATTAAGAGTTTATCTCCGCGAGGCCCCATATTATTCGAGAGGGACTTAATAAAATTTTCAATCTGGGGGGCAGGCTCTGCGACTGGATGCACGACGCGGAGCAAGCTCCAGCGTCATGGGACTTAATAGGATCTTTGATCCGGGAGGCATGCTCTACCGGATGTCCGACGCGGAGATCTAGAGTAGGGAGACGGTTCGGGATAACCAAATAAATACATTTTTATTTTAGCTTTTGAATCTTGTGATTGGGTTTGAGCCCACCAGCATTGGGTCAACTCATCTCCATTTTAGTATAAATTGAGGAGATGTTAAACCTCTCTGTGAATCTGTGATCGACCATCTTTTTCATCCGCGGATAATTAAAGATCTCTGTTTGAGTTCTCCGTTGCGAACAATCAGCTCATTTTATGCTCATTGCTCTTCGATCCTCACATCCTATATGACGCTTTTCAAGCAACTTTATTTGGGTCATTTTCACGAGAGTCGGTAATTCTTAAGTCTTAAAAAATCTGTTAATTCCCAGGATCGTTGTATTTTTGGAAGGTTAAGAACCTAACCACTATAAATTGATGCGACGCGAAGAAGAATCTCTCACAAGTCAAAGTGATCAAATACAGATTCAAAAGGCATTGAATCGGCGCGATCGAGAATATAGAAGTGCGGCCCTAAGCGCTATATCGACACTTGTAGATTGGCTCATCCGCGGACGATGATCAGAACCTCCCACGTCTGATCGACTAACCTTTTTGCGCACGGGGTCCGCGGATCGACTCATCCTAGGAACGAGCGTAGTCAAACAGTTCGTAAAGCGGCGCGTGTCCACCGAGGGACCCGACGCGGACAGAGGAATCATGTTGCGGCTGCTTCATGTACGTAGGTCGTGATAACGAGGTCGAGTCAAGTTAGGACTTTGATTTGCTGCTCAAGCTCCGCCGTGCATCACAAACTAGTCGCGGAAAGCAACAGCTCTGTCTTCTAAAACTCGATTTTCAAGCAAGATCCATCCACGAATCCCTGCTTTATACTTTGTTTCGAGAGCCATTCCTACCATTCGACTTCAGCTTTAAGAAGTTTGATGCTGGTGAACGGTGCCCGCATAAGCCGTGACCCCGGATCTGTCCGAGTGTGACAGGTAGAGAGGAGTATACAAGTATACATCGTTGCGATCTGGATCAAATCCCTTAGGTCCCTGCGAGGCGGGGTAATTCGATGAACCTTGTTGCCTTCCATAGTGTGGATGTCAACAAATGCGTTTGAGACGCAAGTTTAGTGAAAGAATCACATGATCTAGCCCCGAAAGTTCCGACACCATGCGAGGTATTGGTGGAAGCTAGAACAGAGCTCAAATGAGCTCCATCAATGGCGGGAGGCTCTCTGTCTCTTAATTGCTTGCCAAATTTCGTACACAATCGGTTAACGCCTATGTTGGCCTAATTAACTTATTGATTTATTTTTTAAATGATAAATTTATGTGCGCGGTCGAGTATTTTTAACATGAGCATCCGCCTAGATTATTCGCAAAGCTAGCTCCACGACCGAATGTCGGACACGGAGTAAGCTCCGCGTACTGAGACGTAAAAAATATTATCTCCGAGAATGCAGATTCGATCGGAGGCCCGACGCGGAGCCAAGCTCCAGCGTCCTAGGACTTAATGTAAAATATCATCTCCGAGAATGCAGATTCGATCGGAGGCCCGACGCGGAGCCAAGCTCCAGCGTCCTAGGACTTAATGTAAAAAATATTATCTCCGAGAATGCAGATTCGATCGGAGGCCCGACGCGGAGCCAAGCTCCAGCGTCCTAGGACTTAATGTAAAATATCATCTCCGAGAATGCAGATTCGATCGGAGGCCCGACGCGGAGCCAAGCTCCAGCGTCCTAGGACTTAATGTAAAATATCATCTCCGAGAATGCAGATTCGATCGGAGGCCCGACGCGGAGCCAAGCTCCAGCGTCCTAGGACTTAATGTAAAATATCATCTCCGAGAATGCAGATTCGATCGGAGGCCCGACGCGGAGCCAAGCTCCAGCGTCCTAGGACTTAATATAAAATATCATCTCCGAGAATGCAGATTCGATCGGAGGCCCGACGCGGAGCCAAGCTCCAGCGTCCTAGGACTTAATGTAAAATATCATCTCCGAGAATGCAGATTCGATCGGAGGCCCGACGCGGAGCCAAGCTCCAGCGTCCTAGGACTTAATGTAAAATATCAATTTAAAATGAGCAAAGATCTATGATAGTAAACAGATCATCAGGAAAAAACCCCTTCAACATATGTTTACATATAAACGAATACTCTTGTATAACAGTAATACCTCCAATGGAATGAAATTTCATCGGTATCTCATGTATGGCAACAATACCTTGTTTGCGTATATTTGACATCCTCTTGGTTAAAACAAATTCCCGGGGGGCAAATGCTAATATCGAATCTTACGATAAAACATTCAGATGAGAAATAACACGGGCAAGTAAACATACTTAACATGGGCAAGGATCCTGGTGTGTTGTATGATATTATTTTGCGGAGAAATTGAATTCGATGCCCCTGTTCAAGAACCACAGTCTGAATGAAGAGATACTTGCGGGCCGCGGATGAGAATAATTGAGTTTAAGCATTAGTGAAGATCCCAATTTAGATCGTGAGTCGTCGGCGGGCTTTTGATTTACCAAAAACCCAGCAAGATCACGATTATCGCCTTTAACGCATCCCGATCGTCAATTTATCCATTTGTTTGTCGCAGAGGAAATGGGCCCTTCCTGACTCTTTTATTGATTTTTCATCCGCGGTCAGGATGAGATGTCTGACCCTTGATCGTCAACCATAAAACTCATCTTTTACTGATTCTTCACGCAGGTGGTTTTGTCCGCGACTGGTGGCTACTATAGGAAATCTTCTCCCCCGCTGATTGCCTTGGACCCCAGTAAAAAAGGGGATGAAAGGCGTGCGGTCGGACAAAGAGATGGCGGTGACTCGACCATTCGCGGAGAAGTCACACATGAATTCTTCGCGGGGAGAAATCATACCCAAATTGTTAGTGGAAAAGTCACACATGGACATATGGGTCCCCGCGGAAAAGCTACGTGTGAAGCTTGAATCATATGAAATGGATAAATAAGTCATGTACAAAATAAATAAACTCACTGGAAGTATAAACCGCGCGTACTCAAAGGCTGATTTTTTAATCAACCTATATGGTGTATAACTCAAACCGTAGTTGCCGGGCCCCTATACCGATTCTGCCTAGGACAACAAATATGTGTTCTTGAAGAAATCATATCTTATTTCATGTTACTTGTCTCATCTAAAAGACCAAAATTCTCAATTTTCGAACCCTTATCAAAGTAAGACATGCAGATAACTTACCTTGAAACGTCACCTCTTCGGGTGAGAGGTTCCCACAGACGGCGCCAGTGATGAAACCGTTTTTAAGAATCCCGTGTCGGCGGGTTCCGGGATCAAGTGGAGCGCGGGCGAGCTCAGACGATCGGGCTTACCTGAGACGCGCGACGAGGCTACCGTCGGCGTACCCAAACCTGTGCCGATCCGAGCTCAAGCCATCCGCGGATCACTGTCCTCCCAAGGCTCCATCGAATGTCGGCTCCCGCTCGCGAGACGAATCCCGCTCAGGAAGGCCCTTTGAGCCATCCTCCAAAAAACCGACCCTTTCTTTTGAGGCTATCAAGCCTTATTTATAATGCAAGATCTATGTGCTATGCCCGACACGTGGCGAAAATGATGACAAATGTCGAACGGCTCGGGACAAGTGTCCACTATGTGGCACTTAATGTGTATATCCACACTTGGTGGATTTAGGTGGGAAATAGTGGAAAATCCACCACTTAATAGATGCGGATTAATAAATGCGGGTTTATTTATATAGCGGGAACCCGATTATGCATATGATATTATTTATTTATTCTGGTGTTTCGTCACGATTAAATATTATTTATAATTTGATGTTTCGTCACCGGTAGGGGCGGAGAACCTCCGGGTCCCGATTGCCAGTTGAGATTGGCAACTGTAGCAATCTGGTGGTGCTTGGATTGGTAGAGCCCAGCATTTCGGGCAGCTTGCCGACGACAATCGGGCAGCTGATTATATTTTCCGACGGCAAAACACAGAGGGATTGGAGGAAGGAGAAACGGGGATGAAAGTGGCAAGATGGTGGCGGGTGAAATATGGATTTCAAGGACTGTGTATGATCAGATCTGGGAGGGAGGGCAAAAAAGGTAATATCGCCTCTCCCATCTAGTAAACCTCTTCCAAGAGGATTGAAAACCCATCCGCTTCCATCCCACAAACCTCCCGTTTCCCATCCCTCACACCCAATAAACACGGCCACCCAAACATGAAGACGGGAATCCCGATGCACTTTTCCCATCCCTCAAACCCCATAAACCCTAACCCAAACACACCCTTTATGTTGGTGGAATACTGGTATAAGGATTCGTGGGTAGTATCCTATAGGTCCCCGGTTCGAACCCCGAATGACCGCTCTTTATTTACCAATTCAAGGAATACTAGGTATTATAGAGTTTTTTTTTTAAATATCCATTTAATAAACTGCGTCACTTTTAAATATTAATAAAATGATTTGATATTTCGGCTAAGACCACCCGCATTGGTGAATCCACGGGCTCATAAGACCTGCCACGTAGGTAAAGAATGAAGTAAAAAAAAATGGGATGAACCCGGCACATTGGATTCGCTTGCAAGAATCCCCAAAAGTGAGGTTCAATGGTGCAAAAACCGAGGGCACGCAGAGAGTTCGTCATTACGCCAGGTGAGAAATGCCAAAACGGCACCGTTTCGTGTCCAGCACCACAAATGTGTTGCGTTTCATGGCTGCCCACACAACAAAGGAGAAAGCCGACTGCTACCAAGTGTCCTATTTAGAGACTGACATGTGGCAACTATTGTAAATAAATCTTTAAAATAGCTATTTCGACCATTTTTACAGTATAAAAATTAAAACAAATTATATTTTTGAATTTAATTTAATTTTATCTACACATAGATACCCACTTTGCATAGGTTTAGAGGGAAAAAAAATTCATCATATTACCCTATTTCGTATGACTCCCATATAATTTATTATCCAGTATACTAATTATTCTATTTAATATTTAATAATAATTTTTTTTATTATTAATAAACTTAAATAGCTAATACTCCCTCCGTCAAAAAATACATGGACTTTTACTATTCATGCACGTTTTTTTAGGAGTTAAAAACTATATAAAATATTACAAACTTATTAAAGAATATTTTATATAGTTTTTACCTCCTTAAAAAAACGTGCGTGAATAGTAAAGCCCGTGTATTTTTGAACGGAGGTAGTAATATTTAACAAGAATAAAGTATTATTATTATTATTAGGCAAAATGGTCATAGATAGACCAATTTTCTGCCAAACTTGCAAAAATAGCATACATGTGGAAAAATTTACAAAAATAAACCCTTTTCCATTTTTTTGCACAAAAGTACCAGTCACTACACCCCTTGTAGTCGGTTTGGGTGTAAAAAGAAAAAAAAGGAAAAAAAAAATTGTGTGAGTTGACAGGGCTTTAAATGTCCCCTGACCTTCATCATCACCACACCCTCTCTCTCCAAACCATCTCTCCATTTCAAAAAAAAAATTGTTCGAAAGGGGGAGGAAGAAGAGACGCCGGCCACCACACCTTACCACTACGACGATCGCCGGCCGGGAACTGTCGGAGAAGAGAAGAACGATGGAGGAAACTCTAAAGGTACGCCCCCTTTCCATTTCACTTGGGATGTTCGTTTTCTTCGAATATGGGGTGTGGGGTGGGTGGTTGAAGGAACCTACTATGGTGGTAAGGGATTGAATGTCAAAGGTGGGTTGATTGATGGGTTGTGGAGGGGTGACAATGGTGGTTGCGATTGAAGGAAGAGGAGGGTGGTTTTGGGGTATGGATAGGGCAAACTGGCGGTTAGGGTTTAAGAAGGCCGAAGAGGATGACAATGGTGGGAGTCGAAATTGAGAATGGGGAAGATTAGGGGGCTGATTGAAGAAGAAGAATTGAGGTTTTAAATGTGTTTAATTTCGAAATCTGGTGTGGGAAAGAGAAAGGGGGTGACATGGGTGTGGAATTTAGGTGACAGGGGCTTAGAATTTGAGATATAGAAATTGGGTGACATTGGGTGTGAAAGTCGATTGGTATTAGGTATTTCAGAACGTGCAATTCCATTAGTTTGAAATTGAAATTTTGAGAGTGAATGTGGAATGTATGGCGTCGACATTGGGTATGGTAAACGCAGTTTCATCTGCATAGGGTTCTCTGACATTGGTGACATGGGTTTAGAAACTGTGTGACATGGAATATCAATATCTAGAAAACTGATTGTTGCTCTTAAACTGCAGGAGACAAATGGTTCGGACTAAAAATGCAAAGAGTGACAAACAGCGGGAGCCCCGTTATCGTGTCCCGGAAGAAAAGCACTTCCGGGCACGGGTAAACCAAGGGTCGAGGTTGTCGATGCTTGCCAACATCGACAACTACGTCGACCCCTACGATTGGGATAAGTTGTTGGACAACCACTTTTGCGGGATCATCCAGCTGGCGAACCGGTGCCAATTCTCGTCCCAACTAGTGCATTACACAGTACAACGTCAAGTGGTGACTAAGAAGAGGTGGGAGACCTGGTACTTGATCTTTGTTGTTATGTCGTTGCTTACAACTTTTAGGACGTTATCATATCAGTTAGTTAGTTATTTTACTCATTTATGACATTGATTGCTCAATAGATGTAATACTTTTATGAACATCCTCGATATGTAGTTGGGGTTTTCTCCATCCACGTACTTGCTTTGATATTGTTTGTGTGAAAATACTTGTGACACGTAATATATTTTAGGTGACACGGGCATGCAAACACGTGACACGGGTTACGGGTATTCAAAATATGACACCTTAATTATGACAGGTGGCACGTCAAATGTAATAGGTGACACGGGAAAACAAACATTGGGTTCTGGGAGGGTGTGAATAATAGGTGACCAGATGAAATATAACAGGTGACACGAAAATAATAACAGGCGACATGTGAAATTCATATTGATGTCATGTAGGATTTACAAAATAAGTAATTGTGCATCCACAAAAAATGTCCGCGGCGAACTACAACGCCCAATACCTGAAGTTTGTGAAATGTGCATGGACCCAAAATTACACCAACCTACTTACCCCGTTCCCCAACCTAGTTACCCAAAATTGCACCAACTTACCTACTTACCACAAAAGTATTACGAAGTTCTTAACCACATACCTATCAAAATGATCCAACCCTCGACCCCAAAAGCTGATAATGCAAAATAAACTCGACATAGTGGTGCAGCGGTAAGGCGAGGCCCTACACATCCACGTGCAGTTTGGGTTCACACATTGAACGACTAGCACCTTTGTTGTAGACCTCTTCCCTCATCACCTCTTCCTCGACTTCCTCCTCCACCAACTCCCTCATACTCGTGTCCTCCTCCACACCGTTGGAGTCCAAGTAATCCCAATCTTCTCCAAGCTTCACTTCATAACCTTCGGCCTCGAACGAGTTTCAAAACTCGTTCGTGGGGATTAGTCCATCATCATCCTCCTCCTCGCTGCTAGGCATATCACATCCAAACCAGGTCCTATGTCACCTGAAGAGGTATCCATGTCACCCAACTCTATCACCTCTAGACCCTGTCACCTGAACACATTCCCTTGTCACCTGATGTATTACCCTCGTCAGGATTGTCCATCGCAGGCAGACCCTGTACCTTGTCACCTGAACACATTCCCTTGTCACTTGACGTATGACCCTTATCATGATTGTCCATCGCTGCCTGCTTCTTACTCTTCCGTATGACCTCGGTCACCTCTCCCCCACCATGTAACACACTATCTACACACAAGGGGGTTTGATGTGCCTTACCGGATCCATCATTGATGCGGGACCATCCACGACACCTTCGGACACACCTATCATACATGAGGATGGACCTATGATTCAAGAAAGAGAGGAAGATGGCATCCTCAAAAGGAAGAAGAAGGCTCCACCTTGGGAGAAGATCCAAAGTGCAAATAACGTTTTAAAATTCGTTTAGAATTTTGACAGCTTTTCGACGACTCTGTAAAATGGGTCGTACGGATTCAATATTTATCGGATTGAGGCGTGCCATACCTTGTTGGAACGAGGACGAAGATATCTACAACTTTGCTGTTGAAGGTTTTTTCCAGATTCGACATGGAGCTTGGCCGAAAATCACCATCTTTGCAAGCTGTACTGTTTGAAACGAAAATCAGCACCTTATGTTACTATTTTTAGTATTCTTTTCTACTTAAGTTATTTTAGGAAACTTTAGAGGTTATTTTTATTAATTCCTTTAAGTCTTATTTTTATCTTCTTTTATCTTATTAGCTACTTAGAATCGGCCCAACAGCCCCTAGAGATCTATATAAGCCGAACATTTACCTTTGTATTCAGTAGGATTTTAATGAATAGAATTTAGTTCTTCTCAAATTGTGTGAAACACAATAAGTGGTTGTCGATTGAATAGAGTTGTGCTCTTCAATTGCAAATATTGGTATTGATCTAGCTTGGTTTGCTTTGTGTTCATCAACTTCGCAAGACTTGGTGATCCTAGTATCCACAAGCCCCCTCCTTGTGCCTCCAAGTTGTCCGCTTGGTTGTGTAGGGTTGCAGAGGCGGGTTATATAGTCATTGGTATTGGTTCCTACCCTCTGAGGAGGCCTGTGGTCTTTATCTTGTTCTATATAGATCGACTCAGTCCTTATCGGTCGTGTCTTTCAATTCTTGCATTCAATTTCGAGTCTTTATCAATCTTTATCGAGTCTTTCTTGTTCTTGTTGCTGTCGACATTGAGATCTCTTGAGTTCTTGATGTTCTTTGTTGAGTCTTGATCGATCTTGGTGTTTCTTGATCGATTTCTTTAAGTATAGTTGTTGCGTTCTTGGTTTCTTGTGTCTTTCTTTGAGTTTCTTGCTTGTTGTCGAAGATCAGACCATCTAACGGCTAACCCCGTATAAATCATCGTTAACAATCTTAGCCAAATTGTCCACTTTTTGCGACGAGGGTGGCCCACTGAGGCGTTCTTCCCCGGCAGGTTGCTTCACTTCAAAGCTCTCCGTCTCCAATGGGTCAACATATATCGCCAGGGGTCATGGGTCTTCTCTGCACTTCAAGTTCAGATATTTAAACGCCTCGAGGTCGTCATCATCAGCAATAATGATCGGCTGACCCCCTTCTTTCGACTTCGGCACGTACCACAATGCCCACTCTGCATATGAGGCACCATCGCCACCCTTCAGCATGATTACGTTTTTCAAAGAGTTGAAGTCGATGTCCTATTTTATCATGATATTCTTCAGCGCCCTCGAACCCACATACACCTATGTACCTTTCTCAACCACCCAATAACCATGGAGGATGAGAGTGACGCATACCAAGGTGTTGCCACCTTAAAAACAAAACCAAAGTTCAAAAGAGAGATTGATGGGTATCTAACGCCATAGATGAAGAGTACTTCGCATAAAACACTTACCCCTTTCTTCTGTCATCAAAGGTTTCTGGGGCATCACATTGACACGAAGATTTTGATCAGTGACAGGTGCACAGATTGAAGCCGACACGTGCTCTGGAACTGGAACAGCAAGTCGGGAGCTTGTCTTCCATGGTGGAACATTCTCCTTCTCTCCCATCTCTCTCTCCATGAGTTTCTACTTCAGAAATTGTGAGGGAAGAAGAAAATGAAAAACCTGCCCTTTATACCATACAAAATGGAAAAGGGTTCCACAAAATCACATCACATCACATCACCCTCTCTCTTCTAATTTGGCCCAAACCTTCCTCTTTCTTCCCTCTCACTTGTTCCCTCCCTTTTGGTTCACCTGCTACCTGCTCTTTGAGTCACAATTTATATTTGCACAAATAACACCATGGACCACTTTTATATTTTTCCAAAACATGGTCTATTTGTGCAAACATTTTAGAAAAGTAGTCTACTTATGCAAATAGCCCTTATTATTATTATAAACTAAATTATAATATTTAATGGAGTAATAAAAAACCTAACAATTATACTAATTATAATATTTAAATGATTAATATTTATTAATGTTAAAATTATTATTAATGAGAATGGATTATAGAGTTTAACATAAGAAAATGAGAAAATTTGCTAAAATATCACCCTAACCTAATCTAATTAAGTTAATAGCATAGTAACTTTTAGAATTTGCCGTTCTAACACCCTGTTAATTTTTATTAGCCCCTTAGCAGCTTTACCCTTTCCTCATTCAATTTCTTTCTAGTTTCAAGGGTTTGAAGAACACGCTTAGCGTTTTTGCCCATGTGCCCCCAAATCTGGGTTGTCTTCCTCCTCCATAGGCAATCTAAATCTCCTTTGTTCAACCTCCCTGGCCTAATTTGTGGTTGCCCTCGACGCATCGACCGTCTTCTTCCCGATCGCCGCCGGTGTGCCATCATCACCATGATTACCTTCCCTCGTCTGATTTCGATTGAGTTGCCTCATCTTGTTTCGGGACTTGATCGGAGTTGTCTGGACTCCCTCCGAGCAGTCTCAGTGAAACTCTATCCCAATCGTCTTCTTTAGTGATTTCTTAGGTTTGATTTGGGAATTGATTAAGGGTTTTGTAATGTATAATGGAGATTTGGGGAGGAAATTAAAAGAGGAATTTTCCACTCTCTGGAAATTAAAAGAGGATGGGGGAGATTGGGGATGAAAAGTTGTGTTTTCCCAGAAAAAAATTACTGTACTCTGTAAATTAAAAGAGGATGGGGGAAGGAGATGGTTTCCCTTTTTTCAACTTTACCGTACATGTAAATTTTGACACTTGTTATAAATTTACTGGTAGTGTAAAATTGATATTGTACACTTGGTGTAAACGTATCAATGTCCTTCTTAAATTGGTACCTGTTGAAATGGGGGAAATGGGGGAAAGGTTGCAGCTTTTTCTCAAATTGGTGTTTGGGAGCTGTGGCGCGTGGGTCAGAGTTGCTCTTGGCGCCTTTGTGCCCTTCCCAACGTTTTTTTTGTAGTTCCTGGCTTTTGCCACCCATCTATATACTTACCTTGAAAAAATATGGCATCATCAAAACATTACCTTAAAAAAATATGGCATCATCAGTAAATAAAAGTAGAATCGATGAAAATATATCGATATATAATTGATTAAATTAAAAAAAACAGTGGCATCAAACGATTTGATTAAAAAAATGGCATCAAATAATTACATTATAAAAATGGCATCAAAACACTGATTTGAAAAAGTTGCATCACATTAAAGAAAAAATTGTCATCAAAACATTACTTTGAAAAAATATGGCATCATCAAAACATTACCTTAAAAACATATGGCATCATCAGTAAATAAAAGTAGAATCGATGAAAATATATCGATATATAATTGATTAAATTAAAAAAAAAAGTGGCATCAAACGATTTGATTAAAAAAATGGCATCAAATAATTACAGTATAAAAATGGCATAAAACACTGATTTGAAAACGCTGCATCACATTAAAGAAAAAATTGTCATCAAAACATTACATTGAAAAAATATGGCATCACGAAACATTACCTTAAAAAAATATGGCATCACGGTAAAAAAAATATCATCAAAAAATTGATATTAAAAAAGTGTCATCAGTAGTCAACGGTAAAAAAAATGGCATCAATGGTCAATGTGGCATCACAGTGAACAAAAAAATATCAGCAAGATTTGGAAAAAAATGGCATTAAAAAAGTGTTATCAATCCATTTTATTAGAAAAGTGACATCAAAGCGAAAATAAAATGTAAAAAAAAAGAGGGATTTTGTTCAAATGGACCTTTAAGCATAGTTGGTTAGCTAGATAGGCCCATTAATTGTTTTTTTAGCATGCTTAGCCCATTAATTGTTTTTTTAGCTTGCTTAGCCCTCTTAAACGGTCAATGGTCAATCGTTGACCGGTCAACGTTGACCGTTGACCGGTCAACCCATTTTGATGCCAACTTTTTTTTTTTTTTTAGTGATGTCATATTTTACCGTTTTGATGCCAAAATTTTATGGTGACAATTTTATATAATTGATGGCATAAGAGCTTAAAACGTGGAATCAAAATATTGTCACCTTATTGTCACTTTTCTAATGAAATGATTGGATGACTTTTTTTTAATGCCACTTTTTTAAAACATTGATGACATTTTTTGTGATGCCATATTTTACCGTTTTGATGCCAAAATTTTACTACATTTTATTTTCACTCTGATGCCACTTTTCTAATTAAATTATTGGATGACACTTTTTCTAAACTTTGATGACATTTTTTGTTTACTCTAATGTCACGTTGACCATTGATGCCATTTTGAAAAATTTGTATCACATTAAAGAAAAAAATGTCATCAAAAATACTACTTTGAAAAAATATCATAAAAAATATGGCATCACGGCAAAAAAAATATTATCAAAAAATTGACATAAAAAAGTGGCATCAAAGTGAAAATAAAATATAGTAAAATTTTGGCATCAAAACGGTAAAAATATGGCATCACTAAAAAAAAAAGTTGGCATCAAAATGGGTTGGTCAACGTTGACCGGTCAATGGTCAAACCGTTGACCGGTCAATGGTTAAACGGTTGACCATTGACCAACCCACCCTATTGGGAAGGGGGCTATGGCAAAACTAATTAAATTGATTTATGGGCTAGGTGACTAATTGAATATTCAAAATAGGCCCTCTACCAAAATCGCCCAAAAAAATGGCATCAAAACGACAAAAAATGGCATCATTGGTAAAAAAAAAAAGTTGACCGACGTTGACCTTGATAGTCAAATTGAGAAGGGTGCTAGGTTAGTTAATTAACTTTGTTTGGGTGTTAGTTAGGTAATTAGATATTTATAATGCCTTAGTTGAAAAAATAACCCTAAGAAAATTTTATTTAATGAAAAAAGAAAATAAAGAAAAATAAGTTATGAGTCAAGATTTGGGTTCAGGAATGTGGGTTTCCTGAAGTGATTGCACCACGCGGTTCACTAATTATAAGTCCGGGGAGGGATTCACGGTCTAAAAAGAAATAGTAAAAGAACGAAGAAATCAGGGAACTGATTGCACCACGCGGTTCGAATCTGAATCTAGCTGTCGCGGCTCAGAGAGAAGGAAAATCAGGAAAAATGGAGAATATGAAGGTGCTCAGGGAGTGGTTCGACCGCGTAGACTCGGAGAAATCCGGAAGCATCACCGCTGATCAACTCCAGGTCTCTCAATTACCTCTAACTTGCAATTTTCAATATTGGGGTTTTGTGTATGCTATACAACGATTTTAATAGAGGATAAATTGTGTTGATTTTAACAGAGAGCGTTCGCTGTCGGGAACTTGGATTTTGCAATTACTGTTGTTGAGCAGATGATAAGGTAATTTCCTACCTACAAGTCCTTGCTCGGTCTTGTTATCGAATCTGGTGGTGACTATTGAATCCGGCTGTATTGTTTCAGGATGTATGATTTTGATCGGAATGGAACCATGAGCTTTGGAGGTAGATTGCTCGCAGCTAAATTGAGTTTATACTATCAAGTCTATTATGATGGGCTATTCAATTAATTTTAATTTGTATACTTACCATGTTTGGAATTTGGAATTTGGATTAAGGGAATGGTTGGAAAATAATAGGAGAATTTAGAGCTTGTAATTGTAAGTGACTTTCTTAACTTGTAGGCATTGCTCTCATATTTTTTGCTGATTTTTTCTTGCTTTTCATATGCTTTTTTGACAGAATTCGTCACTCTTAACAAGTTTCTTCTCAAGGTTAGACGAATTCTGCTGTTTTATATTTGAACCAATTGTTGTTTTCACTACAGTTTTCCTGTTTCATGTTGGAACCAATTTTCTGTGTAGTGTGACCCCAGACCCGGCCTCTGGTGCGTTATTGTTGTTGTTGTTGTTGTTGTTCTACTGATATTGAACTAGTACCTAATTATCCTCTGTCAGGTTCAGCAGAGTTTCTCTTCCTTGGAGAGGTGAGCAACTTGTTCCTTTGTTTGGCTAGATTTTCCCTGGCTCTTTTTTATTCTCCTTGTAGTTGTAGACACCAACCAAATATCATATACTGTTGTTAAGAGTTTGGGATTGAGAGTGTGAGCGTATATGGACTCTCCTTTTGGCTGACTTCTGCATTCTTCCTATCCTTTGTGGCACACTGGCATGTATTTGTTCTCTTCTAATTCAAATCAGTCTATTTATTTCATGCCTTTTCATTTGAGCTCGGCACTTCAATGCAGGGGCAAAGGATATCTTATCCATGATGAGGTTTTTGAGGTACATCACTTTAATTGTATCAAAAACTGAGATAAAAATTTTGATTCCGACTTTTATTTATCATTCCTCAATCAATCCATTCTAAACTTTCTAAAAGTTGAATTTGTAGTAACCTTTACAAGTGGGTGTTGGCTTTTGTTTTATCCCATGACTCAGTAAAAGTTACTTCCATGATTTTACAGGCATTGATGAAATCTGGTTTCTCACTTGATTCTCCTTCTTTTTTCACGGTTTGCGAGGTGAATATTGTTCTTCTTTTATACTTCTGCTTTGCCTAAGCTTAGGCGTCTTAGTAAAACTGAGATCAATACAGTGGAAACAAATCTTGGGAGGATCTTGAGGAAGAACAAAGAGAGGTCTAAGATCTTCTCCATATTGTCTTGTCATATTATTCATGCAAAAGACAACTATTTAAAGACAAGAGATGACTTTTAAAGCTTTCAAGAGAAGCTACAAAGTCTGAAAAGTAAAGCTACAAAAGACATGATGACTACTAGAAAAACAGCCTAAGAAATATAAACCTACAGCTAGAAAATTAAACCTAAAGCAACACATTAAATGCAACAACCAACGAACTTGTCACATAATATTAAAACCAATTTATCTAACACTCCCCTCAAGCCGAGTATGTAAAGATCCAGCTTGAAAGCTCGTGAAATCCAAAAAGATAGATTCATATTCTTCTGCTAGATTGTTGGCAAGCAATGCTCTCATTTTGGTTTACGTTGAAAAAATGTGCTTAGCAAAAGTATAATTAAATTCTTTATTGTTTATTCTCTGATGATGAACTGATGAGTTTATAATAGATACTCCCTCCGTTCAACAAAACTTGACGTTTTACTATTCATGCACGCTTTTTTAGGAGCTAAAAACTACATAAAATATCGACTTTTTAAATAATTTTTTTTTAACAATTTCGTAGTTATTATTAATAAGTACAAACTTGTTTAAAAAAAATTTTAAAAAATGAATATTTTATATAGTTTTTATCATTCTAAAAAAGCGTGCGTGAATAGTAAACGACAAGTTTTGTTGAACGGAGGGAGTATTAGTTTTGCATGTAAATATGTAATCTTGTAATTTCTTCAATAGCCTTTTACAATCTCTTAAAAGTGAGGGTATAAGTTGCTCGTTTCTTGATGTAATATTTGTTATAAGCTTCTTGACAGAAATAGATGAGTTTAGACTTTAGATCCCTGGGTGAGAGGGGGTTGGGTAAAAAAGGAATTATATGGACTATCCTGTCAATTAAACTTTGACTTTGATGGCGCTTAGTTTTTTTATGTAACAATAGAGAATCTATTGTGTTTAATCTGTATAATGTTGCTATGCCATTCTTGCTGCTGAATCAGGACTGAGTACTATGGAGTTGATATAATTTACAGGATTAATATTGTTGCAGTATTAAGAAATTCTTACATGTGCTAGCTTTCTACTCTTTGTTTAATTATGTTCTCATATTGACATTTCTTTTGAAAATTGTCAGAGCTTTGATCCAAACAAAAATGGAAAGTTTCACCTAGATAACTTCATATCCCTTTGTATATTTCTACAATCGGCTCGGTATGTACATCTACGACTGAACTCCTTTTTTAAAACCCTCTCAAGAAACCTACATACTGGATCTTGAGCTGTTAGTTCAGGCTGCATCATCATATTTTAGTTACTAAGGGGATGAATGGACTTATCGCATTTGCCAGGAATCTATTCAACTCTTTCGACACCGCTAAGCAGGGCAGGGTAACACTTGATTTCAACCAATTCGTTTATTGTGGTAAGTCAATATGTACAATTTCAAAGTATCTGGTCTCAGAAGTCAGAACTAGTTTTAAGTTAACCACTTGGGATATAGAATTCGGTAAAATCCTGCTGGTGACTACTTATTGAGGAAGCAAAGATGTGCTTTACGCTTTACCTTTTACAAGGGAATGAATACTAGCTTCTCATGCTTCCACTCAGTGATTTTTGCTATCTTTTCATTGACAGCTGCAAACTGTCGAATATGAAATGCACTTTTCTATCAGCTGGAGAAGCATCCCCACCTGATGAACTCGATTGGTTTGTAAATTGCAAGAGCTCGAAGTTAATGTGTCCTGTCCTCTCGTATTTATACTATCTGAAACTGCATTGTTTGCTAAAGCTCATATAGGGTTTTAGCTTAATAAACACAGTACTGTAGGTTATGTGATAGTTACAGGTGCACATATAGAAGCACTAGCCTTGCTTGTCATATCTTGTACATTTAAAGTTATGGTTACAGGCTTACAGTAGTGAGTGCATTTCGTACCAAATTACTCGCTATTGATGGGGTTCTTTGATTTGATAATTTGCTAAATTCTAATCTAAGGAATCAACTACTAGTATGGTACTGGTTGCAAATCCATCAACCAAGTATTCCCATTCCAGGATATATAAACAAATTCTAATCTAAGTAATTTTTAAAATGAATTTTATTCGGAGTATAATATTATAAGCTATTAAATAAGTTTTAACACTTGAGCCGTTGAAAGAAAAGTTGAGAATTAATTTCAAAATCTGGTTTCTTAATATATATATACTCAAAGAGCCAAGGTTACAAAAAAAAAAAAAAACCAATATAATTGTTAACAAATATTAGTATTACACTGAATTCATTAATAGAACGGGTGTGAATACCAAGTTTATTTTAAGAAAAATAAAATTTGTATGAATATATATATAATATAAATTTACGATACTGTATAAAAATCTATTTTTATAAAATAACGTGCAAGGCACTGCTAGTAAAAGTGTAAAACTAGTTCATAACAATAAAAATATGAGTATCATTCAACCAAATCAAAATCCAGCAACAGCTGCTTGTGTTTGTTCCACGATGAATGCAAGTGCAAGCCCTGGAGTAAGGCACAGCACTCAGCAGCACTGTGTAAGTGTAACCTATCTCCAGCAACAAACTTAAACCCCCTTCCATCAACATACACCATACTATATCCAGACACCACCTTCACCCCCCTCTCCCTCACCAGCCTCCTCAGCCTCCCGACATCCTCCCATTCCCCGCCCATCGCATGCATTCCCGTCGCCATCATGTACCCACCTGAGCTCCCCGGCTCCAGCTCTAGCAGCCTTGCAGCCACCCCTTCCCCTACTTGTGTGTTCCCCAACCTCCTGCACCCGCTAAGCAGCGCACCCAACACCCTCCCTCCTGCGCTCCTCATTTCCTCTGGCATCCCCTCCATCAGCTCCCACGCTGCCTCTACCCTCCCTGATCTGCTTAGCAGGTCTACCACGCAACCATAGTGTGCCACACCCGGTGTGATGTTGTACACTTCCACCATCTCTTTGAAGAACCCGAGCCCTTCTGTGACTAGGCCTCCATGGCTGCAAGCAGACAGCACCGACAGTGCAGTTACCTGGTTCGGTTTCAGGCCCTCCCTCTTCATTTCGGAGAAAAGGGCCAACGACCGGTGGGCCTGGCCGTTCATCCCATACGCTCCTATCATGGCGCTCCATGACACGATGTTCTTGTTATGGATCTGCTCGAAAGCCCTCCTTGCGTGCTCTATGGCCCCGCATTTGGAGTACGTTTCCACAATGCTTGTTCCGATTGCTACCTCTGAGGATAAGCCTCTCCTGGTGGCGATCCCATGGGCCCATTTCACTCTACCCAGTTCTGCTGTTGATCCTGAGGCTTCAACCAGGTTTAGACTTATTACTTCATTTGGAGTCTCTCCCGATTTGATCATCTGATGGAATGTAGCCATGGCTTCTTCTGGCAGGCCACAGTGACCAAACCCTGCAATCATGGTGCCCCAGGAAACCTTGTTTTTCGTCTTCAGCTGACTGAATAGCTTCTGAGAAAGCTGGATCAAGTTACACTTTGCATAAGCATCAATCAGAGAGTTAACTAGCAGCTGGTTTGATTCAAAACCTCTCCTAAACATTCGGGAATGGATCAACTTGCACTGCTGTGGCTCCAAGGTGTCCTTGCACGTCTGAAGAAGACAAGTTAAGGTCACCTCGTCCTCCTCGACTCCAGCCATCCTCATAGATTGGAACATTTCTACTGCTTCAGAATGCATATCATTGTGCGCCAACCCAGATATAATGGAGTTCCAAGACACACTGTTCTTAAAAGGCATCTCACTGAACGCCCTACAAGCAGAATTTGTATCAGCACATTTTGAATACATGTCAATCAAAGAGTTGCTCACGAATATATCAGCATCGAAACCTCTACGAAGGGCAAACCCATGAATGGAGGCTCCCATATCAATATTTCTTACAGCTGAACAGGCATTGAGAGCACTCACCAAAGTGAGCCCATCCGGCTCAACGGGCGCCTCAGTCAGCATCTCTGCGAACACCTCCAAGGCTAACATGGGTTCTTCCCACTGTAATAACCCACCAATCAGCATACTCCATGAGATCACATCTTTCTGGTGCATTTCATCGAACACCTTACGTGCAGCGACCAAGTCATCAACAGAGTATAACCCAAGCATGACATTCTGAACCGAAACAACACCCCAGAGCCCAATCCTGATCATGTATCCATGAAGCCCTTTCCCTTGACAGAATAAACCGAGAATCCGACACGCCTGAACAAGAAGAACTAAGGTTGCAACATTTGGCTCAAACCCTGCAGCTCTAGCCTGGATAAAAGACCGCAAGCCTTGCTCATAATCACCATGATAAAGGTAGCCGTGAGCAATTGTGTTCCAGGAGACTGAATCTCGGCTCCTGATCCCTTGGAATACCGAAGCAGCAGCATCCATGAATCCCCATTTGACGTACAAGTTTATGGTGGAGTTCCCCACAGAAGTGAAATGTTCAAAGCCTTGTTTAACTGAACAAGCATGAACGCAGGCTCCGTGTGAGAACGAGATGCTTGAAGAAGCTTTCACGACGGCAGGGAACAGTGAAGTATCTGTTAGCTGAACCCCACTTCTTCTCATTGCTATGAAATGGGAAAAAGCTTCTCCCCAATTTCCATCTGATAAACTCTGCTTGAGCCTCCCACTCCAATCGAGGAGCTTGGAATCAAGCGTAGAAAAGCTTGGAATACGCATCAGGGAGCGAACAAAGAGAAGCTGGTTGCTTGGACTCAAAGGTCCGGGAGCCTTTTCAAAATTTATTCACAAATTGAATGACTGATCTAAAATATGAAACAATTATCAAAACCCGGAGCCAGTCAGGTTTTGTAAAGCCCTTACTTGCAAGTGACTGTAACAAGTACTTACATCTGACTTTATGTTTTTACAAAAGAATATTGAAGATGCATCTATGTGGTAAAAAAAAACAAAACACAGAAGTGTAGTTTCTGTATGGTATGATTCCTCTTCTTGTTCACCACTGTGAGCTGGCGAAGACGCACTACTCGCTGATCTTGCACATTTGAAGGTAAGGGCTATCGTACATGACATATTTAGACCAATAAGACTTGTATTTAGCTATGGCAAGATCCAACCATGGCTTGTAGTTGCCATTGTAGTGGACAACAGCAGCATTCTCTATTTCCGTCTGGTTAAGTGCAGGGTCATAGCCAAGCCCCAACACATGCCATCTCCTGTGCATTGGGTAAGTTAGGTTGTAGAATGTGATCAGCCCTGGAGGCAGTGTGCCAAGTTTCCACAGAGTTCGGTCCTCATTCTGCAAACGAGATCAATCAGCAAAACGATCACAAGTTTTCATGCCAGTGTTACAAAATGACCACAACAGAACTGCATGCAACATAAGAGAATGAAAAGTTGGGGATGTATGTTACCAGTTCTTGCCAGCGATGGTATATCCCAGTGATGTTACGCGTCTGCCACTGCTTCAGATCAAACATGTTCATCCCAAATGCCCAACCGCAAGCATTGGGATCAAAGTTATCGGAGATTAGAGGATTAGAGAAATTAAGATACTTGTCAAATCTATGGAAGCTCTCCTTACAGGTCTCAACAGCACCATTCACCATCTTCTTCATATCAACAGACCAGAGAGGAGTCAAATCCCTTTGAACAACAATATCATCATCCAGAAAGAGGATCTTATCGAGCTTAGGATACACTTCAGGAAGATAAAACCTCAGATGATTCAGCATTGACAAATATTTTGGATTCCTGTACTTAAGGTTGTCAGTTCCAGCAGACAGGGTGGACGGATTATTAACCTTGAAGTAGTATTCCTTCATACGAGCAGATTCAAGCTGCCGAAGAACAATGCAGTAAGAAGAATTCAGCCATTTGAAATCATCAATGTTCATAATTTCCACGGTTGAGTTCCCAGGGGGGTTGACAAGAAACCACATTCTCATGGCTGCAAAATTGAGTTTGTCTGTCACAATATGGAACACATGCTTTTCAGGCTCATTTGCATTCAATACTGTACTGTTGACCACTACAGATGTTGCAAGAACATTATCAGAGAAAATGGCATAGTGGTACAGAAAAGGATCCTCAAGCTTATCTTTGTTATAAGCGTTTTTGTGTTGATAACCCTCTAAGTAGTAATTTGCTGTAAGTAATTGAGGAAGGCAATGCAAAGGTCTCGGTACTGTTTTCGCAGCTAGCTGAATTAAGAATGCGCTTTTCTTCCTCTCAGCATTTACATTGTCTTCACTTACTTGAATCATGGCTCTCAGCTTTCTTGCCAAAACAACGCAATCATATAGTTTATCCTTTGCAACTGACAAAACATGACCTATTTTCTTTGCTTGCTCAAGTGCACTGCAAAGAGAAACAATTTACACCCCATTAGATGTGAGCAAATTCTTAAAACCTAATACAGATTATGTGACTGGAGAAAACTATATAGCAAGTAAAAGGAAGCTTTACCTCGGCTGGAGTTCAGCATCAAGATTTGCTTCCCCAATTGCATGCAGGTTATCCCTAGCATGTTTGATGAGGGAATCATACAGAAGAGTTTCGCCTTTTATTCTTGCTATGCTGGCATATACCTTTGCCATTATGACTTGATCACGCATTAGTTTCACAGTAGATTCTGAATTCGGATTCTCATAGTCTCTCCTCCAAATGCTATATTTACCACTGACTGTGGTGTCTAGTGAGTTTGAACGTTCAATGGCAGCTAACTGCATCTGTTTGTCTACCTCATTGTCTTCCTTGATGAGTTCTGTTGCCCGAAGTTGCCTTCTTTGCCATCGCAATTTCTGAAAGAAAAATAAACAAATATAATGGGCCCAATAACTGACACGTCAAAGAGCCAAAATAAAGCAAGGGGTTGCTAGGTGGGTAGAAAAGAAAACTCTTTCAGGTATACCTGTCTCAGGTGCTTGACTGGATTTGTAGGGTACAATGTTGTATGCATAATCCCAATTTCTTCAGTCTGGTTTTTCTCAGTTGGATGCACAGGAAAATCATATCTCCTCGGAGGCTGTAATAAGTCTTTTAGTTTCTGGGATTCAGAAAGGTTTAGCTAATCAATAACTTGCAGAATTTGTGCCAATTTTTCAGAACACAGAGCCAACAAAAACTATATGTGACTAAGTTGTATAAAATATTAACATCTAGATGAACTGCACAAAAGTAAATCCTAGCACTGACATAAGTACCTGGGAATTCTTCATTGAGTATTGATCTTCATCAACAGGGTCTTTCCAAACCCAAGAAGCAGAGAGATCTCTAGCTCTCACAGAACTAACCCGAATAGCACCAGAAGGGTCACTGTATGTCACAATGATGTCAATATCCTGCATTGAATGTGAACAGAATGAGCACTACCCTACCATATCAATACATAATATGCAATTGAACAATTGCTGAATACCTTGTCGTTTAGATGATTGCCAAACCCTTCAGTAGCAGTTACCAGGTCAAGTTGATCCTGTCCAGATTTAAGTCATTTATATATGAAAATAAATCAGCTATGTTTATATAACAAGTAGTGCTGAGTGCTGACAAGACCAAAGAAAGGAAAAATCACTACTCTTAAGAACAAGGGTTATTATCTTACTCTATATTGCCTAGGTGATAATTTTTTTAGAATAAAATAGGAAAAGAGATGAGATTCCATATACTTCCTACTTTATCCTCAGATTTATCCATTTAGGCATTACAAGGTTTAACTTTTAGTTGCGAGATAAATGGACACTTGATCAACGCCTTGTTTCTTTATGGTAATGTGATAACATTTGAGTAACAATAAAAATTCAGAAAAGAGCTTGTATGTTATTTCATCCCTAGCTCTTCATTTGTTTACAAATGCACTTTCATTTAAAAGAAGAAACAACACTAGGATTATAACAAACTTCCCTCGATGTGATAGAAAGGCACAAATACACTACACACACAGGCACAAGGAAAGGTAATGGCAGCTCAGACAAATCAACTAAATAAACAAAATAATTGAACAAGTGCTACTGTACAACTTAGAAATCATGAGAATTTGCATAAACCATGAACTAGCCATTATGTGAGCGTATCTTAGCCGAGGAGAAGATGAAGGATAAACACCTTTCTTTTGATACACTGCTCGCAATCATATAGATGCTGATATCGACCCAGCTTCTTTTGACTGGAAAAGGAAAATTATCTATTATTAGATAGCAGGAAGTCCTCCGGAAAATAAAATCAATTAGATGAATGAATTCAAGAAGAAGGGTCACAAAATGCTGCAGAATTGAATAATCCACAATGTAAATATGTAATATCTATGATAGCTCATAAGACCTTACATTTTTTGCAGATTGGACAGCTCAGCTCTAGTGAAAGTAATTTGCAGAATCGCCTATCCATGTAAAAGAGGAAAGGTGAGAAAACACTAATAGCAGTACTACTGCTAAAGCTGGTGGACTCAGATAAGGCTTAAATAAACCAATGCACAGCTTGGACATGGCTCCATCAAAGCAGATCAACATTCCACAAGTCAGTAAAGGAACTCGGAATCTAACCAAGTAAAGAAGAACAAGATTAGAGTAGCCACCCAGTTTTGCAGGTCAAACAGATTACAGTAGCTCATTTGTTTGACTAAATGTGTCAGTAACCAGGGGCCTTCATTTTTTTTGGTCAAAAACCAGGGGCCTTCATGAATTTCACTTCAATGCAATACCACTTACAAATTGAGAATAGTCTATAGTGAGACCATGAACAGAAGATCTTCATGCATAGGCTAAATCATTGCATTGCAACAGATTTGAATCTTTAAAAAGCCTGGCTGTTCAGTGATACCGTTTATCATTGTGCTATTATCTAATCTAAAGCTCTCGAGAAACTGTTCTCAAGATCTTCAAGATTGAGCAAATTAATTCTTAAAACCGAGCGGTCCATAAGTTTCCAACATCAACCAAAAAGCAAAAACAAAAACAGAGTTCAAAGGGCTACATATTTAAATTCTAAATTTTGCAACTCTAATTATCGGATGTTAGCAATCAAGATACTTAACAGCCATTTCATAAAAAAGAACAAGTCCTTTATTCCCAATTAATATTCCCAGACGCGGATGAAAGAAACAAGCGCAAGTGGATCAGTCGCAAACTTGTCCATTCCAGAAACCTCAAGTTCACCACAAAGAGCAAAACACTCGACAACAATTGGTAAAAGCCGCGCCATAGAAAGAAAAAGGCTAATCGGAATCGAAACGGACTTTTGAATAAAGAAAGATTTCAGATTGATATCGAAACGTGTACCAGCCAAACGAATACGAATATCAGAAGCGCCGAATCTGAAGCCCTAGATCTTCGAGGAACTCCCATGGTGAGAGAGGGAGAGAGTTGGATTCAGCGGGAAGGGAAAAGAGTGTTCGTTATAGCATCGCAAACTGCAGTTTCCCCACAACGCTCCGTGCTTCTCCGCTACCCCGACTATCCCAGTCCCGACTCCAGTTTGCCGTTTACCCCATTTTCATTTTTTTCCCTCTTTTTGTCAAAAAAAAAAAAAAAGTGATTAAAAACTTGTTACAAAGAATAGCACCGACACCGACCGAATGGGAAATAGTAAAGGTTTAGGCTGTGTTTGGGTGTAGTGTTTATGGGGTTTGGGGGATGGGTTTTCCGCCTCGGGAAGACCGCCGCGGTGTTTGGGTGGTGGTGTTTATGGTGTTTGCTGTGTTTCATTATGGGTGTTTGCTGGATGGAAGTGGATGGGGTTTCCCCCCTCCTCCACCAAGGTTTGCTGGATGGGAAATCCGAAACCCCCTATTTTGCCCTTTCGACTTCCAATCCCTCATAAATACTTCCATCATCTTCACTCTTCTCACACCCCGATTTCTAGAGAGCAAACAAACCTGACGACGCGAGCGAAACCCTAAGATCGCCGACGATCCACACCACCAGTCCGCCGCCGCCGTCATCATCAGGTATCGGAAAACGCCCTCCACCATTCTTGTCTTCGACTGTGTCTCGCAATGTTTTGTTTGTTCTCTTCCACTTGTCGATTTAGGGTTTGTTGTACTGATTTTGGGGATTTTGATTTTGTTCATACATTTTAGGGTTTGTTGATATGATATTGTGGGAATTTTGATTTTAGGGTTTCTGCATTTGGTTATTCTGGTTTGTTCATATTCCCAATTTTGGGGATTTTCGATGGCCCAATGATGTTTTTAGGGTTTGTTGATATGATGTTTGGGGATTTCATATTTGCTTCCGCCATTTTCGAAAGCTGTTCGTTTGTTCATATGCATGTTTTTGATTTAGGGTTTGTTCATATATACGAGATTTGGGGATTTTTAATTAAGCCATTTATTCAGTGTTCTCCTACCTGTGGATTGTTCGGTTTTTGGGGTCATTCATGGGGAACATGTACTAGTTTGTCGTACCCATGCTCGTGTCCTCCATTTCCTTTTTTGAATACTTTGCCTGAAGTTTTGTCTTTTACCCAAAAAGCACAACTGAATGCACACCATCTCCCACTGTCACTTGTTGTCGCTTACCCCTTTGGCTGTGTTCATGAATGTGCAAAGAATTTGTTGCATTTACTGAACTGCTTTCTAACAGAAATGCAGGTTGTGGTTTCATATATATGTATACAGTGAGGGCCCTATGATGTATGTGGCTTACCCCTTTGCATGTTTACATGTTTACAGGAGTTGTATATGGAAGTGAGGGCCCAATGATGATTTCATGTTGCTTTGTGACATTGCTTATTGCACAGGCTGTGAGTTGAGGGCCCTATGATGTGGTCCATGCTCTCCTCTTTCGTTTCCCTGACTCTCAGTTTGGAATTGACACATGAAGTTGGCAGTCATTGCCTCTTCCATCTGTGTTGATCAACTGATATTGGGAAGGTCACCAGTGCCATTACTTATGCGTTTTCTGCTTGCATGTTGCATTCTGGTTGCATGTTGTATTGTTTTCATCCATATCCCTGAGGGTCCAATGATGTTTTCATTTCCCTGTCTCATGAGTTGAGGACCCAATGATGCTTCATATTTCTTGCATGGAAAATGAGGGCCCAATGATGCTGTGATTTCATATTTCCTTTCCCTTTCCCTGTCTTAGTTTTGTATTGACATGTGAAGTTGGCCTGAAAGCCCCTTCCCCTAATGTTGATCAACTGATTTAAAGGTTTATGAATTGAGGGCCCAATGATGTTTTCATGAAGCCTATTATTATTGCATTTCAACTGTTGCATGCTGGATGGAAGGTGATGAGGGCTCAATGATGTTTTCATGACTTGTATATGCAGCTAGGGTGAACTTTTGTTGCCCTGTCTCAGTTTTGCATTGACATGAGAAGCTGGCAGTCACTGCCAACCTCTCTTGTTGATCAACTGATGGCAAGGTAACTTACTTTGTAGCTTCAGGGCCCAATGATGCTACCCACCTGTGGGGCTGCCTGAGGGCCCAATGATGCTAAGCACATTTCCCAGCTGCCTGAGGGCCCAATGATATGTTCATCATCGTGTTTTATCTTCTATTGTTGGACGACCTGTCACATTATTTTTTTCATGTGAATTGCACTTGTTCATTTTGAGTAACTGTTTGGTCATTGCCACATCACCTCATGTGTGTGGGACGACAGCTGCCTGAAAGGTAACATGTGCATTTCAACTGTTTGGTCATTGATCTGAATGAAGTAGAACTTCCTTGCCTCTTCAGCTTGTGTTGATCAACTGATTTTGAACAGATATACAGTGAGTGCCCTTTGTTGTTGTCTATTATGACTGTTCAACTGATTTTGAACAGATATACAGTGAGCTGAGGGCCTTATGATGCTGTGATTGCATACTACCATTTATACAACATTTATCTTCTACCATTTATACAACATTTATCTTCTATTATTTGGTCATGTAAACTGCTCTTATTAGTTGATTTGTATATGAGCTGAGGGCCTTATGATGCTGTGATTTCATACTACCATTTATACAACATTTATCTTCTATTATTTGGTCATGTAAACTGCTCTTATTAGTTGATTTGTATATGAGCTGAGGGCCTTATGATGCTGTGATTTCATACTACCATTTATACAACATTTATCTTCTATTATTTGGTCATGTAAACTGCTCTTATTAGTTGATTTGTATATGAGCTGAGGGCCTTATGATGCTGTGATTTCATACTACCATTTATACAACATTTATCTTCTATTATTTGGTCATGTAAACTGCTCTTATTAGTTGATTTGTATATGAGCTGAGGGCCTTATGATGCTGTGATTTCATACTACCTTCTATCCCGACATTTGATCAATGCAGACAAATAAGGTTGTAAATGTTGTTGTTTGTCTCATCCTTTTCTTATTACTATTGTCTCTAACACGTTTCTTTTCCCTCAAAGCATGTACCCTTACTCCGACACGGACCCGGACTCTGATGCCAGCTATCAGTCGGGCGACCCCGACAAATATTGGTGGATAAGGGGGGATTACCCTTATGGAGACCCGTGGGCAGACTACGAGGAGTAGGCGTGGCCACGGGTCAGACCCGGCGGGTCGACGGGTTCGACCCGCCGGGTCAAAAACCCGGGGAGGGCGACCCGAACCCTAACCCGGGATTTCCACGGGTTGGCGGGTTCGGGTTACCCGGCGGGTCATCGGGTCGACGGGTTGACCCGCCGGGTCAGACCCGCCGGGTACCCGCCGGGTCAACCCGCCGAGTTGGAGCCCGGGTTGGACGGGTTTGTGTTTGTTTCGGACTTTGGAATTTGATTTGTCGGATCTGATTTGTCGAGAAAGAGAACGGGAATTGAACGCCTATCAGTGTTTGACAAATATCCTTTCGTGTTCATAAATAATAACTTGACGCTTTAGTTTTACAATATGTAACATCTTCGAATTTTCAAAACTAAAAAGTCTAAGACTTATAACTCATTAAGTTTAACAAATTACAAAGAAGTTGTACAATTTCTGTATTAGGGAGTGTTGGGGGGGGGGGGGGGAAGGAAGAAGAAGGGCTTGAATCGGTTTCCCGACTGCCTACGTATCCTCCCGGGGGTGAAGAATCAAAGCCCACGTAGTTCTTTTACCTGTATGTCTGAACCCCGGCCCGGTTACCTCCTCTTCTATTCTTCTTGATCGTCGGATCCTCCTCCACCTCCTGAGCCATCTGTGACCGCGCCGTCGATGGAGCTCCCAACGGACTCTGTCTCTATTCCGTCATCATCCTCGGAATCAGTCCCCAAGTTGTTCTTCTGCAGTCGCATCTCCGCCTTCTTCCAATCTGCAAGGCAAACTTGGGCTTCGAGGTTCTCGGGAAGCAACCTTGATCTCTTCTCCGAAAGAATCTGACCTCCGCGACTAAAAAGCTGCTCGACGGCTACGGTGGAGCAAGGTGCCCCAAGTATTTGTCGGGCGATTACCTGCAACGTCGGGAATCTTTGTCTTTCGGGACGGCTCCACCACTCAAGGACATCGAAATCTTCCTCTTCATCGCTGAGAAAATCAAAGTTAGTGGACAAATATTCGTCGAGCTCCGAGTGGGGGCTCGACGAAGATCTCGACCTCTTTGACCCAAAGATATCTCGGGCAAGTGCCTTAGTTCTAGCGGTGATGCTGGTTCGTGACCCGCTTGAACTAGAAGGCACGGGAGGACGACCGGAGGGCGCTCTATCACCCGTCGAATATTCAGTATATAATTCTTCTAACAATCCTCTAACTCTAGCAACAATAATTGTAACATTGCAAGCAGGATCATCCACAATTCCTAAAGTCGGATAATAGTTTTCTAAAAATAGTTGAACTCCGTTTAATTTATATCTAGGGTCGAAACAACACGCTACGAGGAAAATGTCGGGTATAAATTTGTAATACGCTATCCATTTCTCCCGTATCTCCCTAGTCGCTTCAGAAATGGAAGGCGTGTTAATCCCGTCTTGAAGGGCTAATGCTACGTTCATTGCAATAAAACAAAAAACGTTTGATGTAGGCATGTAAACGTGGGAAAACGTCCGAGTTGCGTCGTAAAAAACTTTGAAAACCTCTACAACGTCCCGGGCCTGAGTCCACACATCGGCAAATATGTATGAGCCCGGGATGTGTAGTGTTGCAAAACCGGAAAGAAGTTCCTTGTAAGCGATTGAATCGTAAATCATTGTGTAAGTGGAGTTCCACCGAGTGCAAACGTCCTTGGGGAACGTCTTTGGGCGGGTTTGGTGAGAACGACAATAAGCGCTCCATTGCTGGCGAAGCTGTTTGCTTCGCCAAAGTGCCCGCAAAACAAATCGAATTGGTTCAACAACATCTTGTAAATATCTTAAACCATCTTGAACACATAAGTTTAAAATGTGAGGGGCGCAACGGATGTGGAAAAACTTCCCGCCTATCGCGGGCTGACAGTTTTGGATTAAATCGGGGATAGATGCGGTGTTGGCAGAAGCGTTGTCAAAACCAATACTAAAAACTCTTTTAGTTAATCTATATTCTTGTAAAACCGTTAAAAGGACACTTGCTATGTTTCGTGCCGTGTGTGCTTCGTCAAAAACTCGAAAAGCTAAAACACGTTTGTGCAATTGAAAACGTTGATCAACCCAATGGCAAGTAACACCCATGTATGAGTGATGTTGCCAATGGTCGGTCCAAATGTCACTACAAATCGAAACTTGTAAATCATGGTTTTTTTGAAAATATTCGATTAATTCATTTTTACGGGTGTTATACCGTCTATTGATTTTCCTCTTAACCGTGTTTCGACTAATACCTTGCCATGCAGGTTGAACATTTTGCGTAATAAAATCATTGAAACATAAACGTTGTGAAAAACTATAAGCTAAACCCTCGGCAGCTATCATTTCCGCATATTGATCATGACAACTACGATAATCATAAGACCATAAACCAGGGGGTTGAGAGGAAGAAGATGCGTACCCGGTTAGTTGAGTTTGCCCTTTGGCGAGCCCGAGCTTCTCGGGATGCTTCCCTCGGATATGGCGACCGTAGTTCCCATATCCGCCCCCCTTCGGGTGCTTGTAGACCGTGGAGCAGAAGTTGCACTTGGCGGCAACACTCCCCTCCTCCCAAGCCGGCTCCTTAGGACCCTTCGTGAACCAATACTTGAAAGTAGCGGCTCGAACTTCCGCCGTCGTAATCGTCGGAGTGCCGGCTTGGGGGGTGCCGTCGCCGGGGAACCCGGACTCTTGGGTCGGAATCGTCGGAGTGCCGTCTTGGGGGGTGCCATCGGCATGGAGCTCGGCAGCCTCGGCCTCCTCCTCCTCCTCCTCCTCGATCTCGTCGACGTGGTCGGCGAGTAGAGCATCATCTCGACGACGTCGGGATCCGCTCGCCGCCGAGACCGATGCACTTCGACGGAGGCTTGGAGCCGCCCCTCCTCCGACACTCGGGGTGGATGAAGATGGGGCTCCACTAACACTCTTCCGACCCCTAGTAACTCGGGCCGTAACTCGGTTGATCAAACCCGACATTTTGAATTGAAGAGACTTAGGAGATGACGAGAGACAAGATCGAGCGATTAGAGAGCGATTAGAGAGATTAAGATGAGAGTAGAGGAGATGAGTGAGGTGTGAGTTGGAATTGGGAGGGAAAGGGCCTATTTATAGAGCCAAACCGAGCCCTTTCCCTCCAATGGAGCCGTTGGGCAACGGTCGACCCGCTGGGTCCAACGGTCGACCCGGCGGGTCGACCGTTTGAAATCCGACCGTTGCCCGATTCAATTTTTTTTTTTTTTAATTTTATTTGTAATTGGGTGGTTTTTGGCTACTTAGTTAATTATCTTAACTTTGAATTAAATGTATATGTTAAGTTTCCAATATATTTTATTTACATTTTTAATTTGTGAACATTTTAAATGTAATATATATTATATAATGTTTAGGTAATTAGTCATATGTTGTTAGGTAATTAGTAAAAATATTATTTTATAGAACAATATTCTTTGAATAATCCAAACACAAGTTTATTGTAAATCGAAAGACGAATACACATTACACATACACGTTACCAAATCACGACTCACATAAACCGATTCACATAACGTCATAAGTCATAACATAAGATAATAACATAAAAACGTAAAACATAAACTTACTAAATTACTACAATACTCACTACTTATTATTAAGACTTATGACATAGGAATTTCAAGTAATAGACTAGTTTTTACCACCACTCGTCCCACTCGAGCCCGAACCGCCATCGTTCTTGATCTTCTCGGGGTGCTTGTTGTTGATGTGATTTTTCAAATTACCATATCCAAGGCTATTATTCATCTTATACCTTTTATCACAATGACGACAAACGGCTACGAATGATCGATCGGCTTGCACATCCACCTTCTCGTAATGATCTCGAAACAACGCCGCTTTGAGGTTGTCACCGGACATGATTACAACTTACGAGCTTATTACAAAACAAATTGAGAGGTGATTGATGGATTGGATGGGATTTGTGATAGGAGGAGTCGGGTATTTATAGCCCCGAGTGCCTACCTACTAGCCGTTAAACGGCTATATTTTTTTAAAAAAAATATCTCCAACGGGCGGGCCAACCTCAACGGCTATTTTTTTCAAAATTAACCGACCCGGCGGGTCAACCCGCCGGGTCACGGGTCACCTAAACCCCGACCCTAACCCTAACCCGCTACCCGCCCCCACCCGGCAACCCGGCAACCCGGACCCGGCGGGTCAACGACCCGGTGGGTCGTTGACCCGTACGACCCGGCGGGTCACGGGTTGACCCGTAACCCGTGGCCACGCCTAACGAGGAGGAACTCACTGACGACGATGAGGTGCAGTCTGCAGGCCAAGGACTACCTGATCTGAATGAAGAGGTGGACGAGTACCGCGAGCTTGTCAACGATCTCGAAGCTGATGTCGTGGAGCTCCGCGCACAGGTTGCCACACTCCGGGAGCGTGACATTGCCCGGGAGGCTCTTCTCCAAATCCAACAACAGGAACTCCACAGGGCTGATGAGGAGTTAGCCATCATCGAGGCGTCCAAGCTCGAGCTTGCTGAGAAGCTGACCAGGGCTGAGGCCGCGTTGGCCATCTCTGAGACGTCGAAGAAGGACCTTGCTCAGAGGGTGTCAGAAATTGCAGCCTTCCTGTGCGGGACGTGGGCTGATCATGCTTCCGACACCCTTCGCATCAAGCAGCTGCTGCGCGAGAGAGGCATCAATCGCTGGATCATCGTCCTCCTCATGGGTGTCATTGTCAGGCTCGCTGGAGGTAAGTAGGAAGGCTGTGGTTGTAACCCTTGTTCTTGCAGACTTGTTGTTTGGTTGACGAAACTGTTATCGTGCGCCCCATTTTGTATTTTGTGTGGTGTGGTGACACGACTATATTAGATATATGACTGCATTATGATCCCCATCGAGCACCTGGGCAGTATAGGTTGTTTTTTGGGTCGCCAGGTGCTCTTTTGAACCATGTTTATGTCATCGTTGTTGGACCCTGACAATGGTGCTATCAAGCACCCCTTGTATGTAGCATCCACTACTCGGGTGCAGGTAGAAGACTCTAACCTTGTATTGCATCTATCAATGTGCATGATGCATGTTTATAATTATCATTTTGTTTGTGTTAAAACGTTTATAGAGTCGACGAACAGCAATGACAACCATGTTGTCTGAACATTGGAGGATGACACACACACACTTCATTACTGAATTGAACCACACTCACGAACTCGAAACACATGAGCAACTTTTCCGGCGCTCATTATTGCACTTTTCCGGCGCCGATTCTTGGCTGGCCGCCGGACTTCGACCGTTGGGGCCGCCAATCACCAAGGAGGAGCTCGGACTCAGCCGCCGGACTTCACCGGGGTCCCAAACAAACTCCCCTGTGGAGTATCGGCATGATTGAAAATAAAGGGATGAGGGGTATGGGTGGGGGGAAATTTGGTCATTTGACGTGGATAAGTGGGGGTAATTCGGTCTTTGTCCGTCAATCCATCCACCAAAAAAATAAAAATACAACCAAACACAAAACCCAAAAATTTGGGTGTTGAGTTTTCATCTTTTACATCCCACAAATCCACCTCCATCTAACACATCCCCTAAAATCCCACAAATCCCCAAAATTCCATCCAGTTCCCAAACACAGCCTTAATCCGCCCTAGTCGAGGTGGCTCAGCGATAAAAAGTAAGAGGAGGGGTAAAGAGGGTCCGAGTTCGAGCTCTTGATTTTTGTTTACAAATGCACTTTTATTTGACGGTTATCCGCCCGATCTCTCAATTTTTTTTAAGTATCATAATCACCTTTATTTTAATATTTTTAATACATTTATTACTTTAGCAACTAAATCTTTAATTTTATACTAACACTAGGGTGGCAGACCCGTACTACGTCCGGGACATCATTTTATATCAATTACATGACTGGTATTATACTTGGTGAATAACGCAAAAAATTAACATGACATAAAATTTATAATAGGGTAATGAAATATCAATAACTTATCTAGCAAATTTAAGAATAATTTTTTAATTACCCGTTTTTTTTATTAGCATAAGTTGCAATTGGTAAATATTTAGATATATGTGCTCTCTTGAACATATAATATAATTAAGCTTATCAATTTGCTTCAATCGAGAAATTTCTTGTATGGCGAATATTTTATTGCAATTATTTTCTCTGTTTAATTTAATTCTTATTATTTTTATAGGAAGATATTTTTTACAACTATTAATATTCTATCAATTTTCAAAATAAAAAATATCATCTTAATTTACAGCCATTCAAAAAGATAAAAATGCACTATATATAATAGGTTTAATCTCAATTAAGATTAAATATAAAATATCATTTAGATATGATGTCCGTCCATTTAACACAAATTAATCATCAAATTCAATTTCAAATAGTTATATTTAATAAAAAAAATATAGTTTTTATATTTAATCTTTGAAACGGGGGGAAATTATTTAAATATAATATTTAATAAAATTCTATAGAAAGCTAAAAACAAATACGTAGTGATGTGAATCGTTAACTCGCAAATAAAAGTACCAATCGAGTAAAAACACAAATATAGAGAAATTACGGAGTATATTTTGCACATAGCGTAATGTTGGACTTTAGCCAAAACAAAAGAGAGGTGAAAACTTTCTCAAATCTCCAACCTCTAACGTACCCAGAGATAGAGTATTGAACATGAATATATAAGAGGCTATGAAAAATAAAACATTTTTTTTCTGAAATTTATAAAATTGAAATAGGGCATAATTCAAACAAATTAAAAGGTTGGGGAGCTTTTACGTAATTAATCTTCTCCAACCTCTAGCCCGACAGAACGTTCCAGCAGGCTTTTCTGGCAAGGCTCGATTGCAACTCCAGCGAAGTCTAGCGTCGACGAAAGATCACGAAGGTGGACTAAGGCGGCGGATACAACTTCCTGGTGGCGTGATGCTCCTCCCTGGAGATTTTAGCGGCAGCGGCGGCAACAGCTAGAAACTGGTAGGTGAGCGGCTCCGGTGAAGGTCTGATCGAAATTAGGGATTTTTATTTTATATGTTTTTCTCAAAACTTTTTTAATGGGATTGTAGATTAAAGGTTTTAGAAGACGATGAATTACATTTGGAGCTCGGAGATTGGCTTTCCATGGTGGACATGCTCCCGAAGGTTGAAAGCCCTTTTATACTTGATCTTTAAAACGTGCACGAAAGATCAAATTAAATATACCAATCTCTTCATCTCCTTCCGATGATCAGTTTTATATATTCAATTGCAAGAAACGGTGAATATATCAATCCAAACGACTCAACCTTTGGTTTTGGGGCAAAGTGAACTTGAACGAATTTGGAGCTTAATACATTGTTCAATCAAAAAATTGAACACGTTTTTGTGATATGGGTGAAGAGGAGCACTTAATGGAGGCATTTTGAAGTCAAAACGACGGAGAATTAAAAACTACCATTGAAGAAGCCTAGGAGCTACACACGAGAAGGAGGAGGAAGAAGGAGGGTTGGTTCACCGAACCGGTTTTCTATTTTTTTTTTAAATTTGGTTTGGACCGGTTCAACCGGTTCAACACAATAAAATCCTTAGGTTGACATATGTGTGACATACTATATAGATAAACTAATACCATAAGAGATAAATTCATGTATATATATACCCTTTTAAAAAAAAAAATAGATTACAATATGTGGTTTTATTTAAATAAATTACACATAACATGAAAATTTATTATTATATTCAATTTAAAAAAATTACACATAACAAATACATGAAAATTTAAGAGGAAATAAAAAATTTACAAAATGTGTTTAGATTGTACCTAATGGGAATTGAACTCAAGGCCTCATGTATACTAAACAATTCTCCTAACCATTGAGCTATGTAAGTATTTTTGATATTTCATGGAATAAAAACAAAAAAAAATATAAAAGATGAATCATTAAATGAATGACATTAAATTGTAGGTGAACACAACTTTTTATGTTACTAGTGAGCATGCCCGTGCGATGCACGGGACATGTTTCTTCTTAATTGAGACCTTTTTTCTATAAACTTCTTTTCTTTAGCGTAACTATGAACATCTTCTATTTTAAGCGTAACTATGAATATTAAAAGTATAGGATTGTTTTGCAAGAAAATAAATTAATTTATAAGATACTCCGAATGATCTAAGAGTATATTTAATTTTGAATAATATATATATATATATATATATATATATATATATATATATATATATATATATATATATATATATATATATATATATATATGAGATTTATAAGGTTTATATTTATGACAATATGAGATTTATGAGGTGAAGATTATTACTTGGAATCCGAGGAAGTTAGCTTTGAATCACTTAAAAGATGAAAAGAGAGTCATTTATTTCTTTGAATTCAATACATTTAATTTAATAAAAAAAAAAATTAAAATTAATAAATATACAAATTTTGGAAGATGAAAGGATAGGAATTATTGTTATTAATTCAAAAAATTATAATTATAAAATTTAAATTGATAAAATATTAAAAGTAACATTTGAGATATTATAGAAATACAATGTTCGATTTCAGAAATGATCAAATCACAATTTTTGCTCATCATAATTTTATTTAGGAAGTCTGTATTGAAGTAATCGACTATTTATTAGAAAATCTATTATTTTCCACATACACACACGGACATAAGAAAAAAATCATTTGACCTTTAATTTGTTGCTTATCAACTTAAATAGGGCATTTACATGTATTTGACCAAGGCAGAATAATATTATCCATTATTCTAAGTGTTGATTAATATATATATATATATATATATATATATATATATATATATATATATATATATATATATATATATATATATCACATATCATTTCTATATTTTTTAATTTGCTTCAATAAATTTATATAATCTATGATAATGGATTTTAGTTGAAAATAAAGTAATCATTAAAATTCTATATTTATTATTTAATTAAAGATGTTGACTTTTATTCACTCACAAAAAGCATAAAATATCATATTATTAGTTCACTTGCAAACAAAAAAAAACATAAAATGGAATATTTTACATAACGGAACAAAAGAACATATATTTGAATTTGAATGTATTTTCATGCTCATTTGAATTGCAAAATTATATTTCATTGAATTAAAAAAAAATTAATGAATATCTTTCATTTTCCAATTCATTAATTTTGTTTTTTTCTCATATTACATTCAATAATGCATAAAATTATACTCTTAAATGCAAAAAAAAAAAATGACTATCTTTTCATATTCTAAATTATTTAATGACCAATTAATTCCTTTAGTTTTTAGTTAAAAATTAATGAATATCTTTTTATCTTCTTATCCATATCTATTTACTAATTTAACTTTATTTTTTCACATATTATATATCTTCAATACATTAACTTGAATGCCTTAATTGTAAAATATTAAATGACTATCTTTTTATTTTACAAATAATTAAATGACAATTTCTTTGGATTCCAAGTAAAAATAAGTGATTGTCTTTTCATCTTTATATGTTCCAACTAAAAATAAAAATACAAGTTAGGGATAAAAAAATTCATATATTATTTTGACAAAATAATAATCAACATATATATATTAAAAATATGAAAAAGTAGTATTCATAGTCTCCAATGCATAAAATTAGCAAATTGAAACACAATGAGAGAGAATAAGAGTTACATATTCTTTATTATTAAGATCGATTAGCGTCTACACTCAAATATTTTTATTAGTGTTGTTGTTTTTAATTATCATTGTAAATTAACCAATAACACTTGGTTAAAAAAATGTTCCCATCTAATTCTACAAATTTTTTCTAATTGAAGGATAATAGTGTCTGCTCTTAAAATATGGCTATAAATTTATTTATTTTTTAGCAACAGCAAATCCACTAAAATTAATCTTGTTTTTTATACAAAGCAAAATCCAAACCCAAAGGAAAATCACTACTGCAGAAGATAGAATTGGTTGAGATTAGGCCTAATGCTAGCAAGGAGATGGGCATCTATGTTAAATTCACGCCTAGCAAAGGACCAACCTTTGAAGTCGAAGCCGTTTGCCAACCGTCTACAATCCTCCACCATACCACCAACAATGGAAAAGTTCTGCAGCCCGCTCTTTAGCTTCGTGACCAAAGCCTTGCAATCCGACTCGACCACGATCGTTGTAGCCAGGCTCCCTTGTAGTGATTGCAGCGCCCACCGCACAGCTTCTGCTTCTACAAGCTCGACACACTCCGACAAATTGAGCTCGCCTCCTCATCTTGTGAAGAAAAAGACCGATGTCCGGTTCCACCGGAGCCAAGCCAGGCACCGCCTCCGACAACTCCTCCATTAACATCTGTAGTTAGTCGCAAGCCAAGATTCCATCTGAATCTATTGAGATGCCAACACGGACTCCAGGAATGTGTCATCATCGACCTTAAATAGGATAGCAATGCTGTCCGACCGCTCTCTCGCCTGAGTCTTGATCAAGCCTTCTCCCCATGATGATTGACTAATTAACACAAGACGGAATCGGGTGCTAGCACTACTACCTCTACCCGTCTAAGTTGGGGTTGAATGAGATTGTGATTGTGAATGGGAGATAGCATATATATAAGACCCTATATATGAAGTTGGAAGAAACAAACGGCTCATTAATTTGCCATTGCACAAATTAAAGTGTGAGTAGATGAAAAGGCTATAATAAATCCTCAAAACGTAACTTGTGAGATATGTAAAATGCCTAATTTGAATGACATTAAAGAAGGGAGAAGGCCCGACCAAGTGACCAACCCATCTAATCTCATTTCAATTTTTTTTTTTCTGAATTGATTGTACTGTTACAAAAATCTTAGGTGTTAATATTGTGGATGATTTTTTGGATGAGGAATTCAATGTAATTATGGATGATTTTTTGACACAATTTTCAATTTTGTGGAAAAAAAAACAAATTGAATACACTACACATTAATGAAGGCTTGCACACAAACGGATAACCGATAATATTATAGGTTGGATAACCGAGAACACAATTATATAGGCTATAGCATTTATGGCGGGGGCTGAACACAACTTTTACTAGATATATTATAGATTTCATGGAATAAAAACAAAAAAAAATATAAAAGATGAATCATTAAATGAATGACATTAAATTGTAGGTGAACACAACTTTTTATGTTATATAGATTTGTTAATAATATTTCAATTTATTTTATAATACTTGATTTCTTATAGTATAAAATATTTATTGTAAAAAAAAATTGTGTCATGACGTGAGAACTTTTTAAGTCATCTTTTTTTTTTATTAGAAAAGAATTCGATTAGGGGTTACCTAACCGATAGGCGATAGCATCTTGACGGATGAGGTCTAGAAAATATGGATCATTGGCTAAACAATCACTCCTGGCAGAGCGGCAAATGTGTGCAACCTTATCCGCCGCTCTATTACCACGTACGGGGCACATGAGAGAAAGAAACATCTCTCATATTAAGTAGAAATAAATTAATGTAAGAACCCCCTATATATAAATAAATTAATGTAAATATATACCGGTCAATAAATACATATATAAATAAAACAAATTAATTAGTTGAGTAGTTGATCGATCGAAAATTAAATAGCTATAGCTTACTTCCAAATAAGTGGTTTTCAAATTTATTTCTAATGGACAGTGGGATAAAAACAAACTACCAAGTGTTCTAGACACGAATATGGCCCAAATAATTATGGATATCCCATTACCTTCGAAACCTATGCCGGACATGCTCTACTGGTGGCCAGATAAACATGGGTGGTTTACAACGTCAAGTGCTATCAAGTTAATTTCAAATGTGGACGCCTTTACAGATGATCCTAATGGATGGATATGGAAGGTGGATACTATGCAAAAAATCAAGAATTTTTTGTGGAAAATAGCACAGAATGGATTACCAACGAAAGACAGATTAAGCAGGAGAGGAACCCCAATCCCGACCCAATGTGTACTGTGCGAAAGGTTTGTAGAGGATGAACAACACCTCTTGCTAGAATGTCCGTTTGTCAAAAAGAATTGCCTAACGAAAACAAAATTAGGAAATTTAGTCAGCCAAGGCACCAATACTAGATGGAATGGGGGAAGTCTAATGAATCTAATTGGAACTCACATGAATAAGGAGGAAAAAAAGGAATTAGTGGTTAAATGGTGGACGCTATCGTATTATAGAAACCAAGTCGCATTCCAGGGGAAGAGTAAACCATCTCAGGAGGAAATGCAACAGTTTATACAAAAAACTAAAGAACAATGGAAACAAGCAAGTATGGATGAAGGGATTCTTTCCTGCCCTAATTCTAATCAGAGAAATACACAGAAAAGGACAATTAGCAGAAAAAATGTAAAATGGCGAAAACCGAAGAGGGGTTTCCTCAAGATGAATTTCGATGGGGCCACTGATGGGTCGGGGATGTCCTCAGCTGGCTACATAATTAGGAACCATGAAGGAACGGTGATAAAGTTAGGATCAAGTAGATTGGGGCAACTATCCCCTCTATAGGCAAAAACCATGGCCTTACGAATAGGACATAATGCGATTAGGCAAATTGAATGTTCAAACCTTGTTATTGAAGGGTGAAGTGCGGAATAGGCAGAAAAGGAGCACGCAAATACTCTATAGGGGGGGGGGGGTAGATAGAGTATTTAATCTTTTCGCAAACCAAAATTGTAAGACCTTACCGAAAGCTGTAAGACCTTATATGAGAAGAAAGAACAGATTAGCAAACGAGCAAGCAACCGATAAACAAAAGTAAACGCAAGCAGGAAAGTAAAACACACGATACTTGTTAACGAGGTTCGGCACAACCGCCTACGTCCCCGCCTAGGGTTATCCAACCCGTAGGATTCAACACACTTTATTTCACTTTGCCTTATGAGATCTAGATACAACCTCTAGAAGACTTACCCACTTCTAGACTACCTTACTATCTAGCAACCCAAGCTCACTAGTGAAACAAAACAACTAAGGATACCGAAGTACCCTATACGTTGGGGTAAAGAAACCCTTAGTATAACCTAGATGAATTGTACTATAAAGCGTAATGAAACCTCACACACACTCAAAGTAAATACAAACTCTTAGCAAGGGGAGCTGTGTGAGACGATCGATTGAAGAAGACTTGTTTGCAGGAGGTGATGAGCGTTGTAGACTTGTGTGTATCTGCAGACGTCTTCTTCTCTTTTTATAGCTCAACTTCAAACTTTGAATTCCTGAAACTTCTCCCAATAGTTAAGAACGTTGTAACATATCTTCTTGGGGAGAGATCTTTGGTTGGGCCGATATTCTAGAACCTTCACCGAAGCTGCTGAGATTTCGTCAAAGATCTGAGAGGTTTGAATTGTCGATGATGGCCGTTTGAAGATTTGTTCCAAATCCTGTAAAATCTCAACAATATACAAGAGGATATTCATGATAGATAAGATATAATCCATTAACCAAACATAGGCCCAACCGAGCAAAGATATCAAAGTCAGGCCCAACTGAGCAAAGTCTGAAGTGACTAATCTTAGGCCCAATGTGAATGGATCTCGGTTTGGGTTAGAGTAAATTAGGCCCGTTTAATAAATAGGCCCATTTACCCTAAACCATTTCCGAGTCCAGTCTAAACAACCTAATATCTTGAGCCTTTTGGTAAGACCTTACCAAACTCAGGATTCCCGAGTTTTGGCTTTCATCAACCAAGGTCTTACATCCTTAAGTTTGATCTTATCATCAAGGTGGAGTTAACAAAGGGGACTCTAAAACGATTATTGACAACCTCAAATATAATAGTCATTGCCCGTGGGAAATAGAACTTATTATGGGAGACATCAAAAGGCAGATTACTGAAGTCCAAAATGTGGTTTTCTCGCATGTGCCCCGCGAGGGTAACAGGTCGGCTGACAAAGTTGCACACATTGGCCGCCTTGTTAATGGGGCGGTTTTGACATCTAATACTGATCTTAATGATCTCATCCATCGGGATGCTATCGGTTATGTTTTTTCCAACCGAATTATTACCTATTCAAAAAAAAAAGTGGTTTTCTAAGCTCCCACGCTGCAGGAACTCGTATACCAGAAGAAGCTCTGAATCCTCCCAACAATAACCCAACAACTTCACCAGATTAGGATGGGAAAGCCTTCCCAAGAAGTCAATCTCAGTCTGCACCCAATTCCATCCATTCAAATTAAGATATGCATCTATATATATATATATATATATATAATGTATGTACGCAGCATGTACAAATTAAAATGGTTTATATATGAATTGAATAAATAAATGGATACAGGCGAGGAAGAGGAAGAGTAACCCGAGGAAGAGGAAGAGGAAGAGTAGGGTTGCCTATGATGATCATGATCAAGCCAACCTTTGTAGACTTTTCCGAAACCGCCCTCGCCGAGGAGGGTATCAGGCTTGAAATTCCTAGTTCCAGCCTTGAGCTCTTGGAAGGTGAAGCTCCTTAGATTAGGAGTGGCCAGGATGCGCCCGTCAGGGTAAGTGTCATCCCCACCGGCACTACCACTCGCACTAGAACCCGATGAAAATCGACTCTTACTAGAGGCAAATGCAAGACTGCTGCTTGTTTTGGAAGATCTAGTAGTATTATTGCTTGTACTAGTGTTAGTGTTAGATATACCTGTATCATACCGTATCATATCACATCACATCACATCAGCGCAAATTCATCCATCGAATCGCCTCTTAATTACATCAAAATAGGACTAAAACGGATCTAATTAATAATGAAATTAAACATATGGAAAACTGAAATATTCTTGAGTACGCGCGCGGGGTGAGATCGAACTGAATGATATCACAATTAATGAATCAAAATAAATAAATAAATAAATATATATATAGGGGATAGATGATATGTACTCACCTCCTAAAATGTATCAGGTGAACAAATCCTATCCATTGATTTAAAAGATTTGGATGGCTGAGATTATTTTGTAATATTGATTAATTAAAAATTAAAATAAAAAAAAAACAAAATAATACTCCCATGTAACCATGTACCCGGCGCGTGTAGCACTTTTCCATAGGCTACGTACCTACCTCCTAATTAAACGGGGTGAGCTGAGTGTTATATAAAGAAATAGAATCTGGATCATTTCAAAACAGGGAGAAAGGTTCCCGTGGAGTTTAAACTAGATAGATACATCATACATCATCCTGTCCTGGATCTCCGAAGATCTTGCCACGTGTTTCGACGGACGGGCGGCCCCCGCGCGAAGCTGACACGTACTGAATCTCTCTCTGATTAGGTAGCTGGTACCGTCACTTTAGATCCATTCCATATTTCCATATATGGGGGAGGTTCAAGTGGAAACACTACTTCCCATAGAAACATGTTTATTGTGAAAACTTTTAATCTCAGCCTTTCATTTTACATCAAAGGCTAGTAATAAAGAGGTGGCAATTAACTTCAAAAAATAAAAAAATAAAGAGGTGGCAATTTTGAAATTTGTGAGAAGTTTAAGCCTTTTGTTAAAAAGAAAAATTAGAAGTCTCGGAACCCATCTCAGAGACGTGAAATTGCCCCTTGCAAGACCTCCGATCCCACTTCACTCCTAGCCTCCTACCGCCTCCAACTCAGAACCCATCTTCTCTCACCATCTCCCCTTCAGTCGCTCTCCGTCGCCTCTGCCTCGGTCTCTCTCCGTCGCCTCTGCCTCAATCTCTCTCCACCTCTTCTCCCCTTCGCCTAGTCTGTCAATAAATTGGGGTTTCTTGTCTGAATCGATTTTGATTTTGATTTTGATTTTGATTTTGATGGGGGCAAGCAGGAAGCCATGAAAGACGAGGGACGAAGACCCGCTGATCGCTTTTGTTTGCCTCGATTGCTCTCTGTCCGTTCCCCTACTTGTCTGGTTTGGATTTTTGGAAACTGACCTGAGATTTCTTTCTATTTGTTGATTTTGGATGTTTAATTTGGGGGAATAACATTAGATTAGGTTACTTTGTTGTTGGTATTTTTTATTTGGTTGTCATAGGAATAGGTTTACGATTTTGATTGGGGAATTTGCGATCCCAATGAATATTTTTGTGTGTGTATATCTCCCATTAGCCTTCAATTCTTTTTGATTTTGTGCTATATGAAAGAGATTGAAAATTGATCTGTCATTCTAATGCTAGAAACAAGGAATGGGCAAGGTCTGATTGTTTTTACAATTGGTGAATTTTTCCTTCAATTCTTTCTGATTGTTTTTACATTTGGTGAATTAATCTGAATTGTTTTTGAATTGGTCTAATTCGATTTATCTAATTCCAATTGTGTTTGGGAAGATTTTGAATTCCTTTGATTCGATTTTGCTGATTTCGATTGTTGAAAATTTGTTGTTATTGGGTATCTCATACTAGTCTAAGCTTTAAATCTGAATTGGAAATGGAATGCAAAAAATTGTAAGAAGTGTAGTACTGTAGTGCAATCTTTTTGTATGGACTGATTTTTGTACGCCTGTTGTCTTCCTTTTGCTGTTCTTGGGTCTAATTAGGCTTAAAAGGTTTGTCTTAGTCCAGTTTGGGACTGATTTGGCCATTAGTTAGACATGGATTAAAAGGTTCTGTTTCTATTTTGAAAGCTTGAAAAGGGAACAATGATTTTAAGTGTTTGTTTCATTGAGTAGTACAATTTTGAGATGTAATTTTTGTTATGTTTCATTGAAATGGGCAATTCTTAACTGTTTGGGATAATTTTTTCATGAGGCTACTCTCGGCTGCTTGGAAACAGGGAACAAAGGTACTGACAATGAACATTCACAATGAAAGCTTTCAGTTCAATGGAAGAGTTATGAGTTTATGAATATCTTTTAAAGTCTATTAGCTCAATGGAAGAGCTATGTGTTATTATACACATGATGTGGGTTCGAATCCCATATAGACTTCTGTTTTTGTTTCAGATTGCTTCTGTTTTTGTTTCATATTATCTCATATTTTAGACTGTTGCTCCTATTTTTAGCTATTGTCATATTGATGTCTGTTTGTTTATTAGATATGTTGTTTTCTTAGATATGCTGTGTAGAGAAAGTCTATACGGGATTCGAACCCATATCATGTGTATATTAACACATTGCTCTACCATTTGAGCTAATAGACTAAAAAAAGTAGCCAAGACAATTGTGACAAACTGAATTCAATAAAAAAGTAGCCAAGACAATTGTGACAAACTGAATTCAATAAGACCAAAACCTAAACTAACATATGAGAAATGAGCAAGATAATTGTGACAAACTGAATTCAATAAGACCAAAACCTAAACTAACATATGAGAAATGAGCAGATCGACAGACAGTTGTGACAAAAATTGAACTCAATAAGAGCAAAAACTAAATTTATCACTTGCAACTAGGGCTGATCAGAATTCGGTTCAAACCGAATTTTTCAACCGAACCGAACCGATCAAACCGGAACCAAACCGAACCGAGGGGTTTCGGTTTAGGTTTTCGGTTCAAGAAATTTTAAATTTCGGTTTTCGGTTCGGTTTGTGTTCGGTTCGGTTAAACCGGGAAAAACCGATTTTTATTTTTTGATTTTTTATATTTTAATTTAACACAAAATACAAATTATGAATCTATATTTATCATGTTTAATGTTTGCAATTTTTTTGGTGGATTGTTTCAATTTCATTTGTTATCATCTTGGATGTTTTTTTTTTCTTTTTGTACATTTTTTAACTTTGCAGCACAAGTGCAAATGCAGTAGTGTGCAATGTGCAGTGGCGGCCATACTATTGTTTAGTCATTGTTGTGCTGCAGTTTTGCACAAGCTCACCCTCCTACACTCCCACAAGCTCAAAATCCAATTGTTTGTGGCTACGTGCAATTTTTTTTTTTTTTTGTTAAACCGAAATTTCCTCCCACAATCTCAATATCAAATTGTTCAACTAATTTCGGTTCACTTAGGTTCATAACCGAACCGAACCAAAGCCGAACCGGTTAAAAACCGAACCAAACCTATTAGTTTCGGTTCGGTTTTCGGTTTACATTTTTTGAGATTTCGGTTTTCGGTTCGGTTTGGCCCGGTTCGGATCGGTTTTAAGCCGATGATCAGCCCTACTTGCAACCCCTTGCAATTATAGTTCTGTCTTTAGCAGCAAACATACATGACAGAATTTTTCATGATAGGACACAAGTCGAAACATTAGGAATGCCAACCTACTTGTTCTATGCCAACCAAATGTCTCTCATCTCATCAATGAAATCTCTCAAAGTCTGCATAATTAGGAATCAGTTTAGCTTGGATAGTTAGGAATCATAAGGTTCAGGCTCATCCAGTACCGAATTTTTCATGTTTCAAGAGATTGATAGGCAAGAAATCCTCAGCAGTTCAGTCAAATCCACAAAGGCCAAATGTATTTTTCATTTCTAAGTTATAATAAAGCACCAATTTCTGGAAGCTATAACAAAATTCCAATAAAGCACAAATAATTCACAACACCAGGGATCTTTCTCGCAACTTAAGCACTAGTTTCACCTACCTCTCAATTCCTTGGGGATGAGAATAAAATAGAGGAGAAGAGGCGGAGACCGGCGAAGAAGAGGCAGTGGCGGCGACCGACAATGGAGAGGTGGCTGTAGTGACCGGAAGGGAGAGGAAGAGGAGGCGGTGCCGGCGCTGGCGCTCTTTGAGGAAAGGAGAGGCGACTGTAGTGACCGGAAGGAAGAAGAAGCGGTGGTAGGGAATCGTATTTTTACATTCGAATAGCTTTCGAATCTGTCCAAAACCTAAGAGGAGAAGAGGGGAAGAAGCAGAGAATGGGTGAGGTAGAGAACGAGGCGGTAGTAGAAACCGACGGGGAAGGGGCAAGGTGGCGACGAACGGGAGGCGGAGAGAAGAGGGAGAGATAGATCGGATCTAGGGTTTGGTCAAGCCTCAAGGGATTCACTTTTCTTTCTCTGAGTTTACAGATTCAACACACACTTTCTCTCTCATGTTTTTTCTTTAATTTATTTTGCTTTTATTTTTAGTCTTTAATGAATGGAATTTTAATAGCCTTTGATGTAAAATGGAAGGCTAAGATTAAAAGTTTCCACAATAAACATGTTTCTATGGGAAGTAGTGTTTCCACTTGAACCTTCCCCTTCCATATATATATACATACATACTGTACTCCAACATATTAGTATATAATTATTACTGTGCTTGTAAGATGCAAAGCAACATGCTCAAATGAAAATCTGAAAAGTGTGTTATGATTACCCTACTTCTAGCATAGGTTAATAATGATGTTTTTTTACTTTTACTTTTCCTATAAAAGGGTTTGAATTACAAATTCACAATTTATTCAATTACAAATTCAAAAGGTATTCTAACACCTCATCTCCAAACGGTAAAATTTTAATATCAATTAGTGTTCTTAAAAATAAAATTTAAATAATACGGAGTATAACAAATTAATATTTTTAAAAGATAAAAGAAAATTTATTTTATTTCCAACATACATCATTTGATGCATATATATAATATAAATTTGGGAATATATATTGGAAATGGATTTATTTACTACAGTATTAATTATAATTTATATTTATTTACTACAAACATTGTAACAAACAAAAAAATTGCCTCTACCCGGAATCGAACGGTAGATCAACTAGCAGCAGCCCGCGGACCTACCCGCCGGCTGCTACATAGGCTTTCTAAGAAAGAGGTCTCTTTTAAAAAAAAAATGTTAAACATTGAATAAATAAATACTTGCCTCTACTAAGAATCGAACTGTAGATCAAAGAGTAGGTCAAGTAAACAACATACCGCTATGCCATCTATTCTTGTTGCTTATTTCACCAGCTTTTTTTTATTGACATTACCTAGGTAAATGGAGAAGGGAGAGGCAGGCCGCGAATCTACCCGCGGGCTGCTACATAGGACTTCTCCAAAAAGTGGTCACTTTTTATAAAAACGAAAAAAAAAATACAATTTCTAGTATTGGTGGACAATACTTCACAAGGATCTAGATTGTGGGCCATTAGATTGATTCAAACGGACGATCAAGATGTGAATATATAATTGAAATTTGGGATTTTTCTAGGATGTGAATATACAATTTTATTTGAATATATAAGTGGTATAAAAATTAAAAAAAAAAAGATTACACAAATAAATGTATAAAGAAGCCCGAACCGGACCTGTATTCTTCTTCCTTATGCCATGTAATCACGTTAATGATAATTATATTTTGAATTTACATGTGTATATTCAAAATAATTAAGTTCCATGCGTTTATTAATAACGTTAAGGGAAAATATGTTCATAATGATAAAGTTATTTAATTAGTATGACCATGTAATATATTGATAAAGTTATTATCTTCTAACAATATGTTCCTATATAACAAAAATAGGTAAATAAATTATTTTTCAAAATAAATTATTTACCTATTTTTGTTTACCAAACATAAAATATATTTGAATATATAAGTGGTATAGAAGTTAAAAAAAGATCATACAAATAAATGAATAAATAAATAAATTATTTCTCAAAATATATAAATTTTTATACTTAAAACATACTCCGTATTAAATAAAATTGAGAGTTGAGAGTGCGATTTTAATTTTTTGGCCTTAGTTTATTACCATAACGTAATTACTCTATAACATTACTACAAAAATCCTCTAATGAGGCATTTTAAAAATAAATTTTACTTTTTTAGGATATTTATACCAATTTAATTACTTTACTTAATTTATCTAAATAAATTTAATTTGGGAATTATATATAGTTATATTTATTATATTTGAAAGTTTTTTCAATTACATTATGTATAAAACATTTAAAGAAATTTTGAGAAAGTAATAATTTGGGAAACATTTTTGAAAATATTTAAGATGTTTTTGAGTAATATAATTGACGAATTTTTTAATTGTCCAGGTAAATGTGATAATTTTATTTGGCGGACTCTTTTGGCGCACAAAATTTGGCCCAAAATTTGTAAATACCACCAAACGATTAAACCTAAATCTATCACTACTTTAACCCTAGCCGCATCTCGCTATCGCTGTCTACCGCCATTGAAGGCATCCTACGAGCTTCCATGGCTACCTTTCTCCCTCCTTCTTCCATTGCTGCCTCCTTCAACTTAAAGCAGCCTCCTTCACCTTCCTTGAACCTCGCCTCATTCTACAGCTCCTCGTCCTTTCTCGTCTGTCGCCCCTGTTTATCTCTCCCTCTCGCATCAGCCCTGGTGAACGAAGATGGAGGTCCTGGTCGACGCTCGTCCGCTCAGACCCGGAGGCGCCGCTGACGAAGGTACTCCGTTGCGCTCTAGATCCGAAATCTCGAGCTCTATTCGACCTTCTCTTCATCTGTTTCTTCCTCTCAAACCCAAATCTCCCTCTTCCTCGAGTTGCATCCTAATTTCAAGTTGAGTTTGTAAGGGTTTTCACAATCGCTGCAGACCTATTGGGTTATAGTTTCACCTTAGGGTCCTTTTTTTGGCTTACCTTGTCCTAATTCATTCACCTATAAGTATTTTGGGTGGAATTTGTGTACTTGGTTGATTTTTGGCACATTGATTTCAAATTTCTGCTTGATTTCAATTTCGGTGCCTGTCGGATGATCTAGCATTCAAAGTTTTTTTTTTTGGCATTATTTTCCTCTTGTAATTTTTATAATCAATTTTGAGGTATTTTCTTTTTGCAAATTTTGTTTACATGACTTCTAATTATAGAGGATACTTGTGCAAATTTTAAAAAAAGAATAGGGGAATAATGTTGAAGAGAAAGGGGGTAATGTAGAAGCTGCTTCTCTTGAACAAAATTAAGAGTCGGGTAATGGTTCAGCTGCCGATCAAATTAACAAACTACATTTTTCTAACAGATACTTTGATGACTCAGTTAGTTAGTTGACCTTTCCAAGGAGAATCTAGTGAAGCTTGTGCTGCAAAAGGAGGCACTTATAGAGACAAAGCAGAAAGAGATATCTGCTATGAAAGATAAGGTTTTGCGTGGCTATACAGAACTCGAGAATGTCATAGAATGGGCAAGACGTGAAGCGATGATTCAAAGAAGTTTTCTATTCAGGTTGTGAACAAGTTTCAGTTTTTAAAGCATTATCTGTTGATGCTAAAAAAGCGTAATAGAGTGTGTTGTTCTTTAATCCCATTTTGTGATATCAATATGTATAGAAAATGATTTCTGATTAGAATCTATTTAATAGAAAAGCAATTCTTTGTTTTTATTCTCTAATTCTTTGAACATTTTTTTATTGTATTGATTTATATGAATAATCAATTCATTAGAAACTGTATATATATACACACACCAATTTGCAAATCGATCTGGTAAGGGATTCAGACCAATGCCCGTAGGCTTATCGACAAGCCGCTGCCAGTTATTCTATTTTTTTTATGAGAATATAAATACATGTTTGTTTGTTAAATGTTTTCTTATTAAAAATAAATATATAGCATACATTTGTGGAAAAAGTTTTTTTAGTAAGTTTAGTTATTAAAAAAAGGTAATCATTGATATATTAAGGCTTGGTTCTATTCCCATTAGTAATAATTTTGTAGAATTTATAAAATGGGTAATTATATGGAAAAAGAATTCTCGGGATATTTGTTCGACTTTGTGATTTTATAGTAACTCATTGCCCATTAACGAGAGTTTAAATTATTATTTTTAGGCGAACTCGAGATTTTACGATAATTCGATCCCATTTAAATAAAGGTCAAATAACTTACAGCGTGTTAAAAAATCGTGAATATATGACCGACTTTTATAATATAAGTGAAATAAACAAAATTATAAAAAAAAACGAGAACTATAAATTATGTTCATTAATTACACTAAGTTAAAAAATAAAGAATTATAAAAAAAAATTGAATTATAACTTAGGTCTTAGCCGAAAAGAAAAAAAAATATAGAGGGAAGCCTAGCCCTAGAGTGTAGGGTTTAGGGTTTAGGGTTTGAGGTTTAGGGTTTGGAGTTTAGGGTTTGGGGTTTAGGGTTTAGGGTTTGGGTTTAGGGTTTGGGGTTTGGGGTTTGGGGTTTGGGGATGGGGTTTGGGGTTTGGGGTTTGGGGTTTGGGGTTTAGGGTTTAGGGTTTGGGGTTTGAGATTTGTCATTGATATTTGAAATGAAGATTAAAAATCAAGATCGACAATTTGATAATGAGATTTTATATTTGAGAATTGAGGGCGAGGTTTGATATTTATGATTGGGACTTAGTTTGAGATTGAGATCGTGATTTTAGAATTTTCATTGAGATTTATCAAGATCGACTTTTGATATTGAGATTTTATATTTGTGAATTGAGAGTGAGAGTTGATATTTGAGGTTGGGATTAAGCTTGAGAACGAGATTTGAGATATATTATTGAGATTTGAAATCAAGATTAATATCAAGATTGACTTTTGATATTGAGATTTTATAGTTTAGAATTAAGAGTAAGATTTGATATTTGAGACCGAGTTAGTGGTTGAGATCGAGATCGAGATCGAAAATCGAGATTTGAGATTGAGACAAGACATATAAGTTCATAAGTTTTAGTTGATGAAATCTATATAAGTCCATACATATATAAAAACTATTCTAATATAAGTTCACAATTATCTAAACTCATACTGATAAGATATATACTGCATAAACTCATAGTTTTCGGTTGAACTAATTTATACAAGTTCCTACATATATAAAAGTATACTAAATGTTAGGTTTTTTTTTATTAATATTTATTACTCCATAAGCTATAATAATAAATTTATAATTTATAATATAAATTTAATTTAATTTAATTTTTTTAAATGAATTACAATAATATATTTAAAATTTATATTGCTATATATATACACACTATTTTAAATATAACAATGATATAAATTAGAATCAATCCATACCAACCATTTTTCCATATCTAACGGTAGAAAAAGGTTATCCGTGTGCTCTTCTTATAAACCAATAAATATCTTCCATACTAATCCGAGAACCGTTGATTAACTTTAATCTAACGGTTGAGACATTAATTTCAACTAGCACACAGATCACCTTTATTTGCGCCCACAATTTGGCCCAAAATTTGTAAATCCCTCCAAACGATTAAAACCTAAATCTATTCTCCCCTAACCATCGCCGCATCTCGTTCGCTCTCTCGCTGTCTCCAGCCATTGAAGGCTTCCTTCAAGCTCTCATGGCTACCTTTCTCCCTCCTTCCATCGCTGCCTCCTTCAACTTAAAGCAGCTTCCTTCACCTTCCTTGAACCTCGTCTCCCTCTACAACTCCTCGCCCTCTCTCGCCTTTCGCCCCTGCTTCTCTCTCCCTCTCGCATCTGCCCTGGTGAACGAAGATGGAGGACCCGGTTGATGCTCGTCTGCTCATACCCGGAGGCGCTGCCGACGAAGGTACTCCGTTGCGCTCTAGATCCGGAATCTCGAGCTCTCTTTGACCTTCTCTTCATCTCATTCTTCCTCTCAAACCCAGTTCTCCCTCTTCCTCGAGTCCGGCCACCTCTCGATGCTCTCCTTCGAGCATCCCCAGTCCGGCCAGCTCCCGAGCACCCTCTTCGGCCACGGCGAGTTCAGTCTCCTCCAGCGCCATGGCAGGTACCAAAATTTATCTCCTTGCTAATTGCTATTTAGTTTCATAGTATGGCAATTTTACTCGGGAATTAGCAAAATTTATCTCTTTGCTATCTTTTAGTACTAAATGAAGTCTGAAATTAGATTAGGCAGGTACCAAATTGAAATTAGTTTACAATGATTCAAGTTATTTGAATAGGAATTACAATGATTCAAGTTAATTGAATGGGAATCTGTCATAGTGTTTTGCTTAATCAGAATTGTAAACTAGGGATTAATAAGGGTAGCATTACTCATTGTGGTGCAATCTGATTGTTTATGGTATAATTTGAGAGCCGCTTCTCCTTCCAAGAGTACGTCTTGACTATGTGTTCTTCATGTGATTGCTACATATGTTGCATCATATTGCTTCATATTTAGGCACAATATTCATAGATATTCTTGTTGAAATGGTATTATTGCAGGCTGCTTTTGCTACCTCCATACTTGTTGAAGACACAAAGCTAACTGTGAATGCTTTGAGTCCATTGATCACTTGGGTAAAACATATAGAGATACTTTTAGTGGGGTTATATATTACTGAATTACTCTTCTTTTGTCAGTTTCAGAACCATTTTCGTCTTCGAAGCACAATAGTTGCAGGAAAGGCGTTGCCATCATCTCTATCACTTGCTCTTGGAACCCAAGAAGGGTCCCCTGAAGAGGTATTCCTAAATGTATCTACTGATATGTCTTTTTATTTTAAAAATATTTTTAAAATGAATTTCTAGCTCCTGTTTTCTCGATGTTCATGTTATCTTGTTGAACCGCATTGGTAATAAGTTGTTGCATTTCTGACCTGGAGGAAGCATAAACAAGAATGCATGTTTAGTTTAGCAACAATATATTCGCAATGTTGTGCTATCTACACAAAGTTGTGTTTGATAGATCTTTCACTTTGCACTGGTAAATAAGCATGAAATAATATCAAATATTATGGATGAGCTTAATTGAACTATTTTCCCCCATTTCTTGCTTTAATGCCAATAAAAATTAAAACAGAACGAGTCACATCCACAATTCTCGTTGGCTTGTCTTTTTTCCGCCCTTCTTTCCGGATTAAAATAGGCTCGTGTAGTTGTGGTTAACAGCAATAGACATCAGTTACTAAGGAATGAGATAAGACTTGAATAAAAAATTGGAGTAGAACACATAGCATTTTTATCAAAACTTCGCCTCACATTTTGAAGTCCTTATGCAGTAAAAATAGAAGAGAAGTGCTTCATCTTCTGCCAGAATGACCCAAGTTTATCAAATGAATGTATTATGCAGGTGGTGCACTCTCTGTGGCATTATTCAGGGCTCTGAATCTACCAGCGAGGTATCTTGGAGCTCTCTTTTTTGCGTAAAGTTCTGTCTATAACTCTGTGTTTATGGTTCCCATGGTTCTTTCCCTCTCCACCCTAAACTTGATCTTCATGGTGTCCTGTATTCGTGATAAGATCCGCAGATTGTATGATTTGCAAACTGAATAAAGAAAATCTCCCTCTCGTTGATTTTCGTTGGTGTTAATGAGTATATATATTATTTTTATGTTAGTTTTGATGAACTTGATTAGTAAGTCTTATGAATGTGGATTGACAGAAGCTACTTGTGAGCATGTTTGATTTTACTTCTTAAAATGGTATTGGTACGAGAAACACATTCATTGATCTTACACGTGCTCACCAATTTGCTTAGTTTTTTGTTTATATTTATATTTGATTTTAAAACTTTTGAATGTCAAAGTATTTATTTTATGTCAATGAAACAGTTATACATGGCTAATTTTGTAGATATCTATTGGTTGTGCAGGGCGTCTGAATTCCATAGGGATATTGATGGAGCTTGCCTTCAGATGCGCTTGCCGTACAGCCCTTGTGCTCATCTGCCTCTCTTTGTTGTGCAATGGAGAGATTGCCATCTTGCTGGCACCCTCGGATTGCTTAGGAGATATTGCCGTCTTGCTGGCACCCTTAAATTCGATGTTTTTTTTCTTTTCACGTGACATTAAAGGCCGACATATGCGAATGGGAATGCTGCATTGTCTATTTCTTAGCGAAAGCAATTTTTTTTAAATGAAACATAGACATCGGCTATTTCATAACAACTGCTATTCTATTTTTTTCTGTCAGAATATAAATACATGTTTGTTTGTTAAATGTTTTCTTATTAAAAATAAATATATAATATACATTTGTGGAAAAAGCTTTTTAGTAAGTTTAGTTATTAAAAAAGCTAACCATTAATTTATTAAGGCTTGGTTCTATTCCCGTTAATATTAATTTTGTAGAATTTATAAAATGGGTAATTATATGGAAAAAGGATTCTCGGAATATTTGTTCCACTCTGTGATTTTATAGTAACTTGATGCCCATTAACGAGAGTTTAAATTATTATTTAAATTATTATTTTTAGCCGAACTCGGGATTTTCCGATAATTTGACCCCATTTGAATAAACGTCCAATAGCTTACTCTGTGTTAAAAAATGTGAATATATGACCGACATTTATAATATAAGTAAAATAAACATAATTATAAAAAAACGTGAATTGTAAATTATGTTCACTAATTATACTAAGTTAATAAAATAAAGAATTATAAAAAAAATAAAGTTGAATTATAACTTAGGTCTTAGCCGAAAAGAAAAAAAATTAAAATAAATAAATTATAGATGGAGGCCTAGCCCTAGAGTGTAGGGTTTAGGGTTTGGGTTTTAGGGTTTAGGGTTTGGGGTTTGGGGTTTAGGGTTTAGGGTTTGGGGTTTAGGGTTTAAGGTATTTTGATCGATAGAGGTAGTTTAATTTGATCAAATATTTTTTTCAATTTTTTAAATGAATTATAATAATATATAATATTAAAATTTTATATTGCTATGTATATACACACTATTTTAAATATAAAAATGATATAAATTAGAATCGATTTGTACCAACCATTGCTAGAAAAATGGAATCCATCTATTTTCAAATTCAATCAATTAGGGTTTAGGGTTTGGGGTTTGGGCCGGGTTTGGAGTTTAGGGTTTAGGGTTTAGGGTTTGGGGTTTAGGGTTGAGGGTTGAGGGTTTAGGGTTTAGGGTTTGGAGTTTAGGGTTTAGGGTTTGGGTATTTTGATTGATAGGGGTAGTTTAATTTGATCAAAATTTATTTTTTTCAAATATTTAAACTAAAATGCAAAGTTTATTAAATATATTTTCTCGATTCATCAATAGAGATCTTTGATTAATCAAGGATCTTTGATTAAAAAATCGTGAATATATGACCGACTTTTATAATATAAGTGAAATAAACAAAATTATAAAAAAAAACGAGAACTATAAATTATGTTCATTAATTACACTAAGTTAAAAAATAAAGAATTATAAAAAAAATTGAATTATAACTTAGGTCTTAGCCGAAAAGAAAAAAAAATATAGAGGGAAGCCTAGCCCTAGAGTGTAGGGTTTAGGGTTTGGGGTTTGGGGTTTAGGGTTTGGAGTTTAGGGTTTGGGGTTTAGGGTTTAGGGTTTGGGTTTGGGGTTTGGGGTTTGGGGTTTGGGGTTTGGGGTTTGGGGTTTAGGGTTTAGGGTTTGGGGTTTGAGATTTGTCATTGATATTTGAAATGAAGATTAAAAATCAAGATCGACAATTTGATATTGAGATTTTATATTTGAGAATTGAGGGCGAGGTTTGATATTTATGATTGGGACTTAGTTTGAGATTGAGATCGTGATTTTAGAATTTTCATTGAGATTTATCAAGATCGACTTTTGATATTGAGATTTTATATTTGTGAATTGAGAGTGAGAGTTGATATTTGAGATTGGGATTAAGCTTGGGAACGAGATTTGGGATATATTATTGAGATTTGAAATCAAGATTAATATCAAGATTGACTTTTGATATTGAGATTTTATAGTTTAGAATTGAGAGTAAGATTTGATATTTGAGACCGAGTTAGTGGTTGAGATCGAGATCGAGATCGAAAATCGAGATTTGAGATTGAGACAAGACATATAAGTTCATAAGTTTTAGTTGATGAAATTTATATAAGTCCATACATATATAAAAACTATTCTAATATAAGTTCACAATTAACTAAACCCATACTGATAAGATATATATTGCATAAACTCATAGTTTTCGGTTGAACTAATTTATACAAGTTCCTACATATATAAAAGTATACTAAATGTTAGGTTTTTTTTTATTAATATTTATTACTCCATAAGCTATAATAATAAATTTATAATTTATAATATAAATTTAATTTAATTTAATTTTTTTAAATGAATTACAAGAATATATTTAAAATTTATATTGCTATATATACACACTATTTTAAATATAACAATGATATAAATTAGAATCAATCCATACCAACCATTTTTTCATATCTAACGGTAGAAAAAGGTTATCCGTGTGCTCTTCTTATAAACCAATAAATATCTTCCATACTAATTCGAGAACCGTTGATTAACTTTAATCTAACGGTTGAGACATTAATTTCAACTAGCACACAGATCACCTTTATTTGCGCCCACAATTTGGCCCAAAATTTGTAAATCCCTCCAAACGATTAAAACCTAAATCTATTCTCCCCTAACCATCGCCGCATCTCGTTCGCTCTCTCGCTGTCTCCCGCCATTGAAGGCTTCCTTCAAGCTCTCATGGCTACCTTTCTCCCTCCTTCCATCGCTGCTTCCTTCAACTTAAAGCAGCTTCCTTCACCTTCCTTGAACCTCGTCTCCCTCTACAACTCCTCGCCCTCTCTCGCCTTTCGCCCCTGCTTCTCTCTCCCTCTCGCATCTGCCCTGGTGAACGAAGATGGAGGACCCGGTTGATGCTCGTCTGCTCATACCCGGAGGTGCTGCCGACGAAGGTACTCCGTTGCGCTCTAGATCCGGAATCTCGAGCTCTCTTCGACCTTCTCTTCATCTCATTCTTCCTCTCAAACCCAGTTCTCCCTCTTCATCGAGTCCGGCCACCTCTCGATGCTCTCCTTCGAGCATCCCCAGTCCGGCCACCTCTCAAGCACCCTCTTCGGCCACGGCGAGTTCAGCCTCCTCCAGCGCCATTGCAGGTACCAAAATTTATCTCCTTGCTAATTGCTATTTAGTTTCATAGTATGGCAATTTTACTCGGGAATTAGCAAAATTTATCTCTTTGCTATCTTTTTTTCAGTACTAAATGAAGTCTGAAATTAGATTAGGCAGGTACCAAATTGAAATTAGTTTACAATGATTCAAGTTATTTGAATAGGAATTACAATGATTCAAGTTATTTGAATGGGAATCTGTCACAGTGTTTCGCTTAATCAGAATTGTAAACTAGGGATTAATAAGGGTAGCATTACTGATTGTGGTGCAATTTGATTGTTTATGGTATAATTTGAGAGCCGCTTCTCATTCCAAGAGTACGTCTTGACTGTGTGTGTTCTTCATGTGATTGCTACATATGTTGCATTAGATTGCTTCATATTTAGGCACAATGTTCATAGATATTCTTGTTGAAATGGTATTATTGCAGGCTGCTTTTGCTACCTCCATAGTTGTTGAAGACACAAAGCTAACTGTGAATGCTTTGAGTCCATTGATCACTTGGCTAAAACATATAGAGATACTTTTAGTGGGGTTATATATTACTGAATTACTCTTCTTTTGTCAGTTTCAGAACCATTTTCGTCTTCGAAGCACAATAGTTGCAGGAAAGGCGTTGCCATCAGCTCTATCACTTGCTCTTGGAACCCAAGAAGGGTCCCCTGAAGAGGTATTCCTAAATGTATCTACTGACATGTCTTTTTATTTTAAAAATATTTTTAAAATGAATTTCTAGCTCCTGTTTTCTCGATGTTCATGTTATCTTGTTGAACCGCATTGGTAATAAGTTGTTGCATTTCTGACCTGGAGGAAGCATAAACAAGAATGCATGTTTAGTTTAGCAACAATATATTCGCAATGTTGTGCTATCTACACAGAGTTGTGTTTGATAGATCTTTCACTTTGCACTGGTAAATAAGCATGAAATAATATCAAGTATTATGGATGAGCTTAATTGAACTATTTTCCCCCATTTCTTGCTTTAATGCCAATAAAAATTAAAACAGAACGAGTCACATCCACAATTCTCGTTGGCTTGTCTTTTTTCCGCCCTTCTTTCCGGATTAAAATAGGCTTGTGTAGTTGTGGTTAACAACAATAGACATCAGTTACTAAGGAATGAGATAAGACTTGAATAAAAAATTGGAGTAGAACACATAGCATTTTTATAAAAACTTCGCCTCACATTTTGAAGTCCTTATGCAGTAAAAATAGAAGAGAAGTGCTTCATCTTCTGCCAGAATGACCCAAGTTTATCAAATGAATGTATTATGCAGGTGGTGCACTCTCTGTGGCATTATTCAGGGCTCTGAATCTACCAGCGAGGTATCTTGGAGCTCTCTTTTTTGCGTAAAGTTCTGTCTATAACTCTGTGTTTATGGTTCCCATGGTTCTTTCCCTCTCCACCCTAAACTTGATCTTCATGGTGTCCTGTATTCGTGATAAGATCCGCAGATTGTATGATTTGCAAACTGAATAAAGAAAATCTCCCTCTCGTTGATTTTCGTTGGTGTTAATGAGTATATATATTATTTTTATGTTAGTTTTGATGAACTTGATTAGTAAGTCTTATGAATGTGGATTGACAGAAGCTACTTGTGAGCATGTTTGATTTTACTTCTTAAAATGGTATTGGTACGAGAAACACATTCATTGATCTTACACGTGCTCACCAATTTGCTTAGTTTTTTGTTTATATTTATATTTGATTTTAAAACTTTTGAATGTCAAAGTATTTATTTTATGTCAATGAAATAGTTATACATGGCTAATTTTGTAGATATCTATTGGTTGTGCAGGGCGTCTGAATTCCATAGGGATATTGATGGAGCTTGCCTTCAGATGCGCTTGCCGTACATCAAATTTCCAATTGTAATTAGTACTATATGCCTCATCCATCAAATTTCCTTCTGTAATATTAACTCTTTGAAATTTTCTGTTGAACATATTAGGTAATTGGTGTGGAACGTGCTGAAAGTAGTGTGATCTCCGGTGAAAACCCAGCTGAGTAGATTTTACCCCTTTTCATTGTATATTTATAGTATATAGGTTTTGCCTTTGATTACAATGTGCTATATGTTTTCAGGGTCTGTCCCTAGTGTTTTTGATGTTGAATTACTTGATGAAATTATGAAGGTAATAAACAGTATCTCATATGTTCTCCTTAGTTTTTGCTAGTGTTATAATCTGTTTTTCCCCATCTCTTTTCTCATTCCCCATCTCTCCTAAATGTTCATTTTTGTTTCTATTATGTATGAGCGGGTTTTTATATCTGCTGCTCAAGTTTTGCAGACCAAGAATATAATGGTCTCTTCCTATGCGCGAACCAAGGAAGCTAGCAAAGCTAAGTATATATCTATCTTGAACATAATTCAGGGAGATGTAGATCCTACTCAGGTAAAACTATTACCACTTCTACTAGTCAATTATCTGTTCAGGTTAGCGGTCTCATGTTGGCCAGTCACACAAGCATAAGGCACCTCTTTAGCAAGTGTTTGAGTCAATATGATAAGTTGAGGTTCCCAATGTTTGCTGTAAGTTCCATGTTGGGCTTTATAGGTCATAGGCAGCCTTATGGTTTTGAAGTCTGCCTGCTTGGAATTGGAAGTGCTGTTTTTTTTTTACCATGCCTAAGCCTTAATTTCATTTATGCCATTTCTTTGGTCTATGCCAGTGTATTTAGTCCCCACATCTCACAGTGAATCTGATTTCAATTCATTGCAAAATATTAATAGGACAATGATTTATCTAAATTTGATGAATCAAGAGATACAATTCAAAGCTTGGTAGAAGAATACAAGGCATGTGAGTCCCCAGATTATACCAAGTGGGGAATGGGAGGTATTTAAGTGCTACTCGAGAAATGTTTGTGAAAATTTTTGCACTCTTTAGTCTTACTGATGCGATCTTTGTTCTCAGGAAACGGAAGATGGTGATGCTTCTGGATCAATTGAACCAAAATCGGCCATATGACCACATTAAGAGTCAAGTAAGCCATATTGTATGGAAATTTTCTGTATGTTATACATCTTCTTGATTGGCTTGCAGGACAAGTAGTCAATCATCTGCTAAATTCTGTAAATTTACTATAGACTTTTTGGTCATTTAGATTTATGCAAGCAGTTTTATGCAAACAGTTTTATGGTTACTGATTTCCTTGTGCTGCATAAAGGCACTTCACTTCTCCCTATTTATTTCAGCTGGTTATCTGCAAATAAATGCTACCTTTTCTACATTATGCTCCTTATTTATTTCAGTTTCAGATTCAGCTGCTTATCTGACTAGATATGCAGATCTTCTAAATTCTCCAAAGAAGGTTGGTTATTGCTGAAAGTATATCTTCATAATTTTTGTCAAGTATTACACATCATAGAGTTTTTTATGTACTAACACGTTCTTTCATGCTGCCCTGCTTGCTTTAGCAGCTCATGCTTCTGATCCAAGTGAAGCTGGCTGGTTGAGATATCTTGCCTCCCCAGCTGGGAAGGTATTGTATTTTGAAAGCTTAAAATGTCTGCCACAACCACAAGTATGTGAGTCCATCTTATGCATCTCTATTTCCTTTGCAGGATGAGTATGCAAAGTGGATAGTTGCAAGTAAGAAGAGTCTTCTTGTACATCCATTTTGTGGGTTCTTATTGTTTGTTTAGGAAAAGTAAGTCTCGATTAATTAGCTAAAAACTATAATGAAAAAATTGCTTTTTTTGTACATCCATTGTCTGTTTATGAATCTGATTTTTATATATCCATTTTGTGGGTTCTTATTGTTTGTTCGTGTGGAAGAAGTGATTAATTAGTTAATTAGCTAAAAACTAAGTAGGATTTATCTCAAGTGGATCAAATGTGCGTGGATGTTATCTTGATCTAATTTTCATTTTTGAATAATTATTTATTAGGAATGGTTGGCTCTCTTGAGTGTCACATGATGATTTTGCTACTATGTAAAAACATTCTATCTGATTTAAAGCCTATTAGCTCAAATGGTAGAGCGTTGCGTGCAAACACAAAGATGCGGGTTCAAATCCCGCATAGGCTACGATAATAAAAAAAAAACCCCGCAAATATGTCATTTCACATCGGCATTACCCGATGTCTTTAAAAAAAAATCGATGTCTATGTGGGGATGTAAAAAGTCAAAACTTTTTAACATCGGGTAATAGCAGATGTCTTTTTATGCTATAACATCGGTTATATTTTAGAATCGATGTTATAGGATAACAAAGACATCAGATTTAAAAATATAAACGATGTTATAACATACAAAGTGAAAATTAGACATCGATTTTTTTTTAAAGACATCGGCTATTACTCGATGTTAAATAACAAATTTCTAGTATATATAGATGAATAGGGGAGTCTAGGAAATATGGTAACAAAGTGAAAATTATATGCCCGCGGGCCTATCGGCAAGCCGCTGCATGTTATTTTTGTATTAAAAATAAATATATAATATATATTTATTCAAAAAATAATTTCTTTTACCCGAATCTGAGAGTCGAACACATGACCTGAGAGTAGTGTGGATGAGAAGAATACCAATGTGCTGGATAGTGTCATTGCTTTATTGTTCAGTTTTTTATTTTCAAATCCTATTGTTATAACTTCGGAACAATGCCCGCAGGCCTATCGGCAAGCCGCTGCCAGACATATAAAAAATCTTTTAAATAGAAATACATGTTTGTTTCTTAAATGTTTTCTTATTTAAAAGAAATATATATTACGGAGTATATGCATTTGTGGAAAAACGAGATTTGTGTATATATTAATTTATTAAAAAAGATAAATAATTTTTGAAGAACATATTTTTAAAAACGATATTTTTAAAGAGTTCATTATAAACTTTATATATATACACAAACAAATGGCCACTGGCCTATCGACAGGTTGTTGCCTGTTATTTTATTTTTGTTAAATGTTTTCGTATTAAAACTAAAAATATATAATATACATTTGTGGAAAAAGCTTTTTAGTAAGTTTAGTTATTAAAAAAAGTGGAGACCATTAACGAGAGTTTAAATTATTATTCACTACTAGAATACTGCAATTAGACATCATATGATTTAAGTCTGTCATAAAATCAACCGATGTTAAATTAACTTATGACATCACTAAATTTTTTTGTGATGTTAAAAACTGTTTATACAATGGTCGAATTTATAGACAGATGTGAAATCGCTAATTCGAAAAAAAGCAAAAAAGCGGTCAAGGGCGGGATTAAAACACTTAGAAATTTTTTATAGCCCGCGCTTCCAAATTTTGAGGTACCCTTAAAAGTTAAAACAAATTGGAGCCTTCTCTTTCTCTCTCCTCATTCCCTCTAACTACATTTTACTCTCTCCAGACCCCGAGCCCCAAATCCCCAAACCCTTCTTCCATCGTCTCTCTCCAGATCCTCCATGTTCGATCCTCTCTCCAGATCCAAGCTTTCTCTCCGGCGACCATACTCCTGGGTTCAGTGCTCCTCTTCATTTCCGCCTTCCTCCCTCCAGATCTGTGATATCCTTCTGTTCGCCGGCCTCCAACACAATCTCCTCACCTCCGCCTCGCCGCCGTCTCCTCCACCTCCTCGCCGCCCACTGACATAATCTCTTCACCTCCTTCTCGCCGGCGTCTCCCTCCTTCCAGATCTGAAATCTTGTCCCCAATCGAAACCCTAGCCAGGTTCGGTTGTTGTTTTCTTTTTTGTTTATTTTGCCCAAATTTCATGGATTTCGTTATGTGTTTATATCTGTGCTGATGCTTTGGTGTTTGACATTTGTTCCCTGTACAATCTCTGAATTAGATGAGTTGAACTTAAGTATTGAATTTTCCCGGGTAAAGTTCTATGATGTAAAGTATTGAATTTTCTCAGGTAGAGTTCTATGATATAAGGTGCAATGTTATTCTTTTTTGATCTTTGAATCTCTAACCTTCATTTGTGCATGCACTTACTTGTCCTTTATGCTTTAATATTCTGGTGGAAATATTATGAAGATTTTTTGTTGTTACAAACAAGAAATTATATTTTGAATTGATGCAATTAAACTTAGTAATTAAATTGTATCGCAAAACCTACTTAAATAGTGTCTCAGCTCACAAGGTGCAACTTATACTACGTATATAGTATTTAAAAATTACTTTATGATCCTTTCACCCAAATCGTCAGGCACTCGTCAATTTACAAGGCAGGGTTGTCTGCATTGAGAAATGCAGCCAAGATATTTCTGTTAAACTGAACAGATTGGGTTTGAAGAGTAGCAAGCATGCAAAAACAGTCAGGTTAACAGGTGAGAGTAATGAATTTGTTTTTCCAAATGTCTTACCAGGAAAATATAGACTTGAGGTAAGGTGCTACTTTCTTCCTTTACATTCTTCGCAGCTTTTGTTTGCTTTGAAAATAAGATGCAGTATTTCGATATAGTCTTATCCATCAACTCTCAGTAATGCAATTTGTATGTATTCTACGTATTTATTTCCTTTTACATTACATATAAAAAACAAATAAATTTGTATTATGCATCAACTTTTTGCTGATATATTGTTTATTAAGGAGCTTAAAGTGGTTCCCTCATAAGTTATTAACCTTTATGTATAGATTAGTCTTATCCAGCTTTCAAGGAAAGTCAGGTCACTAGTCATTTGTATGATTTTAGGACTAGCACCGGATGCAATTAATTTTATGCAAGAAATCTGTTCTTAAAAGATTTGGTTGAACTGTTGAAGGGGGGATGTCAACAACCTGTCTTATGTTTATTCTCTCTGGTGCTGAAATCGGCCCCCTTATGTTTTTTTGTTGGGTTGTGTAGGCTTCACTTTATTGGTAGTTTAGGATCTAGCTCCTAGACACAACACTTAACCTTCATGCTTTGTTCAACAGACTGTAGCAGACACCCAGCTAAAGAAGTAGACGTGTTCCAACTCATTCATGTGTCCAGACAGGCAATATCAGAGGTAAAAAAGTGTTCAGCAGTAGTAACTTTAAAGCCTTTGTTCTTTTTTTTTCTGAGCTAAATAGTGTATAGACATTTGCTTGATGAATCAACCTATAAATTACTTTGAAAAGGATAAGCATCAAATATTTTCTTTTCTGGTTCTTTGAATCTTCTTGTACCACTTTATCTGAACTTTAATCTCAAGTTTCACACTTCATGCTTGTAGTGATCTATCTAATGGCTGAAAAATGGTTGTATGGTAGTAATGATGATCTCATGGTTAGTTCTGTGCAACTGTTACGAGCTACTGGTTTGTGTCAATGGTGCACTATAATCTCTACCCATTTAAAACCAGGAAACGTTAACTACTTGATCAGTTAAGTTGATTGAGAAAATGGGATGGATAATTAGGATATTATATCCAAAAACCAGTTTATGCAGGGCAATGGTATTTAGAATAAAAGGAAACAAGTTATACATTTTTTTTTTGGTGTCAAATGTGATGCACACTCAAAACTTTGCACTCCTTGTCCTACGTTTCATTGTGTTTTTATATTTACAAAGCTGAGTATGCTTCCATGTTTTGCCGTCTCTCCATCTCTCTCAAGTCTCAACTCGCTTCTCGCTCTGCAGCCTTTCTCAGCTCTCTCGCATCTCAACTATCTATCCATATGTCCGCATCTCTCCACCCCCGTTCGTCTCTCTCTCCCTCTCTGCTACCGGCGAAGTCTCCATCCCCCCTGTTTGCCCCTCGGATTCTCCGATTTCGTCAAGCGTCAGAAAAAAGCCTCTCCTCCCTCTCGGTGACTCGGTCTCGATCTCAATCTCTCCGCTTAAAGCACTTAAGGACTCAAGGTTTGTGCTTGTAACTTTTTCATTCAAATGGTTGATTGAATTTTAAAATTTATAAAGTAAAAGATGTTGATATTTTTGGATTTAGAGTTTTAGTTTCATAGGTACCTATTCGTAATGCACATAAGATGTTTGATAAAATGCCTAATTGAAATCACTCCTTATTTTGTTGATAGTTTTGGATTTCGAACCAAATTGAATATTCCTATGATGGCAGCAGTCTCAATCTCGTCGACGTTTGCAGACGGTGGCCTGGTCTGGTTTTGGCCATAGCTCGCACTGATCGGGAGACGAGGCTTATAGAGTCCATGAGCAAGCACTGCTAATTTCTGTGAGTGATTCATCATTCATTCATATGGATTTAAGTTATTATTGTTGTTTGGTTGTGTACTTTTCTACCTTATAAGTTACATATAAAAGTTTTTTTTTAATAATCAAAATGTGACAGCTGTTCAATTTGAACATGTTCAGTAAAAATCCTTTCTCCATATGGTGCAGCCCGCCCCACCTCAGTGGTGGCTCAATGGTGCGCGCCCCTCTGTCTATTTAGGTTTTTGGATTATCACTAGCGAAGATATCAATCCGGAAAGTAGCTGCTAGACAGACAATTGCAGTAGATAAGATAAGTGGGGAGGCAATGAATGATGTATATGACTAAGTGAATGGTGACAGAAAATAGTGTAGTGTAGAATGACTTGTGGGTTTAGAACTTAGAAGAAGATATATAGAATCAAATAACACAAGTTAGCAGTAGGTCATATCCCTCTATTAATTTAATCATTAATCAACACTTTCTAATGCCAACCACCACCGGGAGGTCTTTATTCTCCAACAAATTTTGAAGAAGGAAAAATGAGAAATGCATAAGATAGATGATGTCATTAAACATTTGATTTCACTAAAACTACTTTAAACCACTATCCATCTTACACCTCAAACTCAAAAAGGAAATAAGAAAGCCCCGAAGAAATGTATCCAGAATATTTTAAGAATATAATCCTTACATATATTTCTTGGTGTTTTGTTTGACATGTTGCTCTGATTGTCTTCCATTTGTATCTAATTCTTGAAGTAGAAATGCAAAACATGTTATTTATTTTAATGGACACAAAGACAAATGCTAAAATCTGAATGAATGGCTACCTCCCTATCTACAATATGTATACAATCACTCGAGATTTATATATACCAGCAAAATAAAGATAAGCTCAGAAAATGTTCTAGGAAGTTCCATCCACTCATTCCCCATGGTTGTCTTTAGTCTTTTTCTTCCTTGGTGTTTGCTACTTTTATTTTTGCGAGATCAAAATTTCACATTAACCCTTTGAATAGGGTAGAATAGGTCAGCTTTGGGTCTGTCTGCAGCCTTCAGTTTAAGGCTTGATTTCACACCTAACCACAAATTTTTTGGATTAAACAGGGTAAAAAGTGCAAGAAGGTTTTAACCGTTCTAAATCTTTGACATCTAGCAAAATTGGGATTTTTGGTAGGAAAATACTAAAGCCTAATTTATATATATATAAAAAATTAAGATATTGTGGAGCTATACTCTATTTTATATGAAAGTTTAAGGTTATTTAATTAATGATATAGATGAGAAATATATTGTTCCAATTCAATCGGTTAAGCAAGCCATTTTTTTTTGTCCTTTTATTCCAATTTGTATTTTCAGTTAAAGATTGGATAATTCTTGTGAGAGCGCTGCCGCTGTTTAACACAACCTCATTCATAGCCCTCAGCTATTCACCATCTTCTTCACTCTCTCTTTTCATATTCCGAATCTCACTCTTATATGTTAGCGAGTCTGGCATATATTAATTAAATGAAAATAGGCTTAAAATCAGTAATAAGTTCAACTGATGCTCAATCAGTTCTTCACTCTCTCTTTTCATATTTTGAATCTCACTCTTATATGTTAGCGAGTTCTGGCATATATTAATTAAATGAACATAGGCTTAAAATCAGTAATAAGTTCAACTGGTATTTTGGTATGATTGATATATGATTTCTCATTCTAAATTTTGAAATTCACTTTCCCGAAAGGAAGACAAGAAAAGAAAAGGAAGTTAAAAGTTTTATAATGTTTATCAAAAACCATGGGCATCCTACAGTTGGAAGGTGCTCCTGATAGCTTGATTTTGTTCTTCATGACAGAAAACCCTCATGAACCATATTTTAACTGCTCAATATGGGAAGCGTATTGTTGTCGTAGAGAACAAGGTATTAAAATATGTTGGCAAATTTGTCATTCACTCTTGCAATTTATATTTGGAAGTTCATTTTTCAAGTTTCTTAATGTTCAGAATAATCTCTAAGCATTGATTGATACTTGTTTGTCTATTTGGAAGCTGTTCCATTGGCGTTTTGCTTAAAATTCACATTATACTTCTTCTACTCTACAAGTGGTGCTCTGCCTGCAAGTATTGGTCTTCTGCTTTTTCTTATAACAATCTGATAGTTGCCTGATTCTTCTTCTGTGCAGTTTGGGGAGGTTGGTATTGACAGTTCATTAGTTGCCAGTCATTCGACTTCTAACATGGTTAATGATAGCTGCCTACGTTGTATTGTACGTGGAGAATTGGGTCAAACTGATGTTGAATTAGTGAAGAATAAGCGAGATAAATTTGATCACATTGTGATGGAAACAACAGGTACTTGGTTTTCCTTGATTCGGATATGGAAAGGTTGAATACCCACATGTCGCACGTGGGAATACAACTAGTTAGGCAAAAGGTATTTTTTTCCCAAGTCAGTAAAAATCTAGGTTAGATATCCAGATCGAATAATACTGATCAAAGGGAACCATGAGAGCCGTCAAATCACCGAGGTTAGCATTTTTCTGATGCATCATTACTCAATTATTTTCAGCAGCACTTCGTCCTATGTTGCTGATGTTCTCTTGCTTAACAGGTCTACAGTTTCTATAACGAGTGCCTCCGTAAATATGGATTTTCCAATGTATGGCGGTATTGCACAGAGATTTTTGGGGAATCAAAAGTCACGGTTTCGATTAGCTTGGCAACTCTGTTGTGGCTATGAATGGCAGCAGCATATTTTGTAAATGTTACTGTATGATCCTTTTTTATATGTACATGTTTTCATTAAACGTCCTATTATTTCGAAGAACAGTTAAAATGCGATGTTCTATCGAAAAAAGCGTGTTGTGTATCCATATTTAAAAACATCGGATTATATATGAAAATAGAAGTGCATTCATACCTTTAACATCATATCAGTCTATGGAAACTGATGCCAGTATAATTATACACATCAATCTGTTCATTTAAATCAATGTGCAATACCAGTTTGAACAGTAAAATGATATATGAACTCATATATATTTGTCAAAGTAACATCGTTATCTACCAAATAAATTGATGTGTCAATGCAGCAACTATATCATTTTATTTTGAAAAAACTGATATAAATATGGGAAACGACATCTTGTGTGTATGCACTCACAATAGTGTATTATTTTAGAACGATATAATATCACGTATAATGAACATTAAATTAATAGACAGAGAATGAATACTCTCAATGCGATGTCGATAATATGGAAATACATCGGCTATGCCTATATATCATGTGGTCGGTTAAATTAAAACAATATAAAATAATAAATTATATATCGGACATGATTATAAACGTGATCAATTAAAAAAAAAGTGTTGTCTATTTTGTCTTAAGACATCACTTATTTTATAAATAAAGATGTAAATGTCACATTTTTGCTTTAGGAGGACATCTTCACATGTTTTCAAATGACAAATTATGGATATTCATCAACAAGTGAATATGTCATAACAAAAATTGAGGGGTTCTAATTAAGAAAAGACATCTGCTTAAAACTGATGTGGAAAGTTTAGATCTTTTACTACACGCACAAAAAGGTCGGAATTTTTTTTGAAAGACATCTGTTGACAACAGATGTCTAATTGAAGTTTTCTAGTAGTGATTTTTAGGCGAACTCGGGATTTTACGATAATTCGATTCCGTTTAAATAAATATCAAATAAATAATTTACACTGTGTTAAAAAAACGTGAATTATATGACCGACTTTTATAATATAGGTGAAATAAACATAATTATAAAAAAAGTGAATTATAAAAGAAACGTGAATTATACTTATGTTTATTAATTAAACTAAGTTAAAAAAAATAAAGAATTATAAAAAAAATAAAGTTGAATTATAACTTGGTCTTACCCGAAAAGAAAAGAATAAACAAATTAGAAGGGGAGCCTATCCTAGAGTGTAGCCTTTTTATAGGAGGAAAAGAAAAAGCTGATCTACCTTTTTCATTTCTCTTTTTTCTTTTATCATATTTTCAAAATGACCAAAAAATACCCTTGGGTAACCCAAAATTTGGGTAAGAGAATCAGCCTCCAATCCACAAAGGCCAAATGTATTTTTCATTTCTAAGTTATAATAAAGCACCAATTTCTGGAAGCTATAACAAAATTCCAATAAAGCACAAATAATTCACAACACCAGGGATCTTTCTCGCAACTTAAGCACTAGTTTCACCTACCTCTCAATTCCTTGGGGATGAGAATAAAATAGAGGAGAAGAGGCGGAGACCGGCGAAGAAGAGGCAGTGGCGGCGACCGACAATGGAGAGGTGGTTGTAGTGACCGGAAGGGAGAGGAAGAGGAGGCGGTGCCGGCGCTGGCGCTCTTTGAGGAAAGGAGAGGCGGCTGTAGTGACCGGAAGGAAGAAGAAGCGGTGGTAGGGAATCGTATTTTTACATTCGAATAGCTTTCGAATCTGTCCAAAACCTAAGAGGAGAAGAGGGGAAGAAGCAGAGAATGGGTGAGGTAGAGAACGAGGCGGTAGTAGAAACCGACGGAGAAGGGGCAAGGTGGCGACGAACGGGAGGCGGAGAGAAGAGGGAGAGATAGATCGGATCTAGGGTTTGGTCAAGCCTCAAGGGATTCACTTTTCTTTCTCTGAGTTTACAGATTCAACACACACTTTCTCTCTCATGTTTTTTCTTTAATTTATTTTGCTTTTATTTTTAGTCTTTAACTAGTGTAATACCCGTGCCTTGAAGGCACGGGAGCTTGATTTATTTTAATTTGAACATCATTTTATATATTTATATAATACTATATTAATATATACACGTGTTTACAACAAAATATGTATAAAGTATTTTTTTATAATTTATAAATTAGTTGGAAAGAGATACGATACAAATTTTGAAAATGATTTAATAAGGTAATGTATGTAGAAGAATTATGAGAATATTGCAATCGGAAAAAAAAATGGAAACATGTCTCAATATTTACGGCAATATAACTGATAATTAAAAAAAAGGGAATTGATTCAAATCATATTTAAAATAGGAAACAAATATTTTAAAGTTTCCATAATAATATTGACCAATAAGAAAATCTCATTTGAATAAAAAAATCAACTTTAATTGTGGGCGTGACACGTCACCAAAATGCTAGCAGAATTAGTAATATATATATTGCAATCGGAAAAAAAAATGGAAACATGTCTCAATGTTTACGACAATATAACCGAAAATAAATAAAAAGGGGAATGGATTCAAATCATATTTAAAATAGGAAGCAAATATTTTAAAGTTTCCATAATGATATTGATCAATAAGAAAAGCTCATTTGAATAAAAAATTGAACTTTAATTATGAGCGTGACACGTCAGCAAAATGCTAGCAGAATTAGTAATATTAATAGATAGATAGATATATATTGCAATCGGAAAAAAAATGGAAACATGTCTCAATATTTACGACAATATAACCGAAATATTTACGACAATATAGCCGAAAATAAATAAAAAAAGGGAACGGATTCAAATCATATTTAAAATAGGAAACAAATATTTTAAAGTTTCCATAATGATATTTTACCAATAAGAAAAGCTCATTTGAATAAAAAATTCAAATTTAATTGTGAGCGTGACACGTCAGCAAAATGCTAGCAGAATTAGTAATATAAATTTTACCAATAAGAAAAGCTCATTTGAATAAAAAATTCAAATTTAATTGTGAGCGTGACACGTCAGCAAAATGCTAGCAGAATTAGTAATATTAATAGATAGATAGATAGATTAATAGATATATTGCAATCGGAAAAAAAAAATGGAAACATGTCTCAATATTTACGATAATATAACCGAAAATAAATAAAAAAGGGAATGGATTCAAATCATATTTAAATTAGGAAACAAATAATTTAAAGTTTCCATAATGAAATTGACCAATAAGAAAAGCTTATTTGAATAAAAAAATTCAACTTTAACTGTGAGCGTGACAAGTCAGCAAAATGCTAGCAGAATTAGTAATATTAATAGATAGATATTGCAATCGGGAAAAAAATGGAAACATGTCTCAATATTTACGACAATATAACCGAAAATAAATAAAAAAGGGAATGGATTCAAATCATATTTAAAATAGGAAACAAATATTTTAAAGTTTCCATAATGATATTGACCAATAAGAAAAGCTCATATGAATAAAAAATTCAACTTTAATTGTGAGCGTGACACGTCAGCAAAATGCTAGCAGAATTAGTAATATTAATAGATATATTGCAATCGGAAAAAAAATAGAAACATGTCTCAATATTTACGACAATATAACCGAAAATAAATAAAAAAGGAATGGATTCAAATCATATTTAAAATAGGAAACAAATATTTTAAAGTTTCCATAATGATATTGTCCAATAAGAAAAGCTCATTTGAATAAAAAATTCAACTTTAATTGTGAGCGTGACACGTCAGCAAAATGCTAGCAGAATTAGTAATATTAATAGATGAATGGAATTTTAATAGCCTTTGATGTAAAATGGAAGGCTAAGATTAAAAGTTTCCACAATAAACATGTTTCTATAGGAAGCAGTGTTTCCACTTGAACCTTCCCCTTCCATATATATATATATACATACATACTGTACTCCAACATATTAGTATATAATTATTACTGTGCTTGTAAGATGCAAAGCAACATGCTCAAATGAAAAAATTAATTATAAGGTAATTAAAGGTAATGTACGGTACATGATCCCACGGACTTATCTAGTAGTCGTAGGCCAGCCATCACATATACCAACTCCTAGTTGTATCTAAATTAAATTAAATTAAATACAATACTTGGCCATGCACCATCTTAATTGCAGGAAATTCCATCGATCACAGTCATATCGATCTGCACACAGCACAGCACAGCACAACACGGAATTGTTTTGGAAAATCTTAACAGAACCGTGTAACCGTAGATTCAAGTTATCAAAGAAAAATATTTAAAAGAAATCCCCATTCTTGAATACAAGCGAAATAGTAATTTATCTTGGCAATAGGCCAAACTAATGAGCTAAAAGAAGAATTCTGCAAATAACTAATATGGCGGATCAGAAATGAAAAGAAGATCAATTTTTGGAAGGACATTTGACTAGACGAAAAACCACTACATAGTCGACAACATTTCAACATCACAATCAACGAAAATGACAAGACGAAAAAATACATTGACATCAACAAGAAATAGAATATTGATAAACTATCCAACATTCTCCCGATGGATGTGGTCAACAAGATCGATCACATCTACATACCAGAACACGAAATAGAAGACAGACTATACTGGAAACCAAGTAAAAATGATTGGTTCAACACGGCAAGTGCCCTAGCACCATCACAAAGCAAAACGCGGAAGAAACTAGTGATACGACATGAATATGGACCTTAGACACATTCCTGAAAGTCAAGAACTTCATTTGAAAACTTGCACTAGATGAAATCCCGACGAAAACCAGACTAGCAAACAAAGGCATTCATGTTCCACTATCTTGCGCTTTGTGTGATCGGACGGATGAAAGCCCAATCCATCTCTTTATCGAGTGCCACCACACCCTACAACTGGTTCACAAAATTGACCCAAACATTGAAAAAGTTATTCGAGAAATTGACACTAGAAACAAATCGATCAACAACATTGTATATGAAATTTTTACTAAACTCAAACACGAACAAAAAGGAAGACTCGCGACGAAATGGTGGAGCCTATGGACAAGCAGGAATCGGCAAGTATTTGAAAACCTCAATACAACCTCCATACATACTATGAAGAATTATACAAAACAACAAATACAGAACTGGGCTACCTCTAAATAAATCTTTGAAGAGGAGGCCACAAGTCACCACCAGAAAACTCGGACAACTCAACCACGAAGCAGAAGAAATTTGAGATGGAGCAAACCAAATGAGGAATCTTTCAAAATTAATTTCGATGAATCCAAACTATCTTCGGGTAAAGCTTCTGCAGGTTTCATTATTAAGGACCACAGTGGGACAGTCATCGAATGTGGCGGCTTCAAATGTGGACACATCTTGACATTAGTTGCGAAGGCTCTGGCGATCAGAGCACCATCTTAATTGGCCATGCACAGGAAATTCCATCGATCATAATCATATCGATCTGCACACAACACATTACATTGGTCTGGCCTTTACACAAACACAAACACAAACACATACACATACACATACACACACACTAACACTAAGTCACTAACACGTACTGCTGGTGAAAATGATGGATGAAACGTATGTACAGCTAGCTAGCTAGCACGTACTTGCGCTGTAAGGTAAAATATACATAATATAGATCACTCTCGATCAACTGTATCGATCAGTATGTCGCCCTACTCATAATTTTATGAATACAAATTTAATTTGTTCAATTAATCTTACTTTGTTTTAGGCTAATTATATTATGTTAATTGCTATATATAAATATCTTACCTATATTTCTGAAGCTGATGAATTGGGACCACTTCTCTAGCCTCTAGCAGTAGCTAACCTTGAATTTGTGAAATATGATATGTGATGAATGATGATGGGCACACGCACACGTACGTCCGACCACCTGCGCACGCACGCACGGTTGTAACATTGCACAAATTAGTGAATCCATCTCATCGATCCGGTGAAATATGGAGTTAGGGATCCAATCTTATTAGCTAAATTGAATATAACAATTGGATCTCTAAAGACTAAAGCTAGCTAGGGTCATTGATCTCACCTTTTTCTTACTCGTCGATATGATTGACCAATAATTAATGTCCATCTCCAATCCATCAGCATTTGATCGATCGTACGTACACAGCATATGATCGATATGGGGACCGAATCAATTCTGCCACTAGCACTAGAATTTGATTTCTCCATTTTGCAGCTTTATATATAATTCAAAAAGGAATCTCGATCAGATCAAATTTACACAGGCCTACCTTCACGTACTATATCATGATAGATGAGGATCTCAAGTAACCAATTGGCCGGGAACCGTATACCCCTTAAAGGACTACTAACTAAGTTCAACAACAACAACGTAACTACTTTTAATTTATTATATACTCGAACACAAGTAGCGTGGAGAATTACCTTTCCGAGATGTCAATTCAAGGTGCCCTTTTTCCATTAAAAAATGGGGATGCATCCATCTTGTACGTCCTGCTAGCTGTAATCTAAGACTTTAATTTGGTCTCCATCAATATTCAATAGTCAGTAGATATTGGGTTCATTATAGCCATGATGTGCATATGGCAGCAATTCTTCCACTTCAATCCTAGCACTCAAGCAGCTCATATTTTTCTTCAACCTCCCGTACTGGTTGAGAGACTCGACCTCCGCCATAAACACGCTATACACCGGTCTATGATCAGAAAACCTCGACTCCCCACGAACATACGATAATTGATGGAGACCTCTCCCATACCACAATATACGGTCACACCTTCACCGGGAAAATAATAAATCAATACACTTAATTCAGAGTTTGTTCTACACTACTGCGCGCACTTGGGTAAGTAAATTTAAAACACCCACTGCACTCAGCTTCAAATCCACATATATATATGTATAATATTCTGCTTCAATTCGATCTTGAAAGTAGATTTTGATCTTAATATTTCATAGAATAAGCTAGATTTAAAATATATATATATATATACATATATATATATATATATATATATATGTATATATGTATGTTTACCAAGCAGGAGTTCTTCGCTTCTCTTTGGGATGCCTAGCATCACCAGCATATCTGTCTGAGTTGTCCAAGTATTTGTAGGTGGGAGGGAAATAAATTATTCCTTCATTCCACCCAGCAAAGACGTGCCCGTGCCTTTGCTCTATCCTTAGCTGATCCATCAAATTAAGTTAATATATTTAATTAGGCTCAAGAATTCATCAGCATATATATATATATATATATATATATATATATATATATATATATATATATATATATATATATATATATATATATATGCATATATAATCTCAAGCACTGACGTACTGAAAACATCACATAGCTAGCTGTTTTTACTTGCCTGGTCATTCTCTAGAAGAGATCTCCAGTTTTGCATCTCCACCAGAGCCTTCGCAGAGCGGTAAGATAGTGCAATTCGATAGTTCAAATCTCCAAGCCATATAATTCGACTGTGACAAGATTCATGGTTACAATTACCTTGACGTACAGCAGTGGCGGATCTAATGTTCCAGAACTAGGTGAGCGAAAATATTCATAGTAAAGACAAAATTTTACAGGCAAAAAATTCAATTAAGGAAACCATACCCCAAATCGGTAACAACTTATTTGAGTTTTTTTATAACTCTTAATTGATTAAACTAATCTAGCAAACTATGAAAAAAATCTATCAATTTTCAGATTTTGAAAACAAAAAATTGTAAACGCAATTCATAGGAGTCGAAAGAACGACAGTGGAAAGAAAGTGCAATATATCTCTTCACCGAACTATCATGTTCTTTGTCCATCTTTTGAGTTTTGGTTAAAAAATAAACTGAGATTATAATTATTTATACCCAGCAAGATTATTATTTTTTAACTCAATCCAAAATTTTCTACCCAGCGGCAGCTGGGTTTGCTTGCACTGAGATCCCCCTCTGACGTACAGTACGTAGCTCAATTAATAGTAATACAGTACTGTCCACTAAATTTCAAAGGAGGCCGCCCACTTACTCATGATCAAGAATTGTTCGAGGACTGTTGTCATCATCCATCCCATCAACCCTTGGAAACCTCGTCTTCCTGAGGATCTCCATCACATCTGAGTTCCTTCTTAACTCGTCCCCTTCTTTCTGGCCCGAAGTCAGATGGCTACAAACGAAGCAAAAGCTCGTTTGGTGCAGTGACATGCTAATTGAGATAGAGCCCTGCAACAATCCAAGCATACATATATATAATAAGATTTCAAATATATTCTTCTAGCTAGTACATACTGACTGTACATTTCAAAGGCCTTGCTTAATTTTTAAACTCGACTGCTAAGATATAACTTTGTTAGCATAATTGTTACCTTGTTTCCCAGATAGCCCATTAGCCCTCTTCCAACACAAGACACTTTGAGGTTCCGAACATCTTCTCTAATGTCATTTTTGACCCACACAGTTAGGAACAATCCAACCATCTGCTTACTAGCGACCAAGCAGTATCGCGAAGGCTCTCTTTGTCTATCTCTCTCCTCCATAGCCATAGGACTAGGAGAGTATCCGTTGTAGCACATGGGCGAGTAATTCGGGGTGACCGGTGACTCCCCAGGACCACATTCATCATCAGAGCAATTAGGATCATAATCGCTAGGCCTATGATCAAACATAGCCTGTTCGCAGACACTGAACCTTCCATGAATCCTTGGCTTTGGATGTGGCTGTGGCATCATCAATAGGTCATTATCCATTCTCGTGCTGCAGCTCAATGATTGGAAAGATCGACGGTGGTAGAAGGAGGAGGCCTTTGGCCTTGTTGACCCTTCAAAGTCAGCATCAGATTCTACAATAGGACCGGGGACCGGTGATGGACTGTGATACCCACCACCAGCTCCACTTGCGCCGCCAGGGACACTGTTAATGGTTCTCCTGATAAGGGCTAACCATTTCTTAGATGGGCCATTATCCTCTGTGCCTAACACATTGCCAGCATTTAAGGGAACAATTTCTTGAAACCTGGAGACCCAAATTGCAATGCAAACTAAGAAAACATTGCAATATTTAACACAGAAGCAATATATTCATTAAGGAATCAAACAATATAAGTTAACAAATGGAGGACATACCCAAGAACATAGATGTCAGCAGGGGGTGATGTGTGAAGCCAGTCATCAAGATTCAGATGACTAGGGGGAGATTTACCGCCCACATTCCATGTAGCTACAAAGATCCTAATCAACCAAAAGGTAAGATTGATTACTTTCTTTCTCATTTTTTTTTTAAATGTTTAATTAATAATGTATTAGCTTTGACAATGAATTCAATTAAATTACAGCCAGAAGATTTGAGAATCTTGAAAGCAAACTTGCCTATAGTTATTCATATGAGTGAGTTGAGAAGAGGTCTCAGGATCAAAGTTAGCACGTCGAATCCGCTGAGAGCATCTTCTGGCTGTTATATACAAAGTAAATGACATTGAATTAAAAATTGATTTATTTTGAATAAAAAGGTAGGGTTCAAAGCAATGTACAAATTTAAAGTGTGATGCTAAATTAACCTGATTTGATTTTCTTGATAGGGGCGAATGCCTCTCTCTCTGAGAAGCTGTTCCTCAAATATTCATCACCACCAACACCAACACCTAAATAATACTAATAAATTTGGTAAAGAGAGAGAGAGGCGGGGGGAACACATAAAGCAATGTTTGCCTGAGAAGTGAGAATCAATGAACCCCCAACATCCCAAACACCTATAAAACTAAAAGGAAGAAAATAGGGGAAACCCATAAAGAAAAAAGCAATGCTACAGAGGAAACAGTGATTTGACACATAAATCAGAATACAGTTGAAGTGGATCCCTTTGGAATTAAATCAACAAAATAAACAGTCAATTTGTGTTTATGTTCATCAAAGGAAGATAAGAATGTAGGTGGGGCATGCAGCAAAAGGGGCAGTAAGTAGTAGAAATGAACCTGTGTCTGTTGTATAAGCAATATGATCAGCATGAAATTCTTCATCTTTGGTGCTTTTGATATTGAACCACTTCTTGACGAGGTTCTTGGACCAAGAAAGCTTTGATTATATTTTGATTTTGCGAAACAACCCAAGTCAGAAGAAACTCAACAATTGAATTGAATTGAAATGAAGCACAAAAAAAAAAAGGACAGACCTTGCTCTTTTTGGAGCTCCCATCTGTCATTGTTCCAATCCAAAGCTTTCATAAGTTGAAGTGGTGGACGGTTTGAGTGTGCAGGCCCAGGCCGCGCATCAATCAAATTGATTGCAACTAATAAAAAGAATGGGGAATCGGGGGCTAAGGAAAAAAAGAAGGGGTGGATTTGGATGGAGTTTTGGGGATTTTGAATCTCAAGGTAAAATGGGCAGAACCCAGATGTTAAAAAATCCAGAAGAGAGAAGGGGAGATTCAAATAAACAGAGAAAGGGAGAGCGAATACCGAATACGAGAGAGGGAGAAGCAGGACGGATGAGTGTGATAACTGAGAGATACAGAGAAGAGAATGCGGGATCTGCCACAGCCACAGCCACAGCCACTGCCTCTGCCTCTCTGGGTGTTAATGCTAATAAAGGGGGTTTATAAAAAGAGCAAGTATCTCTCTCTCTATTTGAAGGAGAACTGAAAGTAACAGAGAGAGAGAGAGGGGGGAGAGTGTGAGTGTGTGTGTGTGAGAGAGAGAGAGGTCTCTTGTATCAGTAAAGAATAAAGAAAGTAAAACAAACCTCAACTGAGAAAGGGACTGACTTCTCAACTATCAAGCATGGCCTCTACTTCTGCCTCTGCCTCTGCCTTGCCAATTGCGTTGTCTACTGTCTAGTCCCCCCCGAATGGGGAGCGGGGAGCCCCAATCCCCACTCTCCATACGACACCGTTTTCCACCTTTTTTATGGAATATAATATATACACCGTACATCTTTTCAACACCACACTTTCTTTCGACCATAACCTCTCTCACATGAGACTTTCATTTTTTATTTTTATTTTTCTAATCTGTATAGAGAATCGAAATTCTCTTTCGTGCAAATATAACAGAGTAAGGTTGCACACTTTAGTCGCTCTGTAGGTGGATATCGATTGCAACTAATAAAAATCTTTTTAATCTCATTCATTAGGATGTTATCTATTATATAAAATATATACATTACACAATTAAAAAATATTTAGTTTTAATGTATATACTCTAGAGCCAATGTATCAAAATTAGGAAAATAAACTTTCTAAAAGTGAATATTTTCTTTTTTAGGATTATTTAATATATGTTCATAATACATATTAGAAAAATCTTTTTAACTTTAATCAACTAAAAGATAAAAACAAGTTTGAAAATGAGCTCCAATATTCACCTTGGTCAAAGATATGAAGTTTTTTTTCAAATTAAAATTCGATCAAAATTTATAGATTAGTCAATTTTAAATATTTTGATTAAGCAATCTCCTTTTTCCTTACTATCTATAAAATATAATTATTTTTTTTCAATTCAAATTCCTAATTCTCAAACTTAATCTACGTCAGCTTTAAGTTTAAGATAACCTTAATACTACATTCGATCTAAAATAGATGAACTTTTATTGATTGATCCGACAAAGATACGAACATAAACAACAAGAGTATCAAAAAAAATATTACATAAATTTTTTAGAAACTAAACTAAAGGCAAAAGATATCACCAGTCACCATATGGTGGTGCATGTGGACAAATAGAAATAGGAAGATCTTCAATCACAATAACTCCACATCGATTCAGAATATTGAAGTCATTATACACAAAACACTAAGAAACTAGGAGAAGACCAAGAGCATATATGGACGACAAACCCAAGACTAACGTAAATGGCATAACTGGGACTAAAAGGAAAAAAAATATGAGATGGGATAAACCACCAATAGGAACACATAAAATAAACTTTGATGGTATTTGATGAAATCTGAAGGCAAACAAATGGTCCTGACACGTTGCTCTAAATACCAAGCCTCGTGGAAATCCTTCAAGGAAGTTTCAAGACCAATAAAACGATATGTGGACAAAAGCTTGTCGAACTAGAAGCCATATGCAGACGAGATGATGCCATCTCCATGTCCCCATAAGATCGAGCAACCTTAACATGCCATACATGCCCTCCTTCCACGGTTCCGAAGGAGCATGCCCCGTGGTGCTATCTTCAAGACACATGTTGTCCATGTGTCCGTATAACTGGGATGGTATATAAACCGAGCTCGGGCAGTAGAAATGGGGTCTTTTGGAAGAGTTGTGTGTGTCAGAGAGAGAGAGATAGAGATTCAAGAATTAATACAAGTAGAGTCATTCACCAGTTACTCCGCGATCCTCGTTAGCATTCGTCAACTGGTCAAACCGCGCTCCACGAATCTTTTTACTCTTTCTATCCGCATCCAGATCCTAAGAAAATACTTCCAAAGGCCAGTCATCCAAGCTAGGTAACGCGTATTCGCGAGCTATAGTGTAATTTCCCGCGTGACGCTGGTAAGTAATTTCTACTCTACTTGGGCGGGACGATACCTCTAAGGTAAGGACACAGACTATTCGAGACTAATAGGTCGGCTCAGATAATGACACCTAACTGGTCTGTTGATCCGCACGTCTCGGGTAAGCCCGCTCTATAAAGCCAACATTAGGAATAGACTTTGTCCTCACCTATGCCCAGTAAAATGAGACTTTTTCAGGAGGGAACTCGTCAGCAGCAACAGAGGTAATGGCACATCAACGTCAGAGTACATCATCCGTGGCCATCGTGGAGAAACTGACAACAATTGGAGGGTCACAAATAGGCCAAAAGAGTGCTCTAATTTCGAAAGCGTTGGGACTCGAGATGGGTCTTCTTAAGGCGAGGGATTTGGGTATGAGGGTGACAATCTTACCATCATCAACGTCCTAAAGGTTGTTGGCTCTATCCTTGGGAGATCGGGATCTTGATTTCCGATATTCTTCTCATTCTTCGGTAGTTTGAGATGGCTATGATACACCATGTCTACAGAGAAGTCAACATGTGCACTGATTGTTTTGACATACTTTTTCAGACAATTGTTATGCCATCACCCCTTTAGGACAAAGAGTTTGGCATCTACATCTCTAAGGATGCTTTTGGTTGGTTGGACTAGCAGAGTCTAGCAGCCACTTCAAAACCATTACATGTATTAAAAAAAAAAAAGATGAACTTATTATTTGACATATTTTTTAAAAAAAGTTATAATTTATATAAAAATATTAAATTTTTATACAATTTTTTACTTAATAAAAAACTAATTAAAATTGATATTTTATTCAAATTTTTTTATTTAAAAAAAACATGTCAAACGGTGAAGAGACTTCTAGTGTAGATCAAAGGGATAGTATTTAAAAAAATGTTGTAGAGTACTTAATCCACTTTTAATCACTTTTGGATTAAGATAGTAACATTTAAAAAAAAAAGATCAACTCAAGATTAAATTACCACGAAGAATTATAAATTAATCAAATTAAAATCTAGAGAGATAATCACTCCACCATTAACCCCTTAAGAGAAATAAAATGTTATTGGGATATTAACATGATTATTTATGACTCTCATTTGCGCCTTTTATTTTTTCAGACAATTTGATAACAAAAAAACATTATACACCTAATTAATTTAAATCTAAACCTTTATTTAAAATTGAGTGGTTAAGATTTAACTAATTTTACATTAAATTGATAGTACTCATAAAAAAATCATCCAAGTCTCCACTCTCCCATTGTAGATCCCCGTAACACTAGGTATAACACTCAACGTTACACTTAATTATTTTGACTATAATTCACATTAAAAAAAAATTATATTTATATTCTATACACTTATATGAACATATTTATAAAATTTTATTAGGAAAAAATGTTATTAAACATTATAAATAATTAAAAGATTGATTATTTTGAAAAATATTTTTTTATCTTATTAAAACATATATTTTAATAATAAAAATTTATAAACATGTTAATATAAGTGTATAGAGTATAAATATAATTTTTTTTATAAAAAATAATATTAACTTATAATTGAAATAATGAAGTGTAACCCACAAGTGTTACATGGATCCAAATTGCCACTCGATCTCCAGTCTTCCACCAGGAGATCCGTGTGATATGAGATGAGAGTAGCTACGGCCTACGGGCACGGAAAAGGCTACACATACACTTGGTGTATGTATACACCATTTTTTTTTCCTTTAAAATTTATTTTTCTAGGGTTCACCATTTAAAATTTAGGGTCTCATTAGTGGTTATTGAAATTTTTAGAGTTTATTCTTTATAATATGAGTATAATAGAGTTTTAAAGAAAAATTTTAGGGTTAATTTTTACAATTTAAAAAGTAGTAGATAAATTTACCAAATTTTTACACACGGAAAAAAGATACACCAACGTACACTAAGTGTATGTGTACGTGTAATGTGTATCATCCTCCCTACGGGCACGGGGACATCCACACCTGCCCAGGCAGAATTAGCCACTGCCCGCGGTCAGCAATGTCTGGTTTGTCTCAAATACTTTGAGCATCACAGCAGTGCTCCAATTATTCCTCTCTTAAGTTAGATTGGAAATATTATTTAAATAATAAAAATATATTGTTGGAACAAAATTGTATAAATAAATTGAAAATTGATGTATAGTTTAGATCGGGTTTAGCTTCAACCAGTCACATTTAATAACTGAGTGTCAAAGCCTTAATTAATACTCCACTGACCACTGTAGTAATAATTTTAAATTAAACAGATTATTCCTTGTGCAAAAGTTGTGCAAGAAGTGGATTAATTATGATTTATGAGTCAAGTTTAATTCGAAACTCGGGCATCTCATCTCATCATTTGCAAATTTGCATCTTCTTAACTTATTTCTGGCCGGCCTGGTTGGTTGTTGAAAGTTGAAACTAACCTGTCCACGTTGATAATTAAAATTCTTGTAAGTTGTAATTGTAACGCATACTTTAATTTATTCACGATTTCTTTTCTTCTGTTTTTATTATTAATTTACCTAATAAAATGTAACGTAATATTCCCTTTTGGGCCGGTGTTGACCAATAACAAATCTCTCACTTGATTGATGAATGATGGAGTATTACAATCCAATAATAAATTGGCCACAAACGCACACTTGGGTTTAAACCTCCTCCAACTAATTCAAAACGTTTCTACTGTACTTGGTGGTTGTACCATTTTCACTTACAAGAAAGAAGGAAGTTGGTTTATTAATTTAAAATTCCATCAAATTTATGGAGGCCTCAGGCTCAGGCTCAGGCTCCGGGTCCATCAGTCAGGTATCATCCCCCCACCCTTGCTTGTGTCGATGGCTTCCAACAGCCTAACCATGCCACCTCCTCCATATCTGGACGCTTATCCGGGTTTCCATCCCAGCATTTCTTCATTATGCTCGCCAATGCACCCGGGCAACAATCTGGCCGCATGCGCTGTCATTTACATGTTATTCACTTTCACTTTCACTTGCTCATCTAATCTAATCTAATAACTATATATGGTATTTAGCAAGTCCGTATCTTCAAACCGCATCAGCAATCAACGTGTCTAATTGTCTATCATCACATTCAAGTACAAGCTACAAACCTCCCACAGGCATCTCCCAAAACTGTAAACATCGCATTTCCTGTTGTAAGGCTTACCATCAAGCACCTGTGAGTGAGTTTCATATATTTTACTTAGAAAACGTTTGTGCTGATAGATTTTCTACAAACATAACAACCATATAAGTTGACTACCAAAAAATAAAGAACCATATATAGTTTACCTCAGGGGCCATCTGTTTCTCCAGTCATATCCCTTGGGTTTTGGGCTTCAACTCGAGCAACGCCAAAATCTGCAATCTTTACATTTCTTTGAGGATCTAGCAACATGTTTTCGGTCTTGACATCACGATATATGCACCATCTTTTTTGAGTGGAGATAACTCAAACTACAAAATTGATGTGAAGTTAGTATGATTTGAAGGGCTCATCAAGTTACTTTTCTGAAAATGACTTCCCATAAATTGCACTTGCCCTTGCTGGTAATCGGAAAAAAAAGGTTTGGTTGAATTTTGATATTTAGAAACTAAAATAGGGAAGAATAAATTTTATATAGTTATTTTTTATTTAGTTTGTTAACTAGTGCAAGTCTGCAAGAGCATAGAGATTAACAACTATAAAACCCACCCTCGAGACAGATCCAAAGCAAGTTGGATTACAACTTTGATTGCAAACTTCCTCCTCCGGTTCCTAATCAGGAAATTCTTCAGTGTTTCACCATTAAGATACTCGACGACTACACAACAAGCCCTGGAGGGGAAAGATGCTACTAGGAGGGATTTTTAGATTTGAAGTCCCCATTGATGATTGATGCACCAATGAACTATAAAAACAAAAATCAGTGTCGAGTGCAAAGGCGAGCAGACAAAAATATATGCGCGAGCCTTAAATACAAAATACCGCAACAGAAGCAAAGGCATCTCGGTTTAGGAAAGTTTGATGATGTTATAATGAGAATCTGAACACCGTTTCGTACCTTAGTGACATTTGGGCGATCAAGTTTATGCCAAACAGCAACCTCTTGTTGAAATGAGGAACGAAGAGCAGCTGTGGCCATATCATCCTCGCCCCAATCCAAAACTTTCACTACATATAATATAATACCAAAACAATTAGCTTAACAGAATTTCAGGAAAACAAGCAGAACCTAACCTAGTGCATCCAAATATCCAACGGCGGGAGTTGCTTACCGGCGACATCGATCTTGTCCGTCGTAGGCACCTCTATATACAGTAACATAAGTTCCATGGGCTATGACACTCGTGATGTCGAGCTTTGGCAGATCAATCTCCCATTCTTGTTTCTTAACAAGATGTCTGTCTTTAATTTTGACCAAACACGGCTCAAATGCTTCTCAAATTGAATATCCAAGCTCTTGAGATCAATCTTATCGGCTCTGAAGAACATCTTGTTGACACTGCGACTGCCCAAGGGATTGCAGATGCCATCTAATTCATTCACTGCCTTATCAGGCAATGGCATGTTAGCAGTTACAACACCTCCATCACTACTCTTCAGAGTTCAGATCCATGTTAAGTTCAAACAGACCAATTGATTAGGGAGAGAGGACGAACAAGGAACTCGATCAAATCAGGGGGGATGAATGAATGAGCCCCAACAAAACAGAGTAACAGACTATATATTCGTCCGTAGAGGGAGGGACACAACACACACGAGTGCTTTCGGTACACGTCTTTTTTCGTTTTTTTGTACGATTTTGCTGCCCTCCCCCACCTCCTTTAGTATTTACTGTACTTATTTTTAATTAATTTCAACTCCTGCAATTGATTGGGCCGTGTTTGGGTAGAGATTGTAGGGATTAGGGAAATCCTAAGAAATGCATTCGGTTTGCATGTAATGTAATGGTGTTTGGTATGAGGACTAAGAGAATTATCGGATCATCCTATTTTTTGAGATTTAAGGGGATTGTGATAGAGATTATTGTCTTTTTTTTTCCCTCTACCCAACAAAAAATCCCCATTCGTCAAAAACTTATCTCCTAAAATCTCATGATGTACAAAAATAATCTTCATTCCAATAATTCTCTCCAACCCTCAAAAAACAATTTTTACTTAATTTCTCTCCTTTCTTTTCCATTCCATAATCTATGACAATATATATGGCCCTAAAATAATTGTATGAATGTTGCATTTAAAAATAGACTATACCCTCAACTGTTAACACAAGGTTGGATAATTCTAAGAATATCTTCCCAGTGGCATCTAATTTAGGTGGTATATATATATATATTAAAATATTCAACTTAACCATCAGTTCAATGGTTTGTTCAAATTCTATGAATATAATCAATCAATGCTTAAAAAGTTTTGAAACTGATCCTAATTCAAGAACTACAAGACGAGGGAAGGGCACGTACCAGTCAGTTCCTGATGCTTACTTCACATAAAAAGGGCAAAATAGCACTTTGCAATTTGGCCTACCATTTTTATGGTATTGGTATTGGTATTGGTGGCCCTTCCTTTTTATCTTCTTCCTCTACCATCATAAAACAATGCCAATGCCCAACTTCCAAAATTAAAATAGACTCCCTTTGATACACAAAATGAAACCCATCATTTTTGTTTATTTCAAAAGATTACTCCCTTTTCATTTCTATCAATAGCAGTACCTACGTTCAGGTTTCTTTAATAACATAACTAGGAAAGACAATTTTAAAAGTAGGTTAAATTGTTTTGAAATCCTCAACAAGTGGAACAACCAAAAAGGTGAATGAAGATAAGAGCTTCAAGGAGAAGATAATTTGTTGTTGCTCACTAGCTTCTTGTTTACTTCTTTTCTCTGTACCAGAAAGAAAATGACTGACTTCAACTTTAGGCAAGTAACATTTGTATTAATCACCTGTTAGTGTTACACAAAGTTATTGGTTATGGATGAGATGTCGGCTACTTTTTTTGAGGTTTCTTAACCCCCAAACGATAGTTATCTGGAACAAAGTGGCAGGCATGCCGTCTCTCATGAGCCAGTGCAGCCTTGCTCCTCAAATCTCATTATGTTGAAATTCATATGCATCAGTCATATCATATGTACACCCTCCCACTTTTCCAGGCTTCCCATCCCATGAGAGAGTCCTCAAAGAAACCACTGTGACAATGTTTTGATTTTTGCATTAATGCGGGTTTACTTCCCAAGTGAAATGCGATCAAAGAGGATCAGAGAGTTGTTTTCTAGCGAGACAATGCATGCTGAATGAGGCTGATTTCCAAACTCCATCTCGACTACAGTCCTATTCTTCCTGCCATTTTCAGAAGACACGGTTCCTTTAGGATCTCTATTGAAACAAACAGCTATACAGAAGTCAGAAAATGCCACAGAATGACAGAATCATTTCAAACCTTGACTTTCAAGAGAATGCTGCCATCAGAAACTTGCTGCCCTGGAGCCACCTGAAGTCCATGGATAAGCCCAGAGGATGGTACCTTCACAACGTGCTGGAACCAGGCAAATGAAGCATTTATTAGGACAACAAGCAAGGGGTGTGTGTGTATAAAAACAAGAGTCCCCAGCCCCAGAAAAAAAATGAAAAGAGCAGAGTTACGAAAAAAGACCTCCATTTTCATGGCCTCTAAGACTAGAACCGGCTGTCCTGCCTCCACTTTTGCACCATCTTCTACGAGGACCTTAACCACTAGTCCAGCCATGGGTGCGACCACGGATCCCTCAGCATGAGCCAAAGGTTGAGCAGAAGATGCCTGGTGATGAGATTCATCTTCATCAGACAGCTCAAGTCCAACTGTTTGTGTAAAATGGTGATGGTGTGAGCCATGCCAAATATGAATGTGCCTGGTAGGACCCTGCCAGCATAAATATGAAGAAGAGTTGTCTTATGCTCACAAAAGAGGTATTCAAAGTTGAGGAGAAAACTAGGACATTATGTTGCTTGCCCTTGGGAACCAAAACTGCAGCTCAACCGAATAATATGCAATATGTCTGACAATGACCACATTATATAGGATAAAGAAGGCAGATTTTGGTTAAGGCCAGACGGAGAGGAGTAGAGGTCCAGTTCAGCACAAAGATTATAGATGAGAAGGATGTAGGAACAATAAATCAACCGCAAAGGAGCGAGATACCTTGGAATATATTGCCAAAGTTGCTTGGACACTTAATCCATCGACTTCAATCCTAAAATCATGTTCATCTAACTGTGTGACTTTCACTTTGTTGCCAGGGTCACCATTTTCCCCAGACTGGGTACATGAGCAACTTTAGTAAGGCCCTCCAACTCATTGACAATAAGAGAGACAAAAGAGAAGATAATATTCAAAGACGACTCAAACACAAACCTGAATGACATAGCTCCCGTCTTTTTCATGAGTAATAATTAGCTTCATAGCAGCTGAGCTACTGGCATCATAATCATTCTGCCATTCAATTTCCAAATGTCGTGTAGCACAATAGTTGACCCTAAATGGGGGATCAGAATACCAAATTGATAGAGGGTTGCCAACTGTTCAATGTTGCAATCTTAGTACACTATTGACATTATGTAGCCACAGGGAACTCAAACAAATGGTAGAGGATTTAAGATTTACCCTGCTGGTTTTCCATCATCACAAAATGTTCCTTTTTGCAGAGACATGCACCCACAATTATGGCACTAAGCTTAGTCACTTCATGTTGCTCCTTTTTCATGACAGGATCACTGGAATCAATGAACAAGTCATCGTTAAAGTGCTCAATAAAATGTGTTTCCACTTCACCCTTTTCAAAAGCCCAGTGTTTTGCAAGCTGAAGGAGAAAGCTAATATTGGTTGGCACACCAGCAACCTGAATAGGTAACAAAACTAATTAAGACTTAAGCAACTGAAAATATATGAAATGTGATCAGAATCACATATTTCAAAGCCAACACTCAGCAGAACACAGTCTTTCCTTGAATTTGGTAAATAAAGAGCGGCCATCCGGGGTTCGAACCGAGGACCCATGGGTACTACCCACAAGTCCTTTCCGGTTGAGCTATTCCGGATAACCAGTAAATACAATGTCTGGAAAGCTGATACGGCTCACAATCAATCCATTATTTCTACAGGACAGCCTATCATATAGAATTATAGATTAAGAGTCGAACTGCTATCACGTCTACTTCCTTGAACCAACTAATGTGTTGTGTCAAGTCAATCCCACATAAAGTTAAACGACGCAAGTAGGGGCGGATCCACAATTTTTTTGGGGGTAGGCACAATTTTCTATGGATGAGTTTTATATTATTTTGATATAAAAAAAATTAAAAATATATATAAAGAGAATACCTTGAATCTTTAAGAAAAAATATTATTATTTAAATATAAAATACCAAATAAATTATAAGAATTTTAAAATGATGGAAAATGGATTGAGAAAAAAATAAATGAAAATATTTGTCTAGTGAGATTTGACCGGGTAGGGTTGATTGAATTCTATTTAAAATGGAGTGGGCCCAACCATTAAACCACTAAAGATACTTGTATTTTATCTTTCAATTTTTTTATATAACACATATTCTTCTTCTTCTTTGGGTCAGGGTGGGTGACGGCCTAGTATCGCCCACCCTTGGATCTGCCACTGGACACAAGAACCTTCTAAAATAACCAGCAAAGTTTTTCTATTCAACATTGCATGCCCTAAATATCTGAACAAAAAAAAAAGCCCAGTATATCCCGCTCAAAACAGAACACAGCAAAAACAGAAATAAACGCAGAGACAGTGATGGCCAAGAAAGAGCAAGAAGTAGCTATAAGCACCATGTACCAGTTTCCAAATTGAGCAAGTATTCTTTTCAGGATCTAGAAGAGACATACTTGAAATTTTGTTAGGCAATCCCTCAACTTAATTAATGCTGCAGCACGGCTTTCTCCCCAGACAATAAGCTTAGCAATCATAGGATCATAATGCATGCTAACAGTGTCCCCTTGTTCAACTCCAGTCTCAACACGAACTGCTCAAAATTGAATTACATGATGAATCACTTCTCTTGAATTATAGCACTGAAAATCATTTTTCCCTCTTTTTTATCAACGAATTGACAGCTTACCTGTCTCAGAGACGGGAACTGGGCGATAATGGTGAAGAACTCCAGTTGCTGGAAGAAAACCTTTTGGAACATTTTCAGCATATATACGCGCTTCAAAAGCATGGCCTGACATCATTTTGAGATCTTATTAGCATTGTCCAACTATCCCATCTATTTAATATCAACCTCAAACGCACAGATTAGGGATGTGGGTGAAGAAAGTAATTATGTTAAAATCCTGATATTATAAGGAAACAAACTAGCTCAATCACATTTCCACAAAAAAACAAGGGTAGACAAGGAGTTTAGGCAGTATAGTCAGAGCAAATGCTAACTCGCTAAGTACCAAGTGCTAGTAGCCTATGTTAAATAAAATAACTATCCAAGGCCCAGAAGGCAATCATTACGGGCATATTTGATTGATTATACATATCAATTAACACTTGACACGTTCTAAGGCAGAAATTTGGGGGGGGGGGGGGGGGGGGGGGGGGGGGCTATGGTAAGGGTTGTACATTTCAGCTTGGGTAGGTAATTTATCCCTCAAGGAAAAATATTCACCTGACAAGGGCACCTCTGATTGAGCAATTGGAAGAGGTTCCCCGTTTGCAACACGGATCTGCCACTCAACAAGATCCTGACCTACAACCATCTCAGTAACAGGATGCTCAACCTAAAAACAAAACCTGTTAAAAATCTAGATATACAAAAAAAAAAGGAAAAACAAAAGAAAAAAAAAAGAGGAAGTTAAAGAAACCGCCCTAAATGTGAGAAACGAAAAGCACCTGAAGGCGTGTGTTCATTTCCATAAAATAAAATTGGCCTGAAACAGTGTCCACGATGAATTCAACCGTCCCAGCGTTGTAGTAGCCAACTGCCTTTTACACATTAAACAGTATGTATTACTAAACAGAAATATAGAAGCAAGGGTTAACTGAATGATACAGTAGCCAAAATCCATTTATAATATACTCGGCAGAAAGAAAAGGGCCATTCAAAGAAACAGACATATTAAAATAACAACCAAGTTGCTTGCTGTACCTTAGCTGCAGATACCGCAGCTTGGCCCACTTGTGCACGGAAATCCTCAGTAACATGTGGCTGCATAAACAAAATTTCATCACAACTAACGTAGGTCTAGAATTAGAAATTCGAACAAAAAATACAGAAAGCAGAAATTACAGCTGGGGCTTCTTCAATTATTTTCTGATGTCTTCTCTGTAAACTGCAGTCCCTTTCATACAAATATAGTACGTTCCCATGTTTGTCCCCAAATATCTACAAAATCATGCTCCAAAAGTGTTACTGGTACATTAATGAGCATTAGAGAAAATGATAAGTGGAAAAGTAAAATGATGTCCCAAGAACAGAGAAAAATATAATAAGAGTGAAGACAAAACCATATAGTTACAGAAGCTGCAATAAATATAAATATTAGGCCCACGCTTACTCCTTTTCATAATAGAAGTCTATGACGTTCATGAATGGCCAACTGAAATTGAATACAAAATGCAAACTGTAGGAGACTGATACCTGGACTTCAATATGCCTTGGGCGTGTGATGTACTTCTCAAGTAAGATTGTATCCACTCCAAAAGAAGCAGCAGCTTCCCTTTGTGCAGCCAAAAATGAATCAACAAATTCATCTGGATTTTGTACAATCCTCATACCCTGAACAAGAATCATATTATATGCAAGAATTGTACTTGATACAAAGTGACTAAGAAATGCAGGTAAATAGCCTTTTTATCTGTTGGCCAAGAGAGCATAAATTATTCTAGAAACAATTATTTGCAGTAAAATTTGTTTAAATATTGGATAAAATGAAATAAAATTTAAGGAAAAGTAGAGTTAGTAAAGTTATACTGCACTGCAAAATATTTATTTAGAAGCTACAAGAAACCGAATAGTTGTGCAATTGTTAGAGGGTTAACCTATTTAACTATCTCATTTTAAGTTTATATGACATTCTTATGGGAGTAGTGAGCATTGATACCAAAATGATGAATGATGTACGCTGAACTGGTGGAAAAGATTATACCTTTCCTCCACCACCATGAGTTGGCTTTATTAAGACTGGATAACCAATTTTATCAGCTTCAGATTTCATTAGTTCAATATCTTGATCAAGCCCATGATAGCCTGGCACCAAAGGAACTGCAGCTTGACCCATAATCCTCTTTGAAGCACTGAAAAACAAGTAAAACATCAAGTCATATGGAATACTGAACATGGAAAAGGTAAAAAATAGTGACTAAATTGCACAGGTGGTTACACCACAATATATGAAGCCACACTCTTTTACCTTTTATCCCCCATATCTCGTATTGCAGATGCTGGAGGTCCAATAAATGAGAGTCCCTCGTTCTCACAAAGTTGAGCAAACTCAGCGTTTTCTGACAAAAATCCATATCCAGGGTGGACAGCCTAGGCATCAATGTCCAAAAGAAGTAACTAAGTCACTGGCATGCACTTGAGTTCATGGTGAAAACTCACACAAAAACTTGAATCATCTAAGTTAATATGCCCTTTCCTGTTAAATACATAATTCAATAAATCTTTACACTTAACTAACTAGTGAGGCAAATGTGCAGACGGTCTAAAACAGCATTTACATAACAAATTCAGTAGCTCTCTTCCAGTAAAAACACATGCATCTTCTGCTTTCAGGTTTCAGGTGGACAACCCTCCATCAAACAACCATCGCAATAATATCGTCTAATACTTCAATGAGCTTTAACATGTCTTAACGTGCTGAGAGTATCTGATTAATCTAAACCTAATAGCTCCAGCAGTGTAGAATTCGAGCTTTGATATCTCATAAAATGCAACCACAATATCCGGTCGGAGTTTTTTTTTAACAATCAACGAAAAAGGCATTGAAGAAAGGAAAAAGTAGAAATGAATCACCTGGGCGCCAGCACGTCTAGCAGCGTCAACGATGGAACTGGCATTAAGGTAGCTCAATTTGGCCGGCGGGGGACCGATACGAATGGCCTCATCGGCGAACTTGACATGAAGACTGTCCCTGTCGGCGTCACTGTAGACAGCGACGGTGCGAATCCCTAATCGCTTGGCGGTTCTCATGATCCGGCAGGCAATTTCGCCTCTGTTGGCGATCAGAATCTTGTCAATCGGCGGGGAGGGGGAGGCGGAGAATGGCATAAAGAGGGAGAAGCGCGAGAGGATTCGGTGGGTGGACTTCCGGCGGAGGAGACACGCAATGGGTGCCATGGGGAGAGCAAGATTGGAGGATACGAGCGATTAGAGTTAATTGGAGCTGAAAGTGAGGAAGAAGAAGAGGGAAAATGGGATAAGAATGACAGAGTTGGTACACATGGGCTTGTTTCAGGCGATTCACCGTCACTTTCAACTTCAATCATCAGGATCACAACGATGACCCGGACCTTCAATCCAACCACATTTATCTTATTATTTTTATACACGCGAAAAAAAAATTTTGATTATAATAATTCATTTAAATGATCTTTTTTCTAACGTGTATACACTCCTTCCAAAATGTGAAAACCCTGAGTCAACAAATAATTATAGACCAATCAGTCTTGTTTAATAATTATAGACCAATTATGTTTCATTGAAAAAATAATAAGCTCTCTTTTAAGAGCTAATCCTAAAAACCAAAAACCCCATCCTATGTGGCTTTGCCAAGTCTGCCGCCACCATCAACCTCCACCTCCGACCATATATGGCACTCTAGCTTAAAACACTCTATATCTAGGGAGTTTTAACACCTCATTCGAGAGTCCCAAATCTCCCCCAAGAGCCCAAACCCATCGGCCATCATGTTTTTATTGTAAAATAAAATAAAATAATACGGAGTAGGAAATTGGTTAAACACTGTACGTTAGGGGTGGAATTGGTACATTATCAATTCATTTTTCCGTTTACCATGTACCAACCAATTTGAATTGGTAATCGTAAAACCCCTACCATTACCAACCACCGAAGGGGTTGTACCAACTTAATTGGTTACCAATTAAGTTGGTTGGTACGTGTTGGTAATGGTAATTTACCAACTTTCGAGTGTTGAAAAAAAACATGCAAATATAATACAACTTAATTAAAACGTATAAATTATTCCAATGTTTAGGTTTTCGTCCGAACCGACTATATTTGAGGACGAAAGCAACATAAAACTTTAAAGCTATTACAAAGTGTTTAAACACTAAAGCAAAAGCAACATAGTAGTATGAATGTATTATTCCGACTAACGGTATAGGTTTTCGTTTTAATCGAGGTCGAGTTAGTATTTCTCCCTTGATTAAAAACATTTTCTGAGGAAAAAAAAGTTAAAAAAAAATAAAAACAAAAGTTAAAAACTTAAAACAATTACAAAATAAATTAAAAAAATAAAAATAAAACTAGATATATATAATTGGTTTGGTAGGAATTGGTTGGTATTACCGTACCAACCAATTTAAAATTGGTTGGTAATGGTAATACCAACTTTTCCATTCTCGTTACCGTTACCGTACCAAGTTTTGGAACTTGGTTCGGTATACCGAACCAATTATATTGGTAACCGATATAATTGGTTACCAATTATGTTGGTTCGGTTGATGCATGTTGGTTCGGTTTTCATGGTAATTTAATTTTACCCAGCCCTACTGTACGTAGTCTATAATAAATGATGGTTTTCTCGGCGTGCCTGACTACCCCTGGTTTTCACCGACTGGCTTTCTCGACGTGCCTGACTACCCCTGGTTTTCACCGACTCTAGCTGCAACCTTGGTAGAGCCGACCATCTTGGCCGAATTCTGTCTCGTTGACGGTCGATTGACTCGATTCGGCCTTCCTTGCGCTTGCGCTAACCATCCATGCCGAAGTTTTCCCTGTCGGTGGTCGATTTGGCCTTCCTTGGGCTCCAAGGTTCGGATTTCCGGAGTGCTTTTGTGTGCCTGACATCTCTTGTCGTGTAAGGTTTTTTGTTCATCCTTGCACGCCGAGAACGTGATTTACCAAAATAATAATTAAAAAAAAAACAAAAAAAAAAAACGGAGTCATTAAGCTTCATCCACAATCACAACTCCAAGTTCACCAAGTTGGGCCCAAGTTCTTCTTTATTCATTTGTTTTGGGCCCATTCCGGCCCAACATCATTTTTAATCTTCATCAAAACCGAATTATGTTAATTTATAATCCTTTGATATAATAAATCTATTTATTAACCTTCTCAGAGATTTGCCCTGACTTTTTCTAGAGTTTATGTTTGCTTATTGCTAGCGGTGGTATCTTATTGAGCTTTGTGGTCTTTCTTCTGCAACCGCGCGAGAGGTCGTGAACGTGATCGAGATCTGATGGCTCGTTATCGACCGAGTCCAAATCTGAGGTCTCCACTTTTGTTCCCCAGGGTGCCCCTGCGTTGCCTCTACCAACCGTCAAGAGTGTTGACGCACATTGTCCCGGTTCCAACACCGTTCGCCTTCGTTAGTTCTGGGCTTCTTTCTCTAGTTTGTTTGTGGTGCTCGGTCTCTGTTGTTTGGTCTTGTATTTTTCGTTTCTTTTAATTACGGTTTGTCTGTAGCCGATCTTTCGACCGCTCGATTCACTGAACATGTCTGATAGTCGAATTCTTTCCGGTTCAAAAAAAATAAAAATGATGGTTTGACTTTGACCTAGCTAGCCACTAGATTTGAACTTAAATATATGGAGTATTTAGCGCCACAATCATTTTATAATTAGTTGCAAATTGTACGCAGGGTTTGTTAATGTTGGTCAAGAAATTCCAATCTTATACTTCCTCTGTCTCAAATTATTTGTCTTTTACGCACGCTTTCAAACTATATAAAAAATCCATTTTTTAAAATAATTCTATACTTTTAGTAATATGTAGGATATTATTTAAAAATATTTAATAAAATGTTGATATTTTATATAGTTTTTAACTTTTTAAGAAAACTTACATGAATAGTAAAAGACACCTATTGTGGAACGGATGGAGCTAGTATTAATTATCACATGATCTGGAATGGATACAAGTAAACCTAGCTACCTATAGCTTCCAATCGTAAGTCCTACTCCCAACTAACACTCGTTGGATAGTCTCATTGAATATTTGAATTGGTAGTTGGCATATATGTAGGAGAGTGATACACATACACTAGGTGTATGTTGTCTATTTTACACCACCAATAGAAAACTGACATGTGCTTTTTTAAAATATTATTTAAAATTAAAAATGGTTAGTGGTGGAATTAAAAGATATTTTTAGGGGGGGGGGAAAGTAACTCAATTACGTATTTGTAATAAATATTTTTAATTTATATATATTTATTTATTAACTACTACTGTGAATTATTATTATAATTATTACAATTTTATTCACGGCCCTTTTCTTCTCTTTTATTTTTTTTTTGTTCTGCTCTATTTTGCAACTTCAATTAATTATCAAATCGAACTTCATAAAATTAACAAAACATTGCATAATTGAATCAAAAAAATAAGTTCAACTACACCGTCATTAATTTGTAGAGTACGTTATTGTATAAAATATCTTACCCTCGTTCTGTAATTACAAGCTATAACTTATACATATTTTTGCATGTATACATACATATAAATTTTTTTAGAATAATAAAAGAAGCAAGATAGATAAACACTTTTTTTTTCCAATTCATACAGACAACTCTTGATCTATTAGAGTGACAAAAACAAATATAACTTGCATTCTTTTATACTTACGTACTATGTATAATAATATATTTTGTGCCAATTGTAAAATTAAAGTGACTGAAACCAATAACGGTATTTCTATCATATGACTTAAGGGCATAGGATTAATTAAGAAAGATACCCCACTAAAAATAAGCGACCCTAAAAATTTAATTTAAAATTTGGCTAATGTATTTTAATTAAGGATATTTTTTTTTCTAAAACGGGAATCTTAGAAAAACCGAACAAATTAAGGTACATAAAGCTTGAGCTTTGTTTTCCTTCATTTTATAAAAATCTGTCTGATTGACAAAATTATATGGCTTGCACCGTGCAAGTCATATTAAAAAATTATCTCGCAAAATTAGTAATAAGTATGAAATTATTTTTAAAAAATTATTAAAAAGTTAATAATTTATATAGTTTCTAACACCTAAGAAACGTGCATAGATAGTAAATCCTCAAGTTTTAATTAACGGATGGAGTAATTGTTAAAATATATATTGTATTTCGTTAAAAGGTTTGCTAAAAGCACAATTAAGGTAAAAGATATAAATAGTTTTTTGTTCAAAGAAATATAATTAGTTAAATTAAGAATTAGTATACTATGCTATGTTTCTTAAGAAAAAAAATGAAATTAAAAATATAGTGAAGTCAGTAATATAGGAATAATAACAGTTAGATTAAGAAAAATTAATTGTCACCCTTAATTATTAAAGAGAAAGAGAGGTTTTTTTTTTTAAAAAAAAGCAAAAAGAGAGATCAGTTAATTAAAATTAAGTGGCATGTTGCTTCGGAAAAAAAAAAAAGTGGCATGTGGCAGCATCTTATTGGTAGTGTATGTTACAAATTCTACACCGAGTGTAGGTGTAGTTTTGTCCAGGAGGGTGATACACATACACTGGGTGTATGTTTTAAAGTATACACTACGAATTAGAGGGTGACATGTGTACAATTGTTTTTTAAAAAATAACCACCCAATTTTATTTAAATTGAAAAAAATAAATCTTAAAATTAAATAACTTCCAATAAAAAATAATTTTGAATAACTACCCACTACTTTCTAAATAACAAAAATTAAATCCTATTGAGTATAAAATAATTATTTTTAGCATGCATTCATAATCGACGACTTTTTCAAATGTTAAAACATATATATTTCATAGTTTATATACGGTATTATATATTTGAAAATAATTTGATGATTTTTTTAAAACAATATAGTGAAATAATTTTTCGTAAGAAATAATATATTAACTCCTACATACATAAATAACAAAAATTTCTAACATTCGGTTCATATTATAGTTTAAACTTAGCCAGTTCATACTATTGTCTTAGTTAATTAGGTTGATTTCTACATATAATTTATAATCGTTTAGTTTGGAAAACACTACAACCTAAAATAATTAATTTATATTTTACTCGATCTAGAATTGATACATTTATTTATTCATAAAATACATCACGTATTATTTATATTAAAAATTGCCTTAGTTATAAAATATTGATAAATTTACTAATGTAAATAATAACGATTTAAAATGTTAAATAAAAACAACTAATCTTATTTCTAAAATTTATAATATAGAAAGACATGAAAAATATTTTAGTAATGGAATGGTTTGCAGCCAAAAATCAAAATCAAAATCTGCAAATTTACTTGCAAGTTGCAACGGTTGCAAATTCAAAATTTGGAAGTTTTTTAATTTAGTTTACATTTTTTTGGCAGAAAATTTCGTTTACATTTTTATTTTTTTAATTATTAATTAATTTCTTTTTTTCTTTAAAAGGACAAGTGGCAATAATCTATTGGTGGTGTAGAATTTTAATCCCACACTTGGTGTATGTGTAGAGTTGTCCATATATGTAGCTTAGTTATCCAACGATCGTTATGATCAACTGTTCAACTAACTGCAAGGGTATAAGGGAAGCAATGTAGAAGTAGTAAAACTACCATAGTATATATAGCTAGATACGATTAAACAGGTGCAAATAAAACAAAATCATAAATCACTTACGCACCCTAATTAAGTATATATGCATTGTCGTAATCATTGAGTAATTCCTTGAAATTTAAATAAATATGATAGCTAGCATAATGCAGGCAGCAAATTTGTTCGCTTTGGCAGTAAAAATAAAAAATTAATATTAATATTAATTTGAACGTACGTACATCAGATTAAAAACTGATATACCTATATAAGGAAATTAGTTGATGTGAAATAATATATAAGAAAATTGATTGATATGTGAATACACATATCACCACCATCCATAATGGTTTTAGTTAAAATGTGCATCTTTACACAAGATGTTTAAAAATACACATTACTTTTTAGTAATTTGCTATATTGGTGAAATGTGTATTTTTTTTACATATCATTTAAATATAATTCATTAAACAAAAGGGCACGGCCTACCCTGAAATTTTTGGGGCTCGAGGCGATATAAAAAAAATTGATCAATAAATATATTCATAATTTTTTTATAAAAAAATTATCAAACAATGCAATTTTTTTTAGTTATTTAACTATTATAAATTTCAGTTTTTCTTTTTATCACTAAAAGGAAAATTTATATGGGCTTTCAGTAGTATAAAATCTCTCGTTATAATACAACAAAATACTACGATTTTTAGATTTACCAACATACTTATTTATTTTTTATTATATTTCCTTACACGTCCTATTAAAAAAACATGAATTTTTTTAGTGAGAAATAAAAGTAAAAAAATATTTTTTAATATTCTATTTTTTTCCATTAATGTAAAACAGTATGGTTAAACACTTTAAAACATATTATTACTTTGCAAATTTATCCAAATAAAATATTATAATCACTTAAATAAATTTATTAAAATACCATAAGTTGTTGCTTAAAAACTACCCGTTTTTGCATTTATAACAAAAATTGAAAGACGGAGAGTCGGAGACCTTCTTACAGTACTCTTTATCGTTGACTCGAAATATTTAAAGGCGCATCACAAATGAGTTTTTTTTACGTATAAAGTTTTTGTAAATATTTTATTACGTGTAAATATAATAATACATAATACCTTAATTATATATATAACATAATTTTTTTTCCCGTGCCCTAGGCGGCGGCCTCTTAGACCTACCCCTAGGACTGACCCTGTAAAAGGGATATAAAATCATAAAAAACAAATCAATGAAATTATCTTGTTTTTTATAAAAGTTTATACATATGAGGAAGATGGTGCGTTCAAATTTACACATCACATAAATATGTACATTTTGCATACACTTAAGATAACCAATGAAGCTCAAAAAATATTTAAAAAATACATAATTATACATTTACACATAACAATGGTCTGAATGAACGAAACGCGCCATATATGAATCACGAGTGTATGTGTATGCTTCCAATTCCAAGTGAGGTATGAAATTTAAATGATTTGAAAAATTGTCAACGGCCGACACGTACTTGATAACATCACATGCATGAATTAGTCTTAATTAAGTATATATGCATTGATTAGTGGCTAGTAGATGACCTTTCGGCCTTGAATGAGTGGTTCATGATGATTCTTAGGCCAGGCTTAATTAGGTGGCTTTGCAACCATTGTGACAAAAGATATGAATATTTAAATAAATAAGATTGGCACATACTACGGAGTATAAACCTATTTAGATTTATAATAAATCATTAAGGGCTTGTTTGTTTAAATAACTAGTTAGGGAATGAAAAGGTAAGTTATTAAATTTTAGACATAAAATGTATATGATCATTATTTTTTGTGAACATGGAGGAGAGGATGAAGGGGATTATTAGCCCATTCTAGAGGTATTAGTTACCCTCATTCAAATTAAAGAAAAAGAAGGTGAATGATTAGAATAGTGATCAATGTATCTTAACTTAAATATAAACTATATTTATAAGGATAATCATTACTTTTTCCTACAAAAAAACAAACGGGGCAAAAGATAAATGAGAGTTAGAGATGAACAGCGATGTCCACCAAAAAAGAGACGAATGGATGATTGGGGCGGCCTGGTGTTTTAGTCTTTATATATACTATATAGAGAGAGCACCGTCCATGAATCAGGAATGACGAATGATGAATCATCCTTGTTTGTTTTGTTTCTCTCCTCCATCTCCAACTAACCAAACTTGTCCCATCGCCCATTTCTTTCTTTCTTTCTGATATTCAATTATCAGCCCCACACCTCAAGTCTTCAATTCATTATTACATTTATATTGTTGGCATTCTGTCTTATATATATATATATTCATTCTTTGTTAATCCATAAGTTATTACTACTATATTATTCTCTCCACCCTAATTAACTTTCCTAATGTTAATTTGTCCCTTTAATTTTCTCTCTATTTTTTACCCAGTATAATTTATTTTTCCGGCACTTAACGAATTGTTCACCAACATCTAAGAATAACAATGTACAAAAAAGTTTGTAATTTATCCATGCGTATTTTATGTGTGAAAACGGGTTTTGAACTAACAAGCACAATCAAATCTTATTCATTCCATTATTTTAAATAATAATAATAATAATAATAATTGAATAACTTGTTCATGTGCGTACGTATAAAGTATTTGTTTGATTTTTCAGAGGGCTTTCTTAGGCAGTCAGTCCAAAGGCTTACGCCTTGAGCAAACAACAACTACTACTACTGTACTCGAAAGCAAAGAATCAAAAAGCAAAAGCTGAATAATAAATTAATAATAATATAACAAAGAGAAACACTGTTAGCAAAGGACAGAGGAGAGACTCCGAGATCCGCAAGCGATGGGGTGAGACTCCGAACAACTGCACACATGGTTTGTCTTGTGTGATCCGCAGCGCAAACTTCGATTTCGCCTGTTTTTTCCTCCTTTTTTTAGGGTGAGTTTCTTGTTTCGCCATTTTTTCCTACGATTTCTTCATAATTTGTTGCTTCAAACTCTTTTCCGAGCTCCCTTTTTTTCCTGTGCCTTGATGTCCGATTTGTTTTTGAGAAATCGTGATCAAGTTGGAAATTGCGGCGTTTTGGTTTGTGAATTGATTTCAATTTGTGTTTTTGACGTTTTTTGGAAGTAACGTAGATCCTCCTCTTCAGGAAGTAACGTAGATCGTTTTGATAGCAGATTTCAGCAGTTTTGATTTGCTGAGTTGTCTGTCTGGCTAAGGAGTAAAGCCTAATGGATCTTACCCTATAAATCACATGTTATACTGTATACATGTGTTTTCTCGCTTCCTTTTTTAATTTGCCTTCCGAAAAATATTTTTCAACATGAAATTCTAATTCTCTTCCTATGCAGGCTTTGATCTGGAAGTTTAGGTGCTTCGTTGTTTGCTTCTACCGGTAGTTTCAACATTAAGCAATTTGATTGCTTATTATTCGCAATTGATGGTCCTTTGGCAGCTGCACCGTACCATTTAGGTATGAGCGTTGATCAGCTGTGAGGGTTTGGGTTTCAACCCAGCCGGTGTGCACTTGATCTCAAAATTGTGTTAACTGCGAAGCAGCTTGGGGATAATTTTGGTTGCAAACATACAAGGCAACCATGTCGAGATCGGAATCGAAACACATGTATTCGTGGTGGTGGGTTAGTCACATAAGCCCCAAGAATTCGAAATGGTTGCAGGAGAATCTTACAGGTATTTGTTACAGTATTATTATGCTTTCTCTCGTCTGGTTTATCAAAGATGGTTTCTTAAAAATCGTATTGCCACTCAAGCCAATTACATAATTGATGTCATCTCAGTTTGCTTTGTCCCAAGTATGGCATCTGGCAACCACGTATTTCCATCTGCAAGATGAGATTGTGTTCAGTTAGAGCCTTATTTTGCAGTGCTTATACTCATTCCTTGAGATGCTATCAAATTATAAGTATTGCTCAATAGCTTCTTCATTGTGTAAATGTTCGTCTTGCTATCCTTCTGGGCGGAAGCTTTCCTGGCTGTTTAACATGTTTTTGCGTGATGCTTATCCTTTTCATAACCTCATAGGTAGCCAAAGGAGATTTTTCTGCATTGCAAAAGAAATAGCCATCTTCTTTTGATTCACTTTTGAGTGCTTTCTTTCTGCAGATATGGACAGCAAGGTCAAGGTGATGATCAAACTTCTTGAAGTGGAAGAAGATTCTTTTGCAAGAAGGGCTGAGATGTATTACAAGAAACGCCCTGAACTTATGAAATTAGTTGAAGAGTTTTACCGAGCATATCGTGCCTTGGCTGAGAGATATGATCATGCAACTGGAGTAATACGACAGGCTCATAAGACAATGGCTGAAGCATTTCCAAATCAAGTCCCTTACTTAGATTCTGATGATACTGATTCTGATCCGCGTACACCAGAGCTGATGTCCTATGACCCTGATGAGTTGCAGAAGGGCGCTCTTGGACTGTCTCCTTCAGATTTAGAAAGAAAAGGTCCGCTGTTTGTGTCCAGGGAATCACCGTTTTCCAAGTTCTCCGAGGGGAGGGCCAGAAGAGGATTGAACTTTAACGATGCTGATAGGAAAGGTTTACAGCCACAGAAGAATGAGATACACCCTCTAGAGGCTCAAGGTCTTTGTGAGTCTGATTTTCAGACGCTGAAAGAAGCCCTTGCTAAGCTTGAAGCTGAGAAGGAAGCAGGGTTGCTCCAGTATCAACAAAGTTTGCAGAGATTGTCAAACCTAGAGGCTGAAGTAGTGCGTGCACAAGAGGATTCAAGGGGATTCCATGAACGAGCAAGCAACGCTGAGGCTGAGATCCAAAGTCTGAGGGGGTCTCTTGCCAAACTAGAAGGAGAAAAAGAAGACAGTCTTCGTCAATACCAGCAATGTCTTGATAGGATATCCAGCTTGGAGAGTAATGCTTCTCGTGTCCAGGAGGATGCTGAAAGACTTGACAAACGGGCTTGCGAAGCTGAAGAGGAGGCCCAAGTCTTAAAGGAAGAGGTTGCTCAACTGAACGCTGAAAAGGAAGCCGGTCTTGCTAAATATGTGGAAGCACTAGAGAAAATTGCGAATTTGGAGAACAAACTGTTGCTAGCAGAAGACAAAGCTAGTGTGAGCATTGAGAGAGCTGACATTGCTGAAAAGGAAGCTGCAGCTTTGAAAGAAGCTCTAGCTAGAATAACTGAAGAAAAAGAAGCTGCTGCTCTTCAGTACCAGCAGTGTCTTGACAAGATAGAAACACTGGAGGGTGAAATTGCTCTTTCCCGTCAAGAGGCTGCTAGGCTCAAGGGTGAGATGGATCAGGGAACTGCAAAGTTGAAGGGTGTTGAAGAACAATGTCTTTTGTTGGAGAGATCAAACCAATCTATGCAGACTGAGCTTGACTCTGTTTTGATTAAGATGGGAATCCAGAACCAAGAACTTTCTGAAAAGCAGAAGGAACTGGGAAGGCTGTGGACATGTATCCAAGAAGAGCGTGTGCGGTTTGTGGAAGCTGAAACCGCTTTGAGGACACTGCAGGGCTTGCATTCTAAAACCGAGGAAGAACTACGATCTGTTACTGCAGACCTTCAGAAAAGGGTGCAACTTTTGAAGGATATGGAAATTCACAATCGGAACTTACAAGGTGAAGTCCAGAATATTAGAGATGAGAACACGAGCTTGAATGAGATCAGTTTATCTTCTGCGGTCTCAATAAAGAACATGCAGGATGATATCTTAAACCTGAAGGAGGGGAAGGACAAGCTTCAAGAGGACTTGGAACTCCGGTTGGATCAAAGAAACGCTCTTCAACAGGAAATCTACTGTCTGAAAGAAGAGTTAAACGACTTAAACAAGAAACACCAAGCTGTGTTGGAACAGGTGGAGTCTGTGGGCCTTCAACCAGAGTGTTTTGGATCATCATTTAAAGATTTGCAGGATGAGAACTCAAAGCTAAAGCAAAACTGCCAGAGTAGAGAAGCTGAGATATCTGTCCTTTTTGAGAAGTTGAGTGTGATGGAAAAACTTGTTGAAAAGAAAGCCCTTTTGGAGCATTCTCTCTCAGAAATAAGTGCTGAGTTGGAGGATGCAAGAGAGAAGGTTAAGGCATTGGAGGAGTCATGTCAGCTGCTCATGAACGAGAAGTCCACAGTTCTTGCTGAGAAGGCCACTCTGATATCTCAGTTAGCCATAACAACCGAGAATTTGGAGACACTCTCACAAAGGAATACACTCTTGGAGAACTCCCTTTTTGATGCTAATGCTGAGCTTGAAGCATTAAGGACAAGATCAAAGGACCTCGAAGAATCATGCCAATCGCTTAGTGATGAGAAGTCTGTATTGGCGAGCGAGAGGCGAGCTTTAGAGCTTAAGCTGGAAACTGCTCATCAGGCACTGAAAGAGCTGGGGAAAAAACATGCAGACTTGGAGCAATCTTACCGTGGAATGGAAGAAGAACGAGAATCCACGCTCCAATTAGTAGAGGATCTGCGTACCTCATTGGCTACTGAAAGGCAAGAGCGTGATGGCTCTACTCAGTTGAGCCGTATGCAAATGTCTAAGATGGAGAGCAGGATTGTTGTGCTACAGGAGTTGCATGAACAAACAAGGGACCAATTGGGAGAAGAACTAGAGAAAGCTGTAAATGCTCAGTTTGACATCTTTATCTTTCAGAACAGTTTACAAGATCTGAAAGAAACAAATACGTGTTTGCTGAAAAAGTGTCAGAAGCTGTTAGAAGCATCCATGCTATCAGAGAAACTCATCTCTGAATTGGAGTACGAGAATACTGAACAGCAAGAGGAAGTGAGTTTTCTGTCTGATCAAATCAAGAGACTGAGAATGGGGATGCTCCAGTTGCTCAAAGTGCTAGAAGTTGATTTGGATTATGTGTACACGGATAATTTAGATGAAGACCAAATGGTTCTGCATCACATACTTATCAAACTTGATGACACAAGAAGCTCCCTCTGCAGAGCCTGGGATGAGAATCAGAAGCTTGTTATTGAGAAGTCAGTTCTCATGACATTGCTTGGGGAACTTAAACAGGAGGTGGCAGATTTAAAGGCTTTGATTGACACTCTCCAACAGGAATTCAGGATCAGGAATGATCAACTGTCATCTTTACAGAGTGACATGCTGAAGCTTCTTCAAAACAATGAAGAATTGCTTCTGAGGGTTAGAGAGGGAAATCACAAGGAAGACCTACTTGCTTCTGAAATGGAAAATCTCAGAGCAAAGCTTCAGGAGATGCAAGGTGTTTGCCAGGATCTACAGAAGGAAAATTGCAGAATTCTCGAGGAGAATAGATCTTTAACTAAGGCACTTAAAGATTTGGATGACGAGAAGCAAAGCATAGAACACGATAACTCTTGCCTAGTCATTGAAGCAGTTACTCTTGATACTCTCTCTTTGCTTTATAAGAACACCATTCAGGAGAGGTCCGAGTTGATAAATCATTTAACTGATGACATAGACAAGCTGTATGGAGACAACATTGCTCTCGAGGACAAGATGAGAAATATGGAGGCTATGATGGGGGAATATCAGATGGAGAGTATGAGCCTGAAAGCCTCTTTTGAGAAATATGAATGCGAACTGAATGAAGTTAAAACAACAAGCAGTGAATTGGAGTATGAGATTGCAAATGGGAAGACTATATTATCCCAGAAAGTAGCGGAGCTTTTGGAAGTAGAAGCTGTAAAGGATAATCAACAGAAGCAGATCCATCAACTGTCAGAGAAATACGATGAACAACTCAAAGAGAGTGAATGCCTTAGAGAATCCATGCAAATTCTCGATGCTGAAATATGCAGAATGCATGAGAAAGATGAAGAAGCTAACAAAATGTTGGAAGTGTTGCGTTCAGAACTGCAAAAGGGAAAAGATGAAGCTGAACTGTGGGAAACCGTTGCTGGGACATTTTTTATTGAGCAGCAATCATCATCTGTACGTGAAGCATTATACAAAGAGAAGTTTTCTGAACTTACCAAAGAATACGAGTGCCTTGAAGATAAAGCCAATGCTAACCATTTGGAGGCTGTGCAACTAAGAGAAAGAGTTGGGTCATTGGAAGGTGAAAATAGTGAAATAAAAGCTCAATGGGCTAGATACGTCCCAGCCATGGCATCTCTGAGGGAGTCAGTTGCATCTCTTGAAAAGCACGCTATTTACACTGAAGATGATGACAGTGGTGATCAGGTATTTTTTTTTTCCATTTCTCAATAGAATTATTTGAATTTTTTAGTTGCTAGCTTATGGCAGTGGCACGAGTGATTTATGCCCACATTTGCTGAATTTTAAGTGTGTCAATCTTTGTCTGGTATTTTGATTCCTTGCATTCACAAAATATGTTTTGGATATTTGATCTCTTATCTTACCAATGTGTCTTCACAGGATGCTTCCAGCTCAAACATATTGAGCAATGGAGAAGTTGTCACAGCTACAATGTCAGATGGATTTTCCGACTTGCAGGATATATCAGGGAGGCTCAAAGCTATTGAAAACAAGGTGGTAGAATCAAAGAAGCTTGCTGAAGAGAGGAGTCTCAGAGCACTAAAATCTCAAAACAGCAGGTCACGCCGTGGAAGTGGCAGATCCAGTAGGCGCTTCTCTTCTGAAATCGTGGAAGAACATTCTCGGGACGAGCATCAACAAAATGGTATCAAGCATATGAAGAAGACGTCTGATCCTCGTGAAGCTGAAGGTGAGCTTGTCATGAAGGATATCATGCTTGATCAGACATTGGAGCCCTCATCGCATAGAAAGAACAAAAAAGGTGGTTATAGCAACAGTGGGAGCAGTGATCAGACTCTAGAGCTATGGGATACAATCGACCAGTCAGGAAGCATTGATCTGACGGTTGGTAGGACCTATAAAGAAGCTCCAGTTCCTCCCAAGAGCTACTATCACCATCAAGATGCTGTGAAAGAGCGTAATAAGAGTGGACACTACTCTTCCGAATCGCTGGTTGAGAAGGAGCTGAGGGTTGACAGCCTGGAGATATCCAAGAGATTCTCAGGATCCGGTGAGGTGGAAAGCAACAAGAAGATTCTAGATAGGCTCTCTTCCGACGTTCAGAAGCTGACCAACCTCCAAATAACTGTTCAAGATCTGAAACAGAAAGTGGTGATAACCGAGAACTCAAACCCAACCAAAGTGAAGAGCACCGATTACGCGGGTGTAAAGGAGCAGCTTGAGGAAGCTGATAGGGCCATTGTGAAGCTTCTAGAAGTAAACGGTAAGTTGGTGAAGAACGTCGAAGATTGCTCCAATGGTTCTTCTATGGGGCCCACATCATCATCATCATCCATTGGGGGCTCCTCGGAGATTGGAGGGAGCGGGAGGAGGAGGAAAGTCTCCGAACAGGCTAGGAGATGCTCCGAGAAGATAGGGAGGTTGCAGCTGGAGGTGCAGAAGCTGCAGTTCCTTCTAGTGAAGCTTGATGGTAGCAAGTCGAAGGGGAGAGCAAGCGGGACCCAGATGGTAGAGTATGACAGGAAGGTGGTCCTTCGAGACTACCTGTATGGTGGGGCCCGCACACCTAGGAGGCGAAAGAAGGCTCATTTTTGTGGTTGTGTGCGGCCTTCCACCAGTGAAGATTGAGGTAAGCTTTGGATATTTGTTTTAGCGGGGAATCAGGAACGAACTCAAAACTGAAAGAGCAAGTTTGTTTGTGACTATATTGTACATTTTAGGAACATGTTTTCAAAAAGTTGATTGAATCTGGCTGTGGTGTAGGTCTTTGTTCTTAATTATGTTGTAGTCTTGAGAAGGTTAATAAGGTCCTGATAATCTATATGGATATCCCAACCTGCTAAATATAGAGCTTTGTATCAGAAAATGTCAGCTTCATTTTGTGTGTGTCATGTGTGCCCCTTGCAACTTACATTTGCTGCTGTTAAAATCTATTTTTACCATCTGAATCAAAGGTTTGAATACTCTGATGGAGGCAAGGCCAAACCGGATTCAACAAACAGAAAAACAAGTTGAAAAAAATGGAAATCATCCAATCCAAAAGGTACAGAAAATAAAATTCTTCCTAATACAACCAAAATAGCTTGGCAAAATTCTTCACACACTGACTTCCGAAAAATGGATCTTTGTATGTTACAGATGAGACGGTGGATATATTGATAGGGGGCGATAACATTTCACATTTAGATAGCAAAATGGAGGATCAGGAACTAGCTACTTACTTTTACAGTTTACTAGAGTAGGAGTGTAGGAGGCATATATATATATTTGGCATTTACATATATATATATATAGGTTGCATTACAAGGATATCAAAACCAATGGACTTCACCTCTTGAAAGTTGAAACGTACAGTAGTGCTATTTTTTCATTTTTGGCTTTCCATTTCTACAAGCTAGCATTAATACACTGAGAGATGGATGGAGAGTGAACTAGCCTCCGATCCATTTATGTTTGCATTAAGGTCTCAACCTGAATGGAAGGAATCTTAGCTAAACCGAATTATCAACTGCAGGTAGCATGGTTTTGGGCGTGTTGTAGATCATCAAGTTGCAGCATTCTCCGACGGCTTCTCCTACCGTCAGGTAAATCCACTCCTGTCCCAGCGAGTCGATGAATCTTGACCTATCCAGCTTCTTCATCACCTCACCTCCTGGGTTAGCCAACACCAGCTGCGCGCATACATGAATCCCATCATCAATTCAACGTACGTACTGAATCAGACTATCTAGCTATTTTAATTTGATCCAGAAACCATAACAGAACTATATATCCTAATATATAATTAGTTAATTAAACTATAGTATATGTTGGGTACGCACCTTAATCCCTCTCCTGTCAATGATCTTCTTCACTTCTTCAAGCATGCTTATTCCACTTGTGTCAATGCAACCAACAGCTGTACGTTCGTAAGAGCCAATTCAACCCAAAATATATAGTATATTGTTTCAGTTTCAGGTGCTCGATCTTAGACCATTTAGATCCATATATATATGATATGATGTATTAATTAATAATTAGATGAATTTTTGGGTTAGAATTAGCTTAGATTACCTCCCATATTTAGTATTAGAAACTGCAATGTGGCTTCCCCTGAAGACTTCAACTTGTCTTCCTCGTCATCAATCCACCTTGCAATCCTGCAAACCAAAAGATCCATATATAAATTCGATGATCGATCAGTTGAGAAATTTAATTAATTGTAATTTAGACGACCCAAATTGCTTAGCTAGATAGATGGCAGAAATATATAGTATGCGTACCTCTCCCTTAGATAGGCAGCATTGGTGAAGTAGATGGGAGCAGCGATGTCGAGAATGAGCAGGCCGGGTATGCGCCGAGCCGATGGGTACTGATCGACACTTCGATAGCACTTGGAATCCGGTATGTTTCCTAGAAGGGAAGTCTTGGGCCTGGCTATGAACAGAAGAACCCTCAATAGCGACAGAGTCACCTGCAAAAGCAATGCAAGTGCATTAATCCTTGAATTCAATTCCTTTATTGACAAATTAAATGAAATGACTCCATATATATATATATATATATATATATATATATATATATATATATATATGAGAATGAGAATGAGAATATGGATTATATATACGGAGGAACGTACGGCAATGATGAGGCCAATCTCGATGTTGCCAAAAACGACGCCAAAGTAAGCGCTGATGCAGACGAGGAAGTCGAACTTGTCAACACTCCAGAGGTGGAAGGCGGCTTGGTAGTCGATGAGGCCGAGCATGGCGGAGATGATGATGGAGGAGAGCACAACAAGAGGGGTGTAGTAGAAGAGAGGGGTGAGGAAGAGAAGAGTGATCATGACGGCAAAGGACATGACAATGTTAGAGGCAGCAGTCTTGCAGCCGGAGTTGTAGTTGACAGCGGAGCGGGAGAAAGGGCCGGTGGTGAGGTAGCAAGAAGTGAAAGAACCAACAATGTTCATCATCCCGAACGCAATCATCTCTTTGTTTCCATCTATGTGGTAGTTTTTTAGCATTGCAAAGCTTCTTCCAGCGGCAATGCCTTCCTATACAAGTAGGGTTTAGGTAGGTAAGTAGTAGTAATTAATTAGGAAAGAGGTGGGACTTAATTGGGGTGGGGTGCTTACGGCGAGAGAAATAACACCGGTGACAATTCCAGTTTTGATGGCGGTGATGAGATAAGGTGACCCGAATTGCAACTCCGAGATGGAAGGTGGATTCAGTCCCTTCTTCAAATCTCCTATCTGCACATGCACATCACATATATATCCATCTCTATAGTTAGCTAGCTACTTATAATTGAATTGAATTGAATTGTACTGTATTGTGAAATAAAATAAACAAGGGATGAATCTCCTTGAATTTGGTAAATAAAGAGCGGTTATCGGGTTGGAACTATTGCCTATGCCCTATTGGTTAAGTTAAATAAATATGGGCCCGTTGCGTTGTGTTGTGTTGGGCCGCCCACTCCGTATCCTCTGCTCCAGTTTGATTTATCTCTTTGTTTTTTGGAATTGGAAATTCCAGGCGTTACCTATCCTCATTTTAAATAGGGAGGTTTTATTATTCTAATTTTGCAATTCCAATTCCCATAAAATTACTATTACTATTATTATTTGAATTTGAATTCTGTTACAAATTAAAGGAATGAAATGTATACATATACATAATATGGTGGAGTACGCAGGTAATGACTAATGAGGACTTACGACTTGAATGCCGTGTTTTTCGGCATGGGTGAGGTAAACAAGTAGACTTGCTAGCACCACCGAAGTTAGCGGCGCCATTGCTGATATCCAGAACAGCCTTGGCTTCTTCTTGCTCTTCATTCCATTCATTTGTACGACACACAAACAACATTACATAAATCTAATATAATTAATTAAACAACCAAATAAATAAATAACTGATCGATTGACGCAGATAACGACGCAAAGACTTACAAAGTATCTGGTGAGGAGGAGGTAGAAAAGGAAGCAACATCCCATAACAGCACTCTCCCACCTCCACTGCATCCCCAATTAAATTCATTAGGCAGGGTAAGGGTAAGGGTAAGACAGTAAGAGTACGTATACGTACCTGGTGAGTTTGAGTGAAGACAGAGCGCATGACGGATACAAGGTCAGTAGCATGGGTGAAGTGATCCAAACCCAGGATTCCTTTCAACTGCTGGAGGCATACCACCGTTGCTGCCCCTCCCATGAACCCTACTATTGTCGCGTGTGACAGGAAATCCACAATGAACCCTAATCTGCAACAAACACGTACGTTACCCCGCTTTTACAATTTACCATTTACTTTACGTACCTCTACTATATTTAATTTTAATATTTATACACCGTGCGAAGGGAGCATACTAAAACTACATGGATAAAAGTCAAATATCGTTCATTTCTGACCTTGAATGGAGCAGTTTGATAAATGAGTGATATATATGATAGGAGCTAGCCCCATGAGGAGATAGAAAAGCATGTAGAATAAGATAGAGATAGAAATTGATATATAGGGACCTTAGGAAGCCCAAAGCAGTTTCGAGAAGGCCGGTGAATAAGGTGGAGGTGAGGGCAAGTTGAAGGTAAAGCTGAGGGTTCTCCACAGGATTGACTTGACGACCCAGCATACTTCCCATGAGGAGAGAACCCACCGCAACTGTCCCAATCGCAAGGTCTCTTGAACTCCCCATCATTGCATACACCAACGGTGGAACGAAGCTTGAATCTGCATTTCCATCCATTCAATATATTATATATTATATATACACACGGAGGGACAATATATTATATACATATATGTACAGTGTACACGGCCGGGTGGTACTCACAGAGACCAAGGATAGGAGGTAAGTTGGCGAGCTTAGCGTAGCTGATTCCCTGAGGGATAGCCAGGCTGGCTATGGTGAACCCAGCAATTACGTCCGCCTTGAGGAAACTCAAGGTGTAACGTGGGGCCCACTCGAGGAACGGCAGCAAGTACTGCATCCCAAGCAGTATCCTCCTCCCCGTTCCCCTTTCGTTCCTGAAATGCCTCAAGGGGTCGTCCGGGAAAAGCGTCTCCTTCACCGTCGCCTGCACCGACCTCAACAAAGGCTGCCGAGGAGGCACCGCCACCCTCTGCTGTTGCTGCCCGCTTTCCACGTTCATCCCCATCATCGGGGTAACGTTGTACTCCTCCTCTAAACTCCCCATTTTTCTTTCTCTCTCTACTGCATACATATATGTTAAATTTTATTTGAGTTAATATATTATTATTTATGAAGACCGATATGATGATCGGAGGAGTAGAGGAATTGAAAGTGGTGGTGTAGGGAAGGAGGAGTACTTCTCTTCTCTATATATATACACTTACACGAGTTAAGAGCGGGGGTCATCGATCATGGATCAGAGTCGTCATGTACTCATGTATATAATGTTACAAATTAATTAATTTGTACCACTTTGAAATCTCAACTTATTAATGTTAAGTGGGAAGTGGAGCCCACTACACCCATGCTATTGGAGACGTGGCTGGTTTTGGAAATGTTATTGGATCCTTGCTATTTTGATCGAGTTTAATATATCCCTCCCTTTAATTTATTTAAATATCCCTATACTAATTTTATAACTCAAATTATTTTATTATTCAACATTAATTTTCTATCTTTATTTGGGATAAATTTGAGCAGCATTACCGGCCAATTCAATCTTTATATAGTTTGATAGTTGCTCCCTGTTCTTTCATTATTATTTTTTTAGCTTTTGGCCTCATGTATGCAAACGTACATTAATATTGTTGGTTTGTGACCGGTAGTTCGGTATATGGTAAAAGCTATATTTGAGTAGGTGTCATGATGCACCTTATGATTCGTACCTAGTGGAAACACAAAATTACGTTGAATTAATCTTGACCAGTGAAAATGAGTCTATATATATAATATAAAGTTGGACCAGTTGTCCCTTTTAACCTGAGATATGAAAGTTAAAATCGATGAATATATGTTGCCTAACCCACAATTTGGGAAGCATTAAATATGGGTGATAATATCTTCACCGCTAATTTTTACTATTTCCACCGCTAATCACCGCATAGATATGCGGTGAGTTTAATGACAGTCAACGATCCCACCGCATAGGTATACGGTGGGTCACCGCAATACTATACGGTGTGTCACCGTACACAGTGGCGGACCCAAGGGGGGTCCTGGGGGGTCACGTGACCCCCCCCCCTCGGCCCGGGAAATATGTACTTTAAAAAAAAAACAAAAAAAAAACTCGTTTTTGGATATAATTAAGTGAAAAGAGTAAAGAATCACTAAACAGCATTGGCTCAATTGGTAAAGGATGTGGTAAGCCCTCTTGGGATCAAGAGATCCCGGGTTCGACTCACCAAATTTTAATTTTTTACCTCTATTTTTTTTACACCAAATTTTAAATTTTCACCTCTATTTTTTTTAAAACTCTTTTTATAGGTTAAAATTCAAAAGCCCCCATTTATATTTACACCAAATTTTAAATTTTCACCTCTATTTTTTTTTAAAACTCTTTTTATAGGTTAAAATTCTACACCAAATTTTAAATTTTCACCTCTATTTTTTTTAAAACTCTTTTTATAGGTTAAAATTCAAAACTCGGACTTCTCTCACAATCCTATATCCGATTGTGAGAGAGAAGTCCGAGTCGAGCCCTCGACCCACCCAGCAACCCGTCGCCGCACCCACCCTGGTGACCCCCCCCTCAAAAGTTTCTGGCGGAGCGCCACTGACCGTACACATGTCAAAAACCGTCGCCATAACAGTTCAAAACCGTCGCAATAACCCACCGCATAGGTATACGGTGGGTTTGAACCGTCGCTATACAGCCCAAAACCGTCGCCATAACAGTCCAAAACCGTCGCTATAACCCACTGCATAGGTATGCGGTGGGTTATGACGACGGTTTTAAATAACTTCTACAATCCTTTCCAATTGCCAAAAACCCAACGCATATATACCGTCGACATAATCCACCGCATAGGTATGCGGTGAGTTCGTATACGGTCAACGGACCCACCGCATGTATATGCGGTGTGTCTGAGAAAAAGTGGATTAAGACCACCGCATACATATGCGGTGATTAGCGGTGGAAATAGTAAAAATTAGCGGTGGAGATATCGTTTCCGATTAAATATGTGATATAATAATTACTCCCTCCTTAGTCCTTCCAATGGGACACGCGCCCTTATATAACTTGGTCGTTCAAGAAAAAGGTGATGCCCGGTTAATTTGGAAAAGGGGTGGAATTAATTGTTGACCCAGCCTACAAACCACTTCGTTAACCATTAGTTGGACTTTTCATACTTTTAAGAAAACTAAAAATAAAAAGAAGTAGGGCTAAAATTTTAGCAAATAAATAATATCAAGTATAATGAGATGAATTGATAAAATCATTAATGTTTTTAAAGGAATAAATATATTGTTACATAAAAATGTGGTTAAAAGGTCCATTATTTCATTATGGGGTAGTATAGGTTTCCTTTGTGAACCTAGTTAATTAACGGATTGAATTCAACAGATATAGGGTATGCTAACTCGGACATTATTTCCAATGGAATATAAAGTCTAATATATTTTCACTAAAAAATACTCCCTCCGTTTCCTTTTAATTGACTTTTTACTATTCATATACGTTTTTTAAGGTGTGAAAAACTATATGAAATAATATATTTTTAAAATATTTTTTTCGATAATCTCATACTTATTGGTGATTAGTATAATATTATTAAAAAAAATTATTAAAATATTGATATTTAATATAGTTTTTATCGTTATAAAACTACGTGCATGACTTGAAAAAGTCACTTAAAAGTAAACGGATGGAGTAATAATAAAGTGTAATACAGTATATGATTAAAAAATGACAAAATCCGGCCCGATTAGTTAACGATTTAGGTACCTGTCTACTAGTGCGCGATTAAGATCTTGATATCCATCACGCGCTTCATTGAGATTATTTTATTCAATTCAATCAGAATCAGTTCAAGTACTACTAATTTAATTAAGGGGAATTTGCACAAATATACAAGTTTTTCTACCGTTTTGCAAAAATACCACTTTTTGGGAAAATTTGCAAGAATACCACATGTGGTATTAGTGCAAATATTATTGGCAACTTGTGTAGCCGGTTGCAGGTAGTCCAGCGGGGGGGGGGGGGGGGAGAGAGAGAGAGAGAGAGAGAGAGAGAGAGAGAGAGAGAGAGAGAGAGAGAGAGAGAGAAGGCCGGATGTGACATTTGATTGGGGGGTGGAATTTGGCGCCAAAATTGGAGAGAGGAGGTGAGGTTATGGGGAAGGTTTTCCCTCCATTTTTAATGTCTAATAAGAGAGGAGGAGAGAGGACATAAATTCCGGATTTGCAGTGGAAAAGAGAGCTGGAGAAGAAGGCCACCATTGGAGAAGAAACCATCCGCAGTAAGGTCCAGTTGGTGAGCACGTGTCGGGCTCTTAATTCGTTCGTGTCTGTCTTCGTAAACTTCCGTGTCACATAGATATCTGAGAAACCCTAATTCTAAGTTGCAATGGGTAGGCTTCTCTTATATTTCTCCTCATGTTTCGTGAAGAGTAGATACCCATTACCATTGGTGCTGATCCGAGTTTTGAATTGCAGGTCAAAACGCCAAAGTATGTGTGACTCTCAACTTCAACGGCCGTTGGTTGTTCGATGGTGCGGGGTGGGTGTATTATGGTGAAACAGAGCGGAAGAATGTCATAATTGAAGAGGGCATCGACTTCGCCTCTCTGACTCAACTGCTGATGAGGAAGGTCGGGCTTGATTGTTCAAGTGAAGAGTGGCGGTTTTCTTACATGCCAAAGGGGGAAGAAGCGGGTCATCCGATTACGATAGGTGATGACGACGACCTTGAGGCTTACAAGTTTCTGAACTCGATGTCTGGGGAACATCCATGGCCCATGGCGATATTTATTGGTCCAGTGGCGAAAGAGAGGGTTGAAGTTACACAACCCGGCGTCGGGGAAGAAAGCTTGAGTGGGCCTCGTAACTCTCAAAAGGGGGACGATGATATAAGGGTGAAAAACAATGTGGAAACGGGTTTCGGAAGGGGTGACAAAGATAACAGTGAGGGTGACAAAGTTATGGATCCAGAGGTGATCCTTTTGGATGAGGTAATAGGGGAGAGGCAGGTTGACGCTACTGATAACGGTTTTGGTACTGGTGACAGACGTAATATAGGCGGTGACAAGGACATGGACGAGGTGATAGGGAAGAGAAAGGAGGACGCTACTGAGAGCGGGTTTGGAACTGCTGAAAACCTTAAGAGAGTAGGTGACAAGGGTAAAGGTCCGGAAATGATCGAGTCGGGTGGGGTGATAGGAAAGAGCCCAGAGCAGGCAGGTGAGAAAGGGGGTGGAACTGGTGACATGGATATTCTTGGAGGTGACATGGATATTCTAGAGGGTGACAAGTGTGATGGTCTAGATGTTATCCACTTGGGTGACACGGACTCATACTCAGATGACACGAAAACAGGTGAGGGTGACAGGTATAAGGGGGTGGATCTCATAGCCATTAGCAGTGAGGAGGAGGACGAGGAGGAGGACTTCGATTCCGGAGTGAAGAGGGAAGAAGATTGTTCATATTATTATGACTGGGAGGAATATGAGGAAGACCAGGGTATGAGGGTGTCGGAGGAGGAGGACGAAGTTGAGGAGGAGGTGATTAGGGAAGTAGAAGATCGGGTTCCTGGGTCCAGCACATCCCCACCGTCGATGGAGAAGGTAGAAGCTATGTTGGACAAAGCAACGCCTCGGACACAGGATCCACGACGGAAGCTGACAGAAATTTCGGAGGGAGAAATGTTCGCCTCGAAGGTAGAATTGCAGACTCGCCTGAAGTGGATTGCAGTGCAGAAGTGCTTCGAGTTCGTAGTGAAGAGGTCGTGTAAGAAAACCTATGTAGTTGGTTGTTTGGACACCAAGTGCACGTGGATGGTAAGGGCATCGACTTACCGGAACACGAAAATGTGGTGCGTCCGAGAGTATGTCCAGGAGCATACATGTGACATTAGCATGATGCACAACCATAGCCGACATGCTACTTCGAACATGATTGGACGCAAACTCGTGACCACGTAAGTGTTAATTTAGTTGCGACCAGCTATTCTCGTCACACAACATTATTCCCCGTGTCACATAACGTAATTGACCATGACACCATTATATGCAGGTTCGCAGGGACTCGAAAGGAGCTCGTTCCCGAGCAAGTCCAGAAAATGACGAGGTCAGAGTATGGAGTATCGTGTAGCTACTGGAAGGCACGAAGGGCACGGGCGAAAGCGTTGGAGGAGAAGCATGGGACTTACGAAGACAGCTACCGAGATATTATTCCATACTTGCACATGTTGGAGCAGACGAACCCTGGAACATATACTAAGTTAGAGCTGGACGCATCCCAAAGATTCAAGTACGCCTTTATCAGCTTCGGGGCATGGCGCAAGGCGATTCCTTACCTTCGAAAGGTAATACACCGTGTCGGTACTAAACCATTCCATGTCACCTAACATACATATCCATGTCCCCTAACGAACTGGTGCTGATATCCATGTCCAGGTTATTTCAGTTGATGGGAGTTTCCTGAAAGGGAAGTTCAGGGGCACGCTTCTGTTTGCCACAGCCCAAGATGCAGACCACAGTATATACCCGATCGCATTTGCAATTGTCGATGGTGAGAATCACGGGTCATGGGGCTTCTTCTTCAGGAACATGCTACATGTCGTCGAGGATACACCGGGCTTAATGTTTGTCTCTGATCGGCATGTTAGTATCGAGAAAGGTTTGAGGGACAATTATTTGTTTGCTAAGCAAGGGGCCTGCCAATTTCATCTATTTCAGAATGCCAAGGTAAAGTACAGGGGGCTGACGGCCCTGCACACATTGTTCTTCACGGCGGCGAAGGCGTACACGAGGGCAGAGTTCGAGAAGCACTTCGCTGATTTTTGCGCTCAGGCACCCGGTGCGGGACAATACCTAAGAGAGGCTGGATTCCAGAACTGGGTCCGGGCATACTTCTTGGGGATGCGCTACAACATATTGACGACGAACAACTCGGAGTGTATCAATTCGGTGTTCAAGGAGCCCCGCGAGCTGCCCATCACAGCCCTGATTGATGCTGTCATCGAAACAATATCCAGGTGGTTTTACGACCGACGGGAAAAAATATCGAAATCGAAGACGACGGTCAGCGATTACGTTAACGGTGAGCTGCAGACGAGCTATGCGTTGGCAACATTCATGGATGTCAGAGCCCTCAGCTCACACGAGTACACTGTCCGAAGAGGGTCCGGCACCTGGGTTGTGAACCTGTGTACACGCACCTGCACATGCAAGCGGTTCGAGATTGACCAGTTTCCGTGCCAGCACGCCATAGCGGCTTCAAGGTATCGAGGTAGCAACTTCTTCACTCTTGTGAATGACTTCTACAAAGTTGCGGCCTGGAAGGCGTGTTACGAGAATGTGATATATCCTGTCCCTCCAAAAGAAGAGTGGCTAATCCCCCCAGCCATGTCCAGCGCGGTGTGTCTCCCCCCGGACGTTAAGCGACGGCCAGGTCGGCCTAAGACTAATCGATACCCATCTCGGGGAGAATTTAGGCGTTCCAAGCGCCGTCGTTCTTAGAAGCGTGCCTCCACTGGTGGTCCAACGCCTTACCTCAGCAGCTAGGTAGTCTATTGCTTTTGCCGTACCGGGTCAGTGGTTGGACCATTATCTGTGTATGTTGTTTTTCGATGGGGCAACTTATTTGGTAGTGTAATTATGCTGTTTGTGCATATGACAAACTGTAAGGAGTCTGCTGTACTTTTGGGAAGGGTTTGCACACAACAGTTAAGCGTTGAAGATATCCGGAGTAATTGAGGGGATGGTTTCAGAACAAACACCATGTCACCGTAATGGTATTCCCGTGTCAGGTTGAAGGGGTTATAATGTCACAGGTTTCATTGTCATGGTAGACATTTAGTCGGGTGAAGCTATGATAATGAATTGAACAATGCATTGCCATTTATTTGTCAAAATGTTTACAGTTCTGATTGGTTGTGGTAGTGGGGTTAGGAAATGACCGTTGTGAACAAATCGAAATCACCTTCTTCACAATGTTGAAGGTGGTATTATGTAAGGTGTCAGTGGATTGGAAGTTGGGTGACACGGGCGAATTCCAGACAACCTATAACCAAAGTGTGTGTACATTATGAACTTGGTCGAACTGGATGGGCGCAGCTAAAAAAAAAAAAAAACATTAAAGGAAATGAAAAAAAAAATTTAAAGAAAAGAAAACAACAAAGACTAAAAGTTGACAACCGTCCCGGATATCAGCCCACAACTTAAAAACCGTTCAAAACCGTGCGATTTCCTGTTTTCATCGGGACTCCATCTCCAAATTTCCAGGGAGGAAGAATAGACGCCGGCGACGCCGACTTTGAACAAGGGGACGACGAAGCTACTGCCTTGGACTGTCGGAAAAGAGAAGAACGCCGCCAGGAAACTCGGAAGGTACGCCCCCTATCTCTGTTGTCCGTTATGTTCCAATCTTGGGTTCGGGATGGGTGGACGGAACAACCTCATATGGTGGTTAGGGATTGAACGTTATTGACGGCGGTATTGTCGAAGTTGGAGGTGGTTGCGAAGGAATGAAAAGGAGGCGGATTATGGTGATTGGAAAACCCGCGGTTAGGGTTTAGTCATCCCGAAGAGGATGCCCACGGTTGGGGTCGATATAGGGAATGGGGTAGATTACGGGTATGATTCTCAGCGGGGACGAATCGGGGTTCCATTAATTTCAAAATAAGATTTCGGGATTTGATGTGGAGGGTATGTCGTCCTTGGTCCTAGAACGTTCTCACATTTGTGACATGGGTTTCGAAAATGAGTGACATGGGTTTCCAAATTGAGTGACATGGGTTTTCAAATGTAGTGACATTGAATATACAGTTTGGCCACATCTTATGGTTGCTCTGGCACTGCAGGAAACAAATGGCTAGGACAAAATATACACATCCACAGAATCAGCGGTTACGCCCACGGGTAACCGAAGGGACGAGTGCGGCGATGCTTGCCAACATCGCCGAATACGTCGAGGAGACGGACGCCGCTAGGGATCTCGTGTGGAAGACTCTGCAGAACATTTTGGATACCTTGGAGAAGATGGATGATAGGGTACTGTAGTCTTATTCATTCTGTACTCTTAATCATTATTCGCCCTCATATTCATATTAAGTTTTGGGAGTACGGTAAATAGAATAATGCATTGGGACTTAGAGTATGTGGCAATGACACCGGATTTAAAACTGTTGGAGGAGATGGTGGACTTATTGTAACAAGTAATTGTGTGCAGATAAAAGTGGTGGAGGCGATGGTCCATGAAATGCGGGATGGAAAATTGATTGGAAGAAGCAAGGAACAAAGAGTAAGGGGTAGCTCGGTTTTGAAGGTTGTTGATCTTGACGAACCAGAGGGGTCTAGTGCTGACGCTGTGGAGCAGCCCCGACCAGTTGCCAAGGTACGCTCCTTGTGGCTCGTGCCAGTCCTCCGTTATGTTTTGAAAAGTGGGATGGAGATGATAGCTACGCGACGGGGTTTGGTATGTTATGTGACACGGGAAATGTTTGTTTGCATTCAGAGGTTGTTCGTTGACGAGGAATGTGACAGCAAGGCGTCGAAGATGACGAAACGGCGGGCCTGTAAAGGGAAGGACGCCATCGTTCCAGGTGAAGCCGTAGCCATGGGACTAGTTTCTGCGTCCGACTATGAGGCCCTACAGGGTTGGCTCGCAAGGTAACCCATCGTCTCATTTAAGTGTTCATTATACGGGAGAGAAACCCTGTCATTGATTCGAGTCCATTGTACGGTCCAGTGCCGACGGTGATAACCTGTCAACGGCTTCAGGCAAGGACCTGTCGAAGGCGTTTTTTACCATGCTCCAGACGCCCGGCAATTGGATATACTCAGAGGTATATTGAAATTGTGGCAGTCTATTGTGATTGCCCTTGTATACGCAATTCCGTTGCTGTTACACTATGTTCTGGGTTCTCATGGGGGTTCACTTGACGCAGCACTTCGAGCAGTCATGCTACCTGCTACGGAAACAAAGCGCGGAGAGGGGTTTCGAAAATGGCCGCCGAGTCATTATGTTGGACGCCTTCTTCGCAAGCTTTCTGGACATGGAGTGGAAGGAGTACAACTCAGACGTCGTGGGGTATGAGCCGAGTGCCACAGTCCTGTCATACTTGGACGGCCGGGCACCGGCGCCCATGGGCCGGCCGTGGACAGGCAGGGACCTCGTCCTCCTACCCCTTAACCTGAGTGGAAGGCATTGGGTTGCCGTTGCTCTTGATCTGAATGAGTGGCAGTTGAAGCTGTACGACTGCGATGTGCAGTGCGTGACAGACACCCAACTCCCACCCCTGCTGATGCACGTTACCCACCTCCTCCCCATCATCATGGATGCACACGCTGAGTTGAAGGTGAAGTATGCATCGAAGCTGCCAACCCCGTTTCGCATAATCCGCGACAAGCGCGTTCCGCAAACGAAGCTCAGGTATGATTGGTGGGACCCCAGTTATTCATTTTACATTATGATATCTCCACCTCTTTTATGACGAAATCTCCGTCATTGCAGTGGGGAAAGTGGCCCGTACTCGATCAGATTCATGGAGCTCCTCATGGAGAGCGACCCCCCCTTCGATGGGCTGGACGACACGTTTATTGGGCCGTACAGACAGATGCTAGCGGCTGCCATCTTCAATGGTCGCCTCGGTGGACGCATAATCTGAACGTCGTTTGGGTGTAGGTTTGGAACTGATATGTGGTCTTTTGTTCTGAAGGATGGTGGTTGTAGTATTTACCTTAGGTTGTTTGGATACATTTACTTTTGGAAAGTGGTTAAACTGTAGTGGTATTTGGTAAAGAACATCGCAGTACTGATGTGGATGGAATCTGTCAACAACCCCTGTCACCATATTTGTATTACCGTGTCAGGTTGAAGGGGTTTTCATGTCACTCGTTTAAATTTCAGTATGGAGTATTGTTGTCCTTTCTTATGAAGAACGTTGGTTTTATGGTTGTCCTTTGGCTGGTTGGATATATTCACTTTTGTAAACTGGTTTAACTGTAGGGCAATGTGACAAACAACTTCGCAGTAATTATGTGGACCTCATGTGTAATAAACCCCTGTCACCCAATTTGTATAACCGTGTCAGGCTACAGGGGTTTTCATGTCACGCGTTTAAATTGCAATATCGAACTGATGTCTTGTCCGTTGTTGTGAACAACGACGGTTGTAGTCATCTCCTTTTGTTGTTTGGAGAGTTTTGCAACTGCATCACATGGAAGGGATTCAAAATTTGTTTCTAATACCTTGAATAACGATATCAATACTGGAGGCAATACCTTTACCCCAATCTGAAGATGCCGCAACAGAAGGATGCCGCAACAGAAGAGAATGGGATGATGCAAATTCAGGGAGAATGAGTTGCGTATATATAACAACCCCGTTGACAACGTACTTATGTGGATGGATTATGAAAAAAATACCTGTCACCATCTGTGTATTACCGTGTCAGGTCGAGGACGTTTTCATGTCACTCTCTGACATTTCGTTATTGAACGCAGATGTTGTCCATTGTTGTATATTTGTGCATGTTCACCTGTTTATCGATTTGACATCCATCACATAACATATAGTTTCTTCATTCTACCATATCATATATAGTATGTAAATTCTAGCACTGAAAATATATTCTCTCAATTCAGAAATTATGTAGGACCTCCAAGTCATGGTATTTGGATACATTACCATTAATATCATTGAATGTTATAATAACATAATACATAAAGAACGAAAATCATCCAAACTTCATAGACCGAAACCTGCGCAAAAGTTTAGTACGCCATATTTCGTGTAATCCACCCGAGGAAACACTCGAGTAAATCACACTCAATTCGGCACGTGCATTCCTCACAAGAAAGAGCATCATCTTTATCTTCAACAAGGAGGTTAAAATTTTTCCAGGGGGTAGATCGTCGACAACTCTGATTCGCCGTTCCATTGGTGATATATTGACATGTGTTCCGCTTCCTTTTGAAGGAAGGTCTTCGCGCAATTATCACAATATCATGAAGGAGATACCGAACTCTCCGGCGACACGATATAATTTTAAAACCCAAATTCCGTTTGACTGTATTAAGCAATGCAAAGCCTTTGGCCGTGAGGTCTTCTGATCCGCAACAATACATAGCTATGCCACAAACATAGCTTGCGACGTCGTGGCCCAACTCGGATGCCTTCAGAAGATCTTCAATGCCTCCTTCGTGATCGTCATATGTGAAGAATTTAACCTGCATTTTTTTACGGCGCTGTGATGAACTATGATAAAACAATACACCGAAACAAGGATCCTGAACGTACGTCTTACCAATCCTTGCTGAAATATTGCCTCCGGATTTCCCGCGTTTACGCATTGATTTAGAAAACTTCTGGCGTGCCTATCGTGTCTCGATGCGACAACAACCGAAATTCCCCAGTCATCCTGGTACTCAATTGCCATCTTCGCAAGCACGTCCTTGTGTTTTCCCACCAAATCAAATGTTTTGCAGCTGCATCACATGGAAGGGATTTAAATTTTGTATCTAATACCTTAAATAACGATATCAAAAGGGGAGGCAACACCTTAACCGCAATCTGAAGACATCTTCTATAGACTCCATTGCTATTCTACCGACAATATCCAATAGGATGTCCAAAGGCAGTGTAAGGAGCGTCGGTGGCTCTGGCGTCTGTGCCCTTACTTTCTTTCCTTGATCCATTGCAATATATCTTAATTTCGGTTGTTGTTGGTACAGGAGGATGATGCAACTTCAGGGAAAGGGATGATGCAAAAAAAGGGAGAATCAGTTGCGTATATATATCAACCCGGTTGACAACGTAACTGCCGCCGGAATAGGAACAGCCGAGCCGTGTGGAATATATTTCAGAGTAACAGACGTGTGCAAGAGCAATGTACAAATGAAACGCAATGGATGTGGATGCGGAACGGGAACACCAAGCGGAAGAGATATTCTTAACAAATAACTGCCGTGGTAACTGTCGGTTATAATCCTGATATGTGATAACCATAAAAAACTGTTACTAACCCTCGCTTTTCGTAAGAGACGTTTTACAGTATAAAGTTTTACCCTTTATTCAATAAAATAACGGACACTCGTTACACTGGGGGTGTGAGTGGTAAAGAACATGGCGGTACTGTTGTGGATGGATTCTGTGAAAACCCCATGTCACCCTCTTTGTATTACCGTGTCAGGTTGAATGGGGGTAAGTGTTAAACAACATTTAAGCCGTAATATTATTCTGATATTGTGCACTTGTAACCTTGTATTGTGCATTTGTAATATTGTTATGTGCAATCCTCACAACTTATTGTGCAGAGAAATCAGTATATTGTGTAAACAAATCGTAGATGATATTTATAATATTAACTGTGATTACAATTATGTTTAGACAGTTACATGTCAACTACACTGAAGTCTACAAGTAAAATATGATATCTTAAGGATCTCCTCCCTCCTCCTTGCTCTTGGTTGCCTGTGTTGATGAACGCCTGCTGTTGTCCTGCTCCTCTTTTCTTCATCCTCAGATTCCCACCTGTTCCATTCAATTACATAGGCAAATATACTGCAAAACATATGTTATAAAATACGGACCATCGTTGTTCATAATTACATCAGCATACTTGTTTTTTCCAAACCCAAATACCATTGTTTTAAACTTAAACACTTCAAATTAAGAAGAAATACAGACATTTCATATAAAATATATAATTAATAATTCAAAAGTAGAGTCTGTATTCTTCATATTCTTCATCTTCGTGCACTGGACTGCTTATCTTCCAAGGAAGGTTGCAATCTTCGTCCTCCTCATCTCTTCTTCCTGAAAGGCCTCCCGGAGGCACTGATTCACGTATCCCCTGTACTCACCCAGTTCTCTCTCCACTTGGATTTGTTTCTTTTGGTACTACAGAAATAATTAGACTTAACAAGTAAAAAAATCTTCTGATTTCATTTGAAATCAAACTATTTATAGTGTTGATAACTTACCTCCTCCAGGGTCAGTTCGTTTCCTCTTTCAGTGGCCTCCAACATCTTGTAGGCATTTTCATTACTGTCCCGGTTGAGGCCACTCAGGAACATCTGATGGTTCTCGGCTCTCTCCAGGAGGTTCTTCCTTGTTTCCCCAGTGTGTGTCTCTGCAGCCTCATCCAGCAGATTGATGTGGTACCCTCGGTACAAGTACTTGTCTATCTCATCGTTGATCTTGTAGAAGTCTTGAAGAAACACGAACGGGTTGAATCCTTCCATCTTTTATTTTTGGATCTTTGGTTTCTTTCTTTTTTGATGTGTAAGAGAAGAAGGCTTGTTTTTTTCAGGCGGTTTGTGTGATGTGTGGTGATGGAGGATCTCTGTTTATATAGGCGGTTTTGGCTCTTCATTTCCCTTCATTTGATTGGCCTTATCCAATTGGCGGTTTTCCAACGTCATTTACCCGCGCCCAACTCCCAATAACTGTCATCATTACCCCTTTTAAATGTTTAAACTTCTCAACTTCCCATATGTTCATACAGCATTTTATTTGTGGACTTCATGAATAGAATTTAAAGTTCTCCTTAAATCTCTACGTTTTTAAAATGAAAATACAATTATTTCAGTTGTTCTTGTTATATATAAAAAATGTTTTTTTTATAAATTTGTTTATACTAAATATTCCTATAGTAACTGGTTTTTTTCTACGGTTGTTTTTGAAACAATCCGAGTTCATACTGGTGGTTTTCTTCCTAAATGTATATTCCATCATTACCTGAATGTCACCTTGTCCAAATTTTTCTACAATCTTTTCAACCAAGTCATAATAAATAGTAGGTTCTACACTGTACTTATTATGTCAAAAAATCGATGACACCCTCTTTGTAATACCGTGTCAGGTATCAGGGGTTTTCATGTCACTAGTTGTACATTACGTAATGATGTGAAAATTCAACCAACCAGTATCTCTAAATTCATCCATAAATCAATTCAACCCAATATATGAAAACTATCAGAATTGATGACGTTTTTTGAACCTCCCATTGCAAAAGATTTGGATACAGAAACACACACATATTGAAAGGTTTTACCAAAACATTACACATAGACTCAAACTTCACCTAACTTCATGGACCACACTGCGGCAAGTGTTTAACCCACCAGATGTCGTGTAATCCACTGAAGCAAACCGTGGACAAACCCACACTCAATTGTGCAAGTGCATTCCTCACAAGAACGAGCATCATCTTCATCTTCAAGCAGGAGCTGACGATTCATCCAGAAGTTAGATCGTCGACAACTCTGAATTGCCGTTCCATTGGTGATATTGGTACATGTGTTCGGCTTCCACTTGATGACTGGTGTTCGTCTCGTTTCGATAATGGAATAACACACATCTGCAACTCTCCTCCGACACGAAACTATTTTATACCCCAACTTCTTTTTGACACTGTTAAGTAAGGCAAAGCCGTTGGGTTTCAGGTCTTCACATCCGCAAGAGAACATAGCTATGCCACAAACATACGTTGCCACGTCGTGTCCCAACTCCGACGCCTGTAGAAGATCCCGAAAGGCTGCCTCGTTATCGCAATTTGTGAAGTAGTTAACCTGCATGTTCAAAATAAGCAATCAGGAACTATGATAATGCATACACGGAACCAATCTTCGACAATCACCATCTCACCATTCCTCGCTGAAATATAGCCTCCGGGTTGCCCGCGTGGACGCAAAGATCGAGGAATCGTCTGGCATGAATATCCTTTCTTGAACCGACTGCAAGCGACATTCCCCATTCATCCGGATATTCAATTGCCATGTTCGCAAGCACACAGGGGTCTTTTCCAACCGCATCAAATGTTTTGCAACTGCATTTGAAATGAGGCACTCAGTGTTGTTCCGATTCCAATTTTCAATTATGTAAACATGGGAGGGAATACCTTAACCGTAAACTGAAGACATCTTGCATAGATTGAAGTCCTAATCGACGGACAATATCCACTAGGAGCTCGATTGGTATTGTTAGAATCGTCGAATCCTCTGATGTCCTTGCCGTAACGTTGCCTCGTTGATCCATTCCAACAACGTTTTTTTGGGTTCTAGTGGGTGAGGGAGGAAGGTTGAAATGATGGGAGTGGGATAATTTGGGTTGTAGTTGGTGAGGGAGCATGGGGAAGTGGAGTTGTACACGCATTGAATGTGGCCGGATGAGGAAGTGGAAGAGGCAGATGGGGGGATATTAAATGGTCATGTACTTGGTGGCAAGGGTTATTATGTTACTTGACACGGTATCCGATATTGGGTGACCCTCACCAAACCCCCCCCCCCCCCCAAGGGAGGCCCTCTCTCTCCATAATTACTACCACTCAATCGGTCATATCAATCCCACTCTTCCCTTGCAAGCCACAAACAGTTCCAGGAAGATTAACCAACGGTTAAATGTATGGTTAACCATGGGTGGTCAACCTCATCCAATATCTTTCTATCCCAAGTAAGTAAGACCATCCACAATGGTTTTGTGCAACTCAATGTACACATTGAGTTGCTTTTTGTAAAAGTTTAGCCACATAGGGGGGGGGGGGGGGGAGGTGGTGTGCTCAAATTTGCACATAGCATGTTCAAATGTGGATGGTCGAAGACTTTCCACAATGGTTTTGTCTGTAATGTATACATTTGCACAAGGTGTGTCAAAATACACCCCAACAGCAACCAATGGAGCTAAAAATGTCTACAAAATACACATTTACACATTTACACACAACCATTGGAGTTAGTCTAATACAATTTTGCACATTTGCACACGACCATTGTCGATGGTCTATTACCCCGAATGGGCTTTGTGTTGAATATGAAGTGTTCGGAAATTAGGGTTGTCGTCGTTTCCTACTTTGTGTACGAAGCTGTCAAATCCAAGTACAACCCCGATCCATAGAAGACAATCAGTGATATTGTGTGGTTCGTATGATTCGAACTCGCAAGCCGTGACACGGACATTCCCGTCAGGTGACACGGGATTATTCGTTTCAACTTCAAAAATCTATTTGAAGGGACTAACTTCGTTTCATGCGGCTGTGATTCAATCATCCAACAGACCATGATACTTCATGCGCATATAATTACACGGCGTAGTGACATTTGGTATATGGACCTTTAAACACTTAAACAAGGTTACAAAATTACCCTACTCGGCCGCTGTGACACGGACAATGACGTTAGGTGACACGGGATTTGAAGTTATGTGACTATGGATTACTCGTTAAACATGAAATATTTCCGCCCCTTCCCACAAGGAGATGTCAAAGTTCGAATTTGAACTTATCAACTGATCAACAACGGTAGAAAATCACACCACAATGACCATCAGTGACACGGAATATTAAGTTAGCTGACACGGGAATGATAGTATGGTGACACCATAGTAATTAGGAAGTAATTGTTGTCCAATGTTCGTATGAAGGGACAAAATTATATACTTCATCAATTCAACCTGAAACGACATAGTTTAAAAAATCAACCAACGAAGTTGTCTACATTCAACCAAAGAAGTTACACTTTCTGGGCTGATCATATTCGTTGAAGCTCCCATTTCATCATATTTGGATACAGTCACCAGAAAATCAACAAAACATTACATATATAATCAAAAAGAACCTAACTTCATTCCACCCAACCGAGGCAAGTGTTTATTCCACCATATGTCGTGTAATCCACTGAAGCACTCCCTCCACATACCCACACTCAATTCTGCACGTGCATTCCTCACAAGAAAGCGCATCATCTGGATCTTCAGCAAGGAGCTGACAATTTTTCCAAATGTTTGATCTTCGACAACTCCTATTCGCTGTTCCGTTGGTGAGATTAGTGCATGCGTTCGGCTTCCACTTGAAGGAAGGTCTTCCACCAATTTCCATAACCGAATGGCATAGATCAGAAAATCTCCGGCGACAGGAAACAATTTCATACCCCAACTTAAGTTTGACAGTATTTATTAATGCAAAGCCTTGGGGCTTGAGGGCTTCACTTCCGCAACAGTACATAGCTATTCCACAAACATAGGTTGCCGCGTTGTGTCCCAACTCCGACGCCCGTAAAAGATCCCGAATGGCTGACTCGTTATCGCAATGTGTAAGGAAGTTCACCTGCATGTGGAAACTAAGGTATGATGTGCTGTGATAATGCATACACCGAACCAGTGCTCGACAATCACCATCTTACCAGTCCTCTCTGAAAGATTGCCTCTGGATTTCCCGCCTCGACGCATTGGTGGAAGAAGCTTCTGGCATGAATATCGGTTCTCGATGCGACAACAAGCGGCACTCCCCAGTAATCGTGGTACTCAATGGCCATCTTCGCAAGAACATAAGTATTTTTTCCAACCGCATCCAATGTTTTGCAACTGCAACACAAAATAGGCACTTAATTTGGGTTGTGATGACACTTTTTAACGACCTAAACAGCGGCCGACATACCTTAACCGTATTCTGAAAACATCCTGTATACATTCGACTGCTAATCGACCGACAATATCCACGAGGAGATCTATAGGCAGTGTGAGAAGCGTGAAGGCATCTGATGTTCTTGGCGAAACGTTCCTTCCTGGATCCATTGCAAGATTCTTACTTTTGGTTGTAGTTGGTGAGGGAGGCCGCTTGCAAGAAAGGGAAAGGGGTTTTTTTGTGTTCTGAGTGGTGAGGGATGACGATTGAACCTTAGGGATTGGGATGATGCAATTTATGCGAAAATGGGTTGCAACTGTACTATACACGCAGTGACTGTGGCGGGATGAGGAAGTGGAAGAGGCACAGCGACAGATTTTGGTGGATACACTCCCCGCCGGTTATTTAATGTGAATTTCCTAGTATATGTGTACAAAAATACAAAATATATGTACACCCGCGCATAAATAAACGTGAAAAGGAAGCCTAAATCCATCTAGCTTAGTTGGGGAAAAGGAGGGAAGGAAGGAAACAAAAGGGATCTAGAGGTCATGGGTTCAAATCTCATTATTTCCGTTTCCCACTATTTTTTATTCCAATCAAATTTTCTCTATAATAAATGTCATATTTAAATCAAATTATATGTTTTTCTTTTAATATTTTGATAACATTATTCTTTATGTTACACATATATTTTTAAAAATTCTTCTAATAATTGTACGAGGTTTTTTTTTTCTCGCAACAAACAATTCGGCCACCCCCCCTTCCAGCAATTCCTCCGGCCGCCACTGCGTGTATCGGATCGTAACATCCCATTAGGGGAAAGTAACATCCTCGAAAAATACTCACATAATAATTTTGTATTTTATTGAACTACGTATCTTATTTGAAGTTCTGTAAAGACGGAAAAAATGTTAGTTACACAATATTCTTTGAATTGAACACAAAAATGTTCATTTACGAGATTCGACGTTGTAAAATAGGTGGAAGGGGTTATTATGTTACTTGACACGGGATCCGACTTTTCGTTCCCCTCACACCCCCCCCCCCCCTCCACATCTAGCCCCTCTCTCTTCATAATTACCACCAGTCCATCGGTCATATCACTTTCACTCCCACTCTTCCCTTGCACGCCACAACCAATTTCCGGAAGAAGAAGCGACGCCATCGTCTTCGGTTCACCTCAGGTGCTCATCCTAATTCAAAACCTCTCAATTCCAAGTAAGTACAACCCCGATTCCCATACGTGTTGAAATATCAGTGTTCGTATTATAGGGTTTTGGTCGATTCGAAGTTTATGTTGAATGAACTCTGTTTCCTTACTAGGGTTTAGGACATAGAGTACTATTTGACGACATCGAAGCTTTCTGAGTTGGGGCTACTGTATATGGAGTACCGTGTATGATGAATACTTTCGATGTTACTTGTCCGTGGCTCACTGTTTTAGGTTGTGTGGCTTGTTTTGTGAAAATATGCCTATGATGTCTGCGAAGTATTTCTAATTTTCTGCCAAGTATTTACAATAGTTGACACGGGATTAAACTTATTGTGACACGGGATTTCATAGTTGGTGACACGGGTGATCTATTCGTTTTGTAACATAACTTTATTTCATTCACCCGAGTTTCATACTCACACGTGCATTGACCATTTCCATCTTCGCTTGCGCATAGAAATCTCGTTGTAAACATTAGAACGTCCGGAGATTATTTGACCTTATAGTTCACGTCCTCCTTCACTTGTGTGGTGATACATCATTTCATAACACCATTCATGTTGTCCACATATATGTTCTTGTCCCCAATATGAAACTTTATTACATATTTATCATCTGTACGGCTGTTATTGCGTTTGGTTGTGTTCTGCAGTCCGACGTTTATTTCCCCTGGTAATTGTAGGAATAATGTGGCCCCATTCACATAGCGACATTGACACAGACTCCGACACCGATCGGAGCTATCAGAGTGGGGACGACCGTAAGTACTTCTGGCTCCGTTCAGATTACGACTACGGGAGGAGGCCCGGTCAACGTGGGGACCAGCCTGCTGATGACTCAGAACCCGACCAGGCTGAGGAGTGGCGCCGACCGTGGGACAACGCGCTATCTGAGTTGGCCGCGGAAGAGCTAACCGACCTCCGACAGCGAGTCCAGAACCTGCTCATCCGGGATGCTACCCGGGAGGGACTGTTGGCCGCACAGCGCACAGAGCTTGAGGCCGCCCGCACGCAGGTCCAGACAACAACGCTTCAGCTGCAGTCCACCGAGTCCATCCTGGAGGCGACAAATATTGAGTTGGAGTTTACGCGGTTCTCGCTGCAGGACGCAATTGATGAGAACTTGGTCCTCGGCAGCAGGTTGGGGAGGAGCGAGGCTTGCAACAGGCTGCTGGCGCACCGGTTGGTCCAGGTGGGCTCCTTCCTTTGTGGAAGGTGGGTAGGCCACGCTAGTGAGGTGCTCCGCACCAGACAGCTCACAGGAAGGAACAGGCTGATGGGGTGGATTATTGTCGTCATGATGGGAGTAATGGTGCGTCTCCTGACCGGGGCGTAGGACCATCGAAGATACTTGTGTCTTAGTTTTTTGCCAGAACTTGTCATTTTGGTGTACTAGTCGGGATTTACTGATGTAATCGCAACAAACTGTGGTTTTTTGGACGGCGCCAGGAATCCCTCACTGGCTTCTGCGCCCTCTCCTGAACGTCATGTTTCTTTCCACCTTCCTCATGTCCACACGCGTTTAAACCAACCTCTCCCATCTGCAGACAGATCAAACATCATCTCAGATTTACACTGGAACATGTCACATAACCGATATTCTCATGTCACCATACGTATACAATCATGTCACCTATAAATTCAGCTTATTTCACAAATAACCCTAACTTCGTTGCACGGGATTGCAAGATCGGTGACAATGGATTCCTCCTTAGACAACTTCAAATATGACTTTCACCTGACTTACGTCGTTGCTACACGTCATGCGCTTCCTGTCACAAGGCGTTGTGACATGAGTTGACACGGGATTCAAAGTATGGTGACACGAAATTTTTTTGCAAGTCCAGACAAACCAATGTTCCAACCATGCAAACATGGTAACCGGTCGTTTACAAATAATGATACAAATATAGTATCACTCCGCAACACATAACCACTCACCAAACACAAACTATGCGATGAAGTTCAAATACCAACATGGTGAACTCCCGTCCACGACTAACTCTGAGAAGCGGCAATCATGGTATTAAATATCTAACACAGTAAAAACGAAGTTCATAACATGCAGAGACCATAACATAAAATTTCATCACAATGGCCGATGGTGATCACAAATGAGATCATAACCCTGTACCATTGAAGATGCGAACAGCGAGCATGTGCCTGTATGCCCCAATGAAAACGTCGTCAAGACCGTCGTAGGTGGGGGCGTCCTTCGTGAGGAGTTGCATGAACCTGACCGTGTACGGTCCGCAGTCTCCACTGCAATACAGAATCGCCGGAGTCATATTCATTAAAGGCAGCTGAAAGTATGAGACGAACATGTATTTAAGTATTGGACATAAATTACCTCTGCTTGTTTTGCGGAATCCTTTTCTCGCGACTAAGGGTCAACGGGTTTCCCAACTTTTCGCTGTATGTAGCCATCAACGCGGGGTGGCCTTTCATCAGTACGGGGATAAGGTGGGTTATGCAGCTTAAGTGTCCCGGCAGATGGCGGTCCCTGACGATGTACACGTCCGGATCATAAACCCTTACCTGCCACCCCACCAGATCTATGGCGACCGCGATCCAGTGAACACTGTCCACGTTCAAAGGTAGGAGGATGAGTTCCGCCCCTTCCCACGACCGCCCTATCATCGCCGGGGACCGCCCGTCGAAGTAGCCAAGCACCTTATCGTCGGCTTCGTAGCTACCTTCATCGCTCTTGTATTTGGCCCACTCGCTCTGCAGATAGCGACCGAAATAAGTGTCCACAACGAGAACGCGACCACCAAAGTCGCCGGCCCTCTCCGTTAACCCTTTCCGAAGAATATAGCATGCTTGTTCCATGTGCTGCATAGATTACAACCCTAGTCAAAATCGAAAAACGTTCCACTTCCTTTAACAGTACGTACCTTGTCATTATAAACACGAACACAGTCACCTGGACGGGTATCGTACCTCAGAGTTTACCCAGACTTTGGGCGTTTTAAGTGCGGTGAAGAACTCCTTACTGAGCGCCGTGCCGTATGCGGACTTGCATGTGTCCTCATCCCCGCTGCACAACCACAACCACAATGTTAGGGGATCGGAGTCCTCTATGCAATAAGTTGGATAAGTCTGGTGATGAGTGTCACCTTTCCATCCACCTTAAGAACCCGTCGTTGTCTGACACGGAAACAAGACCCAGCTTAATCGCGCCAGCGGCTTCGTCAACGTTCTTCGCTTTTCGGGCCCGCGTTTTCTTCTCAGGGGGGGGATTCACTTCACCTTCAACTCCTTCACCTCTCTTACTCTTCCTGCCTCGAGCTCGAGCGGGCTCCGCTCTTGCACGCTCTGGGATCTGCCAAAAGGTTTTTCAGGTTTAACAGTGACGGAAAATAGATTATCAAACCCGTGTCACCCTTCATATGTACTCGTGTCGGATAACGTTGATATACTTTTAGTACTTACGTACTACTATATATTTCAACGTCAGGATATGTATCAGCCATATTACCTTGTTCTCAGCCTGCCCTTCCCGCGGGGGCTCGTCAATCTCTGTAGGAGGTACACCCTTTGAACCGGCTTTACCGCTTATGTCCACACCTTCCCTATGGTTCCCGACCTTCTGGTCAGTGACGTATCCCCCTGTGGCTCCAAGGGTATCGTCTTTGACCGCCGCTGACATCTGCCAATTGGTGACGGTTAAGTCAACTGTGATGAACATCATATTTTTGTTCCCTTTTCAGCTAACATATTATTACGTGTCGATTCACTTGAACAACCGTGTGCGGTGTGTGCAACATAGTCAGAATTTACAAATTGCTGATTCTATAGACCCTTCACCCTGGTTACACAAAATACCAAGTGAACTAACAACCAATTTACCTCCTCTTCTCCTTCCAGTCGCTGCTCGTCCACCTTAGTATGTTCTTCTGTCCCCCCGTTCTCTCGGTCGTTATCCTCTCCACATACATCGCCGACTGGTTTCTGCTCACCTCCCGCATTCGACTGGCCAGCTCGCATCCCATTCACAAAACCTTCCAACACCTTCATCTGACACAGAAAGTGCATAAATTAGGGGTGGTTAACGAATGTTATACAGCAGTCGGAGAAACGTTACCCGTGTCACCTCTCACAGTTTTCCGTGTCACATATACAAGTTACTGCAGATACAAATTGCACTACCGTTACACGTACCTTCTCATCCATGCTCCGCATCCAAGTTGACATGGTTCCCATCCTCTCCAACATCAGTTCAACTGACTTCACCAGCTTATCCTGGCAGGAGTCACTCGTCCCATCTCGTTGCTCCTCACTCGGGCCGGACTTGGCTGACCCTTCACCGAAATAACTCGGTGCCAACGCAGCCTCAATGTCATCAAAGTAGAGGTCAGGCTCCTCATGCTGGTAGAAGCACCCGCGCATCAAATCATACTCGCCGGCGGTCGGGACTAGTATCGGGTTGTCTTCGACCTTGATTCTACCAGATTTTTCAGGGTCCATGCGCGACTCGATCGTCTCATACATTAGATTGTCGTCATCGGCTGTCCACCTCAGCATGCGAGGCAACGCCGTGCTCGACACCCGCCTGGCGAACGCCTCCCCTATCCCCGGCACAGCTTCGTACAGCCAAATCTAATAGAAGCGCACATATCACTCGAGTGAGTCCATCAATTCCGCGTACTATTTCAAGCAGAGGTTCGGTGAAGTAGGTTACCTGGAACGCATACGGAAATCCCATAAGCCCATATCCATATCGATCGTCCTTGTCGTTTGCCTTCGGCTTGAGGTCAGCGACACGTCGTTCTATGACCCCCGACAGGGACTGGTGGGTGGCCTCGTACACAACCCTGCCCCAGGGGTAATCCAGAAATCGATCAACGTTCTCCACAAGCTTCACAATCCACCCTCGTATGGATTTCCTGGGTTCTTCCCCCAGCAGAACTCCTTCCACGATGAGTAGGAGAGCGATCTTGAAACGCTTTCGAGCACTGGGCTCCTTCAGTATGGAGTTCTTGAAGGCGTTCTCCAGCTCACCGACCTTCATGTTGTCTGTTCCGAATAAGTCTTTCATAGCCTTCTTTGTCTTCTTGTCATCCTCCGTCTCTGTGTCTTCCCCCCGAACTCGACCACACCGCAGCCCCGTCACGAGCGCAAACTCCTTGATAGAGAATCGCCGCAGCTTGCCTTGAAGCATGTACCAAGTCTCCCACTTCTTTTCTGTCGCAAGCTGCCTTTGTAACACGTAATGCAGTAGTTGCGAGGAGAATTGAACCCGGTTTGCCATTTGCACAATACCCCCAAATTGGCTTCGCTGCAGCTTCTCCCAATCGACGGGGTCAATCCAGTCGTCCATGTTCACGAGCAGAGACACTTTCGAACACTGGTTCACCCGGCCTCGGAAATGCTTCTCTTCCGGCACTGCGAGTCGGGGCTCCACCTTTTTTGGTGCCCGGACACCTTTCCTCCTCAAGTTCTGGGACCGAACCATGTTCTTCCTGCAATTAAGTGCACATGAACATTATGATTATCCACACAAACTCATCCCCTTCCGAATAAGTCTGTCTGCGACTGTTTCACGATAAAAAGCCCATGTCACCTACTGAAGTAACCCTTGTCACCCAACTAAATAGCTCGTGTCATTATTGTACATTTTATTGACACTACTGTCCTACAGCAACCCGTTTCTGACACGGGTTTTTCTCCACTATCCCAATCTCGGTAAAACCACCCGCATGGCTCCGACACTCTTCTTCAACCTCCGTTTCTCTTCTCTGTCAATTCGTCCCTTCCCCACCCCCAATTTTTCCCAGATCTGTATTACCCCGTATCCCCATTTCCCCAAATGACAGCAATTCCCCAATTCCCGTTATGACAGTAATTCCAATTCCCCAATTTCGGGTTTTTTGTTCGATCCCAATTACCGTGCCTTACAACAACGAATCGGTTCAATAATGCAATTTCAGTGGGCGAGTTTGGAATTGAAGTGAAGATTCAGCATAGTAGCGATGGGTAGGGACAGATTTAAATAATGAATGAAGTTGTACCTGTATTCCTGTGCCTTTCTCTCCCGTACTGCCTTCTCCGGCGGCTTGGTCCGTTATCCGGCGGCGTCCTCCCTCTCCGGTCCGAAACAATGGGATAGTGCAAATTCAGTGGGGAAGAATGCAATTTCAGTAAAGATTTTGAGTGTTACAGATGGGTGAGCACGGATTTCAAATTCCAATTGAGTTGTACCTGTTTTCCTCCGCCTTCCTCTCCAGTAAGGGCTTCTCCGGCGTCTTCCTCCCTCTCCTGTACGGGTTCTCCCCTTTCCCTTCACTTCACAACCGCCTCGCTTCACTCCTTCTCTTCGGACTCTATCTATCTCTCTCCTTCCCTTGTGTAGGTGGTGGTTTTTAGTCGCCAACTGCAATGAATGCAAGTCACTTTTTTCAATTCGAGCAAAACAGCAAATTGTTTTGTTTTGAATTTTTCTTTTTTTTTAGGTCATTCGATATCTGCAACCAACTGCCACCCTGTCAAAGATTCCTTTTCCTTTGTCGTTTTCTTTTGTTCTCCCAGTATCGGGTCCCTTCTTTCCATGCACGTGTCACCTTGCAAGTTTGTTCGTGTCACTTTTAACTGCATCATATTCCTACGTAAACTGTAAATGACCCATGTCACCCCTTTTCAATCCTCGTGTCACCTAACGACAATAACCTTGTCACCACACTGGATACATAATTGCAGCAACACTGCCAACTTTCACATGTCCGCATATACAAATTTGTCTCAGATATCGACATCATCAAATTTTTGCAAAATATCCTAATGTTTGACTTCCCCTTTTACAGGAGAGTGTTTAAGATTGGAGCCAAGTGTTCAACTACCAAGTCTACCATCCGAGTCGACCATGGAATACCCCAACAGCTAGCATCTGGCGGTATGCCTCAATGTATGTGTCGTCCAATCCATCGAAGTTAGGGGCGTTCCCCAGCAGGAGGTGCATGAATCGAATTGTGTACGCGCCACAATCACCGCTGCAAACAGGAACAATCGGTCAGACCGCGGCCACCGAGTCCCCATCCAATCTAACGAAATTTGACATACTCATCCTACTTACCTAAGCTTGTTCTGTGGAATGCTCTTGTCCCGGTGAATGGCAAACGGCGTCGGGACCTTATCCGCATACTTCACCTTCAGATCTGGGTGTGCACCCATGACGACAGGGATCAGCTGCGTCACAGGCATCAGAAGGCTATGGAGTTGGCGATCCGTCGCCGTGTGGACGTCGCAGTCATACACCCTTACCTCCCACTCCTTAAGATCGATGGCAAGGGCAACCCAGTGTTGGTTCTTCACGTTGAAGGGGAGGAGGATGAGGTCCGCACCAGACCACGGACGTCCAAACGTCTTCGGCGACCCCCCGTTTAAGTACGCCATCAATGCATCACTGGGCTTGTACGCTTGGGGGGTGCCGGTGTAGTCCTTCCAATCCGTAGGTAGATAAAATCCCGGTAAGCACGAATCGACAACGATCACTCCACTGGCCATGTCACCCATTCTGTCTGCCACCGCTTTGCGCAGGAGGTAGCAGCACTCCTCCATCTCCTGCATTAAGTGAACCGCAATTACAATCCATAATCCTGACACGCGAAATTTTATACGTGACAAGTCGTCATACCACAGTTCCAAACCAATCCTGGGGTTTCTTCAGACGGTTGAGTACCCCCTTCCTCATATCCACACCGCAGGGTGACGTGCGCACCTCCGCGTCCCCACTGCACGTTAAGTTTATGTCAGGTATTGTGGACGTCCAACTATCTACCTTCCTCGTCCATTCGAGTGTAATACACAGAACCTACGTACCTTGCCAACCATCTTGTCATGGCGTCGTTGTCCGCCGCTGACACCATTCCTAGCTGAACAGCATCGGCGGGAACAGTAGCTGCCTTCTCGGCTCGCGGTTTCTTCGCCGGGGGAGCCAACTCCTCTCCAACACCGTTCCTCTTCTTCTTCGCCGCCTTAGATACATACACCTGAGCTACCCTCGGCTTCGGCCTCTCCTCAACATCATTTTTGTTTCCACCTTCTTCTGGACCCGACGGCTTTATACCGACCTCTCCCACCTGCAAACATATCAAACTTCGGCTAAGATTTCCACTTTCCCTTGTCACATAACACATTTTCTCATGTCACTTGACCTTTACTATCATGTCACATGTAAAATCACCTTTATTTCATACATAAACCTTACCTCTATGGTCTTTCCCTCCACCCCATCCCCTGCGTTGACGGATTCAGGTTCTTCATCATTGTCCCCGACATCATGAACACCTTGCTTGCTCTCTCCTGATATCTCATCACTTCCCTTCTCAACACCACCTCCTAACTGAAAATGAATTCAAATTTAATTATTGCCTCATTTTTTCCAGTGTCACTTAACATAAAAAATCATGTCACACAGCTAAAATTTTCCTGTCACATTCTTCCAGTGTCGATGAATTTATCAAACCTTCTCATGTTTACCAACAACTTACCTTACCACCTGGTCCACCCTCGCCGGCTTTACCTGCAATTGAGTCTATCAGCTCGTCCAGATTTACCTCTTCTCCACCTTCTTTCAGCTGCAATAATTTCAGATTTTTCTCTTCTCCACCTTCTTCGCCCGATTTACATTGAACATCCAGCCGTTCAGTCACGGCCACCTCCAATAATTTAAGCTGCAGATGATCATATTATTACTTCATATCACCAGACGGTGTGAAAAATCAACACAATTCACCCTTCATACCTATTTCCTTCATTATCTACACTACTTGTCACTTGTCCAATTTCACGTGTCCGCAGTCCATTTACCCTAGTTCACAGTTTTCCCCAGTATCCACATAACAAACAATTGGGAAGTTATTGCGTACCTTTTCATCCATCTTCTCCATCCGTGTTGACAGTGTGTGAAGCATTGCCATTACTTGTGCCCAAGTCTTGGCATTGTCCCCCACCCCGTCATCTTTGTCATTGCCTCCTCTTCCCGTACCTGGGGAACTCCCACTACGGGCTTCGACATGTCTCAGGAACGGTGCAACTTGGTCGTCGAAAAAGGGGTCGGACTTCTCATCATCGTACACACACCCATCCATCAGCTCCAGCTCAGCCTCCTCTGGTGTGAGTATTGGGTTATCATCAATCTCTATGGCCTCCTCTCCCTCAGCTTCGGTGCGCCTGGCTATATCATTATAAGCGAGGTTCTCGTCCTTGAGGGCCCATCTCATGCAACGAGGGATTGCCGTCGTCGACACCTTCGTCGCAAACCGGACCCCCCATTTCGGCATGGATTCCAGCAACCAAATCTGCACCGTATCCCCACTAAAATTAGTACATTTTCAGCATATGATTTTCAATTTCATCATGGGTGTGGTCGAGAAGGTTACCTGAAAGGATACCGGATAACCCATCAGCCCATAACCATTGCGCCTCTTTCGATCTTCTGCCTTTATCTCAGCCTCCCGGCGCTTTACGGCGCCGTTCAGCGACACGTGTGTGGCACCATAGATTACCCTCCCCCATGGGAAAGCCAAAAACCTATCAACATTTTCCACCAATCGGACGATCCAGCTCCTCAGCCCCTTCCTCTGGTCCTCTCCTAACAATACGCCCTCCACAATGTACAGCAGCACTAGCTTGAATCGTCTTCTAGGGCTCCGCATCAGCATTACTGAGTTTTTCAGCTCGGTCTCGAGCTCGCCAACCGTCATCTTTTCGCTCCCAAAAAAATCCTTTATTGCTTTCTCGTCCTCCTCCATCTCAGTAGCTGCTGGTTTACTACACCGCAGCCCGGTTACTAAGGCGAACTCCTTGAGGGAGAACCTCCTGTGCTTCCCCTGAATCCGGTACCACGTCTCCCACTCCTTTTCGCTTGTAACCTGTCGCTCGAGTGCATAATGCACAATTTGTGCAGAAAATTTCACAGTGTGCGCCATGCGCACTACCCCACCTAGCTGGGAGTCCAGCAACTTCTCCCAGTCCCTAGGGTCAACATAATCGTCAATGTTGTTCAGCATTGACATTCTTGAGAACTGGTTCACCCGGGCCCGGAAATGCCTGTTTTCGGGGAGTAGGTACTCAGGCACTTTGTTCTTCACGCTCACGTTCTTCGTCCTCACCATTTTTCTCCTGCAATTTCCATCACACGAACAACCTCAGGTTATATTCGTCTCCCCTTGTCACATAACCGACTATCCCATGTCACTCACTGTGAAACCCATGTCACCCATTTTTAGTCGGAATCCTATTATAACCAATACCTCTTACTCATTCAATAGCACACCCACGACATCCACATATCCCAATTTCCACAGCTCGCCATTTCTCGTATTCCGCCTACCACATTACATTTACATACCCTTCTCTCCAAATTGGAAACCCTTGTCACCCAATTGTCAAACCCATGTCACCCAATTCGAACCTCATTCCACCATTTTCCCCTATCCATACTTCCCCGACCCTTGCCCTAACCCAATCCGATAACCACTGTCACCCAATTGGAAACCCTCACCACCGATTTCCCCTTTCCATGGACGATAACCACCCATGCCACACCACCCGCCATTATCCAAACTAGATTACCACCGCCCCGACCCACCATTCACGCCGCCATTGCCCTAACCCCTTCACCCACTGCTTCCCCGACCCACACCCGCGCACCCTACCACCAAAGGGAGAAGAGTAAAAGGGCCTACCTGTTCTGTATGTCGTCGGCTCCTGGGTGCTGTGTCCTTTCCGGCGACGATGGACTTCCCCGCTCTCTCTCCTTTGGTGTATGCTAGAAGAAACCGCAACCGCAACCGCACTTTCTCTCTTTTTCTTGTCCCGTCTCTGCAACTCTCTCTTTTTCTTCTTCCGTCTCTGCAACTGCTTCTCTCTCTTTACTCCTTCCCGCCTCGCCTAGGTAGGTCATCATTACTCAATTTTTTTTTTCTTTTTTTTTTCCATTCTTTACAGGAGATTGCCGGTTTGGAGGGGGGTAAAAACCGTGGTATTTGTGCAAATCTTTCAACATAATGGCATTTTTGCCAATTCTCCCAAAAAGTGGTATTTTTGCAAACTTTTCAAAAAAAGTGGCATTTACTACCATTCCCTGTTTAATTAATTACCTATAAAAAGAGCAATCATTACCTATAAATACAATAATTATAGCTAAAACAACAAGTTTTTTAATACAACTTTAACACTCTAAAACAACAAGTATTGCGATACGGAGAGAGTATTATTTTGCGATTATAAGGTCGGCATCCACCAACTTAACACAAAAGCTTAAGTTATTGTATGTAGTTCCACCCTTTCTTATAACCCATCATTTTTACTCTTTTATAATCAATGTGGGAGGGACACTCCCATACAATGATGTGAATGTAATCACGGACGGACTATGCAATGAGTGGTCATATCCAAATCCAAGTGGGTTGAATTGTTTCTCATACGACAAACTAAAGAGAGAAACCCACATCACATGCAATGTTCTAAAAGGCGCTAGGCGGCCGCTAGGCGGTTAGGCGGGTGCCTAGGCGGCGCCTAGGCGGACTTAGAACAAACTTGATTATTTCCTTATATTTTGACGAATAACACTTGTCAATAATTCATATAATGTAATAATAATCCATAATATCACTCATAAACCCAAATTTTTAATAGTTAACTAACACTAGAGTAAAGAAACGCAAAAGTACATGTCTGATTAACAACTCTAAACCTTCTAAAATACAAAACTATAAGTTCGACTGAAAAGCAAATGCATCCCGACATGGGGGATAAAAAAACCCCAAGTCAACTAATCATATGCTTAGAAGCTCAAATTGAATAATCGTTGGACTAGGCGGTGCCTAGGCGGGCCCAGGTGGCGCCTAGGCGGGACCAGTCGGGCCCAGGCGGCGTCTAGGCGGGACCAGGCGGTGCCTAGGCGGCACTTAGGCGGGACTAGGCGGTTCCTGGACGAATTTCCGCCTAGAGGTCCGCCTAGGCTTAAAAATTCCTAGGTCCCGTCCCGCCTAGCGCCTAGGCGCCGCCTAGGCGCGATTTTTAGAACACTGATCACATGCATTTATATATGCTTCATCGCTTTATGCTTTCTTTCACCATGAAACCACTCCTTTCAACTTGAATTTGAATTGAGGAGGTCCTTTCCTAGCAAGTTTATATGTATCTAGCTCTATCCATCCAGATCTATTCCTAGATTTCGATTTAATTTGGAACATCTCTCCATATATATCCATTTACTATTTATAAAAACCACTATTTAATGTGAATTCGATCAATTATAGGTAATTCATTTCATAGTGTATATATATAATTATGTTATTATACACAAATAATTAGTCTTATTGTAGTTTATAAGAGATGTTTACACTAAATATATCTCGTATATTTACAAGTGTGCACTCTTTGTAACGTAAGTGCCCAAAACTTTACAAAACGAGGGTATTTTAGAAGACATCCCTATATGGGGTAACTCATCCATACCTATATATAGTCGGTCCTCACATGCATGGTCCAAACCAATTATTGATCAGTAGTACCTTTTAGTTAGTTGTTTTTCTATATATATATTCTGCCTAGCTGCTAGCTAGCTCCACTATTCCATTTACTAACATATATATGTGCATCCAACCAGTGGCTGCTACAGGATTTGCTAGACAGTACTTTAGAGGAGGGCGAAATTTATGCTTCGGAATTTATTTTTTCCTCCGTATATATAATGAAATTTTTTTTAAAAAGAAAACTATAAATTGTGATATAAATATGATATTTTATTACAAAATTCATATAATGAAATTTTATAATTTTTTCCGTGTGTGTGTTGACTGTTTTTAAAAAAAATAATGAAACAAAATTATAATTTTTTTTTAAAAAAATATGGCCTTTTGTAAATGGAAAAAAAAATCGATAGTGTTAATATATTATATGTAACAATACGCGCGTTTTTCGGTCGTCAAAGTAGGGCGGGAATCCCTCCTAAGCCGCCGCAGCGCCGCTGCGTCCAACTTTCTTTGTTTTTTGGGGCTGGAAATATATTAAGGTTGATATTTGGGAGAAAGTTAAGAAAGATCTCATATTCCTAAAATTAAAAAATGGTACAAATAATAAATTTGATTTTCCTTGTCAACACGTAGTTTAGTTATGTTTTTGTCTCTAGTTACTAGTTAGACGTAGCTTAGCTTACATGATTGATTAACTTGATTTGAGATGAAGTAAAGAAAATTTGGCATCGATCTAATCTGAGGGCTGGGAATCCTTTGGCAGCATGGTATTGGTGGGTATAACTATTTGGCGATTGACCTTTACATCCATAATACCTTGTTTCATTTTTTTAAAACTAATAGTACGTTTTATCAATTTCACATCAATGCAAATAGACTCGCGCGATATATCATATTAATGGAGTTAAGTAAATGCATATATATTACAATTAAGAAGATACATACATTATCATATATGTATATGATCGAATTTATATATATATATATATATATATATATATATATCGCATATCTGGATATGAACTGATCAAACTCAGAGCCGAGGCTGAATCGATCATATTTAGCTTGTATCTTCAATTGAATTCGGAGGGGAGACAGGTAGAAGATGGAATTACATATACGGCTGCCATCCATATATCATATATGCATCGACGAGATATCTATACCGTACCCCACTCCACAGTCTCCACTTCCACTTATCATCAATTCAAGTTGAGAATATATTCGTATTAATGAATGGACGACGCTCGATTTATTATTTTGTTTAATTTCGACGGAAATTAGGAGAAGATTTTTTTTTTTTTAAAAATGATTGAATTGATTAATTTACACGTACAAATAAAGCCTGGACTAGATATATATATACACATTATAGATTGATTGATATGATATATGATATGATGAAGGTTTGAAATGGATCAACCCAAATGATCAAGATGCATGGATCCAATTCTTACCTATATCTATTTTGGCCGGCTTATAATGCCAGCTTGTTGTTTGAGTTGGAACCATGGTTTTATTAAACTTAATTAATTCACAAAACTTAGCGTAATTGATCAATACATATATAGACACACGAATAAGCAATTATATGTAGGTACCTACAGTTCAAACCTCCATAATAATAATATATAATTAGTTTGATGCGTGTAATCAATAACTAAAATTATATTTTAAGATATACTCCCTCCGTCCAAAAATACATGGGCTTTTACTATTCATGCACGTTTTTTTAGAAGCTAAAAACTATATAAAATATTAACTTTTTTATTAATTTTTTTTAATAATTACAAACTTATTAATAAGTTTGTAATTATTAAAAAAAATCAATAAAAAAGTTAATATTTTATATAGTTTTTACCTCCTTAAAAAAGCGTGCGTGAATAGTAAAGTCCATGTATTTTTGGACGGAGGTAGTAATATAATTAACCAATCCGAAATCTTGCAATATATTTGCTGACCCAGTTACGATTATGTATAGGATATGACACAAAATAATATATATATTGAATCTAGCTTTCCAACACATAGATGATCATATTTGATATGGGATGGGAGCAAGTAACTGGATCATATATTCACGGGGATCACACAACCCAAAATGAAATTTAAGTGGTCCAAAGACAGAAGCAAAATGAAAGGAGGTGAAGAAAGAGAGGAGAAGAACAATTTAAACATGATCATGAAGGTGGAACCTACGAAAGGGGCAATTGAACCACCACCACCACCACCATGATCATGATGCCCACTTTATACTCCAAAGTTTTGCAATATCAGAGGGCTCCTACCTTTCAAATATGTATGTATGTATGTATATGTATGAATGAAGCCAAACCCCCAAAAGGCGCGCTTTTTGGAAATGAGTGATTAATGTGGAATATACATATATGTCATGTTGATAATATATAAATAATTGAAGTGATGTATGTATATAAGTCAGTGAATTACTTCTTTTATTGTTGATTGAGATTTTCAAATGTAAATCCATCGATCTTATATGCTAGCTTTGAGTTAGTTAACACGTGCATAGTGCGTTCGGATATGTGTTATCGATCTAGCTTATTAATTATACCCTAGCTATATATCATCGATCATAATGAAGCGAGCAACAAAAGGCCAAATCCATAAAAACAAGCGTAGATCCTCTTTTATTTAATAAAGAAAACATTCTTATTGTTGACAATGATATATACATCTTGTGATGCCTAGTGCCTACCATGTTAATTAGTGGAGTATCAATTTGCATCGATCGACCTCACTATTAATAGTATAAGTGAGTAGCACTAGCACAAGCAGCAGCGCGCTACTTTATTTCTGTTGACAACCGTCCGTTAATACTGGTCCAGAAGCACACTATTACCCTTTCCATTTTAGGACCAAAACAAACCATATATTCGTTTTTTTTTTAATTATATATTTTCTGCTTTTATAAAAACATTAATACTAATTTAAATTAAAGTTGTGGCATGAAATTAAAATGGCTAGCTAGTGTGTAGTTAAGGTGGGTTGGACCTAATCAAATATATGTGGTCGACCCACGTTGTAGCACATGTATGGTTGCTTCTAAATTCAACCTTCCATCACAAACTTGTCTCTCACGTACGTACTAGTAGTCCTAACTCCTTAAGACTTTACTTGTTGTCACCTACCTTTTTGCCTGCCCATCCTCTATCTCTAGTGATGTGTGTGTGGATAATAGATCAAATGTACACATCACGTATTATGTTAACAAATCTGGACCATTGAGTTAAGAAGATCATGTAATGGAAGAGATTAAAAGTAACTTCTGATTATTCGTTTGTATTGGAAAATTATTAGGGTGAATGAAATTATTCGGTGGTTTTTTACACTATTTATACGGATGAATAATTATATAATTATAGATGAATAATCATGTGAAAACAAATGAATAATTATAAACAAATAGACAAATAATTTATGTGTGCACAATAAGACCTGTGTATATGATTTATAAGGAATGTGTACACGATACCTTTTATAGATAGATAGATCGATAATATAAATTAAAAAGAATTCCCAATTCCAAAAAAAAGGATATAAAGAGACTCATATATTGACCACATACATTTTATCAAAACTTGTAACTAATTCAACTTGTATACGGAGTATATCGCTAAATTAGTTAATTAAGATATATGGAAGAGATGTATACCATTGGTTTTGGTTGCTCAATAAATGTAATTAATGGCCCTATACGCGAAATTAATTTGTGTCTGATCTCTCTCTCTATATATACTAGGGGGCATGCCCGTGCATACGCACGGGACATAATTTAATCAGATCGAATCATATGGTATTAAAGTTTATCAAATCATATGGTATTAAAGTTTTATATGATTGGTTCTTATTAGCGGAAATTATATCAAAGAAATAATTATATATAGTTAAACTACGTGGAATTGAAATTATTATGAATATATTTGGTTTATATAGATTTGAGAAGAAAGCTCAGTATTATTTATAGTCATCCATAATATATTTATAAATAAGCTTAATATTTTGAGCTCTTTTCTTCCAATCATGAAGTGAAAGATCTTGCAAGTATGCATCTCTATGCAAGTATATAGGAGGAAAAATGTAAATAAATAAGGTACATAACTACTCCATGTATTTTTTTTAATTTTTTTTTACTTTATATATACCTCTATGCTTATACATATATTTCAACGCACTACAACTACAACCACACTCATTAAACTAAAGGTGACATATTAATATAAATTGAATAGAGAGATAGAGAGATCGGTCCATTAATATATTTATTTCTCGTTAAGATCCTGCCATGGTGAATATGATTCTTCTTTCAACAATGGTGCATGGTTGTAAGTTTTTCCATATATCAACAAAAAAAAAATCAAAATAGAGAAAAATAATAATTAAAGATTATTTAAACAAATAAGAAATAATATATGATATAAAATAACAAAAAAGGAAAATAAAATCATATATAATCTACTATATAAATAAGAAAGTGCAATAAAAAAAATTAATTAATTATAGAAAAAAATAAACAAAAATAGGGGAAAACAAATAAATGATGAATAAAACCTCCAAATATGAGTCTTCTTGCAACAATGGTTCATAAAAACTTAATAGCAATTAAAGAAAACTAAAAACCCTATATTATTATAAAAAAAATTAAGAAATGAAAAATAAAATATGATAGTATAAAGTAACAACATAAAAACTGAAAAATAAAATCATGCATAATATCATAATAGAAATAAGAAAGTACAATGAAACAATATATTAAAGCAATAAATAATAAAAAATTGAAAGAAAATAGAAAATGCCACCTAATAATATATGATTCATCTCTTATTTGTTTGCAAAAAAATTGAGTTTTAGAAGATAACATTGAAACAATTGACTATTTATAAGAAAAATCCAACATTTAACCAAAGAAAAACTCTCAACCTTTGGACTAACCCATTTTTATTTCCTATTTATCATCTCTAGAAAGTAAAATTAATGCGATGTATGTTTCATTTAACAAAAAAAAAACTTCCACCCCTTTGACTACCCTATTTAAAGCATTGATTGGCAATTATAGTAATTTTTTATTTGAAATAAAAAATTTGGGTAAACATTAATATAAAAATATGAGAGAAATATAATAAAAAAAATTATTATTATTATATTGTATTTTTGGTCAAAGAGAAAATAATTATTACAGAAAAATAATAATTAAAGAATATTTAATCAAATAAGAAATGTGATATAAAGTAACAACAAAAACAGTTGAAAAATAAAATCATATATAATCTACTATATAAATAAGAAAGTGCAATAAATAATTAATTAATTAAAGAAAAAAAGTCATAAATAGGGGAAAAATAAATAAATGATGAATAAAACCTCCAAATATGAGTCTTCTTGCAACAATGGTTCATCAAAACCTAATAGGAATTAGAGAAAATTAAAAATCATATATTATTTCAACAAATAAGAAATGCAAAATAAAATATGATATAAAGTAACATCATAAAAAATGAAAAATAAAACCATGCCTAATATCATAATAGAAATAAGAAAGTGCATTGAACAATATATTAAAGACATAAATAAATAAAAATTGGAAGAAAAAAAAGTGATGAACAAAAGTGTCACCTAACAATATATGATTTCTCTCTCATTTGTTTGACGAACATTGAAACAATTAACTATTTATAAGAAAAATCTAGCATTTAACCAAAGAAAAACTCCCAACCTTTGGACTAACCCACTTTAATTTCCTATTTATCATCTTTAAAAAGTAAAATTAATGTGATGCATTATTCAATTGACAAAAAAAACTTCCACCCATTTGACTACCCTATTTAAAGCATTGTTTGACCATTATAGTCATTTTTTATTTGACATAAAAAAAGTTGGGTGGCATTAATATAAAATTATGAGACAAATATAATCAAAACTTTGTCATTATTATATTTTATTTTCGGTAAAAAAGATAACAATTATTAGGGAAAAATAATAATTAAAGAATAATTAAAAATTAAGAAATAATAAAATGATATAAAGTAACGACAAAAACAATTGAAAAATATAATCATATATAAATAATCAAGAAATTACAATAAATAAATAAATAAATTAAACTAAACAAATAAACAAAAATAGGGGAAAGTTTAAGTGATAGGGAAAACATAGACAATATAGAATTTTTGTATATATAAAAATAGGAGTCTAAAACACCTTAACCACAACTCAAAACTAAAAAGAAGAGATTCCACAAAAAAAAAATTAAAATAAAATAAATTCCAACGAAACTAAAAATAAAGAAAATAAAAGTTCAAGTAAAGGATTGTATTACAAATTTACAACCACTCACCTTAGATTGTATTTATCAATATGAGCTTCTTCTTTTTCACCAATGAAACTTCTCAATATGTACTTCTTCTTTTTAACCAATAACACTATAAAAAATACAATAAACAAAAAGAAAATATTAGTATGAAAGTTGAAAACAATATCAATCAACAAACGATAGATTAGGATAATAGAAATTCAATATTATATAAAAAAATCTATTTTGACATAATATGAGAATGAAAGAAAAAGAAAGAGTTGATTTGATTGTAAAAAGATGAGGTGTGTCTTTATATAGCATAAGCATGCTTTAATTGAATTAGGAGTTTCAATTTTTTACTTATTATTTAAGGAAAATAAATTTCAAATTAAATAGGCTAAAGGTGTTACATTTTTTGTATTCAATGTTTGTTGGAGTTACTTTTTTATGTTATTGGTTGTTTACTCTTTATAAACTACACATGTTACATATGAAAAATTATACCATTAATATATGAGAGAAAAGAAATTTAATCAAATTAAAATATAATATTTTGTATGATTAAGATCATAATATATTCTATAAAGAATGGGCACAAAGATAATATTTTGAAATTAGTTGAAAAAATACACAGTAACAAAAAGATTATGATAATGGTATAATAAATTATCCCATCCACACATTCGTATAGTATAAACTATATATGATAAATTTTTATTAAAAAAACTCAAAGTTTTTTTTTAAACATTACATATAAACAAAAAACATATAATGTTCTCCACATTTTAAATGTGAGACAAAAATATTATAGCAAGGTAGCTAGTGATTACACAATATTTTATAGCAAGGTTGTGAGATTAAATTCAACATTTAATCCCACCGTGCGGATAACCGGTTAAGCGGATAACCGAGAACACAATTATAGCATTTATGGTGGGCTGAACACAACTTTTACTAGATATATTATAGATATATATTGGCAAAACAAAAGGTTGATGGAATTGCTTTTCTCGATCGCTATAGTGACCCAGTGCTTGGCTAAATACACATTTTTATACTCTGTAAGTAACTTCTTATTAATAAAGTTGAATACATATATATAGCTAGAGAGAGAGCTAGAGATAGATCGAGGTGTAAGTTTGTAACGAACTTTGTTGCTAGTTTGTCTCATATGTAATTGATTGATATGATATGATATACAATATGAAGAGTAGTATACCATTGTGAGAAGCGAAGTGATATATATGTTTGACTATTTTGAAGTGACACATGATGCCTTCTACCTCAATCGATCAACTTACAGGCCGTCCAATAATTCAAACAATATATAAAAAGTTATGGTTACTGATAGGCCTAAAGTAAGCCCGTACGAAACTTGGGGGCACAATTGTCTTTTACCAGGTAGCATTTAATTCAACCCTAATTTTTATTATATATATGGGTGATGAGCTAGGGTAAAGGAGAGCTTTTTTGGTAGCCGACAAACCCTGACTTGAGCGTCGGAGGGTCCTCCGGAGGAGGTTAGCTCCGCCCGATCTTGTTTGTCAATGATTTGCAGGTTCTAGCTCGATCGATGTTCTTGAAAAAGCTTGATGCGGATATATGCATCACAGTTACCACTTACCAAACCAATCATCATATATACGGAGTATAAATTAAAGAAGTGTGAAAAAGAAGACTCGGTTGAAAAGTTTAAAGGAAGAGATCAATAGAATGAGAGGTTCATCTTAAATCTTAATTAATGGACGTCAATTGCTTGGCTAGCTAGTAGCTCCTTTTTGGTTTACCCGGCCCTAAGGAGTTGTGAGGGGTTTTCGTGCTGGCCAGACGGCGCGGGTCACTTCCTGCTTTGGCTTGCCTGGCTCTTCTCCTGGGTGTCTTGTTCGCCGTCCTGCTCTCCGATCTCTGCTCTGTCTATCTCCTCTGTAAGTATCTCTCCCTCTGCTTTACCACAACCAATCGGCCCACTTGCTTACCAGCTCGGACCCTATTTAACCACATTCACAGTGTGCAAAAGGGCATATCGCCTCTTTTCCAGTTCACTCACTGCTATAAGTTTCGATTACAATCATCTATGCTCGGTTACTAATTTGCTTTGGTCTATTATGGATCCTCCCAAGTCCTTTTCGGATACCCTTCGAGAAACTATTCCCTTTGCATACTGTCTATATGTTTCAATGCATAATTGCTCCAATATGCTATATTACAAGTCTCCTTATGCCACATATTTTCCAAATGATCAAATGCACAATTGCTCCAAGTTTCGGTATTACATATTGCTTTTAATTCAATTGGGTTTTTTACATCCCACCTATGACCTGATTAATTATCAAACATATTCTAACTTTGCTAGTTTGCTGCTGTTTCTTTCCATGCATCGCCTGCACTTTGTTTTTTCCAAGCCTTTACTTGTTTTTTCTTTTGGTCTGCTTCTTCTTGCTTGCTGTATTGTGTTTGTGTGCAGGTGGTGGTCTGGGTGCTTGGGCTTAGCCCTTCCTCGTTGCTGCTGGTCCTGGGAACTCCATGCGTTTCTGGGCCAACACCTTCGTCTAGGCTTCTGCAGTGCTGCGCACCAATGGCCTCTTTGCCGTGACCTGTTGACTATCAATCCCCATTGTTATGATAAAAAATATGGCTTACAAGCCCACCATGAAGTGTTACTTCAACTTCAAAAGCCCCACAAGGCAGTTGTAATAACTTTAACAAACTATGTTCATTATATCTCCTACAAATACCTTATTAGTGCCTGTCCTACAAATAAATGTATATTCGGGACACATCCCACTTATGTATATGATCAGTCTTGTAAGCACATTACGCGGTTACACCATAATTCTAATGATAACCTTATTTGTGCTCGCTCACGTAATACTCGGCAATCCTTCGTTCGAATGTCAATCACCAATGGTTCCTCGGTATGGACATTTCAAGTGTACTTTACATTTGAAGTTGTACAAATCATTTACTTCATTCGAACTATCTTGTTTATGGTTCTTTTCTTTAAGACAGAGCACGTCGATCTTAAATTAGTACAAACAGTTCACCTTAAAAGGTTTTTATGAATATATGCACCTGGAACTCTCTCGGCATCAGGAGCCGTAATTTCTGGACAAATGTAGATATTTTCTGTCAAAATAATAATATCAACGTCCTGGCCCTTTTAGAAACTAAGACTGATAAGGTTCCTACCGAGAGCACACTGCGTAAATGTGGTTTCTCGAATGTTGCTTTTGACCCGGCTATTGGTTTTTCTGGGGGAATCTGTCTTTTGTGGAAAGATATCCCTGCCTCACAAGGATCCATTGAACTTATTTCGGTTCACCACCGATTTATTCACTTTAACTACTCGGACTACGCTACAAAGCGGTGTTTTGCTGTTCTTGTGGTCTACGCCCCACCGGATGAGCGTCGCAAATCAGCCTTCTGGGATTCGATCTCCCTTTATATACAGTCACTTCTTATACCCTTTTGTATTATGGGAGACCTTAACGAAATAGCTACCCCAGCTGATAAACTTGGAGGAGCCTATCCTTCGACGTCACGTTTCACGCGTTTACTAGATTTAAAGAACAAACTATCACTCCTAGAAGTACCATCTAGCGGTGGTCAGTTTACTTGGCAACGTAAATCAAAAGATGTGGTCATTTGTTTGGAAAAACTTGATCGCCTATTAATCCACACGGACATGCTTACCATTTTTGACGCACTTCGTACACAGATCCATCCTTTTACTAGATCTGATCATGCCCCGATCTCCGCAGATTTTCGGCACAACATTCAGCCTAAGAATAGACCATTTAAGTTCGAATTGGCTTGGGCCTCAAGGGCTGATTACAGAAATTTAGTCTCGCAAGCCTGGAGAGCAAACCCACAAGGTTCTTTGATGTTTAAATTGCTTCAGAAGGCAAAAGTTCTTAAAAAACTTTCGAAAACCTGGCATAAGAATACAATTCGCAATATTCATAACCAAATTCTAGTAACGGATCAAAAGCTCCTTAGTTTACAGACATCTCTTATCTCAAATTATAACAATCAGGATGTTCGAATCCTAAAACAATTACTCAACAAAAGAGAACGAATGCTCGACTTTCACCGTCGCTATTGGAGCCAGCGGGCTAAAGTTAAACATACCAAACTTAATGACTCCAACTCAGGCTACTTCCATAAGATCGCTACTGCAAAAAGAGGCAGGAAAATGATCAAATCTATCCTACTTTCCGGTGGGGAATCCACAACTGATTACCACACAATCCAACAGGAATTTGTTAGCGACTTCAAAGCTCGTTTCAGAGCCTCTTCAACCCCTGTTTCGGATCTGTCTCCAGACCTAACGGTCATCCCATCCTTAGTTTCACAAGCAGATAATGACATGCTCTCGGCCCCTGTTACAAACAATGAGATTAAAGCGACTGTATTTTCTATGAGCCCGGATAAGGCTCCGGGCCCCGATGGCTTCCCAGCTGGTTTCTACCAAAAGTTCTGGCCTACAGTTGGGCCCTCTGTAATAAAAGCTGTCAAAGCTTTCTTCTCCAGTGGCAGGTTACTGCGTCAGACAAACCATACTTTCATTACGCTTTTACCGAAATGCGATGACCCGACTGCAGTAAACCACTACAGACCTATCAGTCTATGCTCTACAATTTACAAAATCATAGCTAAAGTAATTTCAGCACGGTTAACCAAGATTTTTGACAAACTTATACACCCCCTCCAAGGAGCTTTCACAAAAGGGAGAGCTATCCAGGACAATATTCTGATTGCGCATGAGGCTTTGCATTCATTTCGGATGATGAAAGGCAAAATGGGCATGGTTGCTCTTAAATTAGATATGGAAAAGGCATACGATCGTATCGAATGGTCCTTTCTATTCCAAGTTTTATCTAAGTATGGTTTCAATGACCTCTTCATTAAAAGAATAAAGGAATGTGTTTCAACTGTATCCTACTCGGTCCTCGTTAATGATGAACCAACCACAGTATTTAAACCCACTAGAGGTTTAAGACAAGGAGATCCCCTCTCCCCTTTCCTCTTTATCCTAGCCTCTGAGGTATTAGCACGTACACTACATAACAAAGGGCTAGCTAGTAAGGACCTGGGTATCTCTTTCGGTCGTCCGGGTATCAAGGTTCCTTTTTTAGCGTTTGCTGATGATATCCTTATTTTCTGCAAAGCCTCCCATTCGGCATGTACTTCTGTACTATCCATTTTAGACAGATACTGTTTAATTTCGGGACAAAAGGTGAACCTGCACAAATCCAGCTTCCAAGCGTCTCCTAACACGACTGCTACCGCCGTAGCGTCTACTATTGCAGTACTTGGCATCCCACAGGCTAACAATTTTGACAAATATTTGGGTTGTCCTATCGTTAACGGTAGGACCAATAGGGACACATTCGCTGATGTGGTCCTCAAGACCAAAAATCAACTCACCAAATGGAAAGCATCAAATCTTTCTGCTGAAGGGAGACGGGTGCTCATCAAAGCAAATCTGAGTGCAAAACCGATTTTTCTTATGCAAGCTTTCCTGCTACCCTCTCATGTTCTTCATGAACTTGACAAAGTGTATAGACAATTTTTTTGGAACAAAAACTCTAAAGCTCCACCGCTGATTAGCTGGGACAAAATCTGTTCGGACACAATGAAAGGTGGTTTGGGGATTCATAAGGCGGAGTCTATGAATATAGCTCTCCAGATGAAGCTTCTTTGGAAAATAATTTCTGAACCGGACAACATCTGGGTTCGTGTCATCTCACAAAAATACCTCAAAGGCCACGATCTTTCCAGTTATAACAAAAACGGTAATACCTCGTGGTAATGGTCCCGCCTTATGTCCACCAGACCTCAGTTCCTCCCAGCTCTTCAATGGAGGGTCGGAAATGGGGAATCCATTGATTTCTGGTCCCACAACTGGGCCTTCGAGAGGCCGTTGAGTTCCAAAACACTTAGACCCATCCCGGATAATCTCTTGGGAGTTTCGGTGGCTCACTTCATCACCAACCGCCAGTGGAACAAAACATTTATAAATGACTCATTAGCAAATGTTCTGAACCAAGATGATATCGACCACATCACGGGTCTAACTTTGCCTAGTAACCAGATCACGGATCGTCTATATTGGGGCCCAAGCAAAAATGGTTGGTTCTCAACCGCCTCTGCCAACTCCTTCCTTTCAGCAAACACCGGGTCGCCAGATTTCGATTGCGATTGGATCTGGTGTCTCGATGTGCCCCCTAAGGTTCGACACTTCCTCTGGAAAATCTCCCGTGATGGTCTCCCGACCAAAACCAGATTACAGAGGTCGCACGTGGCTGTACCTGCTGGTTGTGTTTTCTGTGGCAATACAAATGAATCGGGTGATCACCTGCTTCTTCGGTGTCCCATGGCAACTGCTTTGCTTAAAGCTTTAGGTATCCACATTCCGGGATTTATCATTGCTTCTATCGGCATGGGAAAGGTGCTTCCACTAACTGCTATAAAATGTGCTATTGGGACCAACACCTTTGCTGTTCTAGCTACAGCTTGGTGGGCCATGTGGTTCTTTAGAAACCAACTCGTTTTCGATCATACTAACAAGGTAACTATCAATGAAATTTTGCTGTTCCACAGCACAACTAGTCATTGTTGGAAACAATCAAAACGTTTAGACGATGATCCGACTGGTCCATTGATCACTAATCATCGCATTCATAGCGGTACGCACAACCGGGCTATTAGGGGTTGTGCTACGAAAACCAGGGCTCAGAATCGGTCCGGGAAGTGGGATAAACCCCCGCCGAATTGTTATAAGCTCAATTTTGATGGTTCGGTACTCCCGAGTGGGAACTCGTCTTATGGTTTTGTCATCCGTGACTCTGCGGGTTTAGTGGTCTCTGCTGACAGATCTATTTGCACTAATATCTCGGTAATTTATGCCGAAAATCTCGGACTCAGGATGGGTTTGTTACGGGCAAAGGAGTTGCTACTATCTACACTTCTGATCGAAGGAGATAACTTACTAGTGATAAAATCTCTACTGGGGGATTGGAAATGCCCCTGGACAATAGAGATGCTACAAGCTGATATATTGTCTGATATCTCGTCCTTTACTTATGTTGTTATTCGTCATATTTTCAGGGAATCGAATGCTGTGGCTGACTACCTTGCTCGTAGTGCCCATGTTTCCCCTGCCGACGTCTGCTGTGAGGATGATCCAGAACTGCTAGTTCTCGTCCGGAAGGATGCGCTAGGAAGGGCCTCTGCTGCGGCCGACCCGACCTAATTCTTATCTTGCGTCAAAAAAAAAAAAAAAAAAGCTCCTTTTTGGTTTTAATTTCTTCAAATTCTCAGCCTTTAATTAATTTTCTTCCTTTTTATTACAATAACGTACTATCTAATTCAAATGGGAATCTTATTTATTTTTCCATCGGTGGAACCACACTACATATATATGCTACCCTAAACTAGTTACTACTACAAAACATTTTTATACACTCAAAACTAACCTTGAATGTAGTCTCAACATTAGTCGAAATTATATTACGTACCCCCGAAAATACCCTCAAATTCGACCTCAAGATACATTTCGATGCGTAGAGGAGAGACTAATTGTGGCTTCGAATATTAATTAACCTCGAACTTTTGTTTTCGAGAGTAGGATAGTCTCCAAATAATTTCGAAACCAATAGTATCGAACTATTTCTAAACTAAATTTAGTGCTATTTAACCTTCAAATTGTCTTCAAATGAAATTGGTATGTATTTTCGATAGGCTAAGTAGTATAGATTCATAGCCTCAAATAATTTAAGTGCAAATACGAGAGTAAAATAACCTCCAATTTAACCACGGAAATAACTTCCAAAGTATTTGAAGGCTATCGTACGTACCCTCGAAAAAATATTCTCATGTTAATATTCGAGACCACATTTAACCTAGCTTCATCCTTTACGCATCAAAATGTGTCTTGAGGTCGAATTCGAGGGCATTTAAGGGGTAATATGTTTTCCAGGACATTTGATCAAGTCATCTTATAGTCAATTTTGAGGTTAAATTTACTATTTTAATTAATTGGTTCCTAAATTTCAGGTTAAATTTTTATAAATTTTGTAGCCAAATTTGAGGTTAATTTCATTAGCATCAAATTCTTTTTGATTCTTCAACTTATACATACATAAAACATATATTTTATTTTAAATAACAACAATAAACAAACATAAACATTAAATGTTTGAAGAAACAAAAAGTTCATAATTAAATCATGCACAAAATGCAAGTCCAACCATAATCACAGGCATAAACATGTCCTCGTGGCACTAAAAGTACAAACCTAACTTTCAGCTCAACTAATTAGTTCAACCAATATATATTCCCACCCAACCGTCTAAAACAAGAAGGTGCAAATCAAGTCCAAAATATTTGCAAACCAATTAGTGTGTAATGTTTAGTTTTTACACTAAATATCCAGCACACCCATGCTACCTACAAATTAAGGGTTAGAGTTTGCAAGACCGAAAAGAGGCGACGAAGCTTGACCTACTTGAAGTAGACGAATAATGGTGGATTGGAACTCTCTTGTTGGTTCTTTACAAGTTCAACAACGCTACTTCATAGCTCTTGTATCTCATCTCAAATGGTTTGATCTCGAACTTGATGACAAACTTGAGAAGGAGTAGCACTTACATTGCATGTACGAATAAGGCCTTTGATTTGAATATTTTTAAAATGAACAAATGAATCCTAACTAATTTAGATATAATATTTTTAAAAGGAACAAATGAATCCTAACTAAAACACACCAATAGCATATATTTGTTAGAATATCACTAGAGTTATCAAAGACTTGAATGTTTTGGTAATAGCAAATCTTTAGTATATAATGTGACTGTCTATGTGCTTTGCAGATAAATAAGTAGGTTTAAAATGGGTTAAAACCTTTGAGAGAGAGAGAGAGAGAGTGTGTGTATCTTGCAAAGATTGAGAAGAGACATATAAGAAGAAGAGTGGTGTTCTTGAGGATTCCGAGAATTGATTTAGAGAGAAAAGTCTTGTGAAATGTAGAATAGACACCAGAGAAAGTCTGCGAGCCACAATAGAATGATAGAGAAGTTTTTGGAGAGGAGAGGCTCGAGGACCCTTCCTGTAGACCCTATTGCCTAGTGACCCTGTTGAAATACTACATCTGTTCAAAATTATAAGTCATTTTAGGTGTTTGCACACATATTAAGGAAATTACAAAAGTGTTACTTTTATACCCCTCATTAATTATCCACAATCACTAACAACCAATAACATTTCATAAAATAAGTCAAAAAATTACTTTTCTCTTAACCAAATGCCTAGAAAATCTAAAAGGACTTATATTTCTAAACAAAATTTTAAGCCTAAAAAGACTTATATTTTTGAACGGAGGGAGTATATATTTATGGGTTGATTTTGAGAAATATTTTATTAGGAGATAAAATATTTTATTTTTAATTCATTTGAGGAGGTTTTAACATGAGTTTAACGTGGCAACTAATTAAACACATGACAACTAATTTTTATGAAGTTTCTTTAACAATATTTTTATTACTCCGTATTACAAAAGTATTCGAGAAGAGTAAACTATAAACGATAACATCTTTACGGATAAGGTGATAGAGACGTGGATCGTTGTAAAGGTCAATTCCTCTAACATACATCAAATGTGTGCAAACTTTTAAGCCCCTTTTGAGTATAATAAAACTTTAATTGGTGTTGAGACATTATTTTTTTTGGTTGAAGCCTTGAAGGTGTTGAGACATTATCACTCCTTTTTAGGTAGGTAGATTGGTGCTCAAAAAGGTAGATAGATTGATTTTAAGAGTAAACCCATTGGGTTATACTATAGGTTGGTTGGGCTTCGACATTGTGATGTTTCCATAACGGACCAACAAATCCAAATGATTAAATCAAGATTTTGTGGCCCATTCAATGGTGCAGCATCTGTAAATATGGGCTATTTGGTGCACATCTGATTTTTTTTTAGGATTGGTGATATATTCATGTATATCTTAATTTTTGTTGTTGCAAGTTATGATTTTTAATAAAGTAAACAAGTTAAATAATAGTTATATATTTAATAATTGAGAGTACGTGAGTGAGATAACTTTATAGTGATAAATATAATTGATGGTTTTTAGCATTGTCCTTACAAGAACGAGAAGATTGTTATAGATATCTTGTTCCATCTCGGACATTTTGATGGGATGGCCTCCAGATATATTTTAAGAGAGGTCAATAAGATATCAGATAAGCTGGCTCACATCGAACATACCATAGAGGAGTCTACGAGTTTATCTTGCCTCACTTTGGAGTTACTGGATCCTGTTCGGAAGGACGCATCAAAAAAGTCCGACTACCTTCGAATCTTTACTTTATACAATATTAATAGAAAAAAGCCATTGAATCAAAAAAAAAAGCCAAATAGTTTTTATAAACAACAAATAAAAGATAATGTTGACGAACCAAAATTGTTTTTTCATCGTTAAGTTTTTCCTATGTTTTTATATTTGTCTTTTTTTTTTTTGGTCAACCAATGAGAGCAAGGCTCTCATGAAATATAAAACTACTCAACGAAATGGACTACACAAGAATAAGACGGGGAGTAGCCCTTCCCCTAACATCGTCTTCAATAAACCCAATAGAGTCCAAAGGCGGCTCCGAAATAAAATGAACACCTAAAGGAAAATTACGAGCTACAAAAGCGAGGGAGTCAGCGACGAGATTCGCTTTCCTAAAGACATGTCGAAATTGGATTTCCCAATCTCAAGCGATATAGCCATGGCATTGACGAACCAGGCTTGATAATGGATGTCAGTCCTCTACTTGACTTTGCACCAACTTGAGCGCATTACTTGAATCTGACTCAACGATGACTTTCCTGGTGCCAAGGTCCCAAGCTATCTTCATTGTCTCCAGGATGCCCCTAATTTCAGCCATTATAATTGTTCCACATCCACCATAACATATTCGCGAATAACCCCGCCCGTAGTGTCTATGCCTGAATCATCCAACCGAGCCATCGGCATTGGCTTTCACCCATCCTACATGCGGTTTTTCCCATTGGACAAGCATTTCCGTCCTCTGCTTCTGGTCACCTTATTGCCCAAACTCATTCCAGGCCTTCGAGTAGTCTCTTGTTTGTTTGAGAATAAACTGGTGCTTGCTCCCAATCCGCTTCTCCTCATCAAACACACAGTTGTTCCTCCATCTCCACAACCACCATAACATATTCGCGAATACACACGCCCAGCCGGAAGGTACTCAACAATCTCCTCCCATGACAACCGATCAGAAACCACCTCCCTGTCGACAGCAACTGCAGCCAACTTCAACAACATCCCAGCCGGAAGGCACTCAGCAATCTCCTCCCATTTCCACCCTCTACTGACTACCCAGTAAGATGTCTACATATTTACCTTTTTTTTTTGGTACTTAGAAACACTCTTTTCATACTGTCAGGGAAAAGATGTTTACATCTAGGTTTCAAAGCCTTGATATTAACGAGATATTCAAAATTCGTTGTTGCTATCAGGTATCAAATGTAGACATGTAAAAGTAAAACCAGTTGTAATAGATGTGAAAGCGTTTTTTAGAACATTATGTGTCTGGACCTGGATGACTCCATGTCCGGGAAGTAACTTCTTTAGAGTTTCGTCTTCACTACCCACATGACATAGATTCTTGCTATATACCACTTGTTAGCGGTACTATTTCTTCATGATGGTGCTTCACTTTTTTTTTTATTGACGTTCTCAACTTGTTGGTTTTAATTTTGCTTACTTTAATTTTTGCAGAGTTCTCGCTACTTATTAATTGAGTCTTTTTTTCGAGTTTCTACTGATCAACTCTGCTTGATCTCTTAATTTTCACCTTATATATACACTGTATTAAAAAAAAAAACAGCCACAGTCGCCTTCGAGTCGTAGGCTTGGTTTTGTTTGTTTGTTTTTTTTTTTCCGATAAAGGGCTTGGTTTTGTTTGTTGTTGAACTTGAATGGGCGCTGTCGTCCACCCGGCTGCCGTTTCGTGTGGCTCCGCCCTTTCTCTTCACGACGGCGGCGACGTGTTGACAGTTCAAAAACCCTAGATTGCTTTCTTCCAGCTCGCCGCTGCCATCGGGTTCCTCTGCTATTCACTTTCCATTGCTGCGGGCCTGCCTAGCCTTCTCTACGACCCGTTTGCCATCCTTTGGGTCCAAGTCTTTTCTTGGGCCCAAAGTTCGACCCGAACCCTTATTTTAATATTTCAACAAATAAGTTAACATTTTATTTTATTGGTTAAAATAATTCCCTGTGGGGTTTGTGTAAATTCCGAGTGGGTTTCTGGTGCTTTTCGGTTCAGGCGTCGTGTGGCTCTTCGTTTGGCATGACTGGGCTTTCTATTCCGTTTGATGGGGTTCTGGCAGTTGGAATCGGGATAGGTTGAGGTCGTGGTAGTGTGTATCGAGACGTCTCCTTTCTCCGGAAGAATGGTTTCTTGGAGGTTCGTCTTCACTGCCCGCAGGTGATTCCTGATATGCCACTAGCCTACGGTGCTGCTCTTGGGTAGTGCTTGGCTTCGTCCCTCGTCTACATCCTCGTCTTGTTCGGATTAGTTGAGTTTTGTTTTGCTTTGTAGAGCTCGTTTACTTGTACGTTGCACCTTCTTTATAATTTTGGTTTGTTTTGACGGTTTTCCGTCTGCTGACTTGTCGGCCATCGAGATCCAGATATGTCTGATATCGAATTTTTACCTAATAAAAAAAAAATTGAATGGCCGCTGTCAATTCTGATTTCTGTGATACGGAGTCGGGCAGTCCATCGCCCCTCTTGTCCTCTTCCCGCTGTTCACTGTGCCCTTTCAATTTCAAACTTTCAATTTGATTTCCTTCTGAATTTTACCCCTCTTCTTCTCAAATTTCATTTGCCTCTCTCTCTCCATCATCATCTTTGATCCCTATTCCCTGCTACCAGAGCCCAGAATGTGAAATATCTTCCTCTTTTCTAGATTTTTTTTTCAGGTCTGTAATTTATTTCCCATCCATTTCACTGCAACTTCTATCTCTTGCTTGCATTTTTCTCAGTGTATCATGCGGTTTACATTTCTGCGCATTCCACTATATTTTGTATTTCGGCCGGTACTATTTTTCTCCATTGTCTGTATTGATCGCTAGAGTTTCATCTGTTGTTTGAACCTTGTAGACACTCGAAATTTCAGCCGTATCAGCAACTATTTTGTCAACTATGAGTGGGATTGGTAGTAATAGCGAAAGTCCTCTATTATCTCCTGTTTGTGGGCATGAACCTGATCTCTCTGAATATTTTATTCAGTCCTTTTTGTAGGGTGTGGCTTGTGACTCTTGTGATACATTATTTGATTCAATGCCATACATTATATTTTCTCGGTGTTTCTTTTTGTGTGATATATGATTGCCTGTCCCTTTGGATTGAACTTGTTTATCAACTTCCAAGGGTCACTTGCAAGCTTGTGATCTTCTTGTTGGAGGGGTTTTAGAAACTATGGGCTCTTCAATTATTTATAGTTACTGGTACTGTGGTAGGTGCTTTAAGTGCTTCCTTCCACTGTTATGATAGTTTGCATCCATTTTCAAACCTGTGATCTGTTTATGACAGCAGACTCTTAAGTTACCCTCTCATGGAGATGTTCTAGCTGCATCATAGGTTCATAGTTGTACATCTGGCTATGTATGTGCTAACAATTTCATCTGTTTCTATTTTGTTCTATATGTGGTTGTTAGGATTGAGATTTATAAATCTATAGACATTCCTGTTCCTATCAATGGATGCTTACGAAATCTTGGAGCAGATTGGGAAAGGTGCCTTTGGTTCTGCTTTTCTTGTCAGGCATAAATTTGAAAGAAAGAAGTAAGCTCACACTTTTTTCTACATCAAAGGAACTTTCCTGCTTGATCCTGTGGCAGACAACTGACCTTAAGTCATTTTTTTGGGTTCGTTGTTTGCTTGACAGTGATATTCTTTTCTTCTACCCTTTCAGTTATGTCCTGAAGAAGATCCGCCTTGCACGTCAGACTGATAGGACTCGTAGGTCTGCCCATCTTGAGGTCAGTTTTATACACAATTTTTCCTATATAAGAAGGAATAATCTCTTTGAACGTGTTTTTTTTTATTCTCTCGTATGCTATAACTGATTATTGTCGGAACTTCTGGCTAAGCTCCGTAGTTAGCAGTACCGTTGTTATCTCGTTAATTTTATAGGTCATGAATGTGATTGCTTATTGTCAACTTTACACCCACCACATAAGGCGATTCAACCCATATGTTTTACTCTTTTTTTCTGTTTTATTGTAAATGTATAATTTTAGATATATAGTGACTCGTCACCAATTTGTTTCTAAAATTTTGTATATTGCCTCTTTTGCAGATGGAACTGATTTCTAGAATAAGGAATCCTTTTGTTGTGGAGTACAAAGATTCATGGGTGGAAAAGGTGACTGGCTATAGTATTTTACAAATCCTCCAATAATTAACAACTCTGGAGTGAACTACTTGTGGTTGCAAAATGATAAAATACCATAGGCAAACCGGTGCATCATAAGATTCATAACATCTTTTTTTAGTACTGGATTTAATTTTTTAAGATGCAAATGGAATAGAATGTCATATGTTGCCGATTCTTGTGCTTATGAAGAACTTATCGTCTTGTCACGTGTGTTACTTCTTTGAGACTACAAGCATTTTTTTCAGGAACTTGATTGTCTTGAATTCCATCATTCTACTTCCATTAGATGCCAGGTTAAAATAATAGCCTTGTTCAATTCGGTTCTTCCAGGGTTGCTATGTTTGCATTATCATAGGATATTGTGAAGGTGGTGACATGTAAGTTCCCTACGTTTGTTGTTATTGACTTTAATGCTAAAGAGAGATGTCGATTATGAATGTTGCTTTTCTTAACTCTTGACAGTTGATCATTGTGTGTGTTTTTTAGAGGGGAATCCATCAAAAAGGCCAAGAATATTAATTACCCCGAAGAGGTTGTTACTTTTCCAATGAGATCATGGCATGCGCTTTTTTTCCCTTCAAGTGGCCTATATTTATTTTATTTTTGCATTCTTTCCTTTCACTATGCTCACCATGTGTTGTGAAATATGTGTAGAAACTCTGCAAGTGGTTGGTTCAGCTTCTCATGGCACTTGATTATTTGCACACAAACCATATAATTCATCGTGATATCAAGGTTGGTTTTTCTCTGCCTGGCTTAGATAATATACTAATACTTTGTATCTTGGTAATTCTTTATAAGAAAGGTAGGAAATAAAATAAAAGATGCTTTGATTTCAACTGTTAAGAGATTTGTTCTCTGTGTGCATCAGTGTTCAAATATATTTCTGACGAAAGATCAAGACATACGACTAGGTACTATGACTGCCCTTTTCATATTTAAATGAAATTGAAAATAGATGTATGTTCATTTTAATTCCTTGGGAGACCTTGCTGACTTTTAGTAATTTGATGCAGGAGATTTTGGGCTTGCCAAGATGTTAACTTCAGACGACCTTGCTTCTTCAGTGAGTACTGAGTAGTATATTGGTGTTGCAATTTTAGCTATCATGTCATTCACTTGACCATATGACTTATGGTTTACCTCCAAAATTATAGGTAGTGGGAACTCCTAGCTACATGTGTCCTGAACTTCTTGCTGATATACCTTATGGATCAAAGTCAGACATCTGGTCTCTTGGTAATACAGATATATCCTGCTGCTACATTTAACAAGCTTATTTGTTTTATCATGTGATATTCAATTAACTTGTCTATTTTCCAGGATGCTGTATCTATGAAATGGCTGCTCTTAGGCCGGCATTTAAAGCTTTTGTAAGACACGATTGCATCACACTCATAATGTTTTCTTAAGACACTCAGCAGTGGAAAGGGAAGTCTCTTATTATGAAAGATGCCCGTTAAGGACAAGTTATTGCCCTGTTTGCAGGACATGCAGGGGTTGATTAACAAAATAAACAGATCTATTGTGTCTCCACTTCCCACCATGTATTCCGGTGCATTGTAAGCCTCTAGCTATTTTCACTGTGTTATGACTCGCATTACAGTGGTTTAATACTCTCTACTTCCCAGAATACTACTCGTGTTTGCTTAAAATGTGATATAACTTGATTTATTGCCTTCTTCAGCCGAGGGCTTGTTAAGAGCATGCTGAGGAAGAATCCTGCACTGAGACCTAGTGTATGAACTTGTCTCTTTTTCTCACCGCAACTCCCCTTACCCCTAGGGCTGGATTATTGAATTGAAAAATTAAAACAGCTGCTGATTATTTGTCTGGGTGTTGGACCTGTGGGGTTACAAGTCATTCTAAAAGCTCTTTTCATGGTCAAATGCTGATTATTACTCATCTCAGGCTGCTGAGCTGCTCAAGCATCCTCATCTTCAGCCACATGTTCTTAGGATCAATCTCAAGTATGGCAGCCCTTGGAGAAACACTGCCCGGTTCTCAGACTCCCATCATCATCGGAGAAGAACCCAATTCATGGAGCCTGAGGAGGCTCCCAAGGTTGTTGAAAGAGAAAGGAGACGGTCATTCAGCAATGATAGGACCCTGAATCCCAGTATCTCTGATTCTGAACGTGGCTCCATCTGCTCTGTTGGAAACAGAAAGGAGACCTCTTGGTACTTATCTCGGAGGTTTGAGGAATTGTCCATGGGCAGTACACACAAGGAGGTTGGTGTTGATAATCCAATGGTCTCAAGAAACTCTGTTTCAGCCAGCACACCAAATCTAACACCTGTAAAAGCTTCGTTGAGTTTGAGGAGACAATCAATTACATCATTACAGACACCAAGCCTAGGATTCAATCGTGTTTCTGTAAGTGTGTTTAAAGTTTTGGGTTGATGTTTTAATGGGAAAATTGCGTAAGATAATACGAATTTATGGTTAGTTGCACATAGGACAGAATTATGGAATTTCAAAGAAAAAAAAACCTTCGGAAACCTGATATGCATGGTTTTTATGTTATTTCTTGTTTTTGGTGCTTCAGCTTCCAATGTCGTATACTCCAGCATCAAAATCCCGCTACTCCTCATCTCGCAGGGCTTCACTTCCACTGTCGACCACCAAGGCTGCCTATCACCAGGGGGCCCATTATCGATCCAACACGTGCTTCCCCCACGAGACAAAGACGAACATCCCCGACATCTCAGTCAATGCACCTGTCCTTGGCAAGATTGTTGAGTTCCCCAACCCAACCACATCAGTTTCTGCCCAGTGCTTGTCCAACTCTCGAGTTTCAGATGGTGGTGATTCAATGATGAAGGACAAGTGCATGGTCCAGCCTGTGTCAGCGCCAAGCCTGAAGGAGGACCAGGTGGGTGGGAGCGAATGCTCAGAGAACGACTGTGCTGGCGGGGCGGTATCAAGCAAGGCATCTTCGGACATGAGACAACGGCGGTTCGACATGTCATCGTACCAGCAGAGGGCTGAGGCGTTGGAGGGACTCCTTGAGTTCAGTGCGAGGCTGCTGCAGCAGGAGAGGCTGGATGAGCTGAGCGTGCTTCTGAAACCGTTTGGACCAGAGACGGTGTCATCTAGAGAGACGGCAATCTGGCTTACCAAGAGCTTCAAGGAGACTGCAACATAGGCCAATAGCATTTGCAAAGCAAAGGTGCAGCATTTAGGAGTTTTAGGAGGAGGTATTGGGAATCCAGGAACCTTATACAGTTTTACTAATCTAGGCTGACGATGTCTCTTTCTTATTTAGAAACTGATCTTCCCTGAGGTCACCTGTGTCAAGAATGCAATGTACTACCCGCACCTCGCGGGTTTTGATTTCGGATTCATACTGGAGATAGATAGTTCAGATCATAGCAGCATAGTTTGATGCTAGTTAGTGATTCAAATTAGTTATGTATTTTATACCAAAGGTTTAGATATAACTACCAGCAAGATACGACAGTATCCTTTTGAATTGCAGTGCACAACTAATACAGACGGACATACTACATACATACAGTAGTAATAACAAACAAAACGGCATCGTTTTGTGCTTTGTTAAATGCACCATCTCAATAAATTCTCAACTACTCCGTAGATAAGAATTAAGATGAGCAGAGGAACAGAGAAAGAAAGGGTCATGTTCAATGGGCGTGGACGAAGGAGCCATCCTACAACCCTACGAGCTCGCCTATTCCGATTTGATAAAGCTCTCATCGGACGAACCATTGTCGTCTCCGTCGGCAGATGAGATCCGACGCCTGGAAATAGTCTCCGGAGCTGTAACGGAAAACCTAGGGCCCACCGGGCCGGGGCTCCTTACAATCACAGGCGTGCCGGCCGCTTCAGCTCTCCGTAATGGCCTGCTACCTCTCGCTCGGGAACTCACTCTCCTCCCCAACGACGTCCGCAAGCGCATTCTCAAGGTCACCTCCTCCTCTCCCTTTTATCAAACATTAATTTGAGAATGTTTATTTGATTTTGCCTATAGTGGTTTTCATTTTCTTTGTCTTCGAACTTCGATGATCATTTGTCTGCTGCGGAATTGTCTCAGCAGTTCATTACTTCACTCAAATGTAGTCCAAAAGTTGGAAATTTAATTATTAGTTTTGTTAGTACAATTAGTTTGAATTCTCCAGGTATTGATTGACTGTTGATTTGCTTGTATATTGATTGGCATTTGATGATGGGAACTTGAAGGAGCATGGTCTGGGGAGCGATGTTTCTCTGAAGAATTTAAATAGAACTGTCTCTTCATTTGCAATGCAGTTGAAGTATGGACATTGCTGGGATCTTGCTCCCTCCATTATTGCAGATATTAGGACAGATAGTGATAATGATGAACCTGCTGAGTCAATTTCTGATGATGATAAGATGATTGGGGCTTTAGATGACAAGTTTAAGGGTCTAGGAAGTAGCGTTAAGGAACTTGGTTTATGGATGATGCACTTAGGGCTGAGGCTAGCAAGGGTCTGCGATAGAGCCATAGGTGGCCAGGAACTGGAAACGAGTTTGCTAGAGTCATGTGCTGCAAAGGGTCGTCTGATACATTACCATTCGCCTCTTGACACCAGATTAGTCAAGGAGGCTGCAAGTAGAAATCAAGGACGGCTCAAGCATCAACCAATGTGTAGCAGTAGTTCTGGATACCGGGAATGCTCACCTAATACTGAGTCGTGGCAGCAATGGCATTATGACTACGGTATATTTACCGTCCTAACCTCTCCAATGTTCATCTCCACTCGTTATGACCGCGGTGAAGATGGAATTATTTGTGGTGTGAAATCTTGTGAATGCCCTTCACCTAGTGGCCATTCGTATTTGCAAATATTTGATCCTAATGTGAATAAGGTCTGTACCATTAAGGCTCCACCTGATAGCTTTATTGTTCAGGTGGGGGAATCAGCTGATATCTTGTCAAAGGGGAAATTACGTTCAACACTTCACTCGGTCTGTAGAGCAGGAGAGCTGGAGGACCTAACCAGGGAAACTTTTGTCGTGTTCTTGCAACCAGCATGGACTAAGGTGTTTGATCTCTCAGATTATCCTGTGGAACGGCGTCAGCCAATGATATTTCCAAATACTCCTGGCAAGGAATTTGAAGAGGAGGAGCAAAAGAAGCAATATGAAGAGATAGACAACATAGTTCCGCAGCTCTGGTCACGGTTGAAGAATGGAATGACATTCGCAGAGTTCTCCCAAGAGACAACTAAGCAATATTATGGTGTTGGTGGCCTCCAACCCAACAGATGAGCTGCACTCTTTGCCAGCTGCTTTTTTTTTCCTTGATCAAAATAATCTAATGTCCGTAATCATTGTAAATGTCTAAGAGTAGAACAAATATGTTTGAAGGTGCAATGTTGAGGTAATTTAATTTTGGAAGGAATCAAGTTGCAAAGTCCTGGAGAGAGAGCTCTTTTTTACTTCTGATGGTTCCATTTCAACTGGAGAGAGCTTTTTAAAGTGTTTCAAGTAAGTGTTTAAACGTTGCTCTTTTTAACTTGTTTGGCACTGAATTTCTTTAGAATGGATTGATCATTCTAAATCTAAAAAATGGGACATTGATAGATTCACATTCAGCAATATTTCGATGTGGACTAGATTACAAGTTTTGTCCGAAGAAAAAGAGAAGAAAGCCCCAAATGGCAAATGGGAAGCAATATTTTGATGATCATTGTATAAAAAAATCATTTTTGAACGAAGAAAAGGAAAATACATTTGAAAATAGTACCCACATTGATTAAACTTCACCCTTGTTCATAAGCTCATTTTTTATGTCATCCAGCCTAGGCTAGTGGCTTCCCTACCTAAAACGCCGTCGTTTCCTTCACCTACTTCCCACTTCATTGTTTAGTACGGAGTTCTACTGTAGTTCCAAACTCCGGACCAGGACAGAGTAACAACAACAGTGGAGGTGGATACAATCTTTACACTTTAACGGGTCTCCAATCCATTCTCCAAATACTCACTCCAACGGAAGGAAGACAGGAAAGTGTGCGTTTTGGGGAATAAAGTAAAAAAGCACAAAAGCCAAATTGAATGAAAAAGAAATCAACTTTCTCCCCTCCCTCCCTCCCTCAAAAGTAAAGGTAAAGGGGCGCAACGAATAAGAGCGAAAAATCCATCTCTTGGATTCTCTGACTCCTTCCAAAACTTCATCTCCATCCCTGTGCAATTTCCTCACTTCAATCCATTTCTGTCTACTGTGTCCCCAATTTCAAGCCAGTAAAGTACCCCTTGTGTGTGGACTCTTTGCGTATTTTCTCCGCCTCCATTTTAGGTCTTTTGCCCTTCTCGCTCTCTCCTTTCCCTGTATTGCAGATCCGTGAGTATCTCTCTCTTTCTCTCTCTCCGACTTAATTTAACCCAAGTTGGTTTAGGTAATAGTTCTCGATTTGTTTTGTGAGGAGGAATTCTATTTGTGTTTTTTTTTTTTGAAGTGGGTTTGGTTGCAGATTCCTTTTGTCCTTTGCTGGGTTTCGTTTTCTAGTGGTTCAAATGCAGCTGTTAGGTTTTCAAGGGCGAGCAACTTCAATTTGGCATCAGTGCTGTTGATTATTGACAGAACCCCCCTTTTTTCCGTAACTGAGAGATTGAATCTGTTGCTGTGTTCATTAAGCCGCTTCTGTTTAGTTCATATGTCTCTATTAATCTCCTTCCCTCTTTAGAATTAGGTGGGGAAGGGTGTTTGTCCCTTTTGCTCTTTTCCTCCCCTTTAGAAATTTTGTTGGTGCTGGAGTCCGAGGGATTTCAATCTGAGCTATTGGGGAGATCTGGGAATTTTTCCGCATCTTATGTCCCATGAGGACTTTATTTCACTCTGAACCTTGTAAAGAACCACGCCTCAATGTTTTGAATCCACAGTCTTGGTTGCAAGTTGAAAGAGACAAGGGTCCCAAACTGTCAACACAGTCATCTTCAATGTAAGCTATCAATTCCTTTCAACCTTTTGCTGTAAATACTAACTAGTTCAGTTATGAATCTTTTATGTTTTGGGGCTTTAAGTGCATTTTGTTATTAATCTAAGTATGTGTATATTCTGCCTTGACACTTTGTAGAGGGTCTCTCATCAAGGTGCCAGATCCACCAGTTCTTCCATTCTTTAAACCCCTTGATTATGTGCAAGTCTTGGCTCAAATTCATGAAGAACTCGAATCTTGTTCGTCACATGGAAAAGCAGATTTATATCTTCTTCAGTTTCAGGTCTTCAGGGGCCTGGGGGAGGTTAAACTTATGCGCAGAAGTCTACGCTGTGCTTGGCTAAAAGCGAGCACGGTCCATGAGAAAATTGTTTTTGGTTCATGGTTGAAGTATGAGAAGAAGGGACAAGAGCACATCTTTGACCTGCTTTGCTCTTGCAATAAATGTGCGCAGGAGTTGGGTCCAGTCGATGTTGCTTTGCAGCTGCAGGCGAATTTTAGCTCAGAATGGTATGTGAGTAGGGTAGCTCATGAGAGTCAGGAGTTTGAGAATGTCACCTTTCTGATTGGAGATGAGAAAGTGCACTGTGATAGACAGAAGATAGCCGGTCTTTCTGCTCCTTTTTGTACCATGCTTAATGGCTGTTTTACCGAATCCCATTGTCAAGAAATCAACCTATCACATAACAATATCTCATCTGTGGGTATGAGAGCAATTAGCAAGTTCAGCGAAGCTGGTTCTTTAGATGAAGTCCCTCCTGAACTGCTTTTAGAAATTCTAACGTTTGCAAACAAGTTCTGCTGTGAAAAGTTGAAGGATGCTTGTGATAAAAAACTTGCAGCTTTAGTTTTCTCTAGACAAGATGCATTGGAGCTGTTGGAACTTGCGCTTGAAGAGCAATTGCCAATTCTCGCAGCCTCGTGTTTGCAGGTCTTCCTGCATGATCTTCCCCACAGTTTAGATGATGAGAGAGTGGTGAAGATTTTGGGAAATGTGGACAAACAACGAATTTCAGTCTTGGCCGGGGCAGCCTCGTTCCCTTTGTTCTGCTTGCTGAGTGAGGTTGCTATGAGCCTTGATCCTTGCTCCGATAGAACTTTATGTTTCTTGGAGCGATTGTTAGAATTTGCCAGAGACAACCGACAGAGGATGTTGGCTTTCCATCAACTGGGCTGCGTGAGGCTTCTGAGGAAAGAATATGATGAGGCTGTGCATCTCTTTGAGGAGGCTCTAAAGGCTGGGCATGTGTATTCAGTTGCAGGTTTGGCTAGGATAAGGCACGTCGGAGGTCATAGAAGCTGGTCTTACGACAAACTAAGTTCCATAATTTCGTCTTCCATCACTCCTCTAGGTTGGATGTACCAAGAAAGGTCTCTCTACTGTGATAGTGATAAGAGGTGGGAGGACCTTCAGAAAGCAACGGAGCTCGACCCAACACTCACTTACCCGTTCATGTATAGAGCAGCTTCTTTAATGGTGAAACAAGATTCTGACGCTGCACTTTTGGAGATAAATCGTGTACTTGGTTTTAAACTAGCATTAGAATGCTTGGAGCTCAGATTCCGTTTCTACTTGGCCCTTGAGGACTATCCTGCAGCTCTTTGCGACATCCAAGCCATTCTTACACTCTCCCCAGACTATCGAGTTTTTGAGGGACGGGTTGCAGCTTCTCAACTCCGCATTCTCCTGCGCGAGCATGTAGAGGACTGGTCAACAGCAGACTGTTGGTTGCATCTCTATGACCGATGGTCTTCAGTTGATGATGTTGGTTCTCTATCCGTCATCTATCAGATGCTCGAATCCGATGCAGCCAAAGGCGTTCTATACTTCAGGCAATCACTTCTTCTCCTTAGGTATGTCAGGAGCTAGATCAAGCATCTCTAGGTTTTGGTCCCTGATCTTTGAATTCTTTTATATTTGGAATGTTGCACATTTCCTTTTACCAATATATATGTAGATAGGTGCACCATAGTCCATACCAATTGAGTATAGGAATCTGTTGATGTACTTCAATCAGGTTAAATTGTCCAGAAGCAGCCATGCGAAGTCTGCAGTTAGCTCGTCAACATGCATCCAGTGAAGACGAGAGACTGGTTTACGAGGGATGGATTTTGTATGACACCGGTCATTGTGAGGAAGGGCTTCGAAAGGCAGAGGAGTCTATCAAGCTTAAAAGAACTTTTGAGGCTTTCTTCTTGAAGGCATATGCTCTGGCTGACTCCAACCAGGATGCATCATGCTCGTCAACTGTTATTATGCTCCTGGAAGACGCCCTGAAATGCCCGTCTGACAGGCTTCGCAAAGGACAGGTATGTTTTTGTTCAGCAGTGATAATTAAGAATTTAAGAGTAGGTGCAGTCTGTTTCTGTTGGGATACGTTTAAATTAACATTGTTGTATCTATCTTATGAGTTCCATAACATTAATTGGGTAAAAATGATAAATATGTCAGGCTTTGAACAATCTTGGGAGTGTGTATGTGGACTGTGGGAAGTTAGATTTAGCAGCCGATTGTTACATCAATGCTCTCAATATCAGGCACACCCGAGCTCATCAGGGCCTTGCTCGAGTTCATTTTCTCAGAAACGACCGAGTAGCTGCATATGATGAGATGACAAAACTGATTGAGAAGGCCCAAAATAATGCATCGGCCTACGAGAAAAGGTCAGAGTATTGTGAGCGAGACTTGGCTAAGGCGGATCTAGACATGGTCACTCAATTGGATCCACTCCGGGTATACCCCTACCGTTATCGAGCTGCAGGTAACCTCCTTCACTAAGATTTTAGCCTAAAGCAATCTAGGCTAGTTGGATCTCATAGTTACTCTTGCCAGCCCGATCCAAGCTTGCTGCAGATCACCCAAAATTTGACATTGTCTGATGTTTATACCTAATCATTGATGGGTACAGCTATGCTTCAAGTTCTTAGATTTATTGATGTTTCTGTTAAAGAAAATGCCGAAATTAATAATCACAAACAACACAATGTGGTTTCACTAGTGTCATTATTTTCATATGATTAAGGCCTATAAGACAAGACCCCATTGCCGTTTGCTTGTCATCATCATTGTCATTACTAAACGTTGTTAGGTGGTCCAGAATCCTAGTCTCCAACTCAGATGTGCTGCTGTGTTTAAACTTGCACGATTCTTGTTCACGTGATAAATTGGCCCCTTGGGTATTGTCGCGTTCTGTTGTTGAGGGCAAGTCATTAGGATGATCCTAGGAGTGTGGATCTTTCCTTCTTGCATGTTAAAATTTTTGGTGTGTTTGGGTCAGTGTTGATGGACAACCAGAAGGAGAAAGAAGCCATTGCAGAATTATCAAGGGCAATAACATTCAAAGCAGATGTTCACCTCCTCCACCTGCGGGCAGCGTTTCACGAGCACACCGGGGACGTCATGGGCGCGTTACGGGATTGTCGAGCGGCGCTGTCAGTTGATCCAAACCACCAGGAGATGCTGGAGCTCCACAGCCGTGTAAACATCCATGAACCTTGAACCCATGGAACAGATTGTTTTGGCAGCAGAAGAATCGGAACACCGCAGCTGCTACGTTGCTATTGAGAAAGAAGAAATGGTTGTGATTGTAGTTGTCTGTATATTAACACAACACTCGGCTGCATTGTTCCTCCCCCTCCCTCTCTGCCCAGAATTTTTTTGTTGCGACCTGTAAAAGATGTGCAGAATCGTGTAACCTTTTTAATCCAATCCATCCGATTTATAGGTGATTGATTTGATGGTGGCAAATCTCAAAACTTGCTTTCTCTGTTTTCTTCTTTTTAAGTGGGATTTGGGGAAAGATCTGATCTATATACTTTAGTAGTAATTCTTAAAGTTAAGTTACTACAGTACTATTTTAATTACTTGACCTTTTTTAGTGTAATTTTTGACAGAAAGAAATAAACTTAGTTTTCAGAATAATTTGGATTTGGATTAGAAAAGGAGATGACCAAAGTTGGCTTTCATTTCCAATGTCTCAGAATAGAAAGCAACGACCTATTAAACAGACACAAACCGACGTTTCTGCCTAAAAACATTGCTTTCTGTCCATCCATTTTCTTTTATTTTCGATTCTTTGATTCAGGAAAACATCTGAATCTTCTTCTTCCCCAACCGATTTACTCTGCTGGAGTTATTAAGGAATCGCAGCGCTTTCAATTGACCTAAACTGACATCTATCCATCGAAGCCTTGCAAATTAATTTAAGATGGATGCATGCAGAATCCACTGGAAGAAGACGATCTTGGCAGTGGTGGGATTCATATCAACCTTGGTGGTTGACAACGCATCTGCACTCTCCATTACAGTGAAGAAGATGGAGTGCGTGTCTGAAGACGTTGCCTTTCCGGGCGACGTGGTGTACGGCAATTTCGTGGTGATGGCGCATGGCATCTTGTGGACGAGAAAAAAGCACCTCGGCGTTGAATTGACAGTACGTGCGTTAATTGGGAACCGATCTCAACACAATCGTTTGTTTTACTTTTAGTCCGGATGTATGAATTGAATGATGAATCCAACTGAAGATGGAATTTGTGGATTGGAATTTGATTTGCGCAGGTTAGATCGCCAGCAGGAAATGTGGTTTTCGCGCTGAAGAGATCCGCAGGAGACAAATTCGAATTCAAGGCCCCGAAGCGAGGGACTTACAAGTTCTGCTTCCGGAACCCTAGCTCAACCCCGGAGATAGTATCGTTCCATATTCAAACTGGTCATATCCCTGATCCGATCGACAAGGCAACAGACGGTAAACTTGATGACTACCGAAAGTAGCTTTAAATAATGGATGGAAATGGAATTATGGAATGGAATATATAATAAAATTGAATTGGTTGTGGTTGGCGTTGGGGGCGGTGCAGAGAACTTCAATCCGGTGAATGTGAAGCTTGCGGAGCTGCGGCAAGCACTGGAATATGTCACCGCTGAGCAGAAGTACCTGAAAGCGCAAGAAGTGGGGCATCGCCGAAGTAAGCCTCTCTCCATCAATATCAATATATATAGAATTATGCATAAATGTATATGTATGTGTGAATTGCTTTAAGAGAGAATGTTACTAACTGGTACTAAGTGCGTACGTTGCGCACTCGATTATATTAAACTGCAGCGAGTGAGAGCACGAGGAGTCGACTCTTCTTCTACACCATCACAGAGTACATTCTGTTGGCAATAGTGAGCGGCGTCCAAGTTATTGTCATCCGACAATTCTTTGGCAAATCCATTGCTTACAACATCGTTGGCTGAAACCTGCTATTCAATATTCATCCATCCATCTATTCTGTCCGTTGTGCCCTTAATTTGTGGGGTTTTTTTTTTCTCATTCAATTCTTTGAAACATCTTCGATCGTCTTGGATGGGAATGATGCTTTAATATTGTTTATTTGATTGCAAATGTTATGAAAACAGTCACATATATGATATATATACATAGGTCGGAATGTCGAATGTAAAGGATTGTGGACTAGACCCAACTCTTATTTTCTTCATAGTCTCATAAACGTTAAAATAAGTAAATGATTTTTGGAGCTCTGATCCAAAAATTAGAGCAGAGCTCTGATTTTGCTCCGATTTTTGGACTAGACCCACCGCGCAGCAGATCGGGTGACGCATCTTGGCCTCGGCTCCGATAGTTCTTCTTGGAGCTCTGATCCAGAGCTTCTGACTCTCGTCCGCAAGGACCTCCTTAGATGGAGGTACAACTGTGATTACTATTCAAAATCTTGTCTTGTAATTAACGACACGATTTAGATATTGAAAATCTAGTAACGTGAGTTGTGTTTAGTTTCGCTTTGTACAACGTTTTTCCCTGTATTTTACACCAAAAAATATAGCGGCCGCCGTATGATAAGACTTTCGAAAGCCAAATGTTAGTAGTGAAATTCCATATGATAATATAGGTACGCTAAACAATATTGCATGAACCCATTCATGTAAAATCAGTGCCAAATACACAAACCCTTGAATAAACGTGAAGTACCATTCATAGCTAAAGAGGGCAAAAAAGAAAAGGAGAAAAAAAAAGATTACAAATTGAAAAACTTTGGGTTTACCTCAAAGTTGAGTTACGATTTTATGTTGTTCCTGAGTTTTTATTATTACAAAGTTGCCACCATATGTTCTCTCGTTCTTCTACCGCTCTTCAGTTCTTCCTCTCGGACGCTTCTATGCTTTGTCTATGATCTTCTCCAAGATGGTGTAGCTCATAGCTAGCTTTCTCACCGCCGATTACTCATCCCCTTGCCCTTCTTTCAATTCTCATCTGCTTCTTCTAGATTTGATTTGCCCCTTCTCTCCCTCCCTCCCTGCTACCGTCGGAGTCGCCCTCTATCTATCCGCTCCTCGGACTCTTCGCTTCCGCCAGGCACCGACCCACAAAGCCTCTCCTCTCCCTCTCGGTGACAGCGTCTCAATCTCTCTGCTTGAAGCACTACAGGATCCAAGGTCTGTCATTTCCGGTACCACTGATTGTTGTTTTTGTTTGCTTTGTTTTTAATCCAAACTTTCTGGACCCAAACCCTTGGAATTTGATCGCGCTCTTAGGATTCCTTTCCAGACTGACCTGATTTTGACTTATAGAAATTGATTTCATTAGTCTATCAGGATTTGCTATCGGGTGCTTTGGGGGAAAATGAAAACTTAGGAATTTGAAATTCTTGGGTATTGATTTATGTTCTGTATTAGAAATGGATGGAATTATCACATAATTTGAAATGATAATGAAAATATTTGAAACTCATAGATTACAAAGAATTGAAAATTTTGGGTTAGACTTGCCATTTAATGATGCGCTTAAGGTGTTTGATGAAATGATTATGAGAGATCCAAAAGAAAAAAAATATATATGCACATATTTTTTTGTCTGAATGATTGGGAAATCAAGGAAGTTCTCTACATTTCTTTTGAAATTGGTGCTTGAAATGTTTCGCTTGAATGGTTTCGGAATAGAGTTAGTATATCAGCAGAAAATACAGCAATAGAATTATGTAAGCATTTGGGTTGTGGTTTTTGAATGCTCACCAAAGTATTTCTTTATTGGCATCTTTTGCATTGTATCTCATGTACTCTTGACCATTGTAATCCTAAACCTGCACTAATGCCATAACGTCATTGTCTTTGACAAACAAAAATCATATTATCAATCATGCATACAAGCAGAAAAAAGTAAGAAAGAGCAAATTTTTGAAGAAATCATAGTAAGAAGGTGACAGTAAGTAATAATGCAATTAATAAGCAGTACATATTTCCAAGATTAGAAAACTATGATCTGTTCTTCACATTATAATCCCTACAATAACTGATTGCATGTTAGATGACTATAAGCTTCATTATTTATTCTTACAAGATCTGTTTGACTATATTAGTAGGAATGAACGGACTGTAGCTCAATTGCATCCGTTTTTAATTTTTTAAAAATAGTTTTAAAATTTATGAAAAAATTAATAGAATGATGATGTTTTTAGAGAATTGAAATATTTTCTTAAAAATGTGTCATTTGCTAAAAAATCATCTATTTTAAATTGGAGGAAGTATTATTTATTTTTAATATGGAGTACTGTATTTATATCCATGTCATCTTAAAATATCACATGTAATCTCTTTGCACATCTGTATAAATATTTGCCATCATCTGTATATCAAAAAAAATGTATTAATTGTTGAAATGGCTGAATTAAAAAAATACTTGGTTAAGAAATCGTTAAATGATATAAGCATCACCTAGCTTACCATTTAAGACATTTAATACAATGTTTCAGTCACTTGAGCCATTAACCCATGCCAAGAGTATGTAATTAAGGCAAATTTAGTTTCTTTTGTTTGAGATACTTATTTAGATTATTTTCATATTATGGTGAAATTTGTTGTAAATTATGACCTAAGGTTCAATTTAATTGCTTCCCTTCTTACTTCTTCTTTTCTATAACCAGCTTGAGATATTATGAGTAAATTTGTGCTAAAATGTGTTTTGAGGTTTTTTTGAATTTTTAAATTGAGTTGCATGCCTGAAATGGGTTAAATTTGTGTGGTATATAGCTCAAATTGTGCATTTGGGTTGAATTTGCGTGAAAATGTTTCCTGAGTTAGCTAGAATTTGAATTGAATTGCATACATCAAATGGATTTTGTTTGTGCTCAAAAGTGGCTGAATGTGGCTTAATTTGTGCTGAATGTGTGAAAATTTTATGTTTAGAGTTTGCAGAAATTTGAATTGGATTGCATACCTCAAATGGGTTAAAATTGTGCTGAGAAGTGGATGAAAAGTGGCTCAAATTCTGTAAAATTTATTTTGAAAGTTTGATAAAATTTGTTTTGAAACTTTGGTGAAATTTGTGTAGAGTAAGACTACAGTATTATAAATATAATTGCCAAATAGTTTAAATTCTCTCCTTGGCTATAAAATTTAAGTATTCAGTTTGAAATTAAGTAATTGCGGGATTTACTGGGTAGTAGTAAGTAGTAGTTTGAAATTAAGTAATTTCCTTTTATCCCATACAACTTTCAGCCAACTAGCCAATTGAATTATTTCCTTGATTTAATCTATGACAATAATATTTTTTTGCTTTTTATGTATGTTCCTCATTAAGGTGGTTTTGGGTGATGCTCTTTTTAACCACGCTACCAACAGAAGCTTTTGTTCTTGCTGACAGATCTCAACTAATTAATAGTGGTGATGCTATAGATGACGATAATGAGCTGAACTTGGATAAGTTAAATGAACTCGAAGCAAGCTTGACAGAAACGTCAAGCTTGCTTCGAGTGATTGCTTTCCAAATCGGTGTAATTTCTCAACGGTCAACCAATTTGAAACCTTGATCGGTAAAAGCACGCAGAAGAGGGGCTTTCTCACAGAGGAGTTGTGTGGCCAGATCATCGATGATCGGCGTTTAGACACCAAAACCCTGAAGAAGCTTCATTCCAAAATCGTTACTGACCAGAGCCTTCGAGGAAACCCGTCCATTGCGATCAAATTGATGCGGGCGTATGCCGCTTGTGGTGGACTTGATGTTGCCCGTCGGGTGTTCGATGAAAGTCCTGAGAGGAATGTCGTTTTCTTTAATGTCATGATCAGGAGCTATGTCAATAATGGTTGCTATGGAGATGCTATTTTCCTCTTCAAGCGGATGTCTAGCTCTATGGTTGCTTCGGATCATTACACTTATCCGTGTGTTTTGAAGGCTTCCGCTGGTTGCGAAAGTTTGTGGGTGGGGATGCAGATTCATGGCGCGGTTATGAAAGTCGGGCTTGATTCCAATGTTTTTAGTGCAAATGGGTTGGTTGCTATATATGGCAAGTGTGGATGTTTGGTGGAAGCGCGGAAAATGCTTGACGAAATGCCTGATAAAGACGTGGTTTCTTGGAACTCGATGGTTGCTGGGTATGCCAAGAATGGAAAGTTTGATGATGCACTGAGTGTGTGTAGAGAAATGATGGCGTTTGGTTCAAAACCGGATGCAGGTACTATGGCGAGCTTACTGCCAGCTGTTAGTAACACGACAATGGCTAACGTGTCGTTTGTCAAGGAAATGTTCTTAGAGCTTGCAAGGAAGAGCTTGATTGGATGGAATGTGATGATTGCAGTGTATGTGAATAACTTAATGGCTTCAGAAGCAGTTGATCTTTATTCGAAAATGGAAGATTATGGATTCGAGCCAGACGCAGTAACTGTTGCCAGCGTACTCCCTGCGTGCGGAGATCTTTGTGCCTTGACAATGGGAAGGCAGATACACAATTACGTTGAAAGGAAAATGCTTCGGCCTAATCTGCCATTGGAGAATGCTCTGATGGACATGTATGCTAAATGCGGGTGCTTGGTGGAGGCAAGGGAGGTGTTTGACACCATGAAGGGCCGGGATATAGTGTCGTGGACCTCAATGGTTTCGGCTTATGGTGTGAACGGTCAAGGGGAAAATGCATTAGCTCTCTTCTCGCAAATGATGGCAGAAGGCGTAATTCCTGATTCCATTGCCTTTGTTACAATCATGTCAGCATGTAGTCATGCCGGATTGTTGGAAGAGGGACGCCGTTACTATAGATTGATGACTGAGGAGTACAAGATAGCTCCGAGGATAGAACACTACTCCTGTATGGTGGATCTCTTGGGGCGAGCAGGGAAAGTGGAGGAGGCGTTCGACTTCATTAGACAGATGGCCGTTGAGCCAACTGAAAGGATTTGGGGGTCCTTATTGGGTGCTTGTCGAGTCCATTCTAACATGACAGTTGGCCTTGTAGCTGCCGATCATCTGTTTCACATGGTTCCCGAGCAAGCCGGTTACTATGTGTTATTATCAAACATTTATGCTAAGGCGGGTAAGTGGGAGGAAGTTACAGCCATCAGATCAATCATGAAGAACAAAGGGATTAAGAAAACGCCTGGTGTGAGCAATGTGGAACTCAATGGCCTGCTTTACACCTTCCTTGCTGGGGACCAATCACATCCGCAGTCCAAAGAAATCTACAAGGAATTAGATACATTAGTCGGGAAGATGATAGAGGCAGGTTACGTTCCTGAAACGGATTCTGCGCTTCATGATGTGGAGGAGGAAGATAAGCAGCACCATCTTGCAGTTCACAGCGAGAAGTTAGCAATCGTTTTCGCGCTCATGAACTCCAGCGCTCCAACGCCAATCAGGATCACCAAGAATCTGCGCATCTGTAGGGATTGCCATGTCGCAATCAAGCTCATATCGAGGATTACAGAGCGCAAGATCATTGTGAGGGACACATACCGGTTTCATCATTTTCATGATGGCATATGCTCATGTGGTGACTATTGGTAATCTGCAGACAGACAGATTAGAAATTTTGGCTGAGTTGTAAAACTGTAACAGGAATCTTTGCAAAGAATTAGCTCTTGCTGTCTCTACAGTCTCTATGGAACAATCAGGATACTGAAATCAATTATTTTTCAGGTAATTTTAATCAAATAAATAGATTGGTCAGTATCCAAGGAAGAAGGTTGAATCTTGACACAAGATTAGGGCTGGCACCTTTAATGTGCAGATTGTAGCTATTCTTTCTTGGATTAATTAGTGCATTGCAGGAATCAATCTATATGTATAATTTTATTTGTCCTTGATAGTTTGCAGGATTTGATGCAGAAATTATTTATAGATATGCACCTATGCTTTCTTGGAGTACATTGCAGGAATCAATCTCTATCTAATTTTATTCGTCCTGGATAATTTGCAGGATTTGATGCAGAAATTATTTAAACTGTCCTTGATAGTTTGCAGGATTTGATGCAGAAACTGTGCAAGAGCATTGGATCAAGTAAACATGGTTGACATGAGCCTGGGCCCTTAATTAATGTACATTGAAAAAAGGCATGAAACCATAGCACCTTTTTGTTGTTGTTGTTGTTGTTGATGATGATGATGATGATGATAATTTTGGGAGGCATCTTTACGGATGAGAATTCATTGTACATGTAGCGAGGCAATGTGCGTGCAAGGCAGTCAGCGACTCAATTTGCCTCCCTGGAACAACATTGCATTGTAAACTCTTTGAAATTCGGTAAGTCGGCCATTGTATCTGAAACCATTAGCACTTGGTTTGTGTACAATAATTTCTGCATTCACAGGCCTAAACATTGGTAGCTAGCTTGTGCTGTCCCTGTAAATTGCAAATGCAAGCCTGTAAAGAAAGAAGGTGTTGGGGGCAAATAGAGACAGCTTGAGGAGTCCCATATATGCCACATTGCAACTGCCACCAACCAGCTCGCTGCATCATGTGCAGAAACTGGGCTGGGCCTGGGCCTGGGGGCATGACTCAGCCTCCATGAGTTCTAATTAATACTTCGTACATGTAACGTTTGTATTCTTCTTTAGGGAATCAGGAGGCCATGGAAGGGTGTGCTAATGTTTGCTCCCCCGGTACTGGTAAGACGCTTTTGGCTAAAGTGGTTGCTACTGAGTGTGGAACTACATTCTTCAATGTGCCATCTGCAGCATTGGCTTCAAAATGGCATGGAGAGAGTAAGCGGATGGTTCGAGTCTTGTTTGATCTAGCTAGAGCTTATGCCCCCAGTATAGTATTCATTGATGAGATTGATTCTCTTTGCAGCTCTTAAGGGTAAGATCTTTAGACTTTCAATAGAGAACATATTCCCTGTCATTGGCTGTCAAGAGTCTGACAATTTGAAATCAAGTACTTTTCCATGCAATATCTTTCTCCGTCCTCTTTCACATGGCATTTTCAATATCTTAGCTTTTCTTTCGTTATTGTCTTCAATTATTTTCCCAAAGAGCATTATTTCCCCCTATTTGCTCATAGCATGCAAGTGCAATTGTGCAACCAGTTTCTTAACTAGTCTGTTCTTGTTGTTCTCTACCTCTAGGGCTTCAAGAGAGCACGAGTCATCCCGTCGGGTGAAGTCTGAACTGCTTGTTCAGGTAGATGGTGTGAATAACAGTGCTTCTAGTGATGATTGTAGAATAGTGGTGGTTCTGGCAGCTACTAACTTCCCATGGGATATGGATGAGGCCCTCCGGTATTTTCTAAAAATATCTTTCATCCTCTGTTATACACTAATACTTGTGCAATTTTTTTTAAAAATACTAGAATTTCACGGCTTTATAGAACACCTTATTTTTCCCTTCTTGGCTTGGATGTACTCCTAAGTCCTAATGCTTCTGCCCAGCTGCATTTGGTTTTCTATGGCTATCTATTTTTTTTTATAAAAAAAATGGTGTCTATGTTCATTGTCCTTGAATTTATTTTCACATGGTTTGGCCTGTTAGACGTTTCACTGAAATATGTTTTAATTGAGAGCTTCTCTGAAAAAGCTAACCAGAAGCAGTTACTAAATTCTGTGTTTTGCATCAAAACTCAGGTGGCTACTGATGTTAATGTTGAGGAAGTGGCAGAAGGGATCTAACAAACGTTTGTATAGATGCTTCTCAAAATGGCATGAGGCGTAAAATTGCTGGAAGATATCTCCAATGAGGCAATGACCCTATAACACTATTGCCATGTGTGACTTTGAAGAGGCTTTGTATAGATTATTGGTGGGCGCCGGCGGGGATGGTGTGAACTTGTGATTAATTTCAACCCCATGAGTTTGAGTTTTTGAGTTTATAAACGTATAATATATAATAATATGCCGCCCCACTTGCAGTGTTGGAATAGATCGACGAGTATGCGTGGTCTATTTACATAAGCGGTTGACTTTACCTTCTCCATTAGATTATACAGTACTGTATATTACTATTACTATTACCAGTTCTTCTTAATCTCGCCTAAAACCACATCTTCCTTAATCTTATTGTTTTTACCGTCTTAGACGACGAGACAATTGTTAGTTCAAACTCTCTCTTCAATTCTTAACCGATAATTTAACTTTGAATTTTATATATATATATATAGGAACCCAAAACTTTTACCTTATAATTTTAGGAGACACTTAACCGTTTATATACCAGGTCTTAATTAAGTATACAAATTAAATGTAATGCATATCATTACTTGGTTTAAAACAACCCAAATCCGACGCAGTATCAATTATTCTACTAACAACTTGCTTTAATTTTATATCTTGATTTTTGTTGTTGTACAATAATACACTATTGAAAATGACTCATTAACATTAATTAGCCTCAGCTCCGTCTCATCCTTATAAGATGAAATAACTCAAATATGTCATTTGCTATTTACAATATATACTACATACGTCAATTATTTTTCTTTCATTTCTTTTTATTTTTCGTTGGGGGTGGGGTTTCAAAGAAGCCTAGCACTTAAATCTTATTCATTTGACAATTGTTTACGGGTTTACCGTATACTGTACAGGATCAATATTTATTTCACTTAATCAAATTCCTCAACCTTAATATTTATATTCAATTAACATTACTAATCTTGAAGATGTACATTGATTCAAATGAGCTGATTTTTTTTATTAGGTAAAAGATCGAGTTCAGATATGTCTGTAATTCGAAAGCCGGTCAAACTGGTAGACGGAGGAACCGTGTCTAAAATCCAAGACAAATGAGCTGATTTAATTTAACCCCCATTGAATTGGTAATAAAGAGCGGTCATTCCGGGATTCGAACTGGGGACCTATGGGTACTACCCACAAGTCCTTTTCAGTGAGGCATTCCGAAATGGTTTTCAAACTTTGGTAGGGTAAACTTTTTATAGTGACTGGCCCCACCGCTTCGCGGCCCCATACCCCATAAACCCCTTGCGAGATTTTTTGAGGAGGCTCAATACCACTTACGCAAAGTGCGATCAGCGCGGAGTATTATTCCTGACCAAAGGTAAAAAACAGTATATTACGGAGTATTATTATTTTGGTTCATGGTTTAAGACCAGGTAAACCAATTACATTTACATTTTAATTAGTACATCACTAGTTAAATACTACATCCGTTCCAACATACATGGTTAATTTGCACAAGTTTTAATTAAAACACTCAACTTTTAAAAAAACATCATTATTTCACAAATTTTTCATAAATTTTATTATTTTTTTAAAACCTACTACCTATTTTAACCAATCAAAATCTTTTAAAAAATCAACAATACACAAATTAATACAAATTATTACAATCCTCTACCGAAAAACCATAAAAAACATCTATTTTTTTTAAAAAAACTATCTACTACCTCTATTAAAAAATATAAGTCTTTTTAAACATTTGCACACAAATCAAAGAAATCGTAAAATTATTATCTTTATACCCCTCCTTAATTATCCACGACCACTAACAACTAATAACATTTCATAAAACAAGTTAAAAAGTTATTCTTCTCTTAACCCAATGTCTATAAAACCTAAAAAGACTTATATTTCTAAACAAAATTTTAAGCCTAAAAAAAATTATATTTTTGAACGGAGAGAGTATTTTGGAAAGGAGTAATACAGTTAGAGCATATTTATCCAGGATATTCAATTCAAATATCATATTTTACATTTTTTCCCTGCCACATCATTTTAAGATATTTGAATCTACAACCATGATACTCACAAAAGTATCTTAACATACATTTCATTTTATTTTTAAATCTTTGTAGGGGTAGGAAAAAAAAAGTGATCCCCACATGTTATTGTTCATTGGATAAAACTCATAAAAGTCATAAAACTTATGATATTGTGTAAGAGTGAGTATAATCCAAATGATACTCACTTGTAATGATTGTCTTAATTCACACTCCAACTCTTACATTTATTTTTATTTTTTATTTAAAAATAAGATTATGGTACTCCAAGTACCGCTATTAAAGATGTTCTTTAATCGAATAAAAAGAGACTTAAAACAATGAATCAATTTGTACTATATGGGTCTTAAATGGGCAAAATATACAGAAAACGAGTGCCCAAAGAGAGGGCTACACGTCTAGGTAGCCCTAAGACACGTGGCACTTTGACATACGTGGATCTTGATGACGTGGCAATATGGAGAAACAAGTTTTTTAGATGGTGGGGCCGGAAACACACAGATTATTAGAGATCTTCGTCTTTAAGGATAGAGAGAGAAGGCGGATAGCAAGCGCGAAACCAGGTTTAGAGAGAGAAAGTAATTTTTTTTTTTTTTTTTTTTGAAGAAAGAAAGAAGAACAGAAGAAAAGAAAAAATAAAAGAAATTCTCATCTTCCTCCTCCCTCTTTCTTCCTCTTTCCTTTCACGCGTTTTCTTTCTTTCGTGCGAGCGCCTCCCCTGATTTCAAGGGTCAATAATATTTTGTTCCTTTTTCCGTTTTCTCGAAAAAAGTTGAATCCATAGATCACGGCGCCTCCCAGCATCTCAAGAACCCTAGTCGTCGAAGAATCAATTTCGGTCGATCTGCTCCAGCTTTTGCATCCGCATTTTTGTTTTTCCTTTTGATTCATTTCCTACTTTGGTTAGGATTAAGTTTTTCTAGGTTTCGAGGATTAGGGGAAGGAATCCGGAGCTCTAGTGCTGTGTTTTTCAATTTTCTGTTTCGGATCGATTTAGGGGCAACCGGATCTAGCATTCTCCGGCGGGTTGGGGGTTGTCGGAGAATCTGAGAATCGCCAGCTTCGTCGGATGAGAGACTATTTCAAGTGCAATTGGTGACTGAAGGAGAGAGGGAACGATGAAATGGGTAAATCTGCTTAAGGACATCAAAGAGAAGGTCGGATTATTGCAGCCGAACCAGGCACAACAGTCTACCTCGTCGGTCCCAGCCTCTTCCTCCTCCGCTTCCTCGCTTCACGATGGCAATGCAGTCACATCCAGACCTGCTTTCGTCTACTCCTTCTCGACCTCCAGGTATATACCTTTGAATCTTTTGCTTTCTCTGCTCATTTAAACGGACCTCCAGGTATATACCTTTGAATCTTTTGCTTTCTCTGCTCATTTAAACGATTAACTAGTTTGTGCCGATTTAATCTGGGCTAGGAACAGAGTTTGCTGTTGGTTGACTTTCCCAGCTATTTTTCAATAAGGGTTGTACAAGTCCATGGCATGCTTCGTAGCATAACATGCTTTAGTTACTCTGTGGTTTTGGTATAATAAGCAGCTTGGCAATCAGATTTATTGGAATCAGCTATTTACGAGTAGTTTTGTTTTGATGGAGAAGTTGGGTAAAAATAGATGTTTTTATTTCAATTAGGTTTTGTACAAGTCCATCGGAGATAGCATGCTTCGTAGCATAACATGCTTTAGTTACCCTGTGGTAGTTACCCTGTGGTTTTGGTGTAATAAGCAGCTTGGCAATCAGATTTATTGGAATCAGCTATTTATGAGCAGTGTTGTTTTGATGGAGAAGTTAGGTAAAAATAGATGTTATTAAATTGGTGTCATATATGTGAGTAACTTTAGCTTTAGATGAGAATATAGGTTCTACCACATGGGTGTTAGTTACCCTTTCCTCGAGCTCTAATTTGCTTTTCAAATACAATCTTTTGCTTTCGTGACCACTGGGAGTCTTTACTCATCCGTTGCATTTGTTGAATGTTTGCAATCTGATTTCCTCTTGTGCACTTCTTGTCTTCTCCTTGATTTTTTTTTTTTTTTTTGTTTTGTTTTAGCAGTATTATTGTTGGCAGGTAGGGACGTAGGGTACTTTGTTATTCTTTTTTCTTGTTCGGGTGGTTATATGATTAGGTCAAAGCTCTTTGGCCACATAATTGTGTTAATGTGGCGGTAAGGCGATGATATTGCAGCAATATTTAATGCTCGTTTCTTGAAAAAAGGAAAATGAAATCCCAATGATTGGCTCAGGGCACGTATCCCATGTTTAAAGGCTAAACGTCTAAGCTTGATTTCTGTAGTTATTGTTTTCCATTCATAAATGAATCCTTTTGACTTATGAACCAACCAATATTTGTGAAGAAACCGTGTGACAATATTAACTTAGACAAAGCAGACTTATGTTGTGAATTTCCTTGTGTTTGTTTAGTTGGTAATAACTTATTTAAATTTTTTACATATAATTGTATGGTATGATGATGGTATAGCCTAGGTAGTTACAATGTAGACTTCTAATTGAGTGAAGAATACTGGTTCGATAATGGTTTGTTTATTTGATTATCATTTCATCTTTGTAGCAGAGTTCTTCTCACCATTGTCTGTACTATTATGTTTTTGCTTTTTTTTTTTACTACAATATTTAGCTCCAAGAAACATAGGGGAAGTGTATGGCACTTAGCGAGAAGAAAAACCTAAAGCTCTACATGAGATTTAGTTAAGAAATGCATTTGCCTATTCAATTCTATATGTATTGTTTTGTTTGTTATGTACTTAAGTATGAGCAAAAGTAAAGAAATGTTTTAGGGAATCATTTTGTTTACCATTCAGTTCAATAGTCGATATTTATTATGTATGGGCATGAATATTTGAAGATTAATTAATGTTAGAGTTGGTTGGAGCAGTTTAAGCAGGTTATGCATACTCCGTATTTGACATGAAAAGGAAAAGAACAAAATCTTCTTCTGCTGGTTTAACCTTTTGCTTTGCTTCCCTACAAATTGGTTTGTAAAGATGAGTATTATCATACATATTTATCATATTGTTTGTCTGTAAGCAAAACGAATGAAAAGGGGCCCTTGATGATTGGTTCCCGTTTGACACTTTAAGAAATCATTTGTCTAAAGGGAAAAGGACTGAAAAGAGGCCCTTGTTGATTGGTTCCCGTTTGACACTTTCAGACATCAGTTGTCTTGATCATTCAACAAGGGCCGTTCATGGAATCTTGTAATTGGTGTTACTTTTGTTGCTGGATAAATTTATGTTATATTTTCAACACGTAATGTTTTGTTGTTAATATTTTTGAGTCCCATCAGGGACAAGCATGAACTTGAACTGGACTTCAAGAGGTTCTGGGAAGAGTTCCGCTCATCCAGTTCGGAAAAGGTAATCACCTCTCTTGTGAGTTTCTTTTTTCTTTCTTCTTCTTTTTTTTTCCTGTGAAAATTGTTCCTTTTGGGCCATCTAAATTCAATTTTATTTGTTTCTATCAAAAAAAGACTATGCATAACAAGATCCATCTGCTTCTGACTTATGATTTGTGCTTTATGCGCAGGAAAAAGAAGCAGCCTTGAATATCAGTGTGGATGCTTTCTGTAAATTAGTAAAGCAGCATGCAAATGTAGCACAGTTAGTTACAATGTATTTATCTTCCTTTTCTATACTTTGTTAAAACTGTTTATGCAATTACTTATTATACTTATTTATTTTGCTTCATATGGTTTCAGCTAATTTTCAAATTAGTCAACTCTTATTGAAAAAAATTAATCTAATTATTTCTCTTATTTTACTAAAGAAACATATGGAAAATTATTTGTTTGGGTATTGTTTCTGAGCATGATAATATAAGATAGCTTCCATTGATTTTTTTCCCTTTCTGTTTTCATCATGAGATACGTTTGCATTTCCTCCCTTGAGGTTTCGTAGAATTTTTGTCTGTGGTTGACGAAAAATATAGTGCTATACAAATTGGTATTTTTTGAGGCATTTGTCACTCTATCCTCTGTGAAACTCATCTTTTGTCAGTGCTGTGATAAGCATCCTTCAGTTGCCAAAAGCATCCTTATCCTGCATACTTTTTTCATTTTGAACTATTCTAAACTGTTTCTACTGTATCCACAACATCAAGTTCTTAAGAATTATGCTTTTTCTTGGATTGTCATTCCGAGGGAATTGGAACTTTTGTCATTGGTTAATAACATAGCTTCTGTTGTTATGGCTCTGGCTAATGTAACAATGTAGAGGTTTAAATGAATATGAATGTTATGATTTCTTTTATATCCTTTATATTTGATAAGTTTATTATAAATGATTTATTTTTGACAAATCTGAAATTCTGATGATGACAGGTTAGTTGAAACACACATTTTCTCTTTCGTTGTAGGAAGAGCATTTGTTACAGATGTTGAAAAGTTAATGATTAGCAAGAAAACTAGGTCCCTGGATGTAGTAGAAGTCTTACGTTTTTTCTCGGAAGTAACAGAGGTTTGTCTTTCATACTGATCACTTGTGCTGGCCCTAACCAATTTTCACAATCAGGTAGGGGTGCTACCAAAGAATAGATCACGGTGCTTACATATAGTTGCCTTCCATATTATTTTTTTATGCAGGATGACGTTAATCCCGGTTCAAATTTTCTGACTACTATTGAAGTTCTTGTATCTGGGGTCAGCAAACTCTCTCTTCTGGCAAATTAACTCATTGGTTTTTTACGTGTTTGATTCTTTTGTTACTGCTCTGCATTTGCTGACGTGTTTGATTTTGTCTTTGACTTACCATGTATAATGTTATAACTTGAATGTGACATTCATCGTTCACATATGAAGTTTGAAAAGTGATTGTTGATGATAAAATTACATTATCATGCACAAACATATGAAGAACTAACAAAACCAAATAATATAGAAATTTGTTTCTCAATGCCTTAATATTATTTTCCTCCTTTTAACTTGATGGTTTACACTTTTTTGACTGCCTGCCTGTTCATAGATGTTAGCGTTTATGCTCAATATCCCTTGAATAAAAAAAGCAAACAAATAGAGTTTATGCACCTGAAAATGGCTTACAAATATTCTTTATGCATCCGTTTCACCCTTCCTCCTTTCTGAACATTAGTGCTTGCTATGATCTTTGTTTTTTTTTTTAAATTCTGGTAATGTCCATGCTATGTCCTTACACCAACAAATAATATGCTTTATCGCGTTCCTTGCATTTCATTCTATGGATGATCTGTTAGGTCCTCACAAGGAGGAAACATGTGGGGAATGTGTGATTGATTTTTGATATAGCCTTATATCGCATGCTCCCCCACATAAGATGCGATGGCATAGTGGTCTGAGGGCATGGGATATAGGCGATAGGTCTTGACGTCTTGTTATTGCCCATTCTTGCACCTAGTTCTTTCTTTTGAGTCTCTCAAAAGCACCTTCTTGACTAGTTTGGGGTAAGGATGCGGACATCCTGAACCGAATCCCTACTTCATTACGGGATACACTAGGTTGTTGTTGTTTCTGTATTGGTTCAGCCCTTCTCACTTTTGATTAACAAGTTAAACATTTGATATGTACAGGCCATTGATAAGCAGCCTCTCCTTGATTCTGGACTTTTTTGTTGTCTTATCCATATTCTGAATACCCTTCTGGGAAGTGATGACACCAACCAAAGTAAGATTCCTCCTGATCATAATGGAGTAATGTTAGATGGAAAGGGTGAAGATAATAGCATTGCTCAATCCCGGAGGCTTGAGGTTAGTTAGGGTGTCACTTTTGAGCTCCTGATTTTTTTTCCCTTCAAGTTGTGTTACAGTAATTAGGAGTATGGTTAAATATCTATTACTGTAGAGATACAAAATGACTTGGTTCATTATCAGGTAGAGGGAAAAATCATACACATTATGAAGGCACTAGCAAGCCATCCTTCTGCTGCACAGAGTTTGATTGAGGATGATTCACTGCAGTTGTTGTTTCACATGGTTGTCAATGGGTCGTTAAATGTTTCTCAAGTCAAAGATGACCTAGTTTCCTTGCATTCCACTCAGCTTCATCGACATGCAATGCAGGTTCTTATTTTTCTTCATTTGGATTTAAAGTACTATTCTTGTAGATTATTTATCACCCTTATTTTGAAAAGGATTTTAAAACACTAAGGTCTATTCTCATCTCTTGTTTATATGTGTACTGAAATGCAGATTCTTCGTCTTCTTTTAGTTAATGACAATGGAAGCACTGCAAAATATATTAGCAAGCACCATCTGGTATGCATTTTATACCTTCATCTATGAGGGCAATCTTATAAAATTGGGAACTTGTTTGATTGTAGAACAAAAGGGTAACTGTATGATGCTTCAGAAAGAAATTGGGATACTTCCTAATGATTCTCCATGAAACTTAGTTTTATATGCTGAAAATAGCAGATACTTGAAAAATCATGCTTAAGATTTGGCCTCTATCAAGTAACAAGTTTCTATTTGAATCTCTTGAGATTAGTTTTGCATCCGATTCTATATATCCTTAGTGTTTTTATCCTCTTTCATTGTTATTTAGTTTGTGTGTATACTTCGTATGTATCCGATCATTCCCCATTTCATTTGTTTGCACGTAGAAGTGTGCTCTTTGAATTCTCATATACACTACGGAGTTGAAAAAGAAAGTAGGTTTGGCCTGTATTCTTGTTCTTCTTTAGCAGTTAGGATTTGTATCAGTTGTTCTTTTGAGAGGATGTGTAAAAAATGTTGCCTACTAATGTAGTAGGCTTTGATTATTAATGTTCAATGACACTTGATTTATTTGGAAACATAGATGATAGATTCAGGTATAGTTGGTCTTGTGTCTAGTCTCTAGACAGATACCTGAGAATTGAAGTTTCCTTGTTACCATTGTTTCGTTCTCTTATACATGTTTGCTACCACTACCTTGTTCTATATAAATTCAGACGTTTCTCTTCATCTTGTCTTTCGTTTAAAATTCGTTGTTGGTTTACGTTGCAATTCTAAAATGCAGATCAAAGTTCTTCTGACAGCTATCAAGGATTTCAATGCTGCCTGTGGTGATGCTGCATATACTATGGGTATTGTGGACTTGCTACTTGAGTGTGTTGAACTTTCATACAGACCAGGTAACCGACTTGTAATTCTTCTTTCCTGAATTCCTAAACTAGTTTATGGAGTCATTTGTTACTTTATACTGGTCTTGACTTTTGATTTCTCAACTTATAGGAGCTGGTGGTGTGAGACTAAGAGAGGACATTCATAATGCTCATGGTTACCAATTCCTTGTGCAGTTTGCTCTGAGTTTATCTACTATGTCCAAAAGCATTGAGGAAATTGATTCATATTCTTCTCCTGACCAAAATTCTGCCTCAGAGGGCTCACATATATCTGTCAGAAAGCTCGAATTAGAAGATAACGTAGGGGACACCACATCAAACCTTTCGCCACCACTGTCAAGGTTGCTTGATGTGCTTGTTAATCTAGCTCAGACAGGTCCAGCAGAACCTACTGAAATGGCTAGAAGTTCTAAGTCATCTCATGCCAGGGGTAGAGGGCATGGAAGAACTCGTACATCATCAGCTGATTTTAGTGGTGATGAAATATGGGAGACAAATAATACTAAAGTTAAAGACCTTGAGGCAGTACAAATGTTGCAGGATGTTTTTCTAAAATCAGACAGCACACATTTGCAGGCAGAAGTTTTGAATAGAATGTTTAAGATATTCTCAAGTCACATTGAAAACTATAAGTTGTGTCAGCAACTGAGGACAGTGCCTCTGCTAATCCTAAATATGGGCGGCTTTCCTCCTCCCTTGCAAGATATAATTCTAAAAATTCTAGAATATGCTGTGACTGTTGCTAACTGTATTCCCGAACAAGAGCTACTTTCACTGTGTTGTCTACTCCAACAACCAATTACGCCTGAACTAAAGCATACAATTCTTTCCTTCTTCGTGAAACTTTTGTCTTTTGATCAGCAGTACAAAAGGGCACTGCGGGAAGTTGGTGTGATGGAGGTTTTGTTGGATGATCTGAAGAACCACAGGTGTTTTCTGGGTTCAGACCTAGAACATAGCAATCCCAACCAGCTACATCGTAGCTACAAGAAGCACTTTGACAGCAAGGATGCCATTATCTCTTCACCCAAACTCTTAAATTCTGGTTCAGGGAGGTTTCCTCTATTCGAAGTGGAGAATACTATCTCAATTTCTTGGGATTGCATGGTTTTCTTGTTGAAGAAAGCTGAGACCAACCAATCATCCTTCCGATCAGCAAATGGTGTGACTATTTTACTCCCATTTCTGGTATCCGATGTTCATCGTCAAGGTGTTCTCCGAACCCTCTCCTGTTTGATTACTGAGGATGTAGCACAGGTGAGCAGTCTCCCTTGGATCCCTTGGTGCTTTTGCTTGATAAGGTTAAAGAAAGCCTTTGTTTAATATGTTTTATATTGTGGGTTTCTTCTTTGGTTTCCAGGTGCATCCTGAAGAATTAGGGGCACTGCTTGAAGTTCTGAAGAGTGGGATTGTGACCAGTGCTTCAGGATCTCAATATACGCTTGATGATGATGCAAAATGTGATATGTTTGGGGCTTTGTGGCGCATTTTAGGAGTTAACAGCTCAGCTCAGAGGGTATTTGGTGAAGCTACTGGGTTCTCGCTTCTACTTACCACGCTTCATGGATTCAGAAGTGATGGAGGAAAGATTAACCACTCTTCTTCTGGGGTCTACATGAAGGTGTTTACATACTTAATGCGTGTCATGACTGCTGGTGTTCATGATAATGCTGTCAACAGAACAAAGTTGCATACAGTTATTTCCTCTCACAGTTTCTATGATCTTTTGTGCGACTCTGCATTGCTCTGTGTTGACTATGAGAGACAAGTTATACATCTTCTATTAGAGCTTGCTCTTGAATTAGTGCTTCCACCTTTCTTGGCTTCTGAAGGTGATAAGTTGTCCATGACGATTGAATCTTCAAGTTTCATTCTAATGGCTCCAACAGGTGTAGTGAGTCCGGATAGTGAAAAAGTCTACAATGCTGGGGCTATAGTAGTCATTATACGTGCATTGCTGTTCTTTACTCCTAAGGTACAGTTGGAGGTGCTGGATTTTGTTGAGAAGCTTGCTCGTGCTGGACCTTTCAATCTGGAAAATCTAACTTCTGTCGGTAGGAATTGAACTTCGTACTCACTATGCTTTTATATTTTACTTTGTTAATAGTTGTTTCATTCCTATTATGTTCTTGTATTTGAAGGTTGTGTGGGGCTTCTACTTGATATGATCCAGCCTTTCCTTTTGGGCTCATCACCATTACTTGTCCATGCTTTGAGAATTATTGAGATTCTAGGGGCATACAGGTTGGTATTAAGTTCCTCCATCGTCTATTATTTTTAATGTTATAATTGGGATGTCAAAAATACTGAGCCTTTTGAATTTCATCTCAGGCTGTCAACACCAGAGCTGCGATTGCTTATGAGATATATTCTGCAAATGAGGCAGATGAATTCAGGTTGCAATATTGTTGAAATGATGGAGAGATTAATCCTCATGGAGGATATGGCCTCTGGGAATGTGTCTTTGGCACCATTTATTGTAATGGACATGAGCAAAGTGGGGCATGCCAGCATCCAAGTATCATTAGGGGAAAGATCTTGGCCTCCTGTTGCTGGTTATTCTTTTGTTTGCTGGTTCCAGTTTCAGAATTTCTTTAAAGCTCAAGCAAGAGAACACGATCCATGGGCCAGCTCCAGAAAAAAACATGGACATCGTAAGCAGCAATTTCTGCGGTTGTTTTCTGTTGAATCAGTTGACAGTGGAAGTACATTCTATGCAGAGCTTTATCTTCAAGAAGACGGTGTTCTAACTTTTGCAACCAGCAATTCTTCGTCACTTTCATGTTCCGGTTTAGAGCTGGAAGAAGGGCAGTGGCATCATCTTGCAGTTGTCCATAGCAAACCTAATGCCTTGGCTGGTTTATTTCAAGCTAGTGTTGCATATATATATATTAATGGAAAACTAAGACATACTGGGAAACTAGGATATTCTCCGTCACCAGTTGGGAAAACCTTGCAGATAACTGTTGGCACACCAGTTACTCATGCAAGGGTTAGCGGGTTGCAATGGAAACTCCGAAGTTGCTATCTTTTTGAAGAAGTGTTAACTTCTGGTTGTGTATGTTTCATGTACATACTTGGTAGAGGATACAGAGGTCTCTTTCAAGATACAGATCTTTTGCAGTTTGTCCCGAATCAAGCTTGTGGTGGAGATAGCATGGCCATACTAGACTCATTGGAGGCTGACCAGAGTTTGGCTTCTGCTGCACCAAGGCCAGATGCTATTGCTAAGACAGGGACCTTTAAGGCTGATGGAAGTGGAATAGTCTGGGATTTGGAAAGACTAGGGAACCTTTCATTTCAGCTTTCTGGAAAGAAACTTATATTTGCTTTTGATGGGACATGTACTGAAGCCCTTCGTGCAAGTGGAACTTTGTCATTGCTTAATCTTGTTGATCCTACATCAGCTGCTGCTTCGCCCATTGGCGGTATGTACCTTACTTCTGTCATCAAACCAATGACTGCTATTTGGATATATTTTTGGTAATCTGTTTTTTCTGCTCTGTTTTTTTTTTCAGGAATTCCTCGGTTTGGACGTCTCTATGGAGACATCTACATTTGTAAGCAGTGTGTAATCGGTGATACAATCCATCCAATAGGAGGCATGGCTGTGGTCCTCGCTCTTGTTGAGGCTGCAGAAACGAAGGAATTGCTGCATAT